>CM038147.1:98556031-99199191 GCA_021437245.1 Aegilops speltoides
TCCCTCGCCTCGTTACCATCCGCTTAGACGCACAGTTCGGGACCCCTACCGAGATCCGCCGGTTTTGACAACCGACACCGCCGAATATGAAGATCTCGTCCGGGAGAAAAGTCCCACCTCGACAGCGTTGAAGGTTGAAGATGCCATCGAGCCTATTGGTGACGACACGAGGAACTCTCAATGAAAGCACCAATGTCGGTGTCAAACCGCGGATCTCGTAAGGGGTCCTTAATCGTGCGCCTAGGCGGATGGTAACAGGAGACGAGGGACACAATGTTTTTACCTGTGTTCAGCCCTCTCGATGGAGGTAATACCCACGCCCCGCTTGATTAATATTGATGATATGGGTAGTACAAGAGTAGATCTACCACGAGATCAATGAGGCTAAACCCTAGAAGCTAGCCTATGGTATGATTGTTGAGATGTAATGTTGTGTCCCACGGATTAAAGCCCTCCGGTTTATATAGACACCGGAGAGGCTAGGGTTACACAGAGTCGGTTACAATGGTAGGAGATCTACATATCCCAGATTGCCAAGCTTGCCTTCCACGCCAAGTAAAGTACCTTCCTGGACACGAGCCGAGTCTTCAATCTTCTATTCGTAGTCCGGGAGTCCCGCGGATATTGACACATCCGCTATCCTGGACACCCCTAGTCCAGACTCCTCACTCATCTCTTCTTTATCTTTTGTCGTGGTCGGTGATCGAGCTGAGCTCAATCTCACACCTTGTAACATAGGCAAGAACCCTTCTTGGACTGATCCATTTTGAACCTCTTCAAAATCTTATCAAGGTATGTGCTTTGTGAAAGACCTATGAGGCGCCTCGATCTATCTCTATAGATCTTGATGCCTAATATATAAGCAGCTTCTCCAAGGTCCTTCATTGAAAAACACTTATTCAAGTAGGCCTTAATGCTGTCCGAAGTTTTGTATCATTTCCCATCAAGAGTATGTCATCTACATATAATAGGAGAAATGCTACAGAGCTCCCACTCACTTTCTTGTAAACGCAGGCTTCTCCATAAGTCTGATAAACCCAAACGGTTTGATCATCTCATCAAAGCGAATGTTTCAACTCGAGATGCTTGCACCAGTCCATAAATGGATCATTTGGAGCTTGCATACTTTGTTAGCGTTCTTAGGATCGACAAAACCTTCCGCTGCATCATATACAGCTCTTCCTTAAGATGTCCGTTAAGGAATGCCGTTTTGACGTCCATCGCCATATCTCATAATCATAGTATGCGGCAATTGCTAACATGATTCGGACCGACTTCAGCTTCGCTACGGAGAGAATGTCTCGCAGAAGTCAATCCCTTGAACTTGTCGATAACCCTTAGCGACAAGTCGAGCTTTATAGATGGTAACATTACCATCCGCATCCGTCTTCTTCTTAAAAATCCATTTGTTTTATATCGCTCGCCGATCATCGGGCAAGTCTGTCAAAGTCCATACTTTGTTTTCATACATGGATTCTATCTCGGATTTCATGGCTTCAAGCCATTTGTTGGAATCCGGCCCGCCATCGCTTCTTCATAGTTCAAGGTTCACCGTTGTCTAACAACATGATTTCGAGGACGGGGTTGCCGTACCACTCTGCGGAACGCGTCCTTGTGGACCCACGGTTCAGTAGTAACTTGATCCAAGTACCTTGATCATCATCATTGTTTTCCTCTTGGTTGGTGTGGGCATCACAGAACGGTTTCTCGTGACCGCACCACTTTCCCGCTCGAGAGGTAGTACTTCATCGAGTTCTACTGTCCTCCCACTTACTTCTTTCGAGAGAAACTCTTTTTCCAGAAAGCATCCGTTCTTGGCAACAAATATCTTGCCTTCGGATCTTAAGTAGAAGGTATACCCGACAGTTTCCTTAGGGTATCCTATGAATACGCATTTTTCTGACTTGGGTTCGAGCTTTTCAGGTTGAAGTTTCTTGACATAAGCATCGCATCCCCAAACTTTTAGAAACGACATCTTAGGTTTCTTCCCAAACCATAATTCAAACGGTGTCGTCTCAACGGATACGGTGCCCTATTTAAAGTGAATGTAGCTGTCTCTAGAGCGTATCCCCAAAATGATAGCGGTAAATCGGTAAGAGACATCATAGACCGCACCATATCCAATAAAGTGCGATTATGACGTTCGGACACACCATTTCGCTGAGGTGTTCCAGGCGGCGTGAGTTGTGAAACGATTCCACATTTCCTTAAGTGTGTACCAAATTCGTGACTTAAGTATTCTCCTCCACGATCTGATCATAGGAACTTTATCTTTTGGTCACGTTGATTCTCCACCTCATTCTGAAATTCCTTGAACTTTTCAAAGGTCTCAGACTCGTGTTTCATTAAGTAGACATACCCATATCTACTTAAGTCATCAATGAGAGTGAGAACATAACGATATCCTCCGCGAGCCTCAACGCTCATTGGACCGCACACATCGGTATGTATGATTTCCAACAAGTTGGTTGCTCGCCCATTGTTCCGAGAACGGAGTCTTGGTCATTTTGCCCATAAGGCATGGTTCGCATGTGTCAAACGATTCATAATCAAGAGACTCTAAAAGTCCATCAGCATGGAGCTTCTTCATGCGCTTGACACCAATGTGACCAAGGCGGCAGTGCCACAAGTATGTGGGACTACCGTTATCAACTTTACATCTTTTGGCATCCACACTATGAACATGTGTAATATTATGCTCGAGATTCATTAAGAATAAACCATTGACCATCGGAGCATGACCATAAAACATATCTCTCATATAAATCGAACAACCATTATTCTTAGACTTAAATGAGTAGCCATCTCGTATTAAACGAGATCCAGATACGATGTTCATGCTCAAACTTGGCACTAAATAACAATTATTAAGGTTCAAAACTAATCCCGTGGGTAAATGTAGAGGCAGCGTGCCGACGGCGATCACATCGACTCTGGAACCATTCCGACGCGCGATCGTCACCTCGTCCCTTCCGGTCTCCGCTTATTCCGCAGCTCTGCTGTGAGTTACAAATATGAGCAACGGCACCGTATCAAATACCTGTGAGTTACTACGAGTAATCGGTAAGGTACACATCAATTACATGTATATCAAATATACCTTTGGTGTTGTCGGCCTTCTTATCCGCTAAGTATTTGGGGCAGTTCGCTTCCATCGACCCTTCCTCTTGCAATAAAAGCACTCGGTCTCGTGCTTGGGTCCATTCTTTGACTTCTTCCGGCAAAAGCTTACCGGGCGCGACAACATCTTTTCTCGTCCTTCTTGAAGTTCTTCTTACCCTTGCCCTTCTTGAACTTAGTGGTCTTATTGACCATCAACACTTGATGTTCTTTCTTGATTTCAGCCTCTGCTGACTTCAAAGATCGAGAACACTTCAGAATGGTCTTCACCATCCCCCGCATGTTGTAGTTCATCACAAAGCTCTTGTAGCTTGGTGGGAGCGATCGGAGGATTCTCAATGACCGCCTCATCGGGAGGTTAATCTTGGTGGGTCATACGGTTGTGCAACCCAGACATCTTTAGGATGTGCTCACTGACAGAACTGTTTTCCTCCATCTTACAACTGTAGAACTTGTCGGAGACATCATATCTCTCGACCCGGGCATGAGCTTGGAAAACTAGTTTCAGCTCTTCGAACATCTCATATGCTCCGTGATGCTCAAAACGCTTTTGGAGCCCCGGTTCTAAGCTGTAAAGCATGCCGCACTGAACGAGGGAGTAATCATCAGCACGAGCTTGCAAGCGCTCATAACGCCTTGGTTCTCGACGGAGCGTCACCTAGCGGTCCTTCTAGGACATATTGCTTCTGGCAGCTATGAGGATGATCTCGGGTTCGGACCCAATCCAGTATAGTTGCTGCCATCATCTTTCAGCTTGGTTTTCTAGGAACGCGTTGAAGTTCATGTTGACATTAGCGTTGGCCGCTTGATCTACAAGACATATTTGCAAAGGTTTTAGACTAAGTTCATGATAATAAAGTTCTAATCAAATTATGAACTCCCACTTAGATTAGACATCCTCTAGTCATCTAAGTGTTACACGATCCGAGTCGACTAGCCCGTGTCCGATCATCACGTGAGACGGACTAGTCATCGTCGGTGAACATCTTCATGTTGATCGTATCTTCCATACGACTCGTGTTCGACCTTTCGGTCTCCGTGTTCGAGGCCATGTATGCGCACATGCTAGGCTCGTCAAGTTAACCCTAAGTGTTTTCGCTGTGTAAAACTGTCTTACACCCGTTGTATGTGAACGTAAGAATCCATCACACCCGATCATCACGTGGTGCTTAGAAGCGACGAACTGTAGCAACGGTGCACGTTAGGGAGAACACTTCTTGAAATTTTAAGGGATCATCTTATTTACTACCGTCGTCCTAAGTAAACAAGATGCATAAACATAATAAACATCACATGCAATTATATAGTTGTGACATGATATGGCCAATATCATAAAGCTCCATTGATCTCCATCTTCGGGGCTCCATGATCATCTTGTCACCGGCTTGACACCATGATCTCCATCATCATGATCTCCATCATCGTGTCTTCATGAAGTTGTCACGCCAACGACTACTTCTACTTCTATGACTAACGCGTTTAGCAATACCGTAAAGTAGTTTACATGGCGTTCTTCAATGACACGCAGGTCATACAAAAAATAAAGACAACTCCTATGGCTCCTGCCGGTTGTCATACTCATCGACATGCAAGTCGTGAATCCTATTACAAGAACATGATCTCATACATCACAATTCATCATTCATCACAACTTCTGGCCATATCACATCACATGATCAATCGCTGCAAAAACAAGTTAGACGCCCTCTAATTGTTGTTGCATCTTTTACGTGGCTGCGATTGGGTTCTAGCAAGAACGTTTTCTTACCTACGAATCACCACAACGTGATTTTGTCAACTTCTATTTACCCTTCATAAGGGCCCTGTTCATCGAATCCGCTCCAACTAAAGTGGGAGAGACAGACACCCGCCAGCCACCTTATGCAACTAGTGCATGTCAATCGGTGGAACCGGTCTCACGTAAGCGCACGTAAGGTTGGTCCGGCCGCTTCATCCCACAATACCGCTGAAGCAAGAAAAGTCTAGTAGAGGCAAGTAAGTTGACAAGATCCACGCCCACAACAAATTGTGTTCTACTCGTGCATTAGAGAACTACGCATAAACCTGGCTCATGATGCCACTGTTGGGGAACGTTGCAGAAAATTAAATTTTTTCCTACGGTTTCACCAAGATCCATCTATGAGTTCATCTAAGCAACGAGTCATGGGAGAGAGTTTGCATCTACATACCACTTGTAGATCGCGTGCGGAAGCTTGCAAGATGATGATGGAGTCGTACTCGACGTGATTCGAATCACCGATGTCCAAGTGCTGAACGGACAGCACCTCCGCGTTCAACACACGTACGGGACGGGAGACGTCTCCTCCTTCTTGATCCAGCAAGGGGGAAGGAGAGGTTGAGGAAGACAGCTCCACCGGCAGCACGATGGCGTGGTGATGGTGGAGAAGCGGTACTCCGACAGGGCTTCGCCGAGCACACAACGGAGGAGAGGTGTTGGGGAGGGGAGGGCTGCGCCTTGGCTTGTGGTCCGGCTGCCCTACCCTCACCCCCCTATTTATAGGGGGAAGGGAGAAAGGGGGCCGGCCCCTCTAGATGCATCTAGAGGGGGGCGGCCAAGGGAGGGGGCTTGCCCCCAAGCAGGGGCGCCTCTAGGGTTCCCCCCTCAACCCTAGGCGCAAGGGCCCAAGGGAGGGTGCGCAGCCCACCAGGGGCTGGCTAATTCCCCACGCAGACCAGTGGCCCCAGGAGGGGGCCCCTCCCGGTGGACCTCCGGAACCCTTAGGTGGCCCAGATAATACTGATACGCCTCAAACTTTCCGGTGTCCTTTAACAACTTCCCATATATAAATCTTTACCTCCGGACCCTTCCGGAACTCCTCGTGACGTCCGGGATCTCATCCGGGACTCCGAACAACATTCGGTAGTCACATACTAGTCTTCTTAATAACCCTAGCGTCACCGAACCTTAAGTGTGTAGACCCTACGGGTTCGGGAGACACGCAGACATGACCGAGACGACTCTCGGGCAATAACCAACAGCGGGGTCTGGATACCCATGTTGGCTCCCACATGCTCCTCGATGATTTCATCGGTTGAACCACGATGTCGAGGATTCGATCAAACCCTGTATGCAATTCCCTTTGTCAATCGATACATTACTTGCCCGAGACTCTATCGTCGGTATCCCAATACCTTGTTCAGTCTCGTTACCGGCAAGTCACTTTACTCGTACCGTAATGCATGATCCCGTGGCCAACACCTTGGTCACCTTGAGCTCATTATGATGATGCATTACCGAGTGGGCCCAGAGATACCTCTCCGTCATACGGAGTGACAAATCCCAGTCTCGATCCGTGTCAACCCAACAGATACTTTTGGAGATACCTGTAATGCACCTTTATAGTCACCCGCCACGTTGTGACGTTTGATACACCCAAGGCACTCCTACGGTATCCGGGAGTTACACGATCTCATGATCGAAGGAAGAGATACTTGACATTGGCAAAGCTCTAGCAAACGAACTACACGATCTTTGTGCTATGCTTATGATTGGGTCTTGTCCATCACATCATTCTCCTAATGATGTGATCCCGTTATCAATGACATCCAATGTCCATAGTTAGGAAACCATGACTATCTGTTGATCACAACGAGCTAGTCAACTAGAGGCTCACTAGGGACATATAGTGGTCTATGTGTTCACACGTGTATTACGATTTCCGGATAATACAGTTATAGCATGAACAAAAGACAATTATCATGAACAATGAAATATAATAATACTTTTATTATTGCCTCTACGGCATATTTCCAACATGTGCACCATTAACTAGATAAGACGGGGTGCAGCTATAGTGAACGCCCGCCAGGCGGCGGCACTGTAGCCCCGCCCGCCCCGACCAAACCATCATCATCAGGGGCAAGGCTACAGTAATGAGCAGCCGACAGGGCCCACATGCGGTGGGCCCAGCCTGTCGGCCTAGAGCGCGGCAGCCAGCGGGACCCACCAGTTGGCAGGCCCCATTGGCCAGCGGAGAAGCCGACGACCATAGACACTGACGGCCTGGGTCCACTCCGGCCAGATTACCATTGAACCCCTGGGGGTAGGCCTATATAAACCCCCCAGGGCACCCATGGAAAGGGTTGAACTCTTAGAACCATACACACACATATAGAGAGAGGAGGAGAGCTAGCCTTGCCGTTCTTCCTCCCCCAGCCAAACAGCTCAAGGAGCAACTTGTAGTGATCATGCGGAGACCCCGCAGAGCAAGACTAGGGGTGTTATCTCCTAGGAGAGCCCCGAACCTGGGTAAGATTCGCCGGCATGCATGTCTTCGTCTCATCCCGCTTCCAGGCACCAGCGACGTCTTACTACCTCCCACAATGATTAGCCATCCTTTGGCATATGTCGCACCTACCACCCGACATTTGGCGCCCACCGTGGGGCTAGGTGCACCGTCGTCCGGAGACCTACTCTGGATGGGAACCCTGTTCCTTCCCAGCGAGCGTAGCCAGCTCGGCACACCCGATGGTGCTTGCCCCGACACGCTGCATGGCGTCAAAGCTGCCTGTGCGGCAAGCTGCCTCGCCGATCTCCTCGGCGAGATCTGCCTCTCCGACGAGCCCGCGCCAGGCGCGGGCGCAACCAGCTCCGAGAGCTGCCTCAACGACCTCCTCGGCAAGCTCGACATCGCCAGCGAGCCCACCTCTGACTTGGAGTCGATCGGCTCCACCGACCCGATGCTTGTCGACTCCGACACGGCATCCCTCGACGCCTTCCCCACCAACACGATGGTCATTGACGACCCCCTCCCTCATGATGACAGCGGCGGCAGCACCGTCACCGAGGTGCTGGTAATCAGCCATGGCGCCGCATCCGGCGCGGACGCCCACAACACTCTGCTGGCGATGCTATGCGACCTGTCTGCACCCATTCTGGATGACGCCGACGCCGAGACAGTGGAGGCCCACCGCCTTGCGCTCATCGAGAGCGGCAAGAAGATAGCCTCCATGAGACGCCTCACCGAGGCCTATTAGCGCGAGGTCAATCGTGCCGCCTGAGGCAAGCCGGTTGCTGGCGGGCCTATCCGGCTTGGTGTTGTCAAGCAGCACAACGCAGCCATCGCCAGCATGCTGGGGGCCGACCGTCTGGTCTACGCCACACCCCTCGAGAACCTGCGCGCTGCCCAGGCAGCAGCAGATGAGCTAGAAAACTTGGACGGTGATGAGCTACGCTGCATGACGAGGCGCGTCCAGCAGCTCATCGACACGGCAGCTGAATGGCAAGCAGACGGTGCCCGCGCCGAGAGCCCTCCCCCCCTGCCGAGAGCACGGTGCAACCTCCTGGACGCCGACTACGGGCGGCGCCCGCGAGCGAAAAGATAAGGCGCCGGCTGCTAGCCGCAGTCGGACGCGCCTCACCATTGAGTGCGACGAAGAAGGCCGCCCCCGAGCCGTGGAGGGGAGAGGTGACTACCCGGCTCCTCCTCCGCCCCGCAGGGAGAGATATCCCTCCCCACCGCCTGTTGAGCACTCGACGCTCAGCGGCCAGCTGGGCTGCCGCGAAGGAATCGACGAGAACGATGCCCGCCATCGGATCGACCGCCTGACGCGATCCCTAGTGATAAAAGAAGAGGATGCTGTCGGCCCGCCTTGCTTTGGCCCCCACATTTGTGACGAGCCCTTTCCCAAAGGGTTTTCGCTCCCAAGAGACAAGCCGAAGTACAACGGCTCGGTGAAGCAAACGGCAACAGGCCCGTTGCCGTGAAGTACGTCCCTCTCATGCTTCAAGGCACGGCACGCACCTAGTTGAACAGCCTCAAGCCCTACAGCGTCAACAGCTGGGCGGATTTCACGGAAGTCTTCATCCGCAACTTCACCAGCACGTACAAGCGAGCGCCCAAGCCTCGCTAACTCTCTCTGTGCGTCCAAGGCCCAACCGAGTCCAGTCGCGATTACCTGACGCGTTGGGTCAAGCTCCGCAACTCCTGCGTGTAACATCCCGGATGTATCTTTCCATATTTGTAACTCCAACTCTTGCCTTTTTCGGATATGTGATATGATATTCCCTCCGTGGTTGGGTTTTGTTTTCGTTTTGCATTTTGTCCATGTCATGCATCTCATATCATGTCATCATGAGCATCTCATTTGCATACGTGTTCGTCTCATGATTCCGAGCATATTCCCCGTTGTCCGTTTTGCAATCCGACACTCCTGTGTTCCCGGTGTCCCTCTTGTCCTTTTTCCGTGCGGGTGTTGAACATTCTCGAATGGACCGAGCCTTGCCAAGTGGCCCTGGTATAGCACCGTAGACCACTGTCAAGTTTCGGGTCATTTGGAGTTCGCTTGGTACTCCAACGGTTAACCGCACCTCAAAGGCCTCTTTTAAGTTGCAGCCCAACAACCCTCCAAAACAGCCCAATAACCCATCTAACTCCCTCCATGCCCTCGGTCGTTCGATCACGATCGTGGGGAAAACTACACCCCATTTGGACTCTCCTAGCTCCTCTATGCCTATTTAAAGAACCTCCCCAAATCCGGGCAAACCCTAGCAAATCCCCCCGTCACATCGGACACGTCCGGCAGCCCGGACACGTCCGCCGCCGCCGCCGGCGAACGCGCGCGCCACGTGGGCACCGCGGGCACCGCCGCCGCCATGCCGCCCGCCCGCGCGCCATGGCCAGCGCATGTCGCGCTGCCGCCGCCGCTGCCCATACTCGCGCTGCGCCTCGGCGGCACAGCGCCCTGCCTCTCCTCCGCCGCCCGGCCGCCCGCCTCGCCTCGCCGCCACCCTGCATCCCCCGCCGCCGCCGCCGCCCAGCCGCCGCCCCGTCCTGGCTGGCCGCCCGCCGCAGCTGGCCATTGCAAATCCGCCGCCCTGCTGCCGCTGCTGCCGCTGCGCCTTGCCGCCGGCCGCCGCCGCGCCGCCGGCCCAGCGCCGCCGACCCGGCGTCGCCGACCCGCCACCGGGCAGTCCTGGCTCGGCGATCCTCGAACACCACGCCCGATCCAGATCTGAGAATCTCCCTAGGTTGACTTCTCTCCCCCCCAAAATTCGTCTAAGTTTTATTCCTGTCATTAATTTCGTGCAATTTTCAACACATCACATCTCCGCAACCGTGGCTCCGTTTTGGGCGTATAATATGTCAAAATGTTCGTCTCGAAGAGTACATCATTTCATTCCATTGCAGCATTTGCATTTGAGCTCATCTTAGTGCCCGAAATGCTGTTGGAAGATAGCTTCAGATCGTTAGTTTCAGAATTTTATCAGTTCGAGCTATTTTGTCATTTTTGCCATGAATTATGTGTGCACCCTATGAATTTGAGTCCTACATGTGAGTTGAACATTGCCATGCCATCTTTCCAGGGGTATTTTCCATGTATTTTTGTGAGCTATGTGTTGACTAGAACAAGCATGCAAAGTAGGGATGAAGATGTTACTGATTTCAGGGACTTAGTGATTTCACTAAGTCTTGTCCTGATGTTAATTTTATGCCATATGTTCATGTTGTTTCAGAGAGATATATGCCCTTTTTGAGCATGATAAGTAAGGGTGTTTTGAACATATGGTTGTGCTCTATCCATCCATGTCCTTGTTGGCATTTATGGAGTAGTCTAGCATGTCATTTTCGTGCTCTACTTTTGCTTGAAATTGTTTCCTGGCAGACTGTTTGCATTAGATTCAATTTTCACGAGGTCGGTGTAGTTGATCCGTGTATGCTATGTTGTTTTTCTTGCCATGTATAGCTCCTATGCCATGTCTTCTTGATGGGTGTATGATTAGTTTATCATGAGGTGCTCTGTAGTGAGTGCATCGAGCTCACGAACATGCCATGTTGAATCTGTTTTTGCCATGTCCTGAGATTTCACTAAGTCTGAAATCTGTAATAAAACTTGCAATGTTTACATGGGTGCCATCATTTCTTAAGGTCCTTTTTGGCTTATGGTCAGTAAGGGACTATTGAAATATGCTTTGAGTAGAATCATGTCATGCCTTGCTTTGCTATTATAAGTTCCTGTAGCATGTTGTTTGCTTGCTCTAAACATGCCTTCCTGATGTTAATTCCTGCCATGTTAGTATTTTCACTAAGTCTGTGAACCTGATATTTTGAGCACTTTCTCCATGCTTGTTTGAACATGTTATGATGTGATTTAGCCGTAGCTCAGTGCTCCTCTATTGTTAAACATCTCCTGTAGTTCGCTGCCATATGCTTTGTTTTTATGTTGGGGTGCTGTAGCATAGTTTTGTGTTGCGTGCTAAGTAGCATCGGGCTGTTAAACGCAGATTTGCGTCATTCTTGTTTTGCTTGTCATTTGCAAACCGTGCATCCGATTCCGGTGAACTTTATATCGATTTCAACCGAAATCACCCCATCTTTCCAGCGGCATACTTGGTTTGCCAAGTTGATGCCCGGTTCATCATTTTCCTTCCGGAGCATACATATGCATAGCATGTCACATCTCGCATAGCATGTCATGTATTGCATCATATTGCTTGTGCATATGTTCCTTGTTTGATTGTGGTTCCGTTGCTTGTGTTCTTGCTTTGGGTAGAGCCGGGAGACGAGTACGTGAACGAGGAGCCTGTTGAGAACGCTTACGAGGATCCAGCCTTCGACAACTCTGAGAACCTTACAGGCAAGATGACCATACCTTCGAAATCACTTCTATCTTTGCTTGCTAGATGCTCGCTCTTTTGCTATGCCTATGCTGCGATACCTACCACTTGCTATATCATGCCACCCATGTTGCCATGTCAAGCCTCTAACCACCCATGTCCTAGCAAACCGTTGTTTGGCTATGTTACCGCTTTGCTCAGCCCCTCTTATAGCGTTGCTAGTTGCAGGTGAAGATGAAGTTTGTTCCTTGTTGGAACACGGTTATTTTGGGATATCACAATATCTATTGTTTTAATTAATGCATCTATATACTTGGTAAAGGGTGGAAGGCTCGGCCTTATGCCCGTGTTTTGTTCCACTCTTGCCACCCTAGTTTCCGCCATACGGTGTTATGTTCCTTGATTTTATGTTCCTTACGGTCGGGTGATTTATGGGACCCCTAGACAGTTCGCTTTGAATAAAACTCCTCCAAAGAAGGCCCAACCTTGGTTTTACCATTTGCCACCTAGCCTTTTTCCCTTGGGTTTTCGCGAGCCCGAGGGTCATCTTTATTTACCCCGGGCGTGTGCTCTCGAGTGTTGGTCCAAACTAGAGCACCGTCGGGACCATTCCTTGGCAACTTGGATTACGTTGGTACCAGACGCTTCGCTTATCCGGTGTGCCCCGAGAACGAGATATGTGCAGCTCCTATCGGGATTTGTCGGCACGGTCGGGCGGTCTTGCTGGTTTAGTTTTACCATTGTCGAAATGTCTTGATGTCTGGGATACCGAGTCGATCGGTGTGTCTTGGGTGAAGGTTTATTCCTTCGATGACCGTGAGAGCTTGTGATGGGCTTGTTGGGACACCCTGCAGGTATTATCTTTCAAAGCCGTGCCCGCGGTTATGAGGCAGATGGGAATTTGTTAATGTCGGTTGTAGAAAACCGAAGTTGACCTTAATTAAAATACACCAACCGTGTATGTAACCGTGATGGTCTCTTCTCGGCGGAGTCCGGAAGTGAACACGGTGTTGGAGTTATGTTTGACGAAGTAGTCGATCACTTCTTGATCGCTAATAGCTTCACGACCGCGCCTTGCTTCTCTTCTCGCTCTCTTTTGCGATGTAGCCACCATATATGCTAGTTGCTTGCAGCAGCTCCTCCTTTTGACACCAGCCTTCCTTGCTTAAATAGTCTTGATCTCGTGGGTGTGAGATTGTTGAGTCCTGTGGCTCATGATTCTACCAAAACAGATGCAGTATCGGTGATGCCAGTAGCAGATGGCGCAACTGAGCTAAAGTGGGAATATGATGAGGCCCTTGGTCGATACTATGTTTCCTTTCCGGACGATTAGTAGTGGAGCCCAGTTGGGGCGATCGGGGATCTGTGCCGCATGTGGGGTTTTCTTCTTTTTATTTTGGTTCCGTAGCCGGACCTTGATTGTATCTGGATGATGTAATGCTTTATCCATGTATTTGTGTGAAGTGGCGACTATAAGCCAACTATGTACCTTTTCCCTTATGTATTACATGGATTGTGCGAAGATTACCTCACTTGCGACATTGCTTCCAATGCGGTTATGTCTCTAAGTCGTGCTTCGACACGTGGGAGCTATAGCCGCATCGAGGGCGTTACAAGTTGGTAATCAGAGCCATCCCCGACCTTAGGAGCCCCCACTGCTTGATCGTTTTTAGTGGCCGAGTTGTGTCTAGAAAAATGTTTTGAGTCATTTAGGATTATATATATCGGAGAGTTAGGAATTCTTTTTACTCCCGGTCCTTCGACCTTACGGTGAGGTATCCCGACGAGAGTTTTGACTCTTCTCTTCTCAAATTTCACTAAATTTTTTTAGGATCACGCTGGTATCTTGGGATCGTTCGATATTCTTATGATGACAACATTGTCTTGGTTGCCTCGACATTTAGGGGTTGTGGCGGTGTCCGGGGAGTTGAGCTCCGAGGTGTTGTTGTCATAATTTTATCGCTGCAGTTCGAATACCTGAGTTTAGTACGCCGACATCGAAAATCTCTTTTATGCGATCGGTTGGTGAGATAACCCGCTAACCCAAGATTGTGGTGAGTACGGAGTATTGCCATGACTCGTATAACGGATGCTTTTCAAGGTTGAGGTACACGATTTCGAAGGTTTCTTGGTTATGTGTTGAAGGATGGATACACTGGATGTAGGGATTGTTAGCTTGGGTGAGATATATATATTGCTCCCTGTATCCCCAACACTGATTGCATAACCGAAAGTTTCGGGAGTTTATAGGTGGGATTCAAGTAGCTCTAGCATTTTCTTCCGCAGATATTTGGTTTGTGATTGGGTAATCCTTACCACATATTTGTTCCATTCATACCTTGTTTTATTTTTATTCATCAATCTCTTATCAAGTGGCTTCTCACCTTAATGGACGGATGTTTACTTTGGAATTCATTCGCTCATCCTGTTCAATGTTTATTGTGAAGACTATATGTTGCAATTTCTATCCGTTGATTCAACTTGTCTATCTGTCAATCAAGATGCTAACGGATGTCACCCTCTTCAGATGGCTCCTCCAACGCCGTAATCCGGAACGCAGTGATGGGAGTCAGCGAACCCTCCACCTCCACCTCCGCCTCCGGAGGCATGGCAAACTTTGATGGCAACCACTAACGCCAACGCCCAGCTTGTTGATTCAGGTGATGCAAGAGCGTAACCAAGGCCAAGGCAACCAAGGAATCAAGGTCAAGGGCAGTTCTATCATCAGCCACGCTTCCTACACTCAACCAGTTCCTTGCCAACCAGCCAAAGTCTTTCGGCTTCGTGCGAGGCCACGACGCCGACGATTGGCTCGTGGATATCAACAAGCACTTGAATGCAGCAATGTCGGACACGAGGACTATGTCAAGTTCGCGTCTTTTCATCTCAAGGATCGTGCAGCTGATTGGTTCCAGCAATACAAGGATTCTAGAGGTGGTCGAGTGATTACTTGGACTGATTTACGTCGGGACTTTAAAGCTCACCATATTCCTTCCAAAGGTTGTTGAGAGCAAGCGTGAGGAGTTCCGCAATCTCAAGCAAGGGAACATGTCGATGTACGAATACAACATACAGATTTCGTAAACTTGCTCGTTTTGCTAAACAAGACGTCCTCGATGAGAAAAGTATGATCTATCGATTCAGAGGTGGCCTTCGAGAGGATCTGCAGTTATCTCTTGTTCTTTCGAGCCTACTCGGTTTGATCAATTCTATAATATGGCACTCAAGCTAGAAGGTGCTCAGCTCAAGTGTGAGGCTTCAAAGAAGAGAATCGTGGATGCAGTTCAGTCTTCTTCTTCCTCTCAAGTGGCAACAAAGCAGCAAAAGTTCTACCTTCCTCCTCCTCCGTTCCGTCGGCCTTATCGCCAGAAGAACTCAGTGGTCGTGGATCTTCCCACCCACCCAACCCAAGCTACTGAACAAGTCTCACCTCAAGCTCCAAGGTTAAATGCTCCTTATCACCGTCCGCCTCAGAGGTGACTGCAACAAGTGCCAGCAGAAGGTCACTATGCTAACAAATGCCATAACCAAAGGCGCCTTCCTCCTCCTCCTCATGTGAGGTCTTCAAGCAATGCAGTGGTCAAGCATAATCCCAAGTCTGCCAAGGTGAACATGATGAATGCAGCTCAAGCAGAGGATTCTTCTGATGTGATAATGGGTAATCTCTCAGTTAATGATATTCCTGCAAAAGTCTTATTTGATACTGGTGCATCGCATTGTTTCATGTCAAGGTCGTTCTTCGCAAAGAATGATTTTACTTGGTCTTACTTGGATAAACCTTTGGGTGTTGTTTCTCCGGGGAAGTCAATGAGAGCCAACTCATTAGTTCATGATGTCTCTATCAAGATGGGCGACTATAAGTTTCTATCTAAACCATTTGTTCTTGGTGACTCGGATATTGATCTTATTCTTGAATGGATGGCTTTTCAAAGACAAGGCTCACTTGATTGTGCTGTCAGGAAATTCAATTGACACACCCTTCCGAGGATGTTATCATCTATGCCGCCGTGATGAAACCATTCGGTTGTTTTCTCTCAATGAGAAGGGCGAATTGATGCTATCTCTCAAATTCCATCGCTTGTGAGTACCAAGATGTCTTTCCGTAAGAGCTTCGGGTATGCCTCCTCATCGGCCACCGAATTCGTTATTGATCTTGAGCCCGCATCGAACCCGTTTGCAAGCGTCCTTACAAGCTTGGACCCAAGGAGCTGAAAGAATTGAAGAAGCAGCTCGATGAACAAGAGCGTCTGGTTTGATCGGACCGAGTTCATCTCCATGGGGATGTGGAGTTCTTTTGTCCGTAAGAAGGATGGCACGGACCGACTTTGTGTTGATTACCGCCCATTGAATAAGAAGACAATCAAGAACAAGTATCCACTTCCCAACATCAATGAGCTATTCGAGCAACTCAAAGGTGCTAAAGTATTCTCCAAGCTTGACCTCCGTATGGGTTATCATCAGATTCGATTCGTGAACAAGATATTCCCAAGACAGCTTTCGAACAAGCTTTGGTTCTTATGAATATCTTGTCATGTCTTTCGCCTTGTCAATGCTCCTCCAACTTTCTCTCGCATGATGAACTTTATCTTCAACCCCTACACAAATGAATTCGCCTTGGTGTATCTCGATGATATTTTGGTCTTCTCCAAGAACAAGGAGGATCATGCCAAACATTTGCGATTGGTGCTCGACAAGCTCGAGAGCATCAATTCTATCGAAGTTTTCCAAATGTGAGTTCTGGCTTGATGAAGTTCTTTATCTTGGTCATATCATCTCAGCCAAGGGCATCGCTGTTAATCCCGAGAAGGTGTCTTCAATTGTGAATTGGGAACCTCCTCAAAATGTCAAGCAGCTCCGCAGTTTTCTCGGTCTTGCAAGCTATTGCCGAAGATTCGTTGAGAATTTCTCCAAGATTGCAAAGCCTCTTTCCAACCTCCTCCAGAAGCATGTCAAGTATGTCTGGACGCCTGAGTGTGATGTCGCTTTCAATACCCTCAAAGAGAAGCTAGTCACAGCCCTGCCTTGACTCCTCCGATGAATCCAAGCCATTCAAGTTTTCGTGATGCTTCATTGCAAGGTCTCGGTGCTGTGTTAATGCAAGAGAAGAAGGTTGTGGCCTATACCTCTCGTCAGTTGAAGCCCAACGAAAAGAACTACCCCACTCACGATCTTGAGTTGGCGGCAGTTGTCCATGCATTGATAACATGGAGACATCTCTTGTTGGGAAGGAAAGTGGACATTTTCACCGATCACAAGAGCCTCAAGTATATCTTCACTCAACCAAACCTCAACCTCAGGCAAACTCGATGGGTCGAAATGATTCAAGAGTACAATCCAAGTATTGAATATACTCCTGGCAAGGCGAATGTGATTGCAGATGCTCTGAGCAGAAAGGCTTATTGCAACAGTTTAATTCTCAAGCCCTTCCAACCGGATCTTTGTGAAGCTTTCCGCAAGCTGAATCTTCAAGTTGTTCCTCAAGGATTTCTTGCCAACCTCATAGTCTCTCCTACTTTGGAAGATCAAATTCGTGAGGCTCAACTTCTGGATACCATGGTGAAGAAAGTGAAACGTGGCATTGAAAAGGGCATTTCCAAATACAAGTGCTATCGCTTGGATGACAAAGACACTCTTTTCTTCGAGGATCGTATTGTGGTTCCTAAAGGCGATCTGAGAAAAGTCATCATGAATGAGGCACACAATTCCCTCCTATCCATTCATCCCGAAAACGAAGATGTACCATGACCTCAAGCAGTCGTATTGGTGGACTCGAATGAAGCGAGAAATTGCTCAATTCGTGAATGAATGTGATGTCTGCAGAAGGGTGAAAGTAGAACACCAAAGACCAGCTGGTCTCCTCCAACCTCTTGCTATTCCAGAGTGGAAGTTTGATCATATCGAGATGGACTTCGTGACTGGTTTTCCTAAGTCCAAGCGTGGAAATGATGCTATCTTCGTTGTTATTGACAAGCTTACTAAAGTGGCTCATTTTCTTCCTGTCAAAGAATCTATCACAGCAGCTCAGCTGGCAGAGCTATACACCTCCGAATTGTCTCCTTGCACGGTATTCGCAATTGATCTCTTCGCACCGTGGAAGCATCTTCACTTCTAAGTTCGGGATTCTTTTCGAAGGCCATGGGCACCAAAGATTCGTTCAAAGACAGCTTTTCATCCTCAAACTAGTGGCCAAGTCGAGCGAGTCAATCAAATCCTTGAAGATATGCTCGTGGCTTGTGTCATTTCTTTTGGCATGAAGTGGGAAGAGTGTCTCCCATATGCCGAAGTTCTCTTACAACAACAGCTTCCAAGCGAGTTGAGGCAAGGCCCCATTCGAAATTTATATGGCGAAAGTGCCGACTCCTCTCAATTGGTCCGAGACAGGTGAACGCCAACTTCTTGGCAACGACTTGATCACGAAGTCAAGAAATGTGCAAAGTCATTCGTGAGAATCTTAAAGCCGCATAATCGCGCTGAAGGGCTATTATGATGACAAGCACCGTGATGTGGCTTTTGAAATCGGAGACCATGTCTACCTCCGCCTCTCCAATGAAAGGCACTCGTAAACCCGGTATCAAAGGAAGCTTGCCCCTAGATCGTGGGTCCTTTCAAGATCATTGGCAAAAGAGGCGATCTCGCCTATCAACTTGAGCTTCCATCCAACTTTGCAAACGTGCACGATGTGTTTCACGTGTCACAGCTCCGCAAGTGCTTCAAGATTCTGAGCGCACTATCAACTTTGAAGAAATTGACCTCCAAGAAGATCTTTCTTATCATGAGCACCCGCTGCTATTCTTGAAGAAACCGAGCGCAAGACTCGCAACAAGTCAATCAAATTCCTAAAAGTGAAGTGGTCACACCATTCGACCGAGAAGCCACCGGGGCGCGAGGATCACCTCCGTCCGAATATCGGAGTTCTTTCAGTCCTAGATCTCGGGACGAGATCCTCTTGTAGTGGTGGAGTGTTGTAACATCCCGGATGTATCTTTCCATATTTGTAACTCCAACTCTTGCCTTTTTCGGATATGTGATATGATATTCCCTCCGTGGTTGGGTTTTTTTTTCGTTTTGCATTTTGTCCATGTCATGCATCTCATATCATGTCATCATGTGCATCTCATTTGCATACGTGTTCGTCTCATGATTCTGAGCATATTCCCCGTTGTCCGTTTTGCAATCCGACACTCCTGTGTTCCCCGGTGTCCCCTCTTGTCCTTTTTCCGTGTGCGGGTGTTGAACATTCTCGGAATGGACCGAGCCTTGCCAAGTGGCCCTGGTATAGCACCGGTAGACCACCTGTCAAGTTTCGGGTCATTTGGAGTTCGTTTGGTACTCCAACGGTTAACCGCACCCTCGCAAAGGCCTCTTTTAAGTTGCAGCCCAACAACCCTCCAAAACAGCCCAATAACCCATCTAACTCCCCTCCATGCCCTCGGTCGTTCGATCACGATCGTGTGGGCGAAAACTACACCCCATTTGGACTCTCCTAGCTCCCTCTATGCCTATTTAAAGAACCCTCCCCCGAAATCCCGGGCAAACCCTAGCAAATCCCCTCCCCGTCGCCACCGGACACGTCCGGCAGCCGCCGGACACGTCCGCCGCCGCCGCCCCGGCGAACCGCAACGCGCCACGTGGCACCGCGGGCACCGCCGCCGCGCTGCCGGCCTGCCAGCGCCGCCCAGGACCATGCGCCGCGCTGCTGCTGCCGCCGCCTCTGGCTGCTGGCCTCGGCCACATGGCTCTCCTCCGCCGCCCGCCGCCGCCTGCCGCCTGCGCCGCCGCCTGCTGCTGCCCGCCGCCGCCGCCGCCTCCCGCGCTGCCAAGGCCATTGCCGCTGCCGCTGCGCCGCCCATTGCTGCTGCTGCTGGCCATGCTGGCCGCTGCCGCCGCCTGCCCCGACCCACACGCCCAGCGCCGCCGACCCAGCGTCGCCGACCGCGCACGGGCAGTCCCGGCCGGCGATCCTCGAACACCACGCCCGATCCAGATCTGAGAATCTCCCTAGGTTGACTTCTCTCCCCCCCAAAATTCGTCTAAGTTTTATTCCTGTCATTAATTTCGTGCAATTTTCAACACATCACATCTCCGCAACCGTGGCTCCGTTTTGGGCGTATAATATGCCAAAATGTTCGTCTCGAAGAGTACATCATTTCATTCCATTGCATCATTTGCATTTGAGCTCATCTTGGTGCCCGAAATGCTGTTGGAAGATAGCTTCAGATCGTTAGTTTCAGAATTTTATCAGTTCGAGCTATTTTGTCATTTTTGCCATGAATTATGTGTGCACCCTATGAATTTGAGTCCTACATGTGAGTTGAACATTGCCATGCCATCTTTCCAGGGGTATTTTCCATGTATTTTTGTGACCTATGTGTTGACTAGAACAAGCATGCAAAGTAGGGATGAAGATGTTACTGATTTCAGGGACTTAGTGATTTCACTAAGTCTTGTCCTGATGTTAATTTTATGCCATATGTTCATGTTGTTTAAGAGAGATCTATGCCCTTTTTGAGCATGATCAGTAAGGGTATTTTGAACATATGGTTGTGATCTATCCATCCATGTCCTTGTTGGCATTTATGGAGTAGTCTAGCATGTCATTTTCGTGCTCTACTTTTGCTTGAAATTGTTTCCTGGCAGACTGTTTGCATTAGATTCAATTTTCACGAGGTCGGTGTAGTTGATCCGTGTATGCTATGATGTTGTTCTTGCCATGTATAGCTCCTATGCCATGTCTTCTTGATGGGTGTATGCTTAGTTTATCATGAGGTGCTCTGTAGTGAGTGCATCGAGCTCACGAACATGCCATGTTGAATCTGTTTTTGCCATGTCCTGAGATTTCACTAAGTCTGAAATCTGTAATAAAACTTGCAATGTTTACATGGGTGCCATCATTTCTTAAGGTCCTTTTGGCTTATGGTCAGTAAGGGACTATTGAAATATGCTTTGAGTAGAATCATGTCATGCCTTGCTTTGCTATTATAAGTTCCTGTAGCATGTTGTTTGCTTGCTCTAAACATGCCTTCCTGATGTTAATTCCTGCCATGTTAGTATTTTCACTAAGTCTGTGAACCTGATATTTTGAGCACTTTCTCCATGCTTGTTTGAACATGTTATGATGTGATTTAGCCGTAGCTCAGTGCTCCTCTATTGTTAAACATCTCCTGTAGTTCGCTGCCATATGCTTTGTTTTTATGTTGGGGTGCTGTAGCATAGTTTTGTGTTGCGTGCTAAGTAGCATCGGGCTGTTAAACGCAGATTTGCGTCATTCTTGTTTTGCTTGTCATTTGCAAACCGTGCATCCGATTCCGGTGAACTTTATATCGATTTCAACCGAAATCACCCCATCTTTCCAGCGGCATACTTGGTTTGCCAAGTTGATGCCAGTTCATCATTTTCCTTCCGAGCATACATATGCATAGCATGTCACATCTCGCATAGCATGTCATGTATTGCATCATATTGCTTGTGCATATGTTCCTTGTTTGATTGTGGTTCCGTTGCTTGTGTTCTTGCTTTGGGTAGAGCCGGGAGACGAGTACGTGAACGAGGAGCCTGTTGAGAACGCTTACGAGGATCCAGCCTTCGACAACTCGAGAACCTTACTGAGCAAGATGACCATACCTTCAAATCACTTCTATCTTTGCTTGCTAGATGCTCGCTCTTTTGCTATGCCTATGCTGCGATACCTACCACTTGCTATATCATGCCACCCATGTTGCCATGTCAAGCCTCTAACCACCCATGTCCTAGCAAACCGTTGTTTGGCTATGTTACCGCTTTGCTCAGCCCCTCTTATAGCGTTGCTAGTTGCAGGTGAAGATGAAGTTTGTTCCTTGTTGGAACACGGTTATTTTGGGATATCACAATATCTATTGTTTTAATTAATGCATCTATATACTTGGTAAAGGGTGGAAGGCTCGGCCTTATGCCCTGTGTTTTGTTCCACTCTTGCCACCCTAGTTTCCGCCATACCGTGTTATGTTCCTTGATTTTATGCTCCTTACACGGTCGGGTGATTTATGGGACCCCCTAGACAGTTCGCTTTGAATAAAACTCCTCCAAAGAAGGCCCAACCTTGGTTTTACCATTTGCCACCTAGCCTTTTTCCCTTGGGTTTTCGCGAGCCCGAGGGTCATCTTTATTTACCCCCCCGGGCCAGTGCTCCTCTGAGTGTTGGTCCAAACTAGAGCACCGTGCGGGACCATTCCTTGGCAACTTGGATTACGTTGGTACCTGTACGCTTCGCTTATCCGGTGTGCCCTGAGAACGAGATATGTACAGCTCCTATCGGGATTTGTCGGCACAGTCGGGCGGTCTTGCTGGTTTAGTTTTACCATTGTCGAAATGTCTTGATGTACCGGGATACCGAGTCTGATCGGTGTGTCTTGGGTGAAGGTTTATTCCTTCGATGACCGTGAGAGCTTGTGATGGGCTTGTTGGGACACCCCCGCAGGTATTATCTTTCAAAGCCGTGCCGCATGTTATGAGGCAGATGGGAATTTGTTAATGTCCGTTGTAGAAAACCGAAGTTGACCTTAATTAAAATACACCAACCGTGTATGTAACCGTGATGGTCTCTTCTCGCGGAGTCCGGAAGTGAACACGGTGTTGGAGTTATGTTTGACGTAAGTAGTCGGGATCACTTCTTGATCGCTAATAGCTTCACGACCGCGCTTTGCTTCTCTTCTCGCTCTCTTTTGCGATGTAGCCACCATATATGCTAGTCGCTTGCAGCAGCTCCTCCTTTTGACACCAGCCTTCCCTTGCTTAAATAGTCTTGATCTCGGGTGTGAGATTGTTGAGTCCCGTGGCTCATGATTCTACCAAAACAGATGCGGTATCGGTGATGCGGTAGCAGATGGCGAACCGAGCTAAAGTGGGAATATGATGAGGCCCTTGGTCGATACTATGTTTCCTTTCCGGACGATTAGTAGTGGAGCCCAGTTGGGGCGATCGGGGATCTGTGCCGCATGTGGGGTTTTCTTCTTTTTATTTTGGTTCCGTAGCCGGACCTTGATTGTATCTGGATGATGTAATGCTTTATCCATGTATTTGTGTGAAGTGGCGACTGTAAGCCAACTATGTACCTTTTCCCTTATGTATTACATGGATTGTGCGAAGATTACCTCACTTGCGACATTGCTTTCAATGCGGTTATGTCTCTAAGTCGTGCTTCGACACGTGGGAGCTATAGCCGCATCGAGGGCGTTACACTGCGAAGGGGTGCACGAGGTGCAAGCTATAGAGTACTTCACCGCCGGGTGTAGAGAAGGCACCCTCCTTAGGCACCAACTCCTATGCGACGAGCCGACTACACTCGCTAAGCTGTTGATCATAGCAGACAAGTATGCCACTACCGACTCCTCAATGAAGTCGGAGTTTCTGGTGGACGCCTCTGGGAAGGTGCTCCCTCCGGCTCCTAGAACACCGGCTGGCGACACCAGTCGGTGCCCGCAGCAGAATGACAACAGGCGCAAGGCCCCGATGCCGGCTTCCACCAGCCGACAAGTGGCAACAGTTGAAGACCAGCAGCCAGAGGGGCAACCCATACCCAAGTGTCAGAAAGGCGGCAAGCCAGTTTGGCAGCCCGCTTTCTCCTACGAGCAAACCCTTGATGCCCCCTGCAAGTTCCACAGCGGCGCGAAGCCGTCCAACCACACAACCCGGAAGTGCCATTGGCTCACCCGAATGTCCAAAGGCGAGGGGTTGCTGCTTCCCCGCCTGCTGGCCAGCCGCCTCTGGCTCCTCAACAGCCAGCGGCCCGCCCAGCAGTCGGTGCCATCCAAGACAAGTTCCCCGAAGAGCACGCAACCTACATCATCTCCATGAGCCAAGCTGAGACAGGCGCAGCCGGCGCTGGCAGCACCAAGAGGTCAATGCTATCACCTCCAAAGTTCCTGAGTTCATGCACCGGTCTGCGAAGCCCATCAACTGGAGCCGAGCTGATCACCCGGAGGTGATGCCTTCTCTGGTTTCCTATGCCATGGTGTTGGATGCCACCTTTGCAACAGAGAGGCAAGCTGCTTGTTTCTCTCGAGTCCTGATTGATGGCAGAAGCAGCATCAACATCCTGTACCGCGACACCATGGAGAAGCTGAACATCCAGACAAAGCAACTCTTGCCCAGTCGGACCGTCTTCCATGGCATTGTACCCGGCCTTTCATGCTCGCCAATCTGCAAGATCAAGATAGATGTCCTCTTCGGAGACAGAGATCACTTACATCGTGAAGCAGTTTGGTTTGAGGTGGTGGATCTGGAGAGCCCCTATCATGCTTTACCTGGCCGACCTGCTCTGGCCAAGTTCATGGTTGTGCCCCACTATGCCTACCTCAAGATGAGGATGCCAAGCACCAAGGGCATCATCACCATAGTCGGAGATTACAAGAAATCATCCGCCTGCGCTGCAGCCAGCAAACGACTGGCCGAGTCCCTCGTGATTGCTGCAAAGAAAAAGATCCTTGACCGGGTTGTGGCCATGGCCAGCAAGCAGCCGGACTTGTTGCCAGACCCTAAGGAGTCAAAAGCTCAGGGCTCTTTCTAGCCGGCCAAGGAAACCAAGAAGATACCTTTGGACCCGGCCCACCCGGAGAGGTTCGCTCTTGTGGGAACAAACCTGGACAGCAAATAGGAAAGCGAGCTCGTCGATTTCCTCCATGAGAATCGGGATATCTTTGCATGGTCCTCCAAGGACATGCCGGGTGTTCCGACGGATTTCGCCGAGCACAAGGTACATGTCCGAGCAGATGCAAAACCAGTCAAGCAACCCCGCCGCCGACTGTCGGAGGAGAAGAGAAGAATTGTTGGTGAAGAAATAGCCCAGCTTCTAGCAGGCGACTTCATTATGGAAGTGTTCTTTCCAGAGTGGCTTGCCAATCCAGTCCTTGTACGGAAGAAGAACAGCAAGTGGCGCATGTGTATAGATTATACCAGCCTCAACAAAGCCTGCCCCAAATATTCGTTTGCTTTGCCTCGGATTAATCAAGTCATAGACTCCACAGCCAGATGCGAGTGATACGTCCATTTTGCATCATGCTTTTATATCAATATTTATTGCATTATGGGTTGTTATTACACATTATATCTCAATACTTATGGCTATTCTCTCTTATTTTACAAGGTTTACCATGAAGAGGGGGAATGCCGACAGCTGGAATTCTGGCTGGAAAAGGAGCAAACGTTGGAAACCTATTCTGCACAGCTCCAAAAGTCCTGAACCTCCACGAAACAACTTTTTGGATTTAATAAGAATTTCTGAGCGAAAGAAATAGGCCAGGGGGTCCACACCCTGTCTCGCCCCCCCCTATAGGGCACGCCCCAATCTCCTGGGCCCCCTGGTGGCCCTCCGGCGTCCATCTTCTGCTATATCATCACTTTTACCCTGGAAAGAATCGTGGGCAAGCTTACGGGATGAAATTCTACCGCCACGAGGCGGAACCTTGGCGGAATCAATCTAGGGCTCTGGCGGAGCTGTTCTACCGGGGACACTTCCCTCCGGGAGGGGGAAATCATCACCAACGTCATCACCAATGATCCTCTCATCGGGAGGGGGTCAATCTCTATCAACATCTTCACCAGCACCATCTCCTCTCAAAACCCTAGTTCATCTCTTGTATCCAATCTTGTATCAAAACCACAAATTGGTACCTGTGGGTTGCTAGTAGTGTTGATTACTCCTTGTAGTTGATGCTAATTGGTTTACTTGGTGGAGGATCATATGTTCAGATCCTTTATGCATATTATTACTCCTCTGATTATGAACATGAATATGCTTTGTGAGTAGTTACGTTTGTTCCTGAGGACATGGGTGAAGTCTTGCTATTAGTAGTCATGTGAATTTGGTATTCGTTCGATATTTTGATGAGATGTATGTTGTCTTTTCCTCTAGTGGTGTTATGTGAACGTCGACTACATGACACTTCACCATTATTTGGGCCTAGAGGAAGGCATGGGGAAGTAATAAGTAGATGATGGGTAGCTAGAGTGACAGAAGCTTAAACCCTAGTTTATGCGTTGCTTCATTAGGGGCTGATATGGATCCATACGCTTAACGCTGTGGTTAGGTTTACCTTAATACTTCTTTTTGTAGTTGCGGATGCTTGCAACAGGGGTTAATCATAAGTGGGATGCTTGTCAAAGTTAGGGCAGTACTGATGCGTCTCCATCGTATCTATAATTTTTTATTTTTCCATGCTAATATTATTCACTTTCATATACTTTTTGGCAACTTTTTATATTGTTTTTGGGACTAACGTATTGATCCAGTGCCCAGTGCTAGTTCCTGTTTGTTGCATGTTTTTTGTTTCGCAGAAACCCAATATCAAACGGAGTCCAAACGGGATAAAAACGGACGGATATTTTTTTTGGAATATTTATGATTTTTGGGAAGTATAATCAATGCGAGACGGTATCCGAGGTGGGCACGAGGTAGGGGGCGCGCCCTACCCCCCTAGGCGTGCCCCTAACCCTCGTGGTCCACCCGTAAGGCGGTTGATGCTGTCCTTCTGGCGCAAGAAAGCTAATTTTACAAGGAAGATCTGAGCGAAAGATTCACCCCAATCGGAGTTACAGATCTCCGGATATAAAAGAAACGGTGAAGGGGTAGAATCTGCCAACGCAGAGAACGCAGAAACAGAGAGATAGATCCAATCTCGGAGGAGCTCTCGCCCCTCCCAAGCCATGGGAGCCAAGGACCAGAGGGGAAGCCCTTCTCCCATCTAGGGAGAAGGTCAAGGAAGAAGAATAAGAAGGGGGCTCTTCCCTTGCTTCGATGGCGCTGAACGCCGGGGCCATCATCATCACCGCGATCTTCACCAACACCTCCGCCATCTTCACCAACATATCCATCACCTTCCCCCATCTATATCCAGCGGTCCACTCTCCCGCAACTAGCTGTACGCTCTACTTGAACATGGTGCTTTATGCTTCATATTATTATCCAATGATGTGTTGCCATCCTATGATGTCTGAGTAGATTTCTATTGTCCTATCGGTGATTGATGAATTGCTATGATTGGTTTGAGTTGCATGTTTTATTATTGGTTCTGTCCTATTGTGCCCTCCGTGTCGCACAAGCATGAGGGATTCCTGCTGTAGGGTTTGCAATATGTTTATGATTTGCTTATGGTGGGTGGCGTGAGTGACAGAAGCACAGACCCGAGTAAGTAGGTTGTTTGCGTATGGGATAAAGGGGACTTGATACTTTAATGCTATGGTTGGGTTTTACCTTAATGAATCTTTTGTAGTTGCGGATGCTTGCTAGAGTTCCAATCATAAGTGCATATGATCCAAGTAGAGAAAGTATGTTAGCTTAGGCCTCTCCCTCAAATAGAATTGCAATAGTGATTACCGGTCTAGTAACATAGTCAATTGCTTAGGGACAATTTCACAACTCCTACCACCACTTTTCCACACTCGCTATATTTACTTTAGTTGTATCTTCATCTAAACAGCCCCTAGTTTTTATTTACGTGTTCTTTACTTTCTTGCAAGCTTACCCAAAAACACCTACAAAGTACTTCTAGTTTCATACTTGTTCTAGGTAAAGTAAACGTCAAGCGTGCGTAGAGTTCTATCGGTGGTCGATAGAACTTGAGGGAATATTTGTTCTACCTTTAGCTCCTCGTTGGGTTCGACAATCTTACTTATCAAAAACTGTTGCGATCCCCTATACTTGTGGGTCATCAAGACCTTTTTCTGGCGCCGTTGCCGGGGAGCAATAGCGTGGGGTGAATATTCTCGTGTGTGCTTGTTTTCTTTATCACTAAGTAATTTTTATTTGTTGTTCTTAGTTGTTCTTTATCTTTAGTTATGGATATGGAACATGAAATACCAAAAATATTAGGTGTACTTGCTACTCATGGAGATGGGGAACCTCCTAAAACCCTCGATGCTGGTTATGTGAAAGATATTATGTACTACTTTAACAATCCTAAGAAAACCCCATTTAATTATGTTATGGGAGTAATGTTGGATCAACGTGAATACTTTAGGGATTATCGCTTTACACAAAAAGGGAAACTATTATGGGATCAAATTCATATATTGAAGTGCTATGCTTGGAAACTATGCGTGGAATATGATTATACTTGTTGCTCTAGGATGAATTCTCCGCACCTTCCCTTTTCATGCAAATTTAATGATAATAAAACCTTAGCTTCTTATGCTAATGGTATATATGATTGATTACTATGATGTGGAACAAATAGAAGAATTTGTTGCTTTTATGGGTGCTTATGAAATTAAAGCTACGTGTAAAGAGTTTGAGGATTTTGATGATGCTGTTTATAGATCTGATATTTAGCTATCTAAATTGCTATGAGAATTATAAATACAATTATGAAATTAATGCACTTATTAAGAAAGTCTCCGCTGTCCAAGAAGAGACTAATATTTTGCAGGAACCTATGGAAGAAGAAATTGATGAAACTGTGAGATCATTGGATGAAAAAGATGATGAGAAGAGCGAAGAACAAAAGGAGGAAGAGCGGATTGATCACCCGTGCCCACCTTCTAATGAGAGTAACTCTTCAACTCATACATTGTTTAATTCACCAAATAATGATTGCTATGATGACTGTTATGATCCCTATGATTCTTTTGAAATATCCCTTTTTGATGATGCTTGCTATGCTTGTGGCCAAGATGCCAATATGAATTATGCTTATGAAGATGAACTTGCTATAGTTCCTTATGTTAAACATGAAATTGTTGCTATTGCACCCACGCATGATAGTCCTATTATCTTTTTGAATTCTCCTGACTACACTATATTGGAGAAGCTTGCACTTATTAAGGATTATATTGATGGATTGCCTTTTACTACTACACATGATGATTTTGATGAATATAATATGCATGTTCTTTCTTCTCCTACTTGCAATTATTATGAGAGAGGAACTACATCTCCGCCTCTTTATGTTTCCAACACGATAGAATTGCAAGAAACTGCTTATACTATGCATTGGCCTGTACTATGTGTACATGAATTGTTCTTTTATGACATGCCGATGCATAGGAAGAGAGTTAGACTTCGTTGTTGCATGATATATGTTACTTTGTGCTCACTACTAAATTACAAATCATTGTTAATTAAAATTGGCTTTGATATACCGTGGGATCCGGGTGGATCCATTACTTGAGCACTAAATGCCTAGCTTAATGGCTTTAAAGAAAGCGCTGCCAGGGAGACAACCTGGAAGTTTTAGAGAGTAATTTATTTCTGTTGAGTGCTTTCATATAGTTTAAAAACAAAAAATAAAGAGGGGGACCTAAAAACTTTTCAAAAAGGAAAGTGAAAGTGAGAAAGACAAGCATTGTTGAAGTGGGAGCTAGCCTTGAACTTTGTTCATGCTCACGGAAACTTTGTGAATCTTGATTACAGAAACTTTTCATCAAAAATAATTATCCCCTTGTACAATTGCATTGTATTATAAAAATAATGTGCCAGGGTTTGCCTTTAGGATGTTTACAATGCTTGTTGGTTTGTACGGTGCAGGACAGAAACTTTGGTTGTAGTGCGCGATTTTACATTTTTAACTGGAACATCAATTGGTTTTGATTCCTTTTGCACTGTCTTCATATACAACTTATTTATTTTTTCCAATTTTCGTAGAATTTTTGGGGTGACAGAAGTATGGTGGATGTTCATATTGGTACAGACTGTTCTGTTTTTGACAGATTCTGTTTTTGATGCATAGTTTGCTTGTTTTGATGAATCTATCAATTTATATCAGTGGATTAAGTCATGAAAAATTTATGTTACCATAGACACAATGCAAAAACAAAATATGAATTGGTTTGCAACAGTACTTAGAGTGGTGATTTGCTTTATTATACTCACGGATCTTACCGAGTTTTCCGTTGAAGTTTTGTGTGGATGTAGTGTCTAATCGAGGATGTTTCGATGTGAGAAGAAGGAAGAGAGGCAAGAGCTCAAGCTTGGGGATGCACGAGGCACCCCAAGTAAATATTCAAGGAGACTCAAGCGTGTAAGCTTGGGGATGCTGGGGAGGCAACCCCTCTTTCTTCAACAAGTATCGGTATGTTTCAGATTCGTTTCGTTCATGCATTATGTGCAAGTCTTGGAGCGTCTTTTGCAATTAGGTTTTTATTTTTCTTTTATGCACCATGCTGGTATGAGATAGTCCTTGGTTGATTTATACAATGCTCATTGCACTTCACTTAAATCTTTTGAGTATGGCTTTATAGAACGCTTCATGTGCTTCACTTATATCATTTGAAGTCTGGATTGCCTGTTTCTCTTCACATAGACAACCGCCATTTGTAGAATGCTCTTTTGCTTCACTTATATTTGTTAGAGCGTGGGAATATCTTTTGTAGAAAGAATTAAACTCTCTTGCTTCACTTATATCTATTTAGAGAGATGACAGGAATTGGTCAATCACATGGTTAGTCATAAAATCCTACATAAACTTGTAGATCGCTGAATATGATATGTTTGATTCCATGCAACAGTTTTGCGATATAAAGATGGTGATATTAGAGTCATGCTAGTGGGTGGTTGTGGATTGCAGAGACACTTGTGTTGAGGTTTGTGATTCCCGTAGCATGCATGTATGGTGAACCGCTTTGTGATGAAGTTGTAGCACAATTTTATTTATTGATTGTCTTCCTTATGAGTGGCGGTCGGGGACGAGCGATGGTCTTTTCCTACCAATCTATCCCCCTAGGAGCATGCGCGTAGTACTTTGTTTTCAATGGCTTGTAGATTTTTGCAATAAGTATATGAGTTCTTTATGACTAATGTTGAGTCCATGGATTATACGCACTCTCACCCTTCCATCATTGCTAGCCTCTCTTGTGCCGCGCAACTTTCGTCGGTACCATACACCCACCTTATATCTTCCTCAAAACAGCCACCATACCTACCTATCATGGCATTTCCATAGCCATCTCGAGATATATTGCCATGCAACTTCCATCATCATCATATACATGACTTGAGCATTCATTGTCATATTGCTTTGCATGATCGTAAGATAGCTAGCATGATGTTTTCATGGCTTGTCCGTTTTTTGATGTCATTGCTACGCTAGATCATTGCACATCCCGGTACACCGCCGGAGGCATTCATATAGGGTCATATCTTTGTTCTAAATATTGAGTTGTAAGTAAATAAAAGTGTGATGATCATCATTGTTAGAGCATTGCCCCAGTGAGGAAAGGATGATGGAGACTATGATTCCCCCACAAGTCGGGATGAGACTCCGGACTTTATGAAAAATAAAAGAGGCCAAAGAAGCCCAAAAAAAAGAGGCCAAAGAAGCCCACCAAAAAAATACAAAAAAAAGAAAATAAAAAATTAGAGAAAAAGAGAGAAGGGGCAATGTTACTATCCTTTTACCACACTTGTGCTTCAGAGTAGCACCATGTTCTTCATAGAGAGAGCCTCCTATACTTTCACGTTCATATACTAGTGGGAATTTTCATTATAGAACTTGGCTTGTATATTCCAATGATGGGCTTCCTCAAATGCCCGAGGTCTTCATGAGCAAGCAAGTTGGATGCACACCCACTTAGTTTTCAGTTTGAGCTTTCATACACTTATAGCTCTAGTGCATCCATTGCATGGCAATCCCTACTCACTCACATTGATATCTATTGATGGGCATCTCCATAGCCCGTTGATACGCCTAGTTGATGTGAGACTTTCTCCCTTTTTTCTTCTCCACATAACCCCCACCATCATATTCTATTCCACCTATAGTGCTATATCCATGGCTCACGCTCATGTATTGCGTGAAAGTTGAAAAAGTTTGAGATTATTAAAGTATGAAACAATTGCTTGGCTTGTCATCGGGGTTGTGCATGATTAAATACTTTGTGTGATGAAGAGAGCAACAGCCAGACTATATGATTTTGTAGGGATAACTTTCTTTGGCCATGTTGTTTTGAAAATACATGATTGCTTTATTGGTACGCTCAAAGTATTATTGTTTTTATGTCAAATGATAGACTATTGCTTTGAATCACTCGTGTCTTAATATTCATGCCATGATTAGACATATGATCAAGATTATGCTAGGTAGCATTCCACATCAAAAATTATACTTTTTTATCATTTACCTACTCGAGGACGAGCAGGAATTAAGCTTGGGGATGCCGATACGTCTCCGTCGTATCTATAATTTTTGATTGTTACATGCCAATATTATTCACTTTCATATACTTGTTGGCAACTTTTTATATTGTTTTGGGACTAACATATTGATCCATTGCCGGTGCGGTTCTCATCATTGCATGTTTTTGTTTTGCAGAAACCCAATATCAAACGGAGTCCAAACGGGATAAAAACGGACGGAGATTTTTTTTGGAATATTTATGATTTTTGGGAAGTAAAATCAACGCGAAACGGTATCCGAGGTGGGCACGAGGTAGGGGGGCGCGCCCTACCCCCCCAGGCGCGCCCCTGACCCTCGTGGTCCACCCGTAAGGTGGTTGATGTTGTGGTTCTGGCGCAAGAAAGCTAATTTTACAAGGAAGATCTGAGCGAAAGATCCACCCCAATCGGAGTTACGGATCTCCGGATATAAAAGAAACGGTGAAGGGGTAGAATCTGCCAACGCAGAGAACGCAACAACAGAGAGATAGATCCAATCTCAGAGGGGCTCTCGCCCCTCCCAAGCCATGGGAGCCAACGACCAGAGGGGAAACCCTTATCCCATCTAGGGAGAAGGTCAAGGAAGAAGAAGAAGAAGGGGGGCTCTCTCCCCCTTGCTTCCGGTGGCGCCAGAACGCCGCCGGGGGCCATCATCATCACCGCGATCATCACCAACACCTCCGCCATCTTCACCAACATCTCCATCACCTTCCCCCATCTATATCCAGCGGTCCACTCTCCCGCAACCCGCTGTACCCTCTACTTGAACATGGTGCTTTGTGCTTCATATTATTATCCAATGATGTGTTGCCATCCTATGATGTCTGAGTAGATTTCTATTGCCCTATCGGTGATTGATGAATTGCTATGATTGGTTTGAGTTGCATGTTTTATTATTGGTGCTGTCCTATTGTGCCCTCCGTGTCGCGCAAGCATGAGGGATTCCCGCTGTAGGGTTTGCAATATGTTTATGATTTGCTTATGGTGGGTGGCGTGAGTGACAGAAGCACAAACCCGAGTAAGTAGGTTGTTTGCGTATGGGATAAAGGGGACTTGATACTTTAATGCTATGGTTAGGTTTTACCTTAATGAATCTTTAGTAGTTGCAGATGCTTGCTAGAGTTCCAATCATAAGTGCATATGATCCACGTAGAGAAAGTATGTTAGCTTATGCCTCTCCCTCAAATAGAATTGCAATAGTGATTACCGGTCTAGTAACATAGTCAATTGCTTAGGGACAATTTCATAACTCCTACCACCACTTTTCCACACTCGCTATATTTACTTTAGTTGTATCTTTATCAAAACAGCCCCTAGTTTTTATTTACGTGTTCTTTACTTTCTTGCAAGCTTACCCAAAAACACCTACAAAGTACTTCTAGTTTCATACTTGTTCTAGGTAAAGTAAACGTCAAGCGTGCGTAGAGTTGTATCGGTGGTCGATAGAACTTGAGTGTCGGTGTACTAAGGTAGGGGTACCTCAGTACCCCAACTTGTGCACGGGCAGTTGCAGCTCCCCGCGGCTGGATCTACCACATGCTTGCCGGAGACCATTCCTGCTCCATATCAAGCCATTCAAGAACAAAGTGTACAAGATAGAAGATCGAGACCCCGGCAAGAGGAGCTTGCCGGGAAGGCCGTTCCAGGCTCAAGATTACATCACTCACGCAAGGCCCTGGCGAGAGGAGCTCGCCGGGGAGACTAGAGGATTATATCACAGAAGACACGCCCCGGCGCTATACGCGTCCCGGCGAGGACCCGGGGTGCGGCAAGATACAGAACCCGACAAGCCCCCGGGTCCGGCGAGATCAAGACCCCGGCAAGGCGCTTGCCGGGAGAGCTACGCTGCGTGCCCGCACTGCAGCTCACCTGCCCACGCGTCGCCTTGAGCCCTCTCTCAGAGACGCGTGGCGGGTGGCTGTGCAGCATGGGGGGTGCGGTGGCACTCCATGGTGGTAGATTCATCACCGTGGCAAACGGAGACGCAAGGACGGGAACTTTTGGGGTCGACGGCGACGGGCATTAAATGCCCTTGTCCCCCTCTGTCAAAAGTAGGTAGAAACCACTGTTCAAGCACTGTAGCTGCACTGTTCCCGCACTGTTCCAACTACCACCTCTTTTACCTTTTTACCCCTCTCTCCTACGTTGACACCTGTTGGTAACCCCTTGGTACTATAAAAGGAGGCCCATGCACAACGTAGAGGGGGTTCGAATCCTTCGCGACTCTCAGGTTCGGTGTAGTTGCTACTGTAGCTCTTCAAGCTCCAGAGCACAATACAAACACAAAGCAGCAGTAGGGTTTTACGCGACCATCGCGCCGGCTGGGTAAAATCCCAGCGCCCGCCAAGACCGCTCGATCTGCCCTCCGCGCATCCTCCGCCTCGCATCAACACACGAAGGGGCCCTCCGGCCCCATAGGTGCTCGCGGCGGGCGGGCCTCCGTCCCGTCCCGTTCCCCGACATCTTTGGCGCGCCAGGTAGGGGGCGTCGAGGTTGTGCGGACCTGATCCGGCGTTCGCGTGGCCGCGTTCTTCATCAACCTCTCCAGTTTCGTCAGCAACTTCATCGACAACTACGCCATGGCCCCGAAGACGAGGGCCTCAAGGGTTGCAGACCCGTCTGCGTCTCACCCACCGCAACCGGAGCCAGCGGTGGGCGGAGGAGACACCGTCGAAAGGGTGGTTGCCGACGAGGGCACTCGCGGCGCCACCGGATCCAGAGGCAGGACGGATGACCGCGCCTCGGCCTCCGCGGATCCACGTCCGTCTCAGCGCACGACGACCCAGCAGCGCCATACCACGGGAGGTGGTATCCGCTTTCGCCGGAGCAGGGACGCATCGAGGCTCACGGATGTTCCGACCACCGCCCGAACACGAGCAAAGCGGCGGCGACGGGCAGGACCCTGCTCCTTCTAACACTGTTAGGAGTCCGAGCGCGTCCCACTCCCCGCACCACTCGCTCCCGCTTCCCTCCACTCCTGCAGAAGCGCTCACAAGAGCGCAAATGCTCCTCGACTTCCCTCCAGCAGCGGACAAGGCCGAAGACTGGAGGGCTACCATCCAGAGCCTGGTCGCCTTCGCCAACAACAATCCTCCACAGCGGCCGGTGGCCTCACGGCCGCGGCAAGCTGAGAAGACGAAGGCCGACGGCAACAAGACCGCCGGGGGTGCAACCACCGTGCACTCCCCGCCGCGGAAGCGAAAGACGCCGCCCTGCCGGAACAACGCCGACGACGGCTCCACGGCATCGTCGGATCCGCGGGCTCGTCGGGATCAACGCCAGGTCCTTGACGATCGGCGGCGAGAAGACGCTCGGACCACGATCGAGCGCCGCCGAGAGACTCGGCGACAATCAGACCAGAGAGCTGGAAGCACTGTCGACGCGCGCGCGCCCGGTGAGCCAGGCGACTTGCCGTACGCGGCAGGCTGCCCTGCGTTCACCCGCGAGCTGCGGCGCGTCCAGTGGCCCAGCATGAAGAATTTCAAGCCCGACTTACCAGAGAAGTACGACGGCAAGACGCACCCCTCGGAGTTCCTTAGTATCTATACCATCGCAGTACAGGCTGCCGGGGGGCGCGACGAGAAGATTCTGGCGAACTACTTCCCGCTCGTGCTTAGGCCGAACGTTCGTTCTTGGCTTATGCACTTGCCGGAAGGCTCCATTTCTTCTTGGGCAGACCTTTGCCATCAGTTTGTTGGCGCCTTCACCGGGCGCCACAAACCCCACGGTCGAGAGCGATCTCCACATTTTGGCCCGAATGAAGGAGAATCCCACGCAAGTACATCCAGCGCTTCACCGTAGAAAAGACAACATCCCGGACGTCCACCCTGGCGCGGTTATCAGCGCGTTCCACCAGAACGTGCGTAACCGCCGCATGCGTGAAGAGATGGCGATGACCAAGATCCGGGATGTCAGCGAGCTTTATGCTCTGGCTGATAAATGCGCACGCGCGGAAGAGGGGAGGAGGCTCCCCGGGGAGGATGCTGGCGCATGAGGAAGCGACTCCGACGACACCGCCCCGGCAAGGAAGCGCCGGCGGCGGAACAATCAGAAGAAGAACAAGGAAGAGGTGCTTGCCGTCGAGAAGTCCGGCAAGGAGGCTCCCGCCAAGCGCCAAGACAAAGCTGGCGACTCCGCAAGGAGCCTGCCTCAGAAGCGGTGGCCGACAAGCGCAGACGGCCCCGCAAGCAATCTTGCAAAATCCACCGCACTAAGGGCCATGATCTCTATAATTGCAAGCGTCGACTATCTCGTCGAGCAACAAAAAGCTGAGTACGAGAGGCGCGACAAGGAGAGGGCCCAAGGTGGCGGAGGAGAACCGAGCAAGAAGCGGCCGTTCAATAGCCAGGGGGGACGCTTCGGCAAGGCCAAGCGGCGACAAGGTGATCGACCTCCCCGGAGCCGCGACAAGGATGAAGACGACGACGAAGACATGGAAGATGAGGATGACAGCGAGCAGGAGTTCCAGAAGGCCATGGAGGTCCTGTGCGTCGACGGTGGCGCCTCACTGCACACCTCCCACCGCCAGCTAAAGCAGTGGGTACGTGAGGTGAATGCAGCAGAGCCACCCATGGAGTCGCGCAGGCTCCTCAAATGGTCCAGCACGCCCATCATTTTTGATCTTGAGGATCACCCTGATCGCACCACCGCGGTCGGGTGCTTGCCGATGCTGGTCTCGCCCACCATCCGCAACCTCAAGGTCACCAAAATGTTGGTTGACGGCGGGGCCGGGCTGAACTTGATTTCCTCTGCTGTGATCAAGAAACTCCAAATCCCAGATAGCGAGCTCGAAGAGACCGGTTCTTTCCAAGGAATCAATCCGGGACGGAGCAAGCCCAAGGGAAAGATCACTCTGCCGGTGACCTTTGGCGGGGAGCTCAATTTCAGGACTGAGCGCATTACTTTCGACGTCGCCGATATTCCGTTGCCATACAACGAAATACTCGGCCGTCCCGCCCTCGCCAAGTTCATGGCAGCTTCCCATTATGCTTACAACGTGCTCAAGATGCCGGGGCCGATAAGCGTCATCACTGTCCACGGCGACAAGAAAGATGCGCTTATCTGCACCGACAAGATCTACCAGGATGCGGCAGCAGCGGCTGACAAGGATACACTTGCCGCTGAAGCTCCCGGGGGGAAGAAGACGAAGACCAAGCTCGGCAAGTGCTCCGGGGCCCACTCCGGCAACCGCACCTCTTCGGAGTGCCGCGCTGCCGTCGAGGACGTCCCGTCGAGCTCCACCGGCAAGAGTAAAAAGGGAATGGCTGCTCCGCCGGCAACCAAGAAGGTGTCCGCCAAGGAGGACGGCACTGGTGATACCTTCACCATCGGTGCCACGCTTGACAAAGAATAGGAAAGCGCTCGTTGCCTTTTCCTCAGGGCGAATGTCGATGTGTTTGCATGGAAACCATCTGACATCCCCGGTGTTCCCAGGAAGGTAATTGAGCACAAGCTTGCCGTTTGCCCTCATGCGCGGCCCGTCAAGCAAAAAGTGAGGAAGCTGAAGGAAATATGCCCTAGAGGCAATAATAAAGTTATTATTTATTTCCTTATTTCATGATAAATGTTTATCATTCATGCTAGAATTGTATTAACCGGAAACATGATACATGTGTGAATGTATAGACAAAACAATATGTCACTAGTATGCCTCTACTAAGACTAGCTTGTTAATCAAAGATGGTTATGTTTCCTAACCATGAACAAGGAGTTGTTATTTGATTAACGAGGTCACATCATTAGTAAAATGATCTGATTGACATGACCCATTCCCTTAGCTTAGCACACGATCGTTTAGTATGTTGCTACTGCTTTTATCCATGACTTATACATGTTCCTACAACTATGAGATTATGCAACTCCCGTTTACCGGAGGAACACTTTGGGTGCTACCAAACGCCACAACGAATCGGGTGATTATAAAGGAGTACTACAGGTGTCTCCAAAGGCAGATGTTGGGTTGGCGATTTCGAGATTAGGTTTTGTCACTCCGATAGTCGGAGAGGTATCTCTGGGCCCTCTCGGTAATGCACATCATGAAGCCTTGCAAGCACTACAACTAATGAGTTAGTTGTGAGATGATGTATTACGGAACGAGTAAAGAGACTTGCCGTAACGAGATTGAACTAGGTATTGGATACCGACGATCGAATCTCGGGCAAGTAACATACCGATGACAAAGGAACAACGATGTTGTTATGCGGTCTCGACCGACAAAGATCTTCAGAGAATATGTAGGAACCAATATGGGCATCCAGGTCCCGCTGTTGGTTATTGACCGTGAATAGTTCTAGGTCATGTCTACATTGTTCTCGAACCGTAGGGTCCGCACGCTTAAGGTTACGATGATGCTTATTATGAGTTTATGTATTTTGATGTACCGAAGGAGTTCGAGTCCGGATGTGATCACGGACATGACGAGGAGTCTCGGAATGGTCGAGACATAAAGATTGATATATTGGAAGCCTATGTTTGGAGTTCGAATGGTTCCAAGTAAAACGGAATTTACCGAGTACCGGAGGTTACTGGAACCCCGGGAGGTAAATGGGCCTCGATGGGCCTTGGTGGAAAGGAGAAGGGCAGCCCAAAGGGGCTGCGCCTCCCTTCCCTAGTCCTACTAGGACTAGGAGAAGGGCCGCCCCCTCTCTCTCTTCCCCTCCGGAATCCTAGTCCAACTAGGATTGGGGGAATCCTACTCCCTGAGGGAGTAGGACTCCCTGGCGCGCCCTCCTTGGCCGCGGCCCCTCCCCTGGCTCCTTTATATACGGGGCAGGGGGCACCTTGAACACACAAGTTGATCGTGAGATCGTTCCTTAGCCGTGTCGGTGCCCCTCCACCATATTCCACCTCGGTTATACCGTCGCGAAGCTTAGGCGAAGCCTGCGCCGTGAAACATCAAGGTCGCCACCACGCCGTCGTCTTGTGGAACTCTCCTCGACACTCGGCTGGATCGAGTACGAGGGACGCCATCGAGCTGTACGTGTGTCAAGAACTCGGGGCGTCGAGTAACGGCGCCGGATCGGTCGGATCGCGAGGAGAACGACGACTACTTCCTCTACGTTGTGATCGCTTCGCCGGGTCTCACGAGGGTACGTAGACAACACTCTCCCCTCTCGTTGCTATACATCACCATGATCTTGTGTGTGCGAGGAAATTTTTGAAATTACTACGTTCCCCAACAAATGGCATCCGAGCCAGTTTTTTTTTTTTTTTTTATGGTTTGATGTTTTGCACGAGTAGAACACAAGTGAGTTGTGGGCGATACAAGTCATACTACCTACCAGCATGTCATACTTTGGTTCAGCGGTATTGTGAGATGAAGCGGCCCGGACCGACATTACGCAGACGCTTACGCGAGACTGGTTTCACCGCCACGAGCACTCGTTGCTTAAAGGTGACTGGTGGGTGTCTGTCTCTCTCACTTTAGTTGAACTGAGTGTGGCTACGCCGGTCCTTGAGAAGGTTAAACGAGTCTATTTGACGAAATATCGTTGTGGTTTTGATGCGAGGTGAGACTGGTTCTTGCTTAAGCCCGTAGCAGCCACGTAAAATTTGCAACAACAAAGTAGAGGACGTCTAACTTGTTTTTGCAGGGCATGTTGTGATGTGATATGGTCAAGACGTGATGCTATATTTTATTGTATGAGATGATCATGTTTTGTAACGAAGTTATCGGCAATCGGCAGGAGCCATATGGTTGTCGCTTTATTGTATGCAATGCAATCGCTTCTGTAATGCTTTACTTTATCACTAAGCGGTAGCGATAGTCGTAATAGCATAAGTTTGGCGAGACGACAACGATGCTGCGATGGAGATCAAGGTGTCGCGCCGGTGACGATGGTGATCATGGTGGTGCTGCAAGATGGAGATCGTGAAGCACAAGATGATGATGACCATATCATATCACTTATATTGATTTGCATGTGATGTTTATCCTTTTATGCATCTTATCTTGCTTTGATTGACGGTAGCATAATAAGATGATCTCTCACTAAATTATCAAGAAGTGTTCTCCCCGAGTATGCACCGTTGCCAAAGTTCGTCGTGCCCAGACACCACGTGATGATCGGGTGTGATAAGCTCTACGTCCATCTACAACGGGTGCAAGCCAGTTTTGCACACGCAGAATACTCGGGTTATACTTGACGAGCCTAGCATATGCAGATATGGCCTCGAACACGGAGACCGAAAGGTCGGCGTGAATCATATAGTAGATATGATCAACATAAGATGTTCACCATTGAAAACTACTCCATTTCACGTGATGATCGGTTATGGTTTAGTTGATTTGGATCACGTGATCACTTAGATGACTAGAGAGATGTTTTTCTAAGTGGGAGTTCTTAAGTAATATGATTAATTGAACTTAAATTTATCATGAACTTAGTCCTGGTAGTATTTTGCAAATTATGTTGTAAGATCAATAGCTTGCGTTGTTGCTTTCATATGTTTATTTTGATATGTTCCTAGAGAAAATTGTGTTGAAAAATGTTAGTAGCAATGATGCGGATTTGATCCGTGATCTGAGGTTTATCCTCATTGCTGCACAGAAGAATTATGTCCTTAATGCACCGCTAGGTGACAGACCTATTGCAAGAGCGATGCGGGCGTTATGAACGTTTGGCTAGCTCAAGATGATGACTACTTGATAGTTTTGTGCACCATGCTTTATGGCTTAGAATCGGGACTTCAAAGATGTTTTGAACATCATGGACCATATGAGATGTTCCAGGAATTGAAGTTAATATTTCAAGCAAATACCCGAGTTGAGAGATATGAAGTCTCCAACAAGTTCTATAGCTAAAAGATGGAGGAGAATCGCTCAACTAGTGAGCATGTGCTCAGATTGTGCGGGTACTTCAATCGCTTGAATCAAGTGGGGTTAATCTTCCGAGATAAGATAGTGATTGATGAGAATTCTCTAGTCACCATCACCAAGTTAGTAGAACTTCGTGATGAACTATAGTATGCAAGGATGACGAAAATGATTCCCGAGCTCTTCGTGATGTTGAAATCAACGAAGGTAGAAATCAAGAAAGAGCATCAAGTGTTGATGGTTGACAAGATCACTAGTTTCAAGAAAAGGGCAAAGGAAAGAAAGGGAACTTCAAGTAGATTGACAAGCAAGTTGTTACTCCCATGAAGAAGCCCAAAGCTGAACCAAAGCACTGAAACCGAGTGCTTACATCGCAAAGGAAATGGTCACCGAAGCGGAACTGCCCTAAATATTTGGTGGATAAGAAGGATGGCAAAGTGAAAAAGGGTATATTTGATATACTGGTGTTTGATGTGTGCTTTACTAGTGTTTATAGCAACCCCTCGGTATTTGGTACTGGTTTGGTTGCTAAGAGTAGTAACTCGAAACGGGAGTTGCAGAATAAACATAAACTAGTTAAGGGTGAAGTGATGATGTGTGTTGAAAATAGTTTCAAGATTGATATGATCATCATCACACACTCCCTATACTTTCGGGATTAGTGTTGAACCTAAATAAATGTTATTTGGTGTTTGCGTTGAGCATGAATATGATTTGATCGTGTTTATTGCAAAACGGTTATTCATTTAAGTAAGAGAATAAACTGTTGTTCTGTTTACATGAATAAAACCTTATATGGTTACACGCCCAATGAAAATGGTTCATTGGATCTCGATCGTGGTGATACACATATTCATAATATTGAAACCAAAAGATGCAAAGTTAATAATGATAGTGCAACTTATTTGTGGCACTGCCGTTTAGGTCATATTGGTGTAAAGCGCATGAAGAAACTCCATGCTGATGGGATTTTGGAATCACTTGATTATGAATCACTTGATGCTTGCGAACCATGCCTCATGGGCACGATGACTAAAACTCCGTTCTCCGGAACAATGGAACAAGCTACTGACTTATTGGAAATAATACATACCGATGTATGCGATCCAATGAGTGTTGATGCTCGTGGCAAGTATCATTATTTTCTGACCTTCACAAGATGATTTGAGCAGATATGGGTATATCTACTTGATGAAACATAAGTCTGAAATAGTTGAAAGGTTCAAAGAATTTCAGAGTGAAGTGAAAAATCATCGTAACAAGAAAATAAAGTTTCTGTGATCTGATCATGGAGACGAATATTTGAGTTACGAGTTTTGGTCTTCAATTAAAACAATGTGGAATAGTTTCACAGCTCACGCCACCTGGAACACCACAATGTTTTGGTGTGTCCAAACATTGTAACCGCACTTTATTGGATATAGTGCAATCTATGATGTTTCTTACCGATTTACCAATATCGTTTTGGGATCATGCATAAGAGACAGCTGCATTCACGTTAAATAGGGCACCATCTAAATCCGTTGAGACAACACTATATGAACTGTGGTTTAGCAAGAAACCAAAGTTGTCGTTTCTTAAAGTTTGGGGATGCGATGCTTATGTGAAAAAGCTTCAACCTGATAAGCTCGAACCCAAATCGGAGAAATGTGTCTTCATAGGATACCCAAAGGAGACAGTTGGGTACACCTTCTATCACAGATCCGAAGGCAAGACATTCGTTGCTAAGAATGGATCCTTTCTAGAGAAGGAGTTTCTCTCGAAAGAAGTGAGTGGGAGGAAAGTGGAACTTGATGAGGTAATAGTACCTTCTCCCTTACTTGAAAGTAGTTCATCGCAGTAAACCAGTTTACGAGACACCTACACCAAGTAGTGAGGAAGTTGATGATGTTGATCATGAAACTTCAGATCAAGTTACTACAGAACCTCGTAGATCAACCAGAGTAAGATCCGCACCGAGTGGTACGGCAATCCTGTCTCGAAGTCATGCTACTAGATCATGATGAACCTACGAACTATGAAGAAGCGATGGTGAGCCCAGATTCGCAAAATGGCTTGAAGCCATGAAATCTGAGATGGGATCCATGTATGAAAACAAAGTATGGACTTTGGTTGACTTGCCCGAGGATAGGCAAGCAATAGAAAATAAATGGATCTTCAAGAGGAAGACGGACGACGATAGTAGTGTTACTATCTACAAAGCTCGACTTGTCGAAAAAAGGTTTTGACAAGTTCAAGGTGTTGACTACAATGAGTTTTTCTCAACCAGTAGCGATGCTTAAGTCTGTCCGAATCATGTTAGCAATTGCCACAATTTATGAAATTTGGCAAATGGATGTAAAACTGCATTCTGAATGGGTTTTAGGAGGAAGAGTTGTATATGATGCAACCGAAGGTTTTATCGATCCAAAGGAGCTAACAAAGTGTGCAAGCTCCAACGATCCATCTATGGACTGGTGCAAGCATCTCGGAGTTGGAATATACGCTTTGATGAGTTGATCAAAGCATATAGTTTTATACAGACTTACGATGAAGCCTGTATTTACTAAAAGGTGAGTGGGAGCACTACAGCATTTCTGATAAGTATATGTGAATGACATATTGTAGATCGGAAATAATGTAGAATTATTCTGCAAAGCATAAAGAAGTGTTTTTGAAAGGAGTTTTTCAAAGAAAGACCTCGGTAAAGCTACTTACATATTGAGCATCAAGATCTATAGAGATAGATCAAGATGCTTGATAAGTTTTTTCAATGAGTACATACCTTGACAAGATTTTGAAGTAGTTCAAAATGGAACAGTCAAAGAAAGAGTTCTTGACCTGTGTTACAAGGTGTGAAATTGAGTAAGACTCAAAACCCGACCACAGCAGAAGATAGAAAGAGAATGAAAGTCATTCACTATGCCTTGGCCATAGTTTCTATAAAGTATGCCATGCTGTGTACCAGATCTATTGTATACCCTGCACCGAAGTTTCGCAAGGAATACAATAGTGATCTAGGAGTAGATCATTTGGACAGCGGTCAAAATTATCCTTAGTAGAATAAGGATATGTTTCTCGATTATGGAAGTGACAAAAGGTTAGCCGTAAAGGGTTACGTCGATGCAAGTTTTGACACCGATCCGATGACTCTAAGTCTCGATCTAGATACATATTGAAAGTGGGAGCAATTAGCTAGAGTAGCTTCGTGCAGAGCATTGTAGACATAGAAAATTGCAAAATACATAACGGATCTGAATGTGAAAGACCCGTAGACTAAACTTCTCTCACGAGCAAAACATGATCATACCTTTGAACTCTCTGGGTGTTAATCACATAGCGATGTGAACTAGATTATTGACTCTAGTAAACCCTTTGGGTGTTGGTCACATGACGATGTGAACTATGAGTGTTAATCATATACAGATATGATTATTGGTGTTCAATCACATGGCGATGTGAACTAGATTATTGACTCTAGTGCAAGTGGGAGACTGAAGGAAATATGCCCTAGAGGCAATAATAAAGTTATTATTTATTTCCTTATTTCATGATAAATGTTTATCATTCATGCTAGAATTGTATTAACCGGAAACATGATACATGTGTGAATGTATAGACAAAACAATATGTCACTAGTATGCCTCTACTAAGACTAGCTTGTTAATCAAAGATGGTTATGTTTCCTAACCATGAACAAGGAGTTGTTATTTGATTAACGAGGTCACATCATTAGTAAAATGATCGATTGACATGACCCATTCCTTAGCTTAGCACACGATCGCTTAGTATGTTGCTCTTGCTTTTATCCATGACTTATACATGTTCCTACAACTATGAGATTATGCAACTCCTGTTTACGGAGGAACACTTTGGTGCTACCAAACGTCACAACGAATCGGGTGATTATAAAGGAGTACTACAGGTGTCTCCAAAGGCGATGTTGGGTTGGCGATTTCGAGATTAGGTTTTGTCACTCCGATAGTCGGAGAGGTATCTCTGGGCCCTCTCGGTAATGCACATCACTGAAGCCTTGCAAGCACTACAACTAATGAGTTAGTTGTGAGATGATGTATTACGGAACGAGTAAAGAGACTTGCGTAACGAGATTGAACTAGGTATTGGATACCGACGATCGAATCTCGGGCAAGTAACATACCGATGACAAAGGAACAACGATGTTGTTATGCGGTCGACCGACAAAGATCTTCGTAGAATATGTAGGAACCAATATGGGCATCCAGGTCCCGCTGTTGGTTATTGACCGTGAATAGTTCTAGGTCATGTCTACATTGTTCTCGAACCGTAGGGTCCGCACGCTTAAGGTTACGATGATGCTTATTATGAGTTTATGTATTTTGATGTACCAAGGAGTTCGAGTCCCGGATGTGATCACGGACATGACGAGGAGTCTCGAATGGTCGAGACATAAAGATTGATATATTGGAAGCCTATGTTTGGAGTTCGAATGGTTCCGGTAAAACGGAATTTACCGAGTACCGGAGGTTACTGGAACCCCCGGAGGTAAATGGGCCTCGATGGGCCTTGGTGGAAAGGAGAAGGGCAGCCCAAAGGGCTGCGCGCCCCCTTCCCTAGTCCTACTAGGACTAGGAGAAGGGCCGACCCCTCTCTCTCTTCCCCCTCCAGGAATCCTAGTCCAACTAGGATTGGGGGAATCCTACCCGAGGGAGTAGGACTCCTTGTAGCGCCTCCTCCTGGCCGCCCCCCCCCCGGCTCCTTTATATACGGGGCAGGGGGCACCTTGAACACACAAGTTGATCGTGAGATCGTTCCTTAGCCGTGTCGGTGCCCCCTCCACCATATTCCACCTCGGTTATACCGTCGCTGCTTAGGCGAAGCCTGCGCGCCGTGAAACATCAAGATCGCTACCACGCCGTCGTCCGACGAACTCTCCTCGACACTCGGCTGGATCGGAGTACGAGGGACGCCATCGAGCTGTACGTGTGTCAAGAACTCGGGCGCCGGAGTAACGGCGCCGGATCGGTCGGATCGCGAGGAGAACGACGACTACTTCCTCTACGTTAGATCGCTTCGCTTGGGTCTACGAGGGTACGTAGACAACACTCTCCCTCTCGTTGCTATACATCACCATGATCTTGTGTGTGCGTAGGAAAATTTTTGAAATTACTACGTTCCCCAACAGAAGCAAGCCGTGGAGCGCCAAGAATTCATCAGCGAAGAAATCAAGAAGCTAGAGACAATGAGGCCTAGTTAGAGGTGTGATCCATCCGACGTGGTTAGCAAACCCGATCGTCATGCGCAAGGCCAACGGGAAATGGAGGCTGTGTATAGACTTCACCGATGTGAATAAAGCATGTCCCAAGGATCCATTCCCTTGCGGCAAGATCGACCAGATTGTTGACTCCACTACCGGATGTGAGCTACTCGCTTTCTTGATGCATACTCAAGGCTATCACCAGATCTTTATGGCCAAAGAGGATGAAGAGAAGACGCGTTTATCACTCCATGTGGCACCTATTGCTTCATCGCATGCCGCTTTGGACTGAAGAATGCAGGATCAAAATTTGCAAGGGTAGTGTATCTGCTTTTGAGCCACAGATCCACGTAAATGTAGAGGCTTACATGGATGATATCATGGTGAAGAGCAAGAGCAAGGACACGCTGATTCAAGATTTGGAAGAGACATTTCAGAACCTGCATGAAGATACAGCTAAAGTTGAACCCCGAGAAGTGCGTCTTTGGAGTTCCCTCCGCAAGCTTCTTGGGTTCTTTGTGTCCTGAGAGAGGATTGAAGCCAACCCCGACAAGATTAAAGCCATTGAGCAGATCGAAGCCCCGAAGCGAGTCAAGGATGTCAGAAGACTCGCAGGTTGTGTGGCTGCCCTCAGTAGGTTCATTTCAAAGTCTGCAGAGCGCGCCCTGCCTTTCTTCAAAATCTTGAAGAAGGCAGGCCCCATGAAGTGGACTCCGGAAGCGGAGACAGCGCTGCAAGATTTGAAACGATACCTATCCTCCACCCCAATACTTGTCGCACCTAGACCACAGGAGAAGTTGCTGCTGTACCTAGCGGCAACCAACCAAGTGGTTAGTGCTGCGCTAGTAGCAGAGAGGGAGTCCGACGAAGAGGCTACACCACCGGCAAGCAAGTCCAGCGACAAACAGGGGGCTGCTCCGACAAGCTCTGGTCCCGACAAGGACAGCTCTGCGCAGGAACAGAATGAGGTACGGAAAAAGATGGTGCAGCGCCCAGTGTATTTTGTAAGTTCCCTTCTCCAGGGGGCTAGATCAAGGTACTCTGGTGTGCAAAAGCTGCTTTTCGGCCTTCTCATGGCCTCGAGAAAGCTGCGCCATTACTTCCAGGCACACGAGATAACAGTGGTCACTCGCTTCCCGCTGAAAAGGATATTGCACAACCCAGAAGCAACAGGCAGGATCGTTGAGTGGGCACTGGAGCTGTCGAGCTTTGGACTCAAGTTTGAAAGTACTTCAACCATACAGAGCCGGGCTTTGGCAGAATTCATAGCAGAATGGACCCCAACACCTGATGAAGAAGTCCAAGAAACAAGTACACCTGCATAAGAGCGACAAGTTTAATGGGTAATGTACTTTGATGGTGCCTTCTCATGCGAGGCGCCGGTGCGGCGTGGTGCTCATTGCGCCCACCGGAGAGCACCTCAAGTACGTTATCCAGATGCACTTCCCAAGGGAGCAAGCGACAAACAACACTGCTGAATATGAAGGTTTGCTCGCCGGTCTCAGGATTGCGGCCGAACTTGGGATCAGGAAGTTAATTGTGCGGGGAGATTCTCAGTTGGTGGTACGGCAAGTTAACAAGAGTTATCAGAGCCCTTTGATGGAAGCTTATGTAGATGAAGTGAGGAAGCTTGAGGAGTGCGTTGAAGGCTTGCAGATGGAGCATATCCCGAGAGCTCAGAATGAAATCGCAGATGGCCTTTCAAAGTGTGCCTCGATGAAGTTACCTGTGGAACCAGGGACCTTCTTGCTCAAGCTGACTCAACCGTCTGTCACACCATCAATTGGGCAGTCCAAGAAAAGAAAGTTGGTCTCCGGCGACTACTTGCCGGCGGGTCTCCCTGAGGCCGCCGCCAAAGTCCCCAAGATCAACGGCCAGAATGCTGAGGAACAGTTTGCTCCTGCGGATCCCCAGATCTGTACAGTTGAAGCAAGTGTTCCCAACAAGCCTCGCCCCGGCGAGCTTGCCGGGGGACCTTCAGCTCCGGCAGAGCCAGGGGTCCCTGCCGTAGAAGCTCAGGTTCCCGCAGCTGCCCTCATGCCTTTAGTCCTTGCCGTCGAGCCCCAAGCTCCGGCATGGGCGCAGCAGATCGTCCGTTTCTTGCAAACTGGAGAACTTCCCGACGACCCAGAAGAAATAGAAAAGATAACCAGACAGTCAAGTATGTACCAGTTCGTGGACAACGAGCTGTACAGAAGAAGGCTCAATGGTGTCGATCAAGTGCATCTCCGGGAAGATGGGCAAGCTGTTGGCGAGATACACGGAGGCATATGCGGCCACCACATTGGCGCAAGGGCGCTTGCCGAAAGCTTCCGGCAAGGGTTCTTTGGCAAGAAGCCTCCAAGATGCAAGCGCACTAGTAACCAAGCGCGGCGTGCAAGGCCCATGCAAAGCAGATTCATCACCACTCAAGCTCTCCAAACAATCCCTTTATCCTGCCCTTCTCGAATTGGGGCTCGATATCCTCGGCCCTTTCCCCGCTGTGGGGGCTTTGAGTACTTGTACGTAGTAATCGACAAGTTCACAAAGTGGCGAAGTGGAGCAGTGAGAAAGGTGACAAGACAACAAGTGATCAAGTTCTTCAGTCGATTGTATGCCGCTTCGATCCCTAACAGATTATCACCGATAACGGTACACAATTCACTAGCCGCACCTTCATGCAAGACGTCCAACACCTTGGTGCCAAGGTCTGCATTTTCGCTTCATTTGCTCACCCAAGGAGCAACGGTCAAGCGAAAGGACCACGCTGAAGTGCTGCGCGGACTCAAGACAAGAACTTTCGACAGCTGCGCAGTGCGGAAGAAATTGATAGAGGAGCTGCCGCTGCTCTTTGGTCAATCGAACGACACCAAATCGAGCCACCGGACAGACACCCTTTGCTCTAGTCTATGGAGCGAAGCAGTTCTCCCCACGAACTTCAGATACGGATCTCCTCGAGTGCTCGCTATGATGAGCTCGAGCAAGAGCAATCGCGGCAAGATGACGATTGCTCCTCGAGGAGGGACGTCTCGTGCTGTTGACGAGCTGCTCGATACCAGCAAGCCTTGCGCCGCTACCATAGCCGCAAGGTCGAGCCAGGAGTCTCGAGGAAGGCGACCTTGTTCTTGGCGTGTTCAGTCCACCAAGAATTCCAACAAGTTGACCTTGAAGTGGGAAGGCCCTTATCGGGTGAGACAAGTCACGAGGCCCGGCGCTGTCGCGCCGAGACCGAAGAAGGCTTACTAGTGAGCAACTCCCGAACATAGAGCATCTTCGCAAGTTTTACCCATAAGGCGCGGTTGCCGTGATCCGCTCCGGCAACCACCTTTTGTACAAAGCTTTGCCGTCGCTGCATGTAACCCTTTGTACAAAGCCGGGCGCAGACCCCGTGCAGCAATAAAGTTTCCGTGTTTTGCGCTATTTGCCTTTTCCCATGCTTTTCTTTGATATTTGCATGAGTTATTTGGCATCTTCCGTACGACACACATATCCGGCAAGCAATAGCACGCCAAAAGGCCATATGTTTTTTTCCTTCTTCTCTTTCCTTGTCTCTTAAGCAGAAGAGACGTTCCTCGTGCACAAGTTTGCCGGGGGGAAGGAAATGGAGGGGGAACCAAGTGCTGTTCAAGAAAGAGAAGCTTGCCGGAGAATGCATAGATCACGAAAGCTAAGTTGTCAGGATTTGAGCAGCTCAAAATTTTAAATTTTAAGTTGCCTTCCTTGAACAACCACACTTTGTATGGAAAACTTGTGCTCGGAGGAACCTACCCATGGATAGCCGCACCCTTATCTTGTCGTCGAGCACGCTCAATGATTTAAGTGAGCAGCGACAAAGTGTTGCGCCCTTGTTTCGTTTTCGAGTCCGCTCAGCAAGCTAAGTGCGTCGCGACAGGCCACGGCAAGGTTGTTTGCCGGTAAGACCTTGGCCAGCAGGCTGCTTCGAGTTCGACACTCAGCGCTCGCGGCAAGGGCTCCTTGCCGGCAAAACTCCTAGAAGCATAAAGTTGAAGCATGCGAAGTTGAGAATCAAAACAAGGGAGATAACACTGCATCTGCTGATCAAAATAAAGGTAATATCTTACAAGGAATAACTTGTCGTGATGACTAATGAGTTCATAGCAACATGTGCAGCAACAAAAAAAAAGAGAGAGATAAAGATAAAGGAGGCCTAGTCTACGCGGTCGCCCTCCATCCTGGGGATCTTGTTCACCTTGGCGATGATGTGGGCGACCTGCTCCTTCAGAGCCTCCATGTTTGCGTCGGCCGGCAAGCTGCGAAGAACGTTGGCAAGGTTTATGCCAGGGTTCCGGTATACGATCTTCGTCAGCACGCGCTCCATGGTTCCCGCGCACATCCGGCGAGTCTCCTCGGCAAGTTGCGCGGGGATCTTCTCCCGCAGATTTGCAAGGGCGCGCGATCCCTCAAGAAGAGATCGAGCTTGGCGCCGTGAGCGAGGTTTGGATCCGGGAGTAGATGAGATGCTCGGCTTGGCGCCAGCAGCTCCTGGTCAATGGCGGACGCAGAAGATACCAAGTCCTCGGTCCATATCTCGACGATACGACGGAAATCCTCGGCTGCTTTGTTGGCACCGGCCACCAAGGTTCGCTCCTCGCGGAGCTCCTCCTTCAACCTGGTTTCCCGATCCCGGGCAGCGTCAAGCGAGTCCCTCAGCGCAGAGACTTGTGACTCAAGACCCTCGATGGAGTCCTTGGCGGCCTTCAACTCGTCGCCCTTCTTGGAAAGGCACGCCTGGAGTTCCGAGTTGGTGTGGGCGTCCTTCTTGCGCTCCGTGTTGAGTGCGGCGACCCTCTCCTCGCTCGCCTTCAGCAACTCCTCCAGCTGCGCGACCTTGGCGGCAAGCTCCTCCTTGGCGGATTCCGCAGCAGCCGCGGCGTCTTTCGCCTCCTTCAGTTCCCCGCCAAGGGCCTGTTCCCGAGCGGCAAGGTCTTCCTCATGAACGTCAAGGTTGACCTTCCGCTGGATGAGCTCCCCTTCTCGCCGGGACAGCTCCACCCCGGCGAGCCGTTGCTGCTCTTCGGCCTCAGCCTTCTCCAGCAACCACTCTTCGTACTCTCGGCGAGTCGCTCACGCCTCTCCGCCACCTCGCGGAGAGCAGCCTGATTAGCGGCACCGAGCTCCGCCGCTTCTCCATTTCTCGGCGGCCTTGGCGGCGAGGGCCTCCCGAAGCGAAGCTACCGTCTGCCCGGTAAAGGGCCGGAGCTGGTGAAGCTTCTCCTCCTCGGGCCCGCTGCTCCCGCGGTCCCTCGACGATCTTCAAGCCGCGGAGGCGAGGACCTCCCCATCAAAGGCCTCGCCCCGCTGGAGCTCCGCGACGAGGAACCCCACGGCACTGGATGAAGACGCCGCTGGGGGCTTCAAGTAGTAGCCGGTCGCTCCTCTCCGCGGACGGGTCGGCGATCGGGCAGCACTTGATGCTCCCGCCGCCTCCCGGGCGGGCAGGCGCCGCCGTCCCCTCTCCGCCGCTGCGTCGCAGCCGAGCGGTCTCGCACATTCGCCCGGCGGCTCGGGCCCGCGTCCTCGACGACAGGGGCGTCGCCGCCGCCACCCTGCACGTCCTCCTCCTCCTCAACGACGACTTCCGTCTCCATTTGCTCGGGGGGAGGAGGAGGATCTAGAAGGAGAAGAAAAAGCAAAGGAAGTTCAAGCAAATATCCAAAAAGATACAACGCCAAGAAGACAAAATTGCAGAACTCACCTTGGCGGGCATCGTCAGCGGCGGGCTCTCTTGTCGGGGGACTATCCCTTGGCGGGGTGGCCGCCCTCGCCGGGCTGCTCGCTCTTGGCGGGGTACCCACCCTTGGCGGGACGTTCTCCCTTGCCGGGGAGTTCGACCTTGTCGGGGACGGCGGGGCTGCCGGCTCCTCGAGAGCGACCTCCGGATACTCCTGCCGCTGCGACTCCATCTCTGCACAAGTCAAGACAGACACGTCAAGATATTAGCACGAGACCAAGACCTTCAAACGCGCCCGGCGAGCGAAGGTGCAGAACCCAGACTTACGCTGGGGGCTGCGCTGGACGCTCCTCGGGACGGCGCTGGTCAGCAAGCTTGATCCAAGACGTCCTCGTCGCCTCGGCAGGCGAGTCGTCGCGACCTCGACCACGGGCACCTTGGCTTTTTCGCCGCCCGCTCGGTCAAGGTCCTGAAATCAACGCAAAAACTAGATTAGCCTCAACAATGGTCAAGGCGAAATTTAAGAAGATGAAGATCTCGGTGCCTCCTGTTCCTCCTCGTCGTCTTCGCCAAGGCGGAGAAATCATATCGCACTGGTCGTCGCGGCGCGAGGAGCAGGAGGCGAAGGCCCTCTCGGGCGCTTGGCGGTCCTCGGGGCTGGGGGCTGCGAAGACCCAGCCCCTATGGCGGCCGGGACCCGAGAAGCGGGCGGAGCCGCCGCTCCGCTCCGAGAAGACCCCTGCCCGCTCGGCGCCGACCTGCGACGCGCCTTTGCTGTGGCCTGCGTGCGGGTCGCTTCCGCCATGTCTCAGTGCGCGCCACGCCTCGGCGCTGCTCGACTTCGGAAGCTTGCGCTGCCGGCGAGCCGGTAGTTGCCGGGGCTCTGCGTACCGCCTCCGTCGCAGCCTTGCGGAGGCGCTTCAGTGGAGAACGCCTGGGGCTCGCCCGGGGCGGGGAGGTTTCCGACGACGAGGAGAGATCGTCGTCGTAAAGGTCCGTGGACCCGCCGGCATCCTCGGCGACCGCGGCGTCCTCCCCCTCCTCATCACTGGCTGGCTCGCCAGACCCAGCGTCCTGCGCTGCGACCCCTTTTCCTCTGGCGTCTCCGCTCCCTCCGGCGCCTCCGCTCCCTGCGGCGCCTCCGCTCCCTCCGGCAGCACCACCTCTTGCCGCGGCCTCAGCCACGATTCCGGGGATCCCGGAGTGCCTCGAGGAGGGACCCGGCGAAGCGCAGGGAGGAAGTTGCAGCGATCTGCAGATCTCCGCCGCTTCCGCTTGGCAGGACTCTTCGCAGCCTCTGCCTCCTCGGGCGTCATAGCCGAGCGCTCCTGCCGCTGCAGCTGCAGCGCCTCTTCGCCCGAGAAGCTATGTACGCGAGCTCCTGGTCCGTGGTGTCCCGTGTCAGCCCCGGTCTGTTCTTGTTCTTCGCCACCTCCTCAAGGGTGTCGAAGAAGTTGAGGACGCCTATTGGCTCGGCGGAATCCATGTGCGCCCACGCTGCGCGAGTCGCACGCTGGCATCATGGCGAGGAGGCGATCCCGAGCGGTGCTGTTGCAGAGGGGCACCACCCGGGAGGCTCGAACCACTCGGGATGGTTGGGTCATATCCAAGAGTTCCCGGACCATCCCCCTCAGCTCCAGCGTCGTGAAGTTAAAGTTCAGCCCGGGCGCAGCCTCATTATATCCCCGCGCGCCCGTACTCCCAGCCGGCCTTTTCTGTCTTGGAGAGGGGCAATGCGGCGGCGGAGGAAGTCGGCGCCTACCTCTGCAACGGACAGCCCTGCTTCTCGAAGACGAAGAATCCGGATGAGGGCGACGTCGAGCTTGATGTCGTCCGAATCCAGCTCGCTCCAGTCTCTGCCGCGCACAATGGGCGTTGTGCGCGGCGCGGTGAAGGGCTGCGGCTCGTCTTCGACGATCCAGCACCAGTCTGCACGCCACTCTTCCCATTTGACGCGGAGCTCCCCCGGCAAGTACGACCCCTTCAAGTTCAGACGGAAAACCCAAGAAATCGCTCCGGAGAGGGTGGAGCCGGGCTCTTCTCTAGGAGTAAAGAAGTGCCTGAACAGAGCTACATTTGGGTGTATCCCTATGAAGTTTTCGCACATATGTGCGAAAACCGCCATTGTGAGGATGGCGTTGGGGGTGAAATCAAGAAGGTGGAAGCCGTATGTGTTCATGATGTCATAGAAGAATTCGGAAAAAGGAGGACAAAGACCGCAGTGGAAGAAGGCTGCGAAGAAATAGTACCCGCCAGGATAGTTGTCCATGGTGGCGGCTGGATGAGCTCTGGTCCGAGGATGCGCCGTGGTCCTCTTGGCCCAGAACAGGAAATACTTGCCCCAGAGTTCTTGCACGCCGAGCCGCGGCGGGAGGACGACGTTCTCCCTTCGCATCTGGGCAAGCTTTTCCGCATGCTCGGATTTCTCCTTCTTGGTCTTCTCCGCTTTTCCCTTCCCCTTCCTGGTTTTCGGGGCCATGGCGGAGGCGGCAAGGGAAGGAGGACGAGGAATCCGGCAGCGCCGCAAACGCAAGAAACAGCGGAGGAGATGCGGAGGCGGAGCGCAAAGAGGATTTCTGGAGGAGGAAGAAGAAACAATGAAAGCGAAGGAGGGGAACCGCGCCTGCTTCCTCTGTTTTTATGGGAAAGTGGGGGGCGTTCCGTCCTTCTCATTAAAGAACGTGGGCACGTCCCATCCCACGACGCCGCAATCGACGCGTGCTGTTGCGCGGGGAGGCGGCAAAGGCGGAAGTGGAGTCGGCACGCCGTGGGCTTCGCGTGCCCGTGCACTGTTTTGGGCTTGGCCCAACAGCGCTCGGCACCGTGTGTGGCCCAGGCCCGGGGGCTCCTGTCGGTGTACTAAGGTAGGGGTACCTCAGTACCCCAACTTGTGCACGGGCAGTTGCAGCTCCCCGCGGCTGGATCTACCACATGCTTGCCGGAGACCATTCCTGCTCCATATCAAGCCATTCAAGAACAAAGTGTACAAGATAGAAGATCGAGACCCCGGCAAGAGGAGCTTGCCGGGAAGGCCGTTCCAGGCTCAAGATTATATCACTCACGCAAGGCCCTGGCGAGAGGAGCTCGCCGGGGAGACTAGAGGATTATATCACAGAAGACACGCCCCGGCGCTATATGCGTCCCGGCGAGGACCCGGGGTGCGGCAAGATACAGAACCCGACAAGCCCCCGGGTCCGGCGAGATCAAGACCCCGGCAAGGCGCTTGCCGGGAGAGCTACGCTGCGTGCCCGCACTGCAGCTCACCTGCCCACGCGTCGCCTTGAGCCCTCTCCAGAGACGCGTGGCGGGTGGCTGTGCAGCATGGGGGGTGCGGTGGCACTCCACGGTGGTAGATTCATCACCGTGGCAAACGGAGACGCAAGGACGGGAACTTTTGGGGTCGACGGCGACGGGCATTAAATGCCCTTGTCCCCCTCTGTCAAAAGTAGGTAGAAACCACTGTTCAAGCTAATCGAGCTGCACCTTTCCTTCCGACTGCTCCAACTACCACCTCTTTTACCTTTTACCCCTCTCTCCACGTTGACACCTGTTGGTAACCCCTTGGTACTATAAAAGGAGGCCCATGCACAACGTAGAGGGGGTTCGAATCCTTCGCGACTCTCAGGTTCGGTGTAGTTGCTACTGTAGCTCTTCAAGCTCCAGAGCACAATACAAACACAAAGCAGCAGAGGGTTTACGCGACCATCGCGCCCGGCTGGGTAAATCCTCAGCGCCAAGACCGCCTCGATCTGCCCTCCGCGCATCCTCCGCCCTCGTACCGAACACACGAAGGGGCCCTCCGGCCCCATAGGTGCTCGCGGCGGGCGGGCCTCCGTCCCGTCCCGTTCCCCGACATTGAGGGAATATTTGTTCTACCTTTAGCTCCTCGCTGGGTTCGACACTCTTACTTATCGAAAACTGTTGCGATCCCCTATACTTGTGGGTCATCAAGTACCCAAGTACCAGTCCACCCACATATCAAATTATCAAAGTACCAAACGCGAATCATATGAACGTGATGAAAACTAGCTTGACGATAATTCCCAATGTGTCCTCGGGAGCTCCTTTCTCATTATTAGAAATTGTCCAGGCTTATCCTTTGCTACATAAAGGATTGGGCCACCTTGCTGCACTTTATTTACTTTGTTTAATTTTTACTCGTTACCATTTATCTTATCACAAAACTATCTATCACCTACAATTTTAGTGCTTGCAGAGAAAACCTTACTGAAAACCGCTTATCATTTCCTTCTACTCCTCGTTGGGTTCGACACTCTTTCTTATCGAAAGGACTACGATAGATCCCCTACACTTGTGGGTCATCAAGACTCTTTTTTGGCGCCGTTGCCGGGGAGTGTAGCGCTTTTGGTGAGTGGAACTTGGTAAGGAAACATTTATATAGTGTGCTGAAATTTTCTGTTACTTGTCACTATGGAAACTAATCCTTTGAGGGGCTTGTTTGGGGTATATTCACCCAAACTAGAGGAGCAAAGAGTTGCTCCTCAACCTACTGAACTTTATGAAAATATTTACTTTGAGATTCCTTCGGGTATGATAGAAAAACTGCTAGCTAATCCATTTGCAGGAGATGGAACATTGCATCCCGATTTACACCTTATCTTTGTGGATGAAGTTTGTGGATTATTTAAGCTTCCAGGTATTCCTGATGGTGTTGTCAAAAGGAAGGTCTTCCCTTTATCTTTGAAGTGAGATGCATTGACATGGTATAAGCTATGTGATGATACGAGATCTTGGAATTATAAGCGATTGAAGTTGGAATTTCACCAGAAGTTCTATCCTATGCATCTTGTTCATCATGATCGTAATTACATATATAATTTCTGGCCACGCGAAGGAGAAAGCACCGCTCAAGCTTGGGGGAGGCTTAAGTCAATTTTATATTCATGCCCCAATCATGAGCTCTCTCTAGAAATGATTATTCAGAATTTTTATGCTCGTCTTTCTCTTCATAATCGCAACCTGCTCGATACTTCCTGTGCTGGTTCTTATATGCTGAAGACTATTGATTTCAAACGGGACTTATTGGAAAGAATTAAATGCAACTCTGAAGATTGGGGTTCCGACAATGGTAAGGAGTCAGGTATGACACCTAAGTTCGATTGTGTTAAATCGTTTATGGATACCGATGCTTTTCGTGGATTTAGCGCTAAGTATGGACTTGACTCTGAGATAGCAGCTATTTTCTGTGAATCTTTTGCTACTCACATTGATCTCCCTAAAGAGAAGTGGTTTAAATATAATCCTCCTGTTGAAGTAAAAGTAGTTGCACCTATTACAGTCGAAGAAAAGACTATTACCTATAGTGATCCTATTGTTCCTACTGCTTACGTTGAAAAACCTCCTTTTCTTGTTAGGATAAAAGATCATGCTAAAGCTTCGACTGTTGTTCATAAGAGTAATACTAGGACTTATACACCTCCTGAGCAAATTAATGTTGAACCTAGTATTGCTATGGTTAAAGATCTCTTGGATGAGGATTTAGATGGGCATGTTATTTCTTTCTTGGGTGAGACTGCTAATATCGCTAGACCTGATACTAAGACATGTAGACCTGTCGTAGGCATGCCTGTTATTTCGGTTAAAATAGGAGATCATTGTTATCATGGCTTATGTGATATGGGTGCTAGTGCTAGTGCAATACCTTATGATTTATATAAAGAAATTATGCATGACATTACACCCGTTGAATTAGAAGACATTGATGTTACTATCAAGCTTGCTAATAGGGATACCATTAAACCTATTGGGATTGTTAGAGATGTTGAAGTTTTGTGTGGGAAGGTTAAATACCCTGCTGATTTTCTTGTTCTTGGTTCCCCACAAGATGATTTTTGTCCCATTATTTTTGGTAGACCCTTCTTGAATACTGCTAGTGCTAGGATTAATTGTGAAAAGAATATTGTCACTGTTGGCATAGATGGTATGTCTCATGAGTTTAATTTTGGTAAGTTTAGTAGACAACCTCGTGAAAGGGAACCACCTAGAAAGGATGAGATTATTGGTCTTGCTTCCATTGCTGTTCCTCCAACTGATCCACTAAAACAATATTTGCTAGACCATGAAAACGATATGTTTATGAAGGAAAGGTAGGAAATAGATGAAGTGTTCCTTAAACAGGAACCTATGCTGAAACATAACCTTCCTATTGAAATTCTTGGGGATCCCCCTCCAACCAAGGGTGATCAAGTGTTCGAACTCAAACCATTACATGATAATCTTAAGTATGCTTATCTTGATGAAAAAGAAATATATCCTGTTATTATCAGTGCTAACCTTTCAGAGAAAGAAGAAGAAAGATTATTGAAAACTCTGAAGAAGCACCGATCCGCTATTGGATACACTTTGGATGATCTTAAGGGCATTAGTCCCACATTATGTCAGCACAAAATTTCAGTGGAGAAAGATGCCAAACCAGTTAGAGATCCTCAAAGACGATTAAATCCCAAGATGAAGGAAGTGGTAAGGAAGGAGATACTAAAGCTCCTTAAGGCAGGTATTATTTATCCCGTTGCTGATAGTGAATGGGTAAGTCCTATCCATTATGTCCCTAAAAAGGGAGGTATTACCGTTGTTCCTAATGATAAAGATGAATTGATCCCGCAAAGAATTATTACAGGTTATAGGATGGTAATTGATTTCCGTAGGTTAAATAAAGCTACTAAGAAAGATCATTACCCTTTACCTTTTATTGATCAAATGCTAGAAATGCTATCCAAACACACACATTTTTGCTTTCTAGATGGTTATTCTGGTTTCTCTCAGATACCTGTATCAGCGAAGGATCAATCTAAAACTACTTTTACTTGCTCTTTTGGCACTTTTGCTTATAGACGTATGCCTTTTGGTTTATGTAATGCACCTGCTACCTTTCAAAGATGCATGATGGCTATATTCTCTAATTTTTGTGAAAAGATTTGTGAGGTATTCATGGATGACTTCTCCATCTATGGATCCTCTTTTGATGATTGTTTGAGCAACCTTGATCGCGTTTTGCAGAGATGCGAAGACACTAGTCTCGTCCTGAATTGGGAAAAGTGTCACTTTATGGTTAATGAAGGCATTGTCTTGGGGCACAAGATCTCCGAGAGAGGTATTGAAGTTGATAGAGCCAAGGTTGATGCTATTGAAAAGATGCCATGTCCCAAGGACATAAAAGGTATAAGAAGTTTCCTTGGTCACGCCGGTTTTTATAGGAGGTTCATTAAGGACTTCTCTAAAATCTCTAGTCCTCTGACTAATTTATTGCAAAAAGATATTCCTTTTGTCTTTGATGATGATTGTGTAGAAGCATTTGAAACACTTAAGAAAGCTTTGATCATTGCACCTATTGTTCAGCCACCGATTGAATTTACCTTTTGAAATTATGTGCGATGCTAGTGATTATGTCAGAGGTGCTGTTTTAGGGCAAAGAGTCGATAAGAAATTGAATGTTATCCAAGATGCTAGTAAGACTCTTGATCTGCCTGGAGAAATTATGCTACTACTGAAAAAGAGTTCTTAGCGGTTGTGTTTGCATGTGATAAGTATAGACCTTATATTGTTGATTCCAAAGTCACTATTCACACTGATCATGCTGCTATTAAATATCTTATGGAAAAGAGAGATGCTAAGCCTAGACTCATTAGATGGGTTCTCTTGCTCCAAGAATTTTACTTGCATATTATTGATAGAAAGGGAGCTGAGAACCCTGTTGCAGACAACTTGTCTAGGTTAGAGAATGTACTTGATGACCCACTGCCTATTAATTATAACTTTCCTGACGAACAATTAACGGTCGTCAATGCTTCTCGTACTGCTCCTTCGTATGCTGATATATACCGCCTAGTTTCACATACCAGCAAAAGAAAAAGTTCTTTTATGATTTAAGACATTACTTCTGGGATGATCCACACCTTTATAAAGAAGGAGTAGATGGTGTTATTAGACGTTGTGTGCCTGAGCATGAACCGGAACAGATTCTACGTAAGTGTCACTCAGAATCTTATGGAGGACACCACACTGGAGATAGAACTGAACACAAGGTACTACAATCTGGTTTTTATTGGCCTACTCTCTTCAAAGATGCTCGTAAGTTTGTCTTATCTTGTGATGAATGTCAAAGAATAGGTAACATTAGTAGACGTCAAGAAATGCCTATGAATTATTCTCTTGTTATTGAACCGTTTGATGTTTGGGGCTTTGATTATATGGGACCTTTTCCTGCCTCTAATGGTTATACACATATTTTAGTTGCTGTTGATTACGTTACTAAGTGGGTAGAAGCTATTCCAACTAGTAGTGTTGATCCTAACACTTCTATTAAAATGCTTAAAGAAGATATTTTTCCGAGGTTTGGAGTCCCTAGATATCTTATGACTGATGGTGGTTCGCATTTTATTCATGGTGCTTTCCGTAAGATGCTTGCTAAGTATGATGTCAATCATAGAATAGCATCTCCTTATCATCCGCAGTCTAGTGGTCAAGTAGAGTTGAGCAATAGAGAGCTCAAATTAATTTTGCAAAAGACTGTGAATAGATCTAGAAAGAATTGGTCCAAAAAACTTGATGATGCACTATGGGCCTATAGAACTGCATACAAAAATCCTATGGGTATGTCTTCATATAAGATGGTTTATGGAAAAGCATGTCATTTACCTCTTGAACATGAACATAAGGCATATTGGGCTATTAAAGAGCTCAACTATGACTTCAAACTTGCCACTGAGGAGAGGTTATTTGATATTAGCTCACTTGATGAATGGAGAACCCAAGCGTCTGAGAATGCCAAGCTTTTCAAAGAAAAAGTCAAATGCTAGCATGATAAGAGGATACAAAAGCGTGAGTTTAACGTAGGAGATTATGTGTTATTATTCAACTCTCGTTTAAGATTTTTTGCAGGAAAACTTCTCTCAAAATGGGAAGGTCCCTACGTTATCGAGGAGGTCTATCGTTCTGATGCTATAAAAATCAACAATTTCGAAGGCACAAATCCGAGGGTGGTAAACGGTCAAAAAATTAAGCATTATATTTCAGGTAATCCTATCAATGTTGAAACTAATATTATTGAAACTGTGACTCTTGAGGAATACATAAGGGACACTTTCCAGAATGTTCCAGACTCCAAAAAGACATAGGTATGTGTTACGGTAAGTAAACCAACTCCAAAACAACTCCAAAGGCAATTTTTATCAGTTTTGGAATATTTAAGAATTTTAGGAAGAAAGAAGTAGTCCAAAAGGGACACGAGGCTCCCACGAGAGTGGAGGGCGCGCCCTCCCCTGTAGGGCACACCCCCTATCTCTTTTTTTTGCAGGGAAATTGAGCTTTATTCATATAAAGGCGTTATTTGGGGTCAGCCAAGAGGGTGCCGATCAGAAGGTAGGAGTTTCAGAAGCAGCTTTCCGTCACCGTCACCGTACAAGCGCGTTTTGCACAAAGGTGAGCGGGGACATTGGATGACCTACTTACATGCTGTATTACAAAGGAAGTGAAACTAGCAGAAAGCTCATCTATTTCATGAAGTATAGGAGCCACAACAGAACGATTATTGCGGCGAGTGTTCCAGAGGTTGACCACCTCGAGACTGTCAGTCTCTAGCACCACATGCGAGAACCCCCTGAGACTTGCGAAGATTACTCCATCTCTTGCAGCTAGGGCTTCCGCAATAAAGGGGTCAGTCACTCCGGGATGGGGTTTACACCAAACTCCCAATAAGCCGGAAGCTGAACGCGCCACACCTCCAGCTCCGCTCTTCCCTTCCAGGTGGACAGTCGCAGCATCTGTATTGATTTTGATCTGACCCGCCTCAGGGGGGCGCCAGCCATGGCCTGGCAAGATGTGCACCTATTGCAAGGGAATATGCAGTAGTGCTAATGCTTCACGAGTGAGTCGAACTGAACTCGCCGGGTCCAGCTTGTCACCCTCGTGTGTCCACCGATTTCGTGAGCTCCAAATGGACCACATTACTGAGATGATCGATGCTCGCTCTCGTTTAGAGAACCTGTCATCACATAAAATGTCAGTAGCCCATGTTGATGGGTGCAAGCGCGGCAGCTTGATTTCCAGGAGTGAGCGCGCTTCTTCCCAAAATCTCTGGCCATGGGAGCAATGAATAAGAGCATGTTCCAAGTCCTCCTCCTTGGCCTGACAAAGTTTGCATAAGCTATTTTCACGTATGTGCCAGAACTTGAGGGTTCGTTCATCAGGTAGAATTCCTCGAAGAACCCTCCACCAGAATACCCTCACTTTTGGTACCACGTTGAGAGACCATAGCGATTTCCACACCTGTTGCTTACTTACTGAAGATTCTGTAACCTGGGCACCTCGTGTGCCTCCCAGACTCCGTTTTCTTGTATGTCATGTATTTTGGTCGGTAAAAATTCATTATATATACTCCCAAAGGTTTTGACCACCGTATGACGCAAATATCCTCTGTTTTCGTTTCGAGCTGTTCTTGTTGCAGAATAAAGCAAGATGTCTTCTCAGGAGTCAGTTGGGGAGAGCCGTATGTCTCACCCAACGCCAGGTCCAGGAGCAAATAGCGAAGCCTATCACTTTGGACCATCAACGGAGGATGAGATGGAGGCTGATTTGAAAAGTATAGATTCCATGGAGGAAGATCAAGAAGTTACCTCTCATCTCCAAGCAGAATTCACTATGGGGGAACTACCTAGCCTGGCCGTCCCTGCTTCGGTCATCCCTTCCAACTCTAGATTTCTTTCTTATGAAAATATGAAAAAGAGTTTCACGTGTTCTCCAGAAGTTATGCATCATCCTTGGGTAAAAGGAGCTTTGGCTGTTACGGGCAAGCTCCGTAAAGAAATTATGGACCTCAAACAACAAGTCAATAAGCTCGAGGAGGAGAACCGTATCCTGAAGGGCATCATCGCCAAGAAGATCATAACACCAACCGTGAAGAAGGAGAAATAATCACATGGGTATGGGCACTCCCCTTGGCAACTTCCAAGCATGGGGGAGGTGCCCCGGTATCGTATCACCATCACACTCCTATCTTTACCGCTTTATTTAGTTCGATCCTTTTAGTAGTATCTTGATCTAGTAGTTTGAAGTTTTGATATCAAGTAGTTTTGAGTTTTGCATTGTGATCTCTTTATGTAATTGAGTCCGTGTGCTATCTATAATAAAGATTAGTGTTGAGTCAAGGGCTTTGCTATGTTGCTATGATCTTGAGAAAGTAGAAAGAATAAAAGAGTTCATATTGATCTTATGGATAGTGATAACTTCACACATAGAAAGTATGAGGCATAAAAATTGTTGAGAGTTGATGAACGTAGCCTTGGTCATCGTTGCAATTAATAGGAAGTGATAAGGAAAGAGGAGTTCACATATAAATATATTATCTTGGACATCTTTTATGATTGTGAAGCACTCATTAAGTATGACATGCTAAAAGAGTTGATGTTGGACAAGGAAGACAACATAATGGTTTATGTTTTCCGACATCTCAGTTAAAGTATATTGTCATTGACCTTCCAAACATGTTGAGCTTGCCTTTCCCCCTCATGCTAGCCAAATTCCTTGCGCCAAGTAGAGATACTAATTGTGCTTCCAAATATCCTTAAACCCAGTTTTGCCATGAGAGTCCACTATACCTACTTATGGATTGAGTAAGATCCTTCAAGTAAGTTGTCATCGGTGCAAGCAATAAAAATTGCTCTCTAAATATGTATGACTTATTAGTGCAGAGAAAATAAACTTTGTATGAACTTGTTGTGGAAGTAATAAAAGCGACGGATTGCATAATAAAGGTCCACATATAAGGGGCAATATGAAGTGACGTTCTTTTGCATTAAGATTTTGTGCATCAACCCTAAACGTGCAGGACAACCTCTGCTTCCCTCTGCGAAGGGCCTATCTTTTACCTTATGTTTTTGCTTTATGCTTGAGTCAAGGTCCTCACCTTTCCCTTTTTATTTTATCCTTTGGCAAGCTCTTCGTGTTTGAAAGATTAGGATATATATATCCAATTGGATGTAAGTTAGCATGGGCCATTGTTGTTGACATCACCTAAAGGTGAATACGTTGGGAGGCAACACAATAAGCCCCTATCTTTCTCAGTGTCCGGCTGAAACTCTATAACCACAAGTATTGCATGAGTGTTAGCAATTATAGGAGACTACGAGATAGTTGAGTATGTGAGCTTGCTGAAAAGCTCTATTGTTGACTCTTTCTGATGTTACGATAAATTGCAATTGCTTCAATGACTGAGATTATAGTTTGTTAGTTCCCAATGAAGTTTTTGAACCATACTTGACATTGTGAATTGTTTATTACTTGAGCATAGGAAATCATATGACAAAATCTAAATATGTTGCTATTATTAGAATGATCATGATGCCCTCATGTCCGTATTTTATTTTTATCGACACCTCTATCTCTAAACATGTGGGCATAGTTTTCGATTTCGGCTTCCACTTGAGGACAAGCGAGGTCTAAGCTTGGGGGAGTTGATATGTCCATTTTGCATCATGCTTTTATATCAATATTTATTGCATTATGGGCTGTTATTACACATTATATCTCAATACTTATGGCTACTATCTCTTATTTTACAAGGTTTACCATGAAGAGGGGGAATGCCGGCAGCTGGAATTCTGGCTGGAAAAGGAGCAAACGTTGGAAACCTATTCTGCACAGCTCCAAAAGTCCTGAAACTCCATGAAACAACCTTTTGGATTTAATAAGAATTTCTGAGAAAAAGAAATATGCCGGGGCCCACACCTGTCCAGAGACAGGGGCACTTCTATAGGGCGCGCCCCTATCTCCTGGGCCCCTCGTGGGCCTCCGCGCCCATCTTCTCGCTATATCATCACTTCTACCTGGAAAAATCGTGGGCAAGCTTACAGATTTAAACTCCACCACCACGAGGCGGAACCTTGGCGGAATCAATCTAGGGCTCTAGCGGAGCTGTTCTGCCGGGGACACTTCCCTCCGGGAGGGGGAAATCATCACCAACGTCATCACCAACGATCCTCTCATCGGGAGGGGGTCAATATCCATCAACATCTTCACCAGCACCATCTCCTCTCAAAACCCTAGTTCATCTCTTGTATCCAATCTTGTATCAAAACCACAAATTGGTACCTATGGGTTGCTAGTAGTGTTGATTACTCCTTGTAGTTGATGCTAATTGGTTTACTTGGTGGAAGATCATATGTTCAGATCCTTTATGCATGTTATTACTCCTCTGATTATGTACATGAATATGCTTTGTGAGTAGTTACATTTTTTCCTGAGGACATGGGTGAAGTCTTGCTATTAGTAGTCATGAGAATTTGGTATTCGTTCGATATTTTGATGAGATGTATGTTGTCTTTACCTCTAGTGGTGTTATGTGAACGTCGACTACATGACACTTCACATTATTTGGCCCTAGAGGAAGGCATGGGGAATTAATAAGTACATGATGGGTTGCTAGAGTGAAAGAAGCTTAAACCCTAGTTTATGCGTTGCTTCGTTAGGGGCTGATATGGATCCATATGTTTAATGTTGTGGTTTGGTTTACCTTAATACTTCTTTTGTAGTTGCAGATGCTTGCAATAGGGGTTAATCATAAGTGGGATGCTTGTCCAAGTTAGGGCAGTACCCAAGTAACGGTCCACCCACATATCAAATTATCAAAGTACCGAACGCGAATCACATGAATATGATGAAAACTAGCTTGACGATAATTCCCAATGTGTCCTCGGGAGCTCCTTTCTCATCATTAGAAATTGTCCAGGCTTATCCTTTGCTACATAAAGGATTGGGCCACCTTGCTGAACTTTATTTACTTTATTTACTTTTTACTCTTTACCATTTATCTTATCACAAAACTATCTATCACCTACAATTTCAGTGTTTGCAGAGAAAACCTTACTGAAAACCGCTTATCATTTCCTTCTGCTCCTCGTTGGGTTCGACACTCTTACTTATCGAAAGGACTATGATAGATACCCTACACTTGTGGGTCATCAGCGAGCTGTTGAGTTTCTTGGATGCCTACTCAGGATACCATCAGATCAAGTTGGACCCAGCCGACCGCCTGAAGACCGCCTTCATCACACCATTCGGAACCTTCTGCTACCTGACTATGACATTCGGCCTGAGAAATGCCGGTGCCCCTTTTTAGCGTTGCGTGCAGAAGTGCCTCCTCAAGCAACTCGACACAAATGCCCACGTCTATGTAGACGATATTGTGGTGAAGACGGAGAAGCATGACACCCTGTTGGAAGATATCAAGGAAACATTTGACAATCTCCGCCGCTTTCAGATCAAGCTCAACCCTGAGAAATGCATCTTTGGGGGACCAGCCAGCCAACTCCTTGGCTTCCTGGTCTCTGAACGCGGCATTGAGTGCAACCCAGTGAAGATCAAGGCCATTGAGAGGATGGAGATTCCCACTCGGCTGCGAGACGTCCAGAAGTTCACCGGGTGCTTGGCTTCCCTTAGCCGCTTCATCAGTCGGATGGGAGAGAAGGCTCTTCCCCTGTACCAATTCATGAAGAAAACCACTCACTTCGAGTGGAATGACCAGGCGGATGAAGCCTTTCACCAGATGAAGAAGATGTTGACCACGCCACCTGTCCTGGCGGCTCCGACTGACAAAGAGCCCATGCTCCTTTACATTGCCGCAACTAGCCGGGTGGTCAACACAGTCATCGTGGTTCAGCGCCCAGAGGATGGCAAGGCACAGACGGTCCAGAGGCCTGTGTATTATTTTAGCGAACTACTGTCGGCCTCAAAGCAGAACTACCCCCACTACCAGAAGATGTGCTATGGTGTGTACTTTGCCACCAAGAAGCTCAAGCCCTACTTCCAAGAGCACCCTATCACGGTCGTTTGCACTAGCCCGCTTGCCGAGATCATGGGCAGCCGGGATGCGTCAGGCAGGGTGTCCAAGTGGGCCATCGCGCTGGCTCCTTATACCATCTTCCACCAGCCTCACACCGCCATCAAGTCCCAAATGCTGACCGACTTCCTCGTCGATTGGGCCGAGACCCAGTACCTGCCGCCAGCACCCGACTCCACCCATTGGCGGATGCACTTCGACGGATCCAAGATGCGCACCGGTTTGGGAGCCGGCATCGTCCTCACCTCTCCCAAAGGCGACAAGCTCAGATACACATTGCAAATCCATTCCGCCGCCTCCAACAATGTGGCCGAGTATGAGGCGCTCATACATGGGCTCCGGCTGGCCAAAGAACTCAGCATCCGCCGGATCCTGTGTTATGGCGACTCAGACTTGGTGGTCCAATAGTCGTCCGGCGACTGGGACGTCAAGGATGCAAACATGGCGAGCTACCGCTTCCTCGTTCAGCAACTCAGCGGATATTTTGAAGGGGGCAAATTCCTCCATGTGCCACAGGACGACAACAAGCAAGCAGATGCCCTGGCACGAATCGGCTCCACCCGGCAAGCCATACCAACCGGTGTCTCCCTTCAGCGCCTCCTCAAGCCGTCACCAGAATTAGATTCCATCTTCGTGTTGGCCAACCCCGATACAGTCGGATCCGACTTAGGGACCTCAGCAGCTGGCTCGGGGGCTTCGGTAGGAGGTTCAGGGACTACAGGAGCCGCACCCGGCCCGGGGACTTCAGAGCCCGACCCGGGGACTGCAGCAGTCGGCCCGGGGACTTCAACGACACAGCAGGCGGTGATCGACTCTGAGACACCACCTCCCAGCCCAACCGCCCTAGTTGCAGTGGCCGTGCTGACAATAGAAGAAGTCGCAGCTCCATCATGGGCCCACCCCATCCTCAACTTTCTGGTGAACAGAGAGCTGCCGACTAACGAGATCTCAGCGCGACAAGTTCAACGGCGGGCAGGAGCGTACACAATAGTAAACAGAGAGCTCGTTAGGCGCAGCATGACTGGAGTCTTCCAGCATTGCGTTGAGCCAGATAAGGGCACGACAATCCTCAAGGACATCCATCAAGGCGAGTGCGGCCACGACGCGGCCCCAAGATCACTTGTGGCCATAGCTTTCCGCCATGCCTTATTTTGGCCGACTGCTTTTGAAGACGCCAAGGATTTGTTCAAGCTCTACAAGGGATGCCAGATGTTTAGCTCCAAGAAACACCTGCCGGCTTCTGCACTCAAGACCACCCCCCTCACCTGGACCTTTGTCGTCTGGGGATTGGACATGGTGGGCCCATTCAAGATAGCACACGGCGGCATGACTCATCTGCTTGTCGTCATAGACAAGTTCACCAAGTGGATTGAAGCAAAGCCAATCAAGAAGTTGAATGGGACGACTCCTGTGACCTTCATCGAAGATATCACCGTCCGGTGTGGCATACCACACAACATCATCACCGACAATGGCACAAATTTTGCCAAAGGGGCATTGGTCCGTTTCTGTGTGACGCCGGGCATCCGACTGGACTTAGCATCCGTTGCCCACCCGCAGTCAAACGTCCAAGTCGAGAGAGAAAACGAACTCATCCTCTCCGGCATCAAGCCCCGACTGGTCGAGCCACTGGAGCGCTTGGCCGGCTGCTGGCTAGACGAGCTGTCGGCCGTCCTTTGGAGCCTGTGCACCACTCCAAACAAATCAACCGGCTTCACTCCCTTCTTCCTTGTGTATGGTGCCGAGGCCATCATCCCAACTGGCATCGAGTTCGACTCACCTCGCGTCACCATGTACATGGAAGCGGAGGCAAAGGAAGTGCGAGAAGACGGTGTCGATCTGCTGGAAGAGGGACGGCTGTTGGCACTCAGTCGGTCCGCCATCTACCAGCAGAGCCTACGCTGCTACCACAGTTGGAAGGTCAAGCCAAGATCCTTCCAAGCGGGTGACCTTGTGCTCCGGCTGATCCATTGAACAGCCAGCCAGCACAAGCTCTCGGCCCCTTGGGAAGGCCCCTTCGTCATCAGCAAGGCCTTGGGCAACGACTCCTACTACTTGATCGATGCGCAGAAGCCCAAGGCACGCAAGAGGGATGACTCCGGCAAGGAGTCGGAACACCCATGGAAAGCAAATCTCCTTCGAAGATTTTACAGTTAATGCAGTATGTACCATGCTATCTTTTGTATTAAGTACAAGACATCAGGTCCCTCGAGGTCCACTCGGGGACTACTCCTCTTTTATCTATATGATAAGTATTATGGCTATGAATGTGTTACTACATTTGTTTTTTCGTCCTGTACCGGGTTCGACCAATTGGCCCGGGGACTTGCCGCCTTGTATTATGTTAGCGCTACTTGCCGTCGGACAAGTAGTGTGCCGGCATCTAAAGCCCTCTCTTGCCGAAAGCTGCAGCTCGCAGAGCGGCTGCCCGGCTGGCAAGAGTCAAAGGCAGGAAACAGTGCCCACATGAAAAATGGCGAAGGACCAACGCGCTTACATAACATAAGCCGGCTCCCCGCCTTGCCGACCGGCTGCTAAGCAGCCGACCGGCCGGCTTCCCACTTACCTTTCCATGACCCAAAAAGGCTGAAGTACTTGCCCTCCCAAATGGCTAAGTGCTTTCCCAGCCACAGACCGCAGAGCGGTTGTTCGGCTAGGAAGGCGGCAGCCAAGGGAGGGCGGCAAAGGAAAAAGCCAAAAGAATCAAAAAGCAAGCAAAGTTGGAACCCAACACAAGCATAGCACATGCGAGATAATATTTACATGAAGAAAGGCTTTTTAAGACGGAATTCAACATAGTTTGAATACACCCCAAGTGGGTGGAACTGCGCAACTTTAACAAACATTGTTCAAAAGACCACCGGGCAGGAAGATAAAGATAAAAGTGGCCGCCTAGACCAAGGGAGCAGAAGGCGAGCCCGGCAGGTCGGTGGAGACGGCGGCATTGGCTGGTGGAGTGGCCGGATGGCGAGTCTTAGCTTGATCGTCACCAGCAGCAGTCGGCGTGCTCGCACGTGCCTCGTTGCTGGAGGCATGGTCGGGTTGAGGCTGGTTGTCTGCTCCACCGTCTAGCACGGCGTCTTCGCCGCCTCGTCCTCCTCGTCCTCACCCTCGTTGCTACAGTCGATCTCCTCTGTCAAGTCCTCGCCGTCCTCTGGGTTCAACCTGAACAAGTCCGCCGGCACCTCAACACTGTCTTCATTCAACTCAGGGACGAAGATGCTGGTGTCGGTGTAGTCTGCGATCGCCGCGGCGCGATCAATGATAGCGGGCCTCACCGCCACCAACTCCTTGTTGGCCTCCTGCCGGAACGTGGCTAACTGGGCTTGATCTAGCCCAGGGTACCACGGCCTAACAAACTCCAATGCCTTCCTGGCACCTGCCCGGGCCAAAGAAGCCTTCCACGCCTCGAAGCGGCCGACTGCCACTTCCAGCCAGTCGGCAGTCCGACCGGGGGTGCGCAGAGCCGGCGTGTCGGGCCAAAGGGCAAAAATCACCTGGGCTCTAATGCGCTGCAGGCGGCGGAGCATCCGGTGGGCCGGCTGGAGACGGGCCTGGATGGCCAGGAGCTGCTCCTCGAGCGTCTGACGGGCATTCAGCGCGATCTCTGCACCAGCCTGCCTTCGTGCTTCGTGGTGGGCCTCGAAGGCCTGGCTGGCGGCGACGGAGTAGCCAGGGAAATATTATGCACAAAGAATCAAAAGGGAACATGAATTCAGAAGCCGGACTAGATAACAGGCGGCAGATGACAGAAAGAGGAGGAAGGCAAGTCACCGTCGCCCATGTCTTCGATTCGGCCGTAGCCGTCGCTTAGCGCCCGCTCAGATTTGGCCCAGTTTGCTGCCTGGGTTTCGTACTCGGCTTGGAGGGTGGTCTCGTTGTCCTTCACCGCCTGGAGGGCTGCCTTGTGACACTCCTCCTGGTCCGTCAGCTGCTTGGCCAGGCGGCCGCGCTCCTGGGCCACCGTGTTGCACTTCGCCTCCTTGGCGTGCAGTACGGTTTGGGCCTCACCCAGTTGCTGCTGCATGGCGGCGTTGGCCTCTGCAAAGACAGCAAAGAAGAATGATCAGTAAGCAAGAAAAAAAGTAAGATGTCGCAAGAAGAGATCCGGCCCGATTGCTCAGCAGTCGGCCCGAATCTCGGGGACTACACCCAGTGGGTGCGCTGACGGGCCCCCACAACAGAAAGAAGGCGGAATACTCACTCTGTCTTTCTGACAAGTCGGTTGTCCGCAGGGTCAGCTCCCGGACATGGGAGTTGAAGGCGGTCGCGCGGAGGTTATGATAGTCCTGCAAAAGGACAGATAGACAAGAGAAAACAAGTCAGCACCCGAGCCTACTTAGAAGTTCCAGTCACCCGCTGCTCAGCCGCCCGAACTCGGGATTACACCAGTGCAGTGTACTGTTGTAGCCTTACGGAAGAATACAAGAATAAGTAGCAAAAATAAAGAAGCATACCCGGATGGCCGTTCGCGTTGCCAGGAACTCCTAGTTGTAGTTGCAGAGGGCGGTGGCCTGAGTCTGAGGCCGGGCTCGGACGTCCTGTGCTGCCTTGTTTAGCACGGCCGTCCCGCCCCCAGGTGTCCAATCCGGCGAGCTGGCACTAGTCGCCTCCAATTCCAGGGTCGACGAACTTGCGCCCCTGGCCCCCTGCGGATGCGGCGCCAAGGCCGCCTTCCCCGCGCGCTAGCATGCCAGAGATTGGACCGCGGGGTCTGCTCCTGCCGCTGGTCCGTCGCCAGCTAGCAGCACTAGCGGTGCGTTGGGTTGGCTGCCCTCGCTTGCCATGATCGGCGCCGGCGGAGTCACTCCTGTCCTCGTGGTGATGCCGTCGCCCCCTCCCTCTCCATGACCGGCTGGTCGCTGCCGGCTCCTTCAGGCGACACCACCGGGTCTTCGGGTGCTGATGGCACGGCGCGGAGGGGGATGACGAGTTGTGGGGGTTGGTCATGTGTGGCCTCTCCCGCCTGCGCTTCAGCCGCGCCGTCCGCCTAGGCCTTGGTAACGGCGTCGGCTTGTGCCATCGCGGCCTTGTCCGCCTCCTCCCGCGCCGCCTTGGCTGCCACCGCCTTCTGCCGCTTTGCCTCCTGCTCCTCGCGTGCCTCCCGCGTGTTCCTCTCCGTCACTGCCAGGAGCTCGGCGCGCAGGTCCACGCGGTGGGTGTTGGCGGAGCCCCCCCTTTCCCAACCACGGAGGCGGCGTCCGACCCCTCAAGAGAGAGCGGGGCCCTATTTAAGAAAGCAGAAGATAATTCCGAAAGGCGTTTGTAAGAAATAGAAGAAAGGATGTTATAAGAAGCTGGTACTTACGCAGAAACAGTTGGGGGCTCCTTCACGACCTTCTGGAAGCGGTTTCCCTGCGGTCACCTCCTCCTGCTTGGTCACCGCGACCGAGCTCTTGGGCTTCTTCGGCCGGCTGCAGTACATCGACGGTGTAGCCCGGCGTTTATGCGCGCCGCTTCAGGCAGTCGGCCCGGCTGACGAGCTTGTGCCCGCTTGGTCAGACGCCGGCTGGCGGCCCGGGATGACCTCTTCGTTGTCATCATTAGGCCAGTCCTCGAGGCCGCCTCCAGCTCTGGAGCCGCCTACCTCGCCGCCACCGCCTGTGGCATCATCTTCCAGGGCGGCCGCCCCCAAGTTGGGGTCGTCCACGTCGCTCTCCGCCTGGTCGGGGAGATACTCACGGTCCATCCCCGAGGCACCGGCTGCCGGCTGGATGAGGGAACCCTGTTTCATAGTCGATTGGTCAATACGGCCAAAGAGAACCCGACAACTAAACGGAAAAAGAAGAAGTAAAGGCTTACCACAGGCAGTGGATGCGCGCGCGAGTATGGCCCTTTGCCGAACCGCCACTCCTCCTCCGAGAGCTTGTAGTTCGAGATGTAGTTCACCAAGTGAGCCACCCCCGTGTGTGGCATCTCCTTGGTGCACATCCGGCTCGGGTCCCGGTGCCCACTCATTTGGCATATCATGTGCGGCCGTCCTTGGAGGGGGAGCACCCGGTGCGCCATGAAGGCGGTCAACAAGTCCGGCCCGGTGAGGCCCTCCGACTTCACCATCACCTTGAGCCGTGCAACTGCGGCATGCACCGATGACCGAGAGTGTCTTGGGCGGGTACAACCAGTTGGCACGTGTTGCAGCAGGCGGGCCGGCTACGTAGGCCGGCAGGTTGACCAAGTCGCCCTCCGGCTGGACGCTCTTCACATAAAAGTACGACTACTGCCACATCTTGACCGACTGTATCAGCGTGACGGACGGGAACGGGTTGTCGGAAACCGGCCACCGCACCGCGATGAAGGCGCCGCATTGCGCCGCTACCGCCTTGGTGACGGTGTCGAGCTTCATGTAGAAGAACTCGCCACAGAGCTCAAGGGTGGAAAGGATGCCGAGGAAGCCTTCGCAGAGGGTGACCAAGGCGGACAACAACACCACCATGTTTGGCATGAGGTGGTGCGGTTCTACCTCTTGATCACTGCGTTGGTTTTCCCTTGAAGAGGAATTGGTGATGCAGCAAAGTAGCGTAAGTATTTCCCTCAGTTTTGAGAACCAAGGTATCAATCCAGTAGGAGGCTCCTCACAAGTCCCTCGTACCTACACAAACAAATAAGAACCTCGCAACCAACACGATAAAGGGGTTGTCAATCCCTTCACGGCCACTTGCGAAAGTGAGATCTGATAGAGATAATAAGATAAGATAAATATTTTTGGTATTTTTATGATATAGATTGGAAAGTAAAGATTGCAAAATAAAGTAGATCGGAAACTTATATGATGATGAAAGATAGACCCCGGGGCCATAGGTTTCACTAGTGGCTTCTCTCAAGATAGCATAAGTATTACGGTGGGTGAACAAATTACTGTCGAGCAATTGATAGAAAAGTGCATAGTTATGAGATTATCTAGGCATGATAATGTATATAGGCATCATGTCCGCGACAAGTAGACCGACTCTTGCCTGCATCTACTACTATTACTCCACACATAGACCGCTATCCAGCATGCATCTAGAGTATTCAGTTCATAAGAAGAGAGTAGCTCATTAGGCAAGATGACATGATGTAGAGGGATAAACTCAAGCAATATGATATAAACCCCATCTTTTTATCCTCGATGGCAACAATACAATACGTGCCTTTCTACCCCTACTGTCACTAGGAAAGGACACCGCAAGATTTAACCCAAAGCTAAGCACTTCCCCCATTGCAAGAAAGATCAATCTAGTAGGCCAAACCAAACTGATAATTCGAAGAGACTTGCAAAGATAAAAAATCATACATAAAAGATTTCAGAGGAGATTCAAATATTTCTCATAGATAAACTTGATCATAAACCCACAATTCATTGGATCTCGACAAACACACCACAAAAAGAGTTACATCGAATAGATCTCCAAGAAGATTGAGGAGAACTTTGTATTGAGATTCAAAGAGAGAGAAGAAGCCATCTAGCTAATAACTATGGACCCGAAGGTCTGTTGTAAACTACTCACAACTCACCGGAGAGGCCTTGGAGATGATGTAGAAGCCCTCCGTGGTTGATTCACCCTCCGGCGGAGCGTCGGAAAAGGCCCCAAGATGGGATCTCGTGGATACAGAAGGTTGCGGCGGTGGAAATAGGGTTTCATGGTGCTCCTCAATGTTTTCAGGGTATGCAAGTATATATAGGCGAAGGAGGTCGGTCAGGGGAGCGATGAGGGGCCCACGAGGGTGGGGGGCGCGCCCACCCCCCTAGGGGGTGCCAAGCACCCTCATGGCCGCCTCGGCTGGTTCTTGACGTCCACTCCAAGTCTCCTGGATTGCGTTTGTTCCAACAAGATCTCTCCCGAATGTTTCATTCTGTTTGGACTCCGGTTGATATTCCTTTTCTTCGGAACACTGAAATAGGCAAAAAAAACTGCAATTCGGGCTGGGCCTCCGGTTAGTAGGTTAGTCCCAAAAATGATATAGAAGTGTAAAGTAAAGCCAATAAACATCCAAAATAGGTAATATAATAGCATGGGACAATCAAAAATTATAGATACGTTGGAGGCATATCAAGCATTCCCAAGCTTAATTCCTGCTCGTCCTCGAGTAGGTAAATGATAAAAAATAGAATTTTTGATGTGGAATTCTACCTAGCATAATTCACAATGTAATTTTCTTTATTGTAGCATGAATGTTCAGATCCAAATGATTCAAGACAAAAGTTCATATTGACATAATAAATAGTAATACTTCAAGCATACTAACAAAGCAATCATGTCTTCTCAAAATAACATGGCTAAAGAAAGTTTATCCCTACAAAATCATATTGTTGGGCTATGTTTCATTTTCATCACACAAAATACTCCCATCATGCACAACCCCAGTTTCAGCCAAGCAATTGGTTCATACTTTTTAATGCGCTTCAGCTTTTTTCAACTCTTAGGCAATACATGAGCGTGAGCCATGGATATAGCACTATGGGTGGAATAGAATATGATGATGGAGGTTGTGTGGAGAAAACAAAAAAGGAGAAAGTCTCACATTGACGAGGCTAATTAACGGGCTATGGAGATGCCCATCAAGTGATGTCAACATGAGGAGTAGGGATTGCCATGCAACGGATGCACTAGAGCTATAAATGTATGAAAGCTCAACAAAAGAAACTAAGTGGGTGTGCATCCAACTTGCTTGCTCACGAAGACCTAGGGCATTTTGAGGAAGCCCATTGTTGGAATATACAAGCCAAGTTCTATAACGAAAAACTCCCACTAGTATATGAAAGTGACAACATAGGAGACTCTCTATATGAAGAACCTGGTGCTACTTTGAAGCACAAGTGTGGAAAAAGATAGTAACATTGTCCCCCTTTTTTATTCTCTTTTTTTGGGCCTTTCTTTTTTTTATTTGTCCTTTCTCCCTTTTTAGGCCTTTTCTTTTATTTGGCCTTTCTCTTTTTTTATTGGAGACAACGCTTTAATAATGATGATCATCACACTTCTATTTATTTACAACTCATGAATTACAACTCGATACTAGAACAAAATATGACTCTATATCAATGCCTCCGGTGGTGTACTAGGATATGCAATGAATCAAGAGCGACATGTATGAAAAATTATAAAGGTGGATTTGCCACAAATATGATGTCAACTACATGATCATGCAAAAGCCATATGACACTGATGAAACGTGTCATGATGAACGGAACGGTGGAAAGTTGCATGGCAATATATCTCGGAATGGCTATGGAAATGCCATAATAGGTAGGTATGGTGGCTGTTTTGAGGAAGATATAAGGAGTTTTATGTGTGATAGAGCGTATCGTATCACGGGATTTGGATGCACCGGCGAAGTTTGCACCAACTCTTAAGGTGAGAAAGGGAAACGCACGGTACCGAAGAGGCTAGCAATGATGGAAGGGTAAGAGTGCGTATAATCCATGGACTCACATTAGTCATAAAGAGCTCATACACTTATTGCAAAAGTTTTATTATCCCTCGAAGAAAAGTACTAGTATGCATGCTCCTAGGGGAAGGGTTGGTAGGAGTTAACCATCGCGCGATCCCGACCTCCACACATAAGGAAGGCATTCAAAAGAGCACCTCATGCATCAAATTTGTTACACAACTTTTACCATACATGCATGCTACGTGACTTGCCAACTTCAACACAAGTATTTCTCAATTTCATAATTACCCAACTAGCAAGACTCTAATATCACCACCTCTATATCTCAAAAAAATTATCAAGCATCAAATTGATCATAGCATCCAATTCACTTCCTATGATAGTTTTTATTATACCCAACTTGGATGCCCATCATTCTAGGACCAATTTTATAACCATAGCAAATACCATGCTGTTCTAAAAGACTCTCAAAATAATATAAGTGAAGCACGAGAGATCAATACTTTCTAAAAAATAAAACCACCGCCGTGCTCTAAAAAGATATAAGTGAAGCACTAGAGCAAAAATTAGCTAGCTCAAAAGATATAAGTGAAGCACATATAGTATTCTAATAAATTCCAAATCATGTGTGTCTCTACCAAAAGGAGTGTACAGCAAGGATGATTGTGGTAAACTAAAAATCAAAGACTCATATCATACAAGACGCTCCAAGCAAAACACATATCATGTGGCGAATAAAAATATAGCTCCAAGTAAAGTTACCGATAGACGAAGATGAAAGAGGGGATGCCCAAGGCCTCCCCAAGCTTAGGATTTTGGTTGTCCTTGAATTATATTGGGGTGCTATGGGAATCCCCAATCTTAGGCTCTTGCCACTCCTTATTCCATAGTCCATCAAATCTTTACCCAAAACTTGAAAACTTCACAACACAAAACTCAACAGGAAATCTCATAAGCTCCGTTAGTGCAAGAAAGAAAAACCACCACTTAAGGTATTGTAATGAACTCATTATTTATTTATATTGGTGTTAAACCTACTGTATTACAACTTCTATATGGTTCATACCCCCCGATACTAGCCATAGATTCATCAAAATAAGCAAACAACACACAAAAACAGAATCTGTCAAAAACAGAACAGTCTGTAGTAATCTGTAACTTTCGAATACTTCTGGAATCCCTAAAAATCCTACCAAAATAGGAAGTCCTGGGAAATTTGTCTATTGATCTACTTAATGAAGAATCAGCTGAAAATCACGTTCCTGTGATTTATTAAAATTATTCTCGTGCGCGCAAATGTTTCTGTTTTTCAGCAAGATCAAATTAACTATCACCGTAGGTTATCCTATAGGTTCTACTTGGCACAAACACTAATTAAAACATAAAACCACATCTAAACAGAGGCTATATGAATTATTTATTACTAAACAGAAGAAAAAAAGCAAGGAACAAAAATAAAATTGGGTTGCCTCCCAACAAGCTCTATCGTTTAACGCCCCTAGCTAGGCATAAAAGCGAGAATAGATTTAGGTATTGCCATCTTTGGTATTCAACTCATAAGTGGCTCGCATAATAGATTCATAAGGTAATTTGATTTTCTTTCTAGGAAAGTGTTCCATGCCTTTCCTTAATGGAAATTGGAATCTAATATTTCCTTCCTTCATATCAATAATTGCACCAATCGTTCTAAGGAACGGCCTACCAAGATTAATAGGGCAAGAAAAATTGCAATCTATATAAAGAACGATAAAATCTACGGGCACATAATTCCTATTTGCAACAATAATAACATCATTAATCCTTCCCATAGGTTTCTTAATGGTGGAATCCGCAAGGTGCAAGTTCAAAGAGCAATCATCAAATTCACGGAAACCAAGCACATCACATAAAGTTTTTGGAATCATGGAAACACTAGCACCTAAATCACACAAAGCATAGCATTCATGATCTTTAATTTTAATTTTAATAGTAGGTTCCCACTCATCATAAAGTTTTCTAGGGATAGAGACTTCCAATTCAAGTTTTTCTTCATAAGATTGCATCAAAGCATCAACGATATGTTTGGTAAAAGCTTTATTTTGACTATAAACATGAGGGGAATTCAACACGGATTGCAACAAGGAAATACAATCTATTAAATAAAAATTATCATAATTAAATTCCTTGAAATCCAAAATAGTGGGTTCATTGCTATGTAAAGTTTTGAGCTCTCCAATCCCACTTTTATCAAATTTAGCATCAAGATCTAAAAACTCCGAATCATTGGGACGCCTTTTAACTAAAGTTGACTCATATCCAGTCCCATCATTATCAAGATTCATATTGCAAAACAAAGATTTAATAGGGGACACATCAATCACTTTTAGATCTTCATCATTATTATCATGGAAACTAGAAGAACACGCTCTTACAAAGCAATCTTTCTTAGCATGCATCCTAGCGGTTCTTTCTTTGCATTCATCAATGGAAATTCTCATGGCTTTGAGAGACTCATTGATATCATGCTTAGGTGGAATAGATCTAAGTTTCAAAGAATCCACATCAAGAGAAATTCTATCAACGTTCCTAGCCAATTCATCAACTTTAAGCAATTTTTCTTCAAGCAAAGCATTGAAATTCTTTTGAGAGATCATACATTCTTTAACTCTATTCTCAAAATCACAGTCCATCTTATTAAAATTTCCATAAGAGTTGTTGTAGGAATTACCATAATTATTAGAGGAATTACTAGGGAATGGCCTAGGATTAAAGTTTCCTCTATACGCATTGTTACCAAAATTATTCCTACCAACAAAATTCACATCCATAGATTCATTATTATTCTCAATCAAAGTAGACAAAGGCATATCATTGGGATCAATAGGAGCACTCTTATTAGCAAACAATTTCATAAGTTCATCCATCTTTCCCTCAAAACATTAATCTCTTCTATCGCATGAACTTTTTTTACTAGTAGATCTTTCGGTGTGCCATTGAGAATAATTAACCATAATATTATCTAGGAGTTTAGTAGCTTCTCCTAAAGTGATTTCCATAAAACTGCCTCCCGCGGCCGAATCTAAAAGATTTCTAGAAGCAAAATTCAATCCGGCATAAAAAATTTGTATGATCATCCATAAATTTAAACCATGTGTAGGGCAATTGCGAATCATTAATTTCATCCTCTCCCAATATTGTGCAACATGTTCATGATCAAGTTGCTTAAAATTCATAATATCGTTTCTAAGAGAGATGATCTTAGCGGGAGGGAAATACTTAGAGATAAAAGCATCTTTGCACTTATTCCAAGAATAAATACTATTTTTAGGCAAAGACGAAAACCAAGTGTTAGCACGATCTCTAAGTGAAAACGGAAATAACTTCAATTTAACAATATCATTATCCGTATCTTTCTTCTTTTGCATATCCCACAAATAAACAAAGTTGTTTAGATGAGTAGCGGCATCTTCACTAGGAAGGCCGGAGAATTGATCTTTCATAACAAGATTCAACAAAGCTACATTGATTTCATAAGATTCAGCATCATTAAGAGGAGCAATCGGAGTGCTAATGAAATCATTATTGTTGGTATTGGAAAAGTCACACAATTTGGTATTATCTTGCGCCATCGAGACAAGCAATTCAACACACAAGCACACAAGAAACAAGCGAAAGAAAAGAGGCGAACGGGAAAGTGAGGGCGAATAAAACGGCAAGGGTGAAGTGGGGGAGAGGAAAACGAGAGGCAAATGGAAAATAATGTAATGCGAGGGAGATTAGGTTGTGATGGGTACTTGGCATGTCTTGACTTGAGCAAAGACCTCCCCGGCAATGGTGCCAGAAATCCTTCTTGCTACATTTTGAGCACTGCGTTGGTTTTCCCTTGAAGAGGAAAGGGTGATGCAACAAAGTACTATAAGTATTTCCCTCAGTTTTGAGAACCAAGGTATTCAATCCAGTAGGAGGCTCCTCACATGTCCCTCGTACCTACACAAACAAACAAGAACCTCACAACCAACGCGATAAAGGGGTTGTGAATCCCTTCACAGCCACTTGCGAAAGTGAGATCTGATAGAAATAATAAGATAAGATAAATATTTTTGGTATTTTTATGATATATATTGGAAAGTAAAGATTGCAAAATAAAGTAGAACGGAAACTTATATGATGAAAGATAAACCCGGGGGCCATAGGTTTCACTAGTGGCTTCTCTCAAGATAGCATAAGTATTACGGTGGGTGAACAAATTACTGTCGAGCAATTGATAGAAAAGTGCATAGTCATGAGATTATCTAGGCATGATCATGTATATAGGCATCACGTCCGCGACAAGTAGACCGACTCCAGCCTGCATCTACTACTATTACTCCACACATCAACCGCTATCTAGCATGCATCTAGAGTATTAAGTTCATAAGAAGAGAGTAACGCATTAGGAAAGATGACATGATGTAGAGGGATAAACTAAAGCAATATGATATAAACCCCATCTTTTTATCCTCGACGGCAACAATCCAAATATGTGGCTTGCTGCCCCTGCTGTCACTGGGATAGGACACCGCAAGATTGAACCCAAAGCTAAGCACTTCTCCCATTGCAAGAAAGATCAATCTAGTAAAGCAAACCAAACTGATAATTCGAAGAGACTTGGAAGGATAACAAATCATACATAAAAGAATTTAGAGGAGATTCAAATATTTCTCATAGATAAACTTGATCATAAACCCACAATTCATCGGATCTCGACAAACACACCGCAAAATAGTTACATCGAATAGATCTCCGAGAAGATTGAGGAGAACTTTGTATTGAGATTCAAAGAAAGAGAAGAAGCCATCTAGATAATAACTATGGACCCAAAGGTCTATGGTAAACTACTCACAACTCATTGGAGAGGCCTGGGCGATGATGTAGAAGCCCTCCGTGGTTGATTCACCCTCCGGCGGAGCGCTGGAAAAGGCCCCAAGATGGGATCTCGTGGATACAGAAGGTTGCGGTGGTGGAAATAGGGTTTCGTGGTGTTCCTCGATGTTTTTAGGGTATGCAAGTATATATAGGCGAAGGAGGTCGGTCAGGGGAGCCACGAGGGGCCCACGAGGGTGGGGGGCGTGCCAACCCCCTAGGGCGTGCCAAGCACCCTTGTGGCCGCCTCGGTTGCTTCTTGACGTCCACTCCAAGTCTACTGGATTGCGTTTGTTCCAAAAAGATTGCTCCCGAAGGTTTCATTGTGTTTGGACTCCGTTTGATATTCCTTTTCTTCGAATCACTGAAATAGGCAAAAAACAGCAATTCTGGTTGGGCCTCCGGTTAGTAGGTTAGTCCCAAAAATGATATACAAGTGTAAAGTAAAGCCCATAAACATCCAAAACGGGTAATATAATAGCATGGAACAATAAAAAATTATAGATACGTTGGAGTATGTATAATGTACATATATCTTAAAAATGAGTTAATGTTTAAAAAAATAAAAATGAAGGTATTCCATAAATATATTCATATTAAATCAAGTTATTGACCTAGAAAGGTAAAAAATACAATGTGAAAATAAATAAAAATAAAAGGTAAAATTTTAGTGAATTATCATCCATTTTAGAAATGAAGACATGGAGAACAGTCGGCATATAGAAACAATAGATATAAATATTTTAAAAGTGAAATAATGAAAACAAACAGAGAGATAAAAAACAAAATTGAGAAATAAATAAATAAATGGGTGAAAAATCCTACCTGCCTTATTGGGCGTAACACATGCGTATAGAAACAAAAGAATAGAATATTTGAAAAGCAAAATGAGAAAACAAATAGAGAAATGAAAAATAACTAAAAGGAGAAAATTCCAACCAGCCTTATTGGGCCTAACCCATGCATGGATGTCTGTCAGTGCTATAATCCACTATCACCAAAACATAGTCTTTAGGGTAGGACAAACACCCTTGGCTCTCGGGTGTATATGCACCTAAGATGGAATGATGAGTAATTGTATAAAAATTTGAAAAATTCTAAACTTTTTGAAAACAAACTTGACCTTCTGTTGTACTTATATAAAAAGTTTCACCAAGGATGAAAAAAAAACCAACACTATATACAAGTTACCGTTCACATTTTCTATCCTTCAATTTTTGTTTAGTTCAGTTGACAGGAGTTTTCCCTTTGTGAAACTTTTTATACGGGTACAAAGAAGGTCAAGTTTGTTTCCGAAAAAGTTTCATTTTTTTTTACTTTTTTGTAGTTATTCTTTCACGTGTCAGATGCATACACACCTGAGAGCCAACGAGTATTTTCCCTCTCGGGTAAGACTACAGTGGTCTAACATTTCGATGAGCGCTCTTATTATGTGCTTGTACCGACACTCTCGAAAACACATGAGGCTCCTCTCTATGGGGCACCGTTTCGTAATTTAGAAAATAGGATCTTACAAAAAGAAAAGAGAAAAGGTAACAACCCTCCCGTCACTCAAGATAAAAGTCACGAAAATACTCAAATGACAAGAAGTGACCCATGTTGTGGCACCGATCATCACCTGAAGTTTTTGTATAACCTTTGTGCCACTAATGCAGTACACGAATGGAGACAAACTCCCCTCAAGTTGGGTTTTCTGTGAGCCGCCACCGTCAGAGATACTTGGTCCCCTCATCTCCATAAAGGAAATATGCCCTAGAGGCAATCATAAAGTTATTATTTTATATTTCCTTATTCATGATAAATGTTTATTATTCATGCTAGAATTATATTAGCCGAAAACTTGATACCTGTGTGGATACATAGACAAAACACCGAGTCCCTAGTATGCCTCTACTTGACTAGCTCGTTAATCAAAGTTGGTTAAGTTTCCTAGCCATAGACATGTGTTGTCATTTGATGAACGAGATCACACCATTAGGAGAATGATGTGATGGACAAGACCCATCCATTAGCTTTGCATAATGATCGTTTAGTTTTATTGCTACTGCTTTCTTCATGTCAAATACATATTCCTACGACTATGAGATTATGCAACTCCCGGATACCGGAGGAATACCTTGTGTGCTATCAAACGTCACAACATAACTGGGTGATTATAAAGATGTTCTACAGGTATCTCCGAAGGTGTGTGTTGGGTTGGCATAGATCGAGATTAGGATTTGTCACTCTGTGTATCGGAGAGGTATCTCTGGGCTCTCTCGGTAATGCACATCATTAGAAGCCTTGCAAGCAATGTGACTAATGAGTTAGTTGCGCGATTATGCATTACGAAACGAGTAAAGAGACTTGCCGGTAACGAGATTGAACTAGGTATGAAGATACCGACGATCGAATCTCGGGGAAGTAACATACCAATGAGAAAGGGAATAACGTATGTTGTCATAACGGTTCGACTGATAAAGATCTTCATAGAATATGTAGGAACCAATATGAGCATCCAGGTTTCGCTCTTGGTTATCGACCGGAGAGGTGTCTCGGTCATGTCTACATAGTTCTTGAACCCGTAGGGTCCGCACGCTTAACGTTCGATGACCATTTCGTATTATATAAGTTATGTGATTTGGTGATCGAATGTTGTTCAGAGTCCCGGATGAGATCACGGACATGACGAGGAGTCTCGAAATAGTTGGGAGGTAAAGATTGATATATTGGATGATAGTATTCGGACACCGGAAGTGTTCTTGAATGTATCGGGTACATATCAGAGTACCGGGGGGGAGGGGGGGTTACCGGACCCCCCGCCCCAGGGGAAAGATATGGGCCATATGGGCCATAGGAGGGGAGCACACCAGCCCACAAGGGGTGCCCCCAAAGGAAGGAGGCCGAATTGGAGTAGGAGGAGGGGGCGGCGCCCCCCTCTTTCCTTCCTCCCCGCTCTCTTCCCTTCTCCCCTTCCAGTAAAAGGAAAGGGGGGAGGCCGACTTGGACTAGGAGCCCAAGTAGGATTCCTCCTACTTGGGCGTGCCCAGGGCTACCTCCCTCCCCCTCCCTCCTTTATATACATGGGGAGGGGGGCGCCTAGAACACACGTCAACTATTCCTAGCCGTGTGCGGCGCCCCCCTCCACAGTTTACGCCTCCAGTCATATTCACGTAGTGCTTAGGCAAAGCCCTGTGCGGATCAGTTCACCATCACCATCACCACGCCGTAATGCTGACGCAACTCTCCCTTGACACTTTGCTGGATCAAGAGTTCGAGGGACGTCATCGAGCTGAATGTGTGTAGAACTCTGTAGGATCAAAAGTATGTCTAGAGGGGGGGTGATTAGACTACTTGACCAAATAAAAATCTAGCCTTTTCCCAATTTTAAGTCTGGGCAGATTTTAGCAACTTAACACAAGTCAAGCAATCAACCTACATATGCAATTCTAAGACTATTGCAGCGGAATGTAAATTATTGCATATGAAGGTAAAGGGGAGGACTTTGGAGGGAGCAAACGCAATGTAGACACGAAGATTTTTGGCGTGGTTCCGATAGGTGGTGCTATCGTACATCCACGTTGATGGATACTTCAACCCACGAAGGTAACGGTTGCGCAAATCCACGGAGGGATCCACCCACGAAGTGTCCATGAAGAAGCAACCTTGTCTATCCCACCATGGCCATCGCCCACGAAGGACTTGCCTCACTTGAGTAGATCTTCATGAAGTAGGCGATCTCCTTGCCCTTACAAACTCCTTGGTTCAACTCCACAATCTTGACGGAGGCTCCCAAGTGACACCTAACCAATCTAGGAGACACCACTCTGCAAAAGGTAATAGATGGTGTGTTGATGATGAACTCCTTGCTCTTGTGCTTCAAATGATAGTCTCCCCAACACTCAACTCTCTCTCACAGATTTGGATATGGTGGAAAGATGATTTGAGTGGAAAGTAACTTGGGGAAGGCTAGAGATCAAGGTTCTTGTGGTTGGATTGGAATGTCTTGGTCTCAACACATGATTAGGTGGTTCTCTCTTAGAAAATGAGTAGTGGAAGTGTAGGCACGTTCTGATGGCTCTCTCTCAAATGGAGAAGGGGGTGGAGGGGTATTTATAGCCTCCACACAAAATCTAACCGTTACACACAATTTAGAAAACTCGGTGGAACCGAATAGTGAAACTCGGTGAGACCGACCTGGTTCAAAATGTGAACGTTAGGCTTTTCGGTGGGACCGACAATATCAACTCGGTGAGACTGATGCGCTAGGGTTAAGGCAAAACCTCATATTGGTGAGACCGATCACATGAACTCGGTGAGACCGATTTCAGTAATAAGCAAACAGAGACTTGGTCAGTCAAACTCGGTGGGACCAATCGCTCATTTCGGTGAGACCAAAATGTTACGAAAAGGAAACAGAGAGTTTGCACTATGAACTCGGTGGGACTGATCCCTCATCTCGGTTAGACTGAAATGTTACAAAGAGAAACAGAGAGTTTGCAATCCCATCTCGGTGAGACCGAGATCCCTATCGGTGAGACCAAACTGATTAGGGTTTCTAGTGAAGGAAATATGCCCTAGAGGCAATAATAAAGTTATTATTTATTTCCTTATTTCATGATAAATGTTTATTATTCCTGCTAGAATTGTATTAACCGGAAACATAATACATGTGTGAATACATAGACAAACATAGTGTCACTAGTATGCCTCTACTTGACTAGCTCGTTTATCAGAGATGGTTATGTTTCCTAGCCATGGACAAAAGAGTTGTCATTTGATTAACGGGATCACATCATTAGGAGAATGATGTGATTGACTTGACCCATTCCGTTAGCTTAGCACTTGATCGTTTAGTATGTTGCTATTGCTTTCTTCATGACTTATACATGTTCTCGTAACTATGAGATTATGCAACTCCTGCCATCAAGGAACACTTTGGGTACTACCAAATGTCACAACATAACTGGGTGATTATAAAGGAGGACTACAGGTGTCTCCGAAGGTACATGTTGAGTTGGCATATTTCGAGATTAGGTTTTGTCACTCCGATTGTCGGAGAGGTATCTCTGGGCCCTCTCGGTAATGCACATCATTATAAGCCTTGCAAGCAATGTGACCAATGAGTTGGTTACGGATGATGCATTACGTAATCGAGTAAAGAGACTTGCCGATGACGAGATTGAACTAGGTATTGGATACCGACGATCGAATCTCGGGCAAGTAACATACCGATGACAAAGGGAACAACGATGTTGTTATGCGGTTTGACCGATAAAGATCTTCGAGAATATGTAGGAGCCAATATGGGCATCCAGGTCCTCTATTGGTTATTGACCGAGAATAGTTCTAGGTCATGTCTACATAGTTCTCGAACCCGTAGGGTCCGCACGCTTAAGGTTTCGATGGCGATGTTATATTATGAGTTTATGAGTTTTGATGTACCAAGGAGTTCGGAGTCCCGGATGAGATCGGGGACATGACGAGGAGTCTCAAAAGGTTCCGAGTGATTCGGTATTTATCGGAGTACCGGAGAGTTACGGGAATTTGCCGGGCCTTATTGGGCCTCAAGGAAAGAGAGAGGGCTGCCTAGGGCAGGCCGCTGCCCCCATGGCCTAGTCCGAATTGGAGTAGGGGGAGGGGCCGCACCCCCTCCTTCCTTCCCTTCTCTCTTCCCCTTCCTAGTCTCCTACTCCTAATACATGGAAGGACTCCTAGTTGGACTAGGAAAGGGGGAATCCTACTCCCGGTGGGAGTACGACTCCCCAGGGCGGGCCATAGTAGAGGGCCGGCCCTCCCCTCCTCCTCTCCTTTATATACGGGGGTAGGGGGCACCCCATAGACACACAAGTTGATCTACGGATCGTTCCTTAGCCGTGTGCATTGCCCCCTTCCACCATATTCCACCTCGGTCATATCGTCATGAGTTTAGGCGAAGCCTCGCGCCGTAGAACATCATCATCGTCACCACGCCGTCAGGTCGACGGAACTCATCTCGGAGCTCGGCTGGATCGGAGGCCGGAGATCGCCATCGAGCTGAACGTGCTGAACTCGGAGGTGCCGTGACGTTCGGTGCTTGGATCGGTCGGATCGTGAAGACGACGACTACATCAACCGCGTTGTCATAACGCTTCGCCACGGTCTCACGAGGGTACATGGACGAACACTCTCCTCTCGTTGCTATACCATCACCATGATCTTGCATGTGCGTAGGAAATTTTTGAAATTACTACGTTCCCCAACAGTGGCATCCGAGCCAGGTTTTATGTGTTGATGTTATATGCACGAGTAGAACACAAGTGAGTTGTGGACGATATAAGTCATACTGCCTACCAGCATGTCATACTTTGGTTCAGCGGTATTGTTGGATGAAGCGGTCCGGACCGACATTACGCGTACGCTTACGCGAGACTGGTTCTACCGACGTGCTTTGCACACAGGTGGCTGGCGGGTGTTAGTTTCTCCAACTTTAGTTGAACCGAGTATGGTTACGCCCGGTCCTTGCGAAGGTTAAAATGGAGTCTATTTGACAAACTATCGTTGTGGTTTTGATGCGTAGGTAGGAACGGTTATTGCTTAAGCCCGTAGCAGCCACGTAAAACTTGCAACAACAAAGTAGAGGACGTCTAACTTGTTTTTGCAGGGCATGTTGTGATGTGATATGGTCAAGACGTGATGAGATATAAGTTGTTGTATGAGATGATCATGTTTTGTTGAAGTTATCGGCGACTGGCAGAAGCTCTATAGTTGTCTCTTTGTTGCATAAGATGCAAGTGCCAAATAATTGCTTTACTTTATCGCTATGCGATAGCAATAGTTGCAAGAGCAATAGTTGGTGAGACGACCATGTGATGACACATTGATATAGATCAAGATGATGAAGATCATGGTGTCTTGCGGTGACGATAGAGATCATGACAAGACTTTGGAGATGGAGATCAAAGCGCAAGATGATCATGGCCATATCATGTCACATATTTTGATTGCATATGATGTTTATCTGTTATACATCTTATTATGTTTTGTTTGACGGTAGCATTTTAAGATGATCTCTCACTAATTATCAAGAAGTGTTCTCCCTGAGTATGCACCATTGCGAAAGTTCTTCCTTTGAGACACCACGTGATGATCGGGTGTGATAGGCTCTACGCTCAAATACAACGGTGCAAAACAGTTGCACACGCGAATACTCGAGTTAAACTTGATGAGCCTAGCATATACAGATATGGCCTCGGAACACGGAGACCGAAAGGTCAAGCGTGAATCATATAGTAGATATGATCAACATAGTGATGTTCACCATTGAAACTACTCCATCTCACGTGATGATCGGACATGGTTTAGTTGATTTGGATCACGTGATCACTTAGAGGATTAGAGAGATGTCTGTCTAAGTGGGAGTTCTTAAATAATATGATTAATTGGACTTTAATTTATCATGAACTTAGTCCTAGTAGTATTTTGCAAATTATGTTGTAGAACAATAGCTCGCGTTGTTGCTTTCATAAGTTTATTTTGATATGTTCCTAGAGAAAACTGTGTTCAAAATGTTAGTAGCAATGTTGCGGATTTGATCCGTGATCTGAGGTTAATCCTCATTGCTGCACAGAAGAATTATGTCCTTGATGCACCACTAGGTGACAAACCTATTGCAGGAGCAGATGCAGACGTTATGAACGTTTGGCTAGCTCAAAAGGATGACTACTTGATAGTTTAGTGCACCATGCTTAAACGGCTTAGAATCGGGACTTCAAAGACGTTTTGAACGTCATGGACCATATGAGATGTTCCAGGAGTTGAAGTTAATATTTCCAGCAAATACCCGAGTTGAGAGATATGAAGTCTCCAACAAGTTCTAAAGCTAAAAGATGGAGGAGAATCACTCAACTAGTGAGCATGTGCTCAGATTGTCTTGGTACTTCAATCGCTTGAATCAAGTGGGAGTTAACCTTCCAGATAAGATAGTGATTGACAGAATTCTCTAGTCACCATCACTAAGTTACTAGAACTTCGTGATGAACTATAGTATGCAAGGGATGACGAAAATGATTCCCGAGCTCTTCGTGATGTTGAAATCGACGAAGGTAGAAATCAAGAAAGACCATCAAGTGTTGATGATTGACAAGATTACTAGTTTCAAGAAAAGGGCAAAGGGAAAGAAAGGGAACTTCAAGTGGAAAAGACAAGCAAGTTGTCACTCCTGCGAAGAAGCCCAAAGCTGAACCATAGCCTGAAACTGAGTGCTTAATTGCAAAGGAAATGGTCACCGAAGCGGAAATGCCTGAATATTTGGTGGATAAGAAGGATGGCAAAGTGAACAAGGGTATATTTGATATACAGGTTATTAATGTGTGCCTTACTAGTGTTTATAGTAGCCCTGAGTATTTGATACTTGTTCGGTTGCTAAGATTAGTAACTCAAACAGGAGTTCTGTAATAAGCAGAGACTAGTTGAAGGGAAGTGACGATGAGTGTTGGAAGTAGTTCCAAGATTGATATGATCATCATCGCACACTCCCTATACTTTCGGATTAGTGTTAAACCTAAATAAATGTTATTTGGCGCTTATGTTGAGCATGAATATGATTTGATCATGTTTATTGCAATACGGTTATTCATTTAAAATCAGAGAATAATTGTTGTTCTGCTTACATGAATAAAACCTTCAATGGTCATACACCCAATGAAAATAGTTTGTTGGATCTCGATCATAGTGATACACATATTCATAATATTGAGGCCAAAAGATGCAAAGTTAATAATGATAGTGCAACTTATTTGTGGCCTTGCCGCTTGGGTCATATCGGTGTAAAGCGCATGAAGAAACTCCATAAAGATGGATTTTCGGAATCACTTGGTTATGAATCATTTGATGCTTGCGAACCGTGCCTTTTGGGCAAGATGACTAAAGCTCCGTTCTCCGGAACAATGGAACAAGCTACTAACTTATTGGAAATAATACATACCGATGTATGCGATCCAATGAGTGTTGATGCTCGTGGCAAGTATCGTTATTTTCTGACCTTCACAAGATGATTTGAGCAGATATGGGTATATCTACTTGATGAAACATAAGTGTGAGATAGTTGAAAGGTTGAAAGAATTTCAGAGTGAAGTGGAAAAATCATCGTAACAAGAAAATAAAAGTTTCTGCGATCTGATCGCGGAGACAGATATTTGATTTACGAGTTTCGCCTTCATATAAAACAATGTGGAATAGTTTCACAGTTCACACCACCTGGAACACCACAATGTTATGGTGTGTCCAAACATCGTAACCGCACTTTATTGGATATGGTGCGATCTATGATGTCTCTTATTGATTTACCATTGTCGTTTTGGGATTATGCATTAGAGACAGCTGCATTCATGTTAAAAGGGCACCATCTAAATCCGTTGACGACACCATATGAACTGTGGTTTAGCAAGATACCCAAGTTGTCGTTTCTTAAAGTTTGGGGATACGATGCTTATGTGAAAAAGTTCCATCCTGATAAGCTCAAACCCAAATCGGAGAAGTGCGTCTTCATAGAATACCCAAAGGTAACTATTCGGTACACCTTCTATCACAGATCCGAAGGCAAGTTATTCGTTGCTAAAAATGGATCCTTTCTAGAGAAGGAGTTTCTCTCGAAAGAAGTGAGTGGGAGGAAAGTAGAGCTTGATATGGTAATTTGTACCTTCTCCCTAATTGGAAAATAGTTCATCACTGAAATCAGTTCCAGTGATTCCTACACCAATTAGTGAGGAAGCTAATGATGATGATCATGAAACTTCAGATCAAGTTACTACAGAACCTCATAGGTCTTCCAGAGTACGGTCCGCACCAGTGTGGTACGGTAATCCTGTTCTGAAAGTCATGTTACTAGACCATGATAAACCTACGAACTATGAGGAAGCGATGATGAGCCCAGATTCATGAAATGGCTTGAGGCCATAAAATCTGAGATATGATCCATGTATGAAAACAAAGTATGGACTTTGATTGACTTGCTTGATGATCAGCAAGCCATGTTAAATAAATGGATCTTCAAGAGGAAGACGGACACTGATAGTAGTGTTACTATCCACTAAGCTCGACTTGTTGCAAAAGTTTTTCAACAAGTTCAAGGGGTTGAATACGATGAGATTTTCTCACTCGTATCGATGCTTAAGTCTGTCTGAATCATGTTAGCAATTGCCACATTTTATGAAAACTGGCAAATGGATGTCAAAACTACATTCCTTAATCGATTTATTAAAGAAGAATTGTATATGATGCAACCAGAAGGTTTTGTCAATCCTAAAGGTGCTAACAAAATGTGCAAGCTCCAGCGATCCATCTATGGACTGGTGCAAGCATCTCGGAGTTGGAATATGCGCTTTGATAAGTTGATCAAAGCATATAGTTTTATATGGACTTATGATGAAGCCTGTATTTACAATAAAGTGAGTGGGAGCACTACAGCCTTTCTGATTAGTATATGTGAGTGACATATTGTTGATTAGAAATGATGTAGAATTTTTCTGCAAAGCATAAAGGAGTGTTTTAAAGGAGTTCTTTAAAAGAAAAGACCTCGAGAAAAGCTACTTACATATTGAGCATCAAGATCTATTGAGATAGATCAAGACGCTTGATAAGATTTTCAATGAGTACATACCTTGGCAAGATTTTGAAATAGTTCAAAATGGAACAGTCAAAGAAAGAGTTCTTGCCTGTGTTGCAAAGGTACGAAATTGAGTAAGACTCAAATCCCGACCACAGCAAAAATAGAAAGAGAATGAAAAGTCATTCCCTATGCCCCAGTCATAGGTTCTATAAAGTATGCTATGCTATGTACCAGACCTATTGTATACCTTGCTCTGAATTTGACAAGGGAGTACAATAGTGATCTAGGAGTAGATCATTGGACATTGGTCAAGAATATCCTTAGTGAGGACTAAGGAAATATTTCTCGATTATGGAGGTGATATAAGAGCCCGTCGTAAAAGTTACCTCGGTGCAAGTATTCACACCGATCCAGATGACTCTAAAGTCTCAATCTGGATACATATTGAAAGTGGGAGCAATTAGCAAGAGTAGCTCCGTGCAGAGTGTAGACATAGAATATTTGCAAAATACATACGGCTCTGAATATGACAGACCCGTTGACTAAGCTTCTCTCATGAGCAAAACATGATCACACCTTAGTACTCTTTGGGTGTTAGTCACATAGCAATGTGAGCTAGATTATTGACTCTAGTAAACCCTTCGAGTGTTGGTCACATGATGATGTGAACTATGGGTGCTAATCATATACAGATATGAATATTGGTGTTAAATCACATGGCGATGTGAACTAGATTATTGACTCTAGTGCAAGTGGGAGACTGAAGGAAATATGCCCTAGAGGCAATAATAAAGTTATTATTTATTTCCTTATTTCATGATAAATGTTTATTATTCATGCTAGAATTGTATTAACCGGAAACATAATACATGTGTGAATACATAGACAAACATAGTGTCACTAGTATGCCTCTACTTGACTAGCTCGTTTATCAGAGATGGTTATGTTTCCTAGCCATGGACAAAAGAGTTGTCATTTGATTAACGGGATCACATCATTAGGAGAATGATGTGATTGACTTGACCCATTCCGTTAGCTTAGCACTTGATCGTTTAGTATGTTGCTATTGCTTTCTTCATGACTTATACATGTTCTGTAACTATGAGATTATGCAACTCCCGTTTACCGGAGGAACACTTTGGGTACTACCAAACGTCACAACATAACTGGGTGATTATAAAGGAGTACTACAGGTGTCTCCGAAGGTACATGTTGAGTTGGCATATTTCGAGATTAGGTTTTGTCACTCCGATTGTCGGAGAGGTATCTCTGGGCCCTCTCGGTAATGCACATCATTATAAGCCTTGCAAGCAATGTGACCAATGAGTTGGTTACAGGATGATGCATTACAGAACGAGTAAAGAGACTTGCCGGTGACGAGATTGAACTAGGTATTGGATACCGATGATCGAATCTCGGGCAAGTAACATACCGATGACAAAGGGAACAACGTATGTTGTTATGCGGTTTGACCGATAAAGATCTTCGTAGAATATGTAGGCGCCAATATGGGCATCCAGGTCCCGCTATTGGTTATTGACCGAGAATAGTTCTAGGTCATGTCTACATAGTTCTCGAACCCGTAGGGTCTGCACGCTTAAGGTTTCGATGACAGTTATATTATGAGTTTATGAGTTTTGATGTACCGAAGGAGTTCGGAGTCCCGGATGAGATCGGGGACGTGACGAGGAGTCTCGAAATGGTCGAGACGTAAAGATCGATATATTGGACGACTATATTCGGAGTTCGGAAAGGTTCCGAGTGATTCGGTATTTATCGGAGTACGGAGAGTTACGGAATTCGTCGGGAGAAGTATTGGGCCTTATTGGGCCTGCGGGAAAGAGAGAGGGCTGCCTAGGGCAGGCGCGCGCCCATGGCCTAGTCCGAATTGGACTAGGGGAGGGCCGCACCCCTCCTTCCTTCCCTTCTCTCTCCCCTTCCTAGTCTCCTACTCCTAATACATGGAAGGACTCCTAGTTGGACTAGGAAAGGGGGAATCCTACTCCCGGTGGGAGTACGACTCCCCAGGGCGGGCCATAGTAGAGGGCCGGCCCTCCCCTCCTCCTCTCCTTTATATACGGGGGTAGGGGGCACCCCATAGACACACAAGTTGATCTACGGATCGTTCCTTAGCCGTGTGCATTGCCCCCTTCCACCATATTCCACCTCGGTCATATCGTCGCGGAGTTTAGGCGAAGCCCTGCGCCGGTAGAACATCATCATCGTCACCACGCCGTTGTGCTGACGGAACTCATCTCCGGAGCTCGGCTGGATCGGAGGCCGGAGATCGTCATCGAGCTGAACGTGTGCTGAACTCGGAGGTGCCGTACGTTCGGTGCTTGGATCGGTCGGATCGTGAAGACGTATGACTACATCAACCGCGTTGTCATAATGCTTCCGCTTACGGTCTACGAGGGTACGTGGACGAACACTCTCCCCTCTCGTTGCTATACCATCACCATGATCTTGCATGTGCGTAGGAAATTTTTGAAATTACTACGTTCCCCAACATCTAGATATGGCTATGTCAAGTGAACTCGATGGCGTCGGATAGATCAAATCGGTGGGGCCGAGTTTTACTTTAGGTTTAGGACATATGTGGAAACGAGAAAGTGGTTGAGGGCTTTTGGAGCATATGACTAAGCATTTTGAGGAAGCAAGCCATTAAGCAACACCTCATCCCCTTTTAATAGTATTGGATTTTCCTATGGACTCAATGTGATCTTGGATCACTAAAATGAAAATGTAGAGTCCTGAGCTTTTTCCAATATGTGTCCTTGGCATTTTGAGGGGTCCACATCTCTAGTCCATGCCATACCAATCATTGAACTTTCCGAAACATTAATCTTGAAAGAATATTAGTTCAATGAGTTATATGTTGTTATGAATTACCAAAATCACCCGGGATTAGTTGCACTTTCAATCTCCCCCTTTTTGGTAATTGATGACAACATATAGATCAAAGCTTCGACAAATGATAATATGAATGAAGTACATCGTTGCTTTGAGAAGTATGTGATAAGAAAGAGCTCCCCCTAAATTTGTGCATTATTTAAAATTTGCTTTTGAATGCAAATGCACAATCGATTAGGATCATGGGTCACTCTTCCATGTCACATACATCTTGGTGGAGCGCTCAAAATGATAGAATATGAAATATGCACTCATCACCAAGGCAAGATATGAATGATCATACATAAGAGATAGAATATCATCATTCAAGCACAAACATTAAAGTATGATATGATCAAACATATGATCATAGGAGTGTCTCACACACAAGCATAAATAATGTATCACCCAAACAAGCAAGCAAATAAAGTAGTAAGCGAGGCAAAAGAAGCAAACACACACACTCTCTCGAAGCCTATGATCTATACACTTTCTCCCCCTTTGGCAACAAGTTACCAAAAAGCTTGAAAATGCATAGTGCTATGCGGATCTCTAAGAACGATCTCTGGGAGCTCCGGAGTGCGAAGGTGGCGTGGAGAGGAGTCCTGCAACGAATGCATCTGAAGAGGTCTGAGGAGCTGGTGGAGTTGCAACTGGACGAGCAACTGAAGTGGTAGCTGCAGGTGCTGACACTGTAGGTCTGGGATCAGTAGCAACTGGCACAGCTGTGGACCTTGGTCCCCTTGGGACTTGCTGAAAAGCATCTGTTGTAGGTCCCTCATCCCTGTCTTCAAGCTCTTCTTGAATCTTCTCCACAGTTGACCGTATTTCTGTGACCTCCACATCTAAGTCATGAATTTTTGTCTCGATAATCCTTTCAAGACTCTCTTGATTATGAGTCAGGGTGGCCAATGCTTTCTCAATCCTCAAAGTAGCCTGAATGAGATAACTAAGTTGATCTTGTTTGGACTTGAGAAATATCTGGGATGCCTCTTCAACACTTGGTGTTTTGGTTGCTGTCGGTGTCAAAACCGGCGGATCTCGGGTAGGGGGTCCCGAACTGTGCGTCTAGGCGGATGGTAACAAGAGACGAGGGACACAATGTTTTTACCCAGGTTCGGGCCCTCTCGATGGAGGTAAAACCCTACGTCCTGCTTGATTAATATTGATGATATGGGTAGTACAAGAGTAGATCTACCACGAGATCAAGGAGGCTAAACCCTAGAAGCTAGCCTATGGTATGATTGTTGAGATGTAAAGTTAGTCCCCACGGACTAAGGCCCTCCGGTTTATATAGACACCGGAGAGGCTAGGGTTACACAGAGTCGGTTACAATGGTAGGAGATCTACATATCCGTATTGCCAAGCTTGCCTTCCACGCCAAGGAAAGTACCTTCCGGACACGAGCCGGAGTCTTCAATCTTCTATCTTCGTAGTCTGGGAGTCCAGCGGATATTGGTAGTCCGGCTATCCGGACACCCCCTAATCCAGGACTCCCTCAGTAGCCCCCGAACCAGGCTTCAATGACGATAAGTCCAGCGTGCTTGTAGTCTTCGGCGTTGCAAGGCGGGTTCTCCCTTCAAATCCCATGTACCTGCCGAATAGTGTCCGGCTTCACCTCGAATACTGTGCTTCTTGGCTTCTATGCCAAATTATGGCCCTCTTCCATGCGTCGCACGAATGCGAAAAGCCAGGGTGTCTTTTACATTTCACCCCCTAATTGTGCGGGTCGCCCGCCTATAAAAGGGGCAGGGATCCAGATCCAAACCGCACCGTCTTCCTCCCACGTATACTCCATCGAAGCGCCTCTGACCCTAAAATCCATTCCACCATGGATCGTCAACGCGCCTCTTCCTCACGCGCTCCTAGCCCATCGCCAGGGGATTGGAGGAGGTGCTCTATTTTGCACAATGAGCTAGTAAAGCTCCAAACGGAGGGATTTCTTCCTCCGGCCTTCATGGTTCCAGTCCGAGCCGGACTGGTTACTTATCGAGGTGGGAGGCAGGCGGAGGACACCCCAAGCCCCAACAAGGGGGAGCGGGTGTGTTTCGTCCCCTATCTGATAAGGGGGCTCGGATTTCCAATACATCCGTTCCTCCGCGGGCTCCTGAAGTTCTACGGACTCCAGCTCCACCACCTCACGCCCGCCTCTGTGCTGCATATCGCGGGCTACGTAGCTCTTTGCGAGCTATTCCTGGGCATCGAGCCCCATTTCGCATTGTGGAAGAGGCTGTTCTGCCTCGTACCCCGTTCTCACCAGGGGTCCATATATCAAGTGGGCGGCGCCGAAATATGGCGCATCGCCGGGACCAGATACCTATCCGGCACCCCCAAGAGGGCGTCCGAAGACTGGCCCTCAAAGTGGTTTTATATTGTAGACGCTCCGTTGCCCGACCCAGTCTGGATTGGCCTCCCGGAGTTCGATGCTGCTCCCTTGAAGAAACGCCTCAGCTGGCGCCCGCGGAGCCCCCGTTTGGAGGAAGACAAGAGCATCCATTACTTGATGGGCCGGATAAGATTAATGGCTCATTCCGGCTTGACCATGATTGGAGTCATGGCGACGTGCATCAAGCGGGGGGTGCAGCCGCTGCAATACAGAGGCCACCCCATGTGGGATTTCTATGGGGAGGACGATGCCACCCGGCACGGCCGCAAAGGGCCGGGTTCGATCCAGGATCTGGTGAAGATCCTGTCCGGTCTGTACAAGGGGGAGAAGGAGGACTTCCTTCGCCCGAACCCTCTGGAGGGGTTTTCCATGATCAACCCCAGAGGATTGGTAAGCGAACACCTCAAAGGGCCTTTACCCGTGTCTTCGAAGTTTAAGCTTCTTACACTACGTCTTCGGCGCAGGGTCTACGCCGGACTGTGGAGGACATGGTGAGTCCTGCTTCACAACCCGAGGATCCGGAAGGATCCCTGGGTCCGGCCTCCGAAGAGGATCCGGACATCGAGGTGGAGCTAATCGACGGGGTGTATCACCAGCTCAGCATTGATAATGCTTTGGTCGCCATTACGGCGGACTACCCCGGGCTAAGTTCGGCATCCCAGGTGACCACGACCGAAGTCCGGACACCGTTATCTTATCCTTGCCTATTTCTGACCTTCGCGAACGATGGTATTTTGCAGGAAGCGCCATTACGGCAGGGAGCCGAGCCTGCGGCGGCCGACCTACAGAGGTCAGTCCGAACTAGCAGGAGGAAAAGGAGCGCCGTGCGGGCAGAAACGTCGCCGCAGAGGTATAGCTCGTGTTTGATCTTTTTGAGCAACGTTCCGAGGAAACTTCTAAGTGCTCATGATCTTTATAGGAGAAAAAGCGCTCGCCGGACTGCGAGCACAGGAATTGCCGACCCAACCAACACCAGCCAGGCTCCAGCGCCCGGACTGGAGGGGGAGGCAAGCGCAAGACGCGAACCGGATCCTACTCCAACGGAGGATACCGACAGACTGTCCGCCACCAAGTCAGAGGTGGAGAGCGCTATGAATCATAGACGCCGCCGGACAGTTTTTCAAGAGGCGTGCTTTTCCCCTGAGGCATTGGATGCCTTTAACACAGGGGACGCGCATCTCCGGGCTGCTCAAAATGGTTTTACCAGAGCCACGGAGCAGTATGTTAAAGACATACGGGTAAGGAAATTTTAATGGTTGTATACACCAGTAGCCCCCGAGACTTAAATTAGTTATGCTAACTGATTTAAGGATCATTTGGAATTTCAGGCCCTTAACGAGAAGAATGCCCGGCTGTCCGGGGAGCTGCAAGATTGCAAGGCCCAACTTGCAGCCGCAGGAGGAGACGGAAAGACCCCTCCTGGTAACTCATTTGTATAAATTAATATAAGCGCTGTGCGGCATGCGCGCGAGTCTAATAATGACACTGCGGTATTGCCGAACAAGATCCGAACAGCAAGCGCTCTGCGCCGACTAAAGGTCGGCGAGAATGTGTGAACGAGTTCAGCAGAAAGGAACAAGCTCCAAGATGCCAACGCCAAGCTCGGAGAAGAGCTGAAAGGCGAACAGGCCGAGTTGTCCGGCTCCGTCAAGGAGAATCAACGGCTTCGTCGCGGCATCTATAGTAAGTGCTTGAGCGAACTCTCTAAGGAAGAAGAGTTCGGCGAGGAAGCAATTTGACATAATATGTCTTGTAGGTATACTCACGGGCCATCCTGCGGAGGAGATGCCCGTATCAATGGGTGATCAACTTCCCGAACTGTTGCAGCTATTCGAACGAGTTCGGCAGGCAATGAGTGGCGCCGTACAGGCTTTATGGCCATCCCTCGCCCCGCCCGAGGGCCTCGGGGAGCTTGCAGAGAAGCTGCAGGGAGTGCGGCAGCGCTTCCGTTTGTGGAAGGTCTCGGCTTGCCGTCAAGGTGCCAGGGAGGCTTGGGCCATGGTGAAGACGCGGTACAAGAAGGCGGATCCCAACCATATGGCCGAAGTTGGACCGGTGGGGCCTGACGGAAGGAGATCCCTATGAGTTTAGTGTACAGCCAGTAGAACGGCTGCTAAATTTTCCCAACGGGATCTGTAAGCTAGACAGCTGTTAGACGGGATTGAGGAGGAATACAATCAATAAACTTGACAATGTATGTTATCCTTTAAAATGACATGTGAAATGCCTTCTAGCGGATTGTAGATCATTTGTCTTTGCCGACCTTTTTCGCTTTGACCTCGGGACCCGAGAGTCCGGAGTGTGTCCGAATACCTTTTGGTTAAGAAATAACCGTGGTATGCATGGAGACCAGGCGTAGGGGTCATTAGTGCTTTATCGCATAAGTGCCCAACTAGTTATGTTATATTACATGGTTAGTAAGAAACATCTTCCAGGAGAATAGTTCCGTTAAGGGTTCCTTTATTTTGGGAGGCATGCCCTAAAGTGCATGTCGGACTGCCAAGAGAGCGATAAAACATCCGGGGCAGATGGGAAAAATAGGTAAAAAGTCATTTTAAATCACCGATCGAATATTCCCTTAAGAACGCTTAGCTTTGCTTCACCAGTCGAGGTACACATTCGGTGACCAGCAAGTAACAATCGCAGAGGTGCTCCCTTTACCGCCTAGCCGAACAATCGGGAACGTAGGGGTAAGCACAGGAGCCAGGCAACCCAGCTTGGCCAAAACTTAAGTCATATCGATGCATATAATGGCGAGTAAAAGGTACATGTGGAAGCGTGACACATGTGTTGGGTATAAAACCCGTATAGTTGAGCTTCTGTAAAAGAAGCCCCCAGGAATAACGAGTGCGGATGGCACCTCGTACGTGTGCAAAGAATGCGAAAATAGGCCCCGAGGGGCTTGTTGAATTAAAAAGGATAAAAAGAGAAACAGAAGACAGCCGAAATATAAAAGGTTGGATGGGGGAAGGGGACGAACTCTTAGTCCGGTGCTAGGCGTAGAATCGTCGGACTCGGGCTGCGTTCCATGGGTTCGGCTCGAGTCGGTTGTCCAACGCATTTAGACGGTATGCTCGCCGGTCAAGACTTGATCAATAATGAAGGGCCTTCCCATCCGGGCTTGAGCTTGTCCTTTTTCTTGTCCGGCAGCGAGAACTAGTTCGCCAACGTTATAAGTCTTGGCCCGTACTTCTACGCTTTGATATCTTCGCCTGCTGGCGATAGAATGCGGAACGAGCCTTCGCGACGCCACGTTCTTCCTCCAATGTGTCCAAGCTGTCCCGCCGATCCAGCTCGGCTTCTCTTTCCTCATACATGCGCTTTTCGAGGTGAGTCATGAATAATGTCGCAGGCAAGCGCCTCTACGCCGTATACCATAAAAATGGTGTGAATCCGTAGTACGGTTAGGCATTGTCCGCAGCCCCAGTCGGAGTCGAGCTCCTCGACCCATTGGGTATCGGATTTGGTGAGTGACCTCACCAATCTGGGTTTAATGCCGCTCATTATTAGACCGTTTGCTCTTTCCACTTGACCGTTGGTTTGAGGGTGATAGACTGACGCATAGTCGAGCTTAATGCCCATATTTTTGCACCATAACTTGACCTCATCGGCTGTGAAGTTCGTGCGTTGTCGGTGATGATCTTTGTGGGGACTCAGATCGGTGTACCACCTCTGATATAAAGTCTATCACTGGTCCGGACTCTGCCGTTTTGACCGGTTTGGCCTCTATCCATTTGGTGAACTTATCCACCATGACCAATAGGTACTTTTTCTTGTGGGTTCCCCCTTTAAGGGGTCCGACCATGTCAAGCCCCCAGAACGCGAACGGCCAGGTAATGGGTATGGTTTTGAGGGTGGTGGGTGGCATATGGCTCTGATTAGCAAAGAGCTGGCAACCAACGCATCGCTGGACCAAGTCCTGTGCATCTGCCCGAGCCGTCGGCCAGTAAAATCCTGTTCGGAATGCCTTTCCTACCAGGGCCCGAGCTGCTGCGTGGTGTCCACCGAGTCCGGCATGGATTTCAGCCAGGAGGTTTCGCCCTTCTTCTTCGGAGATACACCTTTGAAGGACTCCGGTAGTACTTTTCTTATAAAGTTCTCCCTCATGGACATTGTAGGCCTTCGATCGCCGGACTATGCAGCGGGCCTCATTTTGGTCTTCAGGAAGTTCCTGCCTAAGTAAATAGGCTAGGAAAGGTTCTGTCCACGCGGCGATTACTGCCATTATATCGTGGGCGGAGGGTGTTATGTCATCTGCTGAATCACCGGTTGGTGCGGTTTTCTCCGGTTTATCGCTACCGGACTCCTCTTCCCATAGTACAGATGGCTTGAAGAGCCGTTCCAGGAAGATATTTGGAGGGACAACATCACGTTTCGCACCGATGCGTGCGGGGCGTCGTCCGCTTGGTTATTATCTCGGGCTATGTGATGGAATTGAGTCCTTCAAACCGGTGACATTTTCAGGACAGCATTGCGATATGCTGCCATTTTCGGATCCTTGGCGTCAAAGTCTCCATTTATTTGGGATATTGCAAGGTTTGAATCCCCGCGCACCTCTAGGCGTTGAATGCCCATGGAGACTGCCATCCGGAGACCATGTAATAGGGCCTCGTATTTGGCTGCATTGTTGGAGTCCGTGTACATTATTTGAAGTACATACTGGACTGTATCTCCGATGGGGGACGTCAGTACGACGCCAGCCCCCAGTCCGGCCAACATTTTGGAACCGTTGAAGTGCATAGTCCAATTGGAGTATGCGCCGTACTCTTTAGGGAGTTCGGCTTCCGTCCATTCGGCGACGAAGTCAGCCAAAACTTGTGACTTTATGGCTCGTCGAGGTCTGTAAGTTATGTCGAATGGCAAGAGCTCAATGGCCCATTTTGCAATCCTGCCCGTTGCGTTGCGGTTATTTATAATGTCATTGAGTGGTACTTCAGAGGCCACTGTTATCGAACACTCTTGAAAGTAGTGCCGGAGCTTCCGAGACGCCATGAACACCGCGTATGCTATCTTCTGATAGTGCGGGTAGCGGGATTTGCAGGGGGTTAACACAGTGGATACGTAATACACTGGTTTTTGAAGAGGGAATTTATGCCCTTCTGTCGCTCGTTCGACGACGAGGACAGCGCTTACAACTTGATGTGTTGCTGCGATATATAACAACATTGGTTCGCCCAGAGTGGGCGCAGCCAAGACCGGATTTGTTGCCAATATGGCCTTTATTTCTTCGAGTCCGGCAGTGGCGGCATCCGTCCACTCGAAGTGTTCGGTGCGCCTTAGGAGGCGATAAAGGGGCAACGCCTTCTCTCCTAAACGGGAGATAAAACGGCTTAAAGCTGCCATGCATCCTGTTAATTTTTGTATTTGCTTGAGGTCCTTTGGAATATCCAAGCGTGTGTGAGCCCGGATTTTGGCGGATTTGCTTCGATTCCTCCGCCGGATACGATGAAGCCCAGCAGCTTTCGGGCTGGTACGCCAAAACACATTTTTCCGGATTCAGCTTGATGTCATATGCTCTGAGGTTGTCGAATGTGAGCCTCAAATCGTCTACTAAAGTTTCGACGTGTTTTGTTTTGACGACTACGTCGTCTACGTATGCCTCGACTGTTTTGCCGATCTGGGTGGCCAGACATGTTTGAATCATGCGCTGATATGTTGCGCCGGCGTTTTTAAGTCCGAAGGGCATCGTGTTGAAGCAGAATGGTCCGTATGGAGTGATGAATGCTGTTGCGGCTTGATCTGCTTCCGCCATCTTGATTTGATGATAGCCAGAGTATGCGTCCAGGAAGCACAACGAGTCGTGTCCTGCTGTGGCATCGATGATTTGATCGATGCGGGGGAGGGGGAAAGGATCCTTTGGGCAAGCCTTATTGAGGTCTTTGAAGTCAACACAGAGGCGCCAGGATTTATCCTTCTTTGGTACCATCACCAAATTTGCTAGCCAGTCCGGATGTTTGATATCTCTAATGAATCCGGCTTCCAATAACTTGGCTAGCTCTTCTCCCATTGCCTGTCTTTTGGGCTCAGAAAATCGTCGAAGGGCCTGTTTGAGTGGCTTAAATCCTTTAGGATGTTTAGGCTGTGTTACGCCAACTGCGAGGGATTCGGGCATGTCCGAAGGATGCCAGGCGAAGATGTCCCAATTTTCCCAAAGGAATTCGCGCAGTGCGGCGTCAACTTCGGGGTTCAACTGTGCCCCGATGGAGGCCGTCTTTGTTGGGTCCGTTGGGTGGACCTGAAATTTAATTATCTCATCTGCTGGTTTGAAGGAGGTGGACTTGGATCTTTTATCAAGTATCACATCGTCCCTGTTTACCGTAGAGCACAGCGCGGTGAGTTCCTCTGCCGCTAGGGCTTCGGATAGTGCCTCGAGGGCTAGTGCGGCTGTCTTGTTTTCGGCGCGGAGTGCTGTGTCCGGATCACTGACGAGAGTGACTATTCCGCTGGGCCCAAGCATTTTGAGCTTCATGTACCCGTAATGAGGTATTGCTTGAAAAATTGTGAATGCCTCTCGTCCTAATATGGCGTGATAGCCGCTGCTGACGGGGCCACCTGGAACGTGACTTCTTCGGATCTGTAATTGTCCACATTGAGTGTGATTTTTCCGGTGCAGCGCGCTTCTCGGCTAGGGATTATTCCTCTGAAGGTTGTGCTGCTTCGCTCAATACGGCTCCAATCGATTTCCATTTTCTGCAGGGTTTCCTCATAAATGAGGTTTAGTCCGCTGCCGCCGTCCATGAGGACTTTTGTCAGTCGAAAGCCGTCCACTATGGGACTAAGTACCAGTCTTGGTGGGGCCCCGTAGTTCGAGATGTGGGCTCGTCGCTGGCGCTGAAGGTAATAGCTGTGTCGCTCCATGGATTTCTTTGTTGCTTCTTGGTAGACTTCGGCGAGTTCGTGGATTGTTCGTTTTCGCATATTATTTGATGCGAAAGTCTCAAGACTGTTGATACCGTGCTGGTATTGTTGGAGTGGTTTCGAGCTAGAAGCTCTTCGCCACTTTTGGCCACCGCCGTAATATCCAACATGCTCGAAGGCTATGTGTTGGGACAGCTCCTCGCACTATGAAGTTTACTGAGGTCCATTGAGCCATCCCTCCGAGACGGTTCCGTTTCCCTTGCGGGTTTTTGCTTTTTGTTTTTGCATCGGGGCCTGATTGTAAGGCGCCTTTTACCATGGACTGGGTTTGGGGCGGATTATCCCAAAATTGATTTTCAGTTTTCCGAAACTCTCCATTGCACAAGATTTCGCACTATGGACGCCAGATCGGTAAGCGCGTAATCTTGCGACGATCAATGGCGTTGATATTCCCTTGTCCGTGCGATTATTGCGAAGATCGAATTGCGTTTTCCTCTCGGCAGTCCTTTATCCTGTCCATAACCGGGAGGAATCGCCCGATAATGATGTCTTTGTTTCAAGGCTCTTGCTGAATTAGAGATAGGTCGCATATGTGCAGGCGGGTGGGTGGAATAAAATCCGGACCCTGCCCATCTTTGGGCTCAAAGGCGAGGGCTTCAATTCGGGAGCTTCATTTGCTGGAGACGATCCAATGAGTCCGGAGCGACGCATGATTTTAGGTTCAATGCTCGATCGAGTCCGTCCCTCCGGTAGTCCGGCATGGAGGGTTCGGGAATCGGACACGGATTGTTTTCAACAACGACAAAGGATTGCCGAAGTTGTTCCTCTACCACTTGACGTGGTGGGTAGCACGGGAGAGTTAATCTCTCGGATCGGTTTTAAGCCCGATCGATTGTAGTCCGTAGCAACTCCCAGCGGCGATGCGATCAAGAGTTCGTTAATGCGAGAGCTCAATTGGATCTAACTGCTCGGCAGCTTTAGGGCTGACGCGAAGATTGCTTCCGACGACTTGAGAAGTCATTGCGAAGCGGCGGCGGACAGCGGTCATAAGAAAGCCACCAAGCCGGATTATGCGGCGGCGCCAAGGCCCTCCGACGAAAAACACCGTCTTTGAAGGCGGGTAAAGGCATCCGCTCTATCGGCGACGACACGAGGAACTCTCAATGAAAGCACCAATGTCGGTGTCAAAACCGGCGGATCTCGGGTAGGGGGTCCCGAACTATGCGTCTAGGCGGCTGGTAACAAGAGACGAGGACACAATGTTTTTACCTGTGTTGGGCCCTCTCGATGGAGGTAAAACCCACGCCCCTGCTTGATTAATATTGATGATATGGGTAGTACAAGAGTAGATCTACCACGAGATCAAGGAGGCTAAACCCTAGAAGCTAGCCTATGGTATGATTGTTGAGATGTAAAGTTCGTCCTACGGACTAAGGCCCTCCGGTTTATATAGACACCGGAGAGGCTAGGGTTACACAGAGTCGGTTACAATGGTAGGAGATCTACATATCCGTATTGCCAAGCTTGCCTTCCACGCCAAGGAAAGTACCTTCCGGACACGAGCCGGAGTCTTCAATCTTCTATCTTCGTAGTCTGGGAGTCCGGCGGATATTGATAGTCCGGCTATCCGGACACCCCCTAATCCAGGACTCCCTCAGTTGCCTTCTCTGGTTGTGCTTTTTCTTTCTTCTCCTGAGCCTCTACTGACGTAGGATGTGATGGATCCATGACAATCACATTGTCTTCAAATTCAGGCAACAGGGGAAGATTCTCCTTGTCCAAAAGATACATGCCTTTGCCCATCTTGGAGTTGATGAGCATCGTAATGTGTGGAGCATAGCCACATGATCTCTTTTGGTCTGCAGCAGTCCTTTTGATAGTCTCAACTATCAAGGACATCACCTTGAATTTCTCTGGCACATCAAACATATGCAACAAATTTATTGAATGCCCTCTAATCATCCTGTCATCTCTAGACTTGAGCAACAATGTGTGCCTGAGTATAGTGTTGATTGTTGGCAGCCCTGACAGCAAATAGTATACTGAGCCAAACTTGTGAGTATCCAAGGCAGCATCAGGAATCTCCTTGTACATGTGTGCCATGCAGTCATGTCCTTTTCTGGGCTTGGCATACACATTTGTGTCATCCTCATGCTCTTCAGGGGCATTGATAAGCTTGGCCATCTACAAAAGATTGGTACCTTGTACCCTTAGTCGTCCAAACAAATTTACCATCAGGGTAAAAGTGTGTTGAGTAAAATTGCATGATCAACTCATCATTCCATTTAGTCAATTCCTGACCAACAAATGTGTCAACTCCTGTTGATCTGAAACTCTCATGACCTCTTGGGAAATAATAAGCATTGTTGTCAATGAACTTCCAGTCAACCCATCTCATACCATTGACTATGGGCTTCTTGTCTAGGAGCACAGTCTCATACACTATAGGAATCAGGCACATTGCCGTCTGCCATGGCTGACGGCAAAGGCATGCCTGACGGACGGCAAAGGCCTTTGCCGTTAGCCAGCAGACGGCAACAGGTCGCCGACAAAGATGCAAAGGCCTTTGCCGTCTATTGGCAGATGGTAAAGAGCCTGGACGGCACACATAGCAGCTTAGGTCCGTTAAGGGGTTAACGGCGTGCTTTACCGTCTGCTGGCATATGGCAAACATCTTTGCATGCAAAGGTCTTTGCCGTCAGCCAGCAGACGGCAAAGCTGCCAAATAGGCCAGCCCAGTGCACCCCAGGTTGCACAAGTAGCTGCCACATGGCAGCTTTACCATCTGCCAGCAAACGGCAATGTGGCTGTATAGCCCCTGTTTTTTCTGTTTTTTCTTAAATTCATTCAATTTGACAGAATTTCACACACACACACACACACACAGAGATATATATATATATATATATATATATATATATATATATATATATATATGTATATAGACACAGACACACAGACACACACATTTCAAAATAATTTCAACAAGCATACCAACAATAAGTTTCCAACAACATATCCAACATACAATGGTTTCCCACAACATATCCATACATACATATCCAAAACAAGTTTCCAACAAGTTTCCATAAACAAAAAGGAAGCACAAGGAGAAGAGTACACTCCATCAATGCAAGCTTCCTCATTTAAAGCAAATCTGCAAATTAGGAAAGATGAAAGTTAGAAGAAGAAGAAGAAGAAGACTAGCTAGAAGAAAAAGAAGAAGAAGAAGAATTTATCTTCTCTTTCTTTTTCTCCTCTCCTCTTCTTTATCTTCTTCTTCTTCTTCTAACTAAGGTAGGTAAAAATGCCATTTTTTAGCTAAGCTAGGTAAAATGCTAAGTGTGTAGTTCATTTTAGAGCTAAGGTAGGTAAATAGGTCATTTTGGAGCTAACCTAGGTAGTTATGCCATTTTGAGCTAACTAAGCGTATTTATTCATTTTGGAGGACAAAATGGTAAGTGTAGGTCATTATAGAGCTATCCTAGTTACAATCGGTCATTTTGGAGCTAGGTAAGGTTATTTTGTCATTTTGGAGGAAAATAAACTAATTATATAATAGTTTGGAGCTAAACCAAGGTTATTATACCATTTTTTACCTAAGTAAGCTAATTATGTCATAAATGAACTAGGTAAGCTAAGTATAGATCATTATTTAGCTATCCTAGGTAGTTATGCCATTTTTAGCTAACTAAGCATATTAAGTCATTTAGGAGGAAAAAAATGCGAAGTATAGGTCATTTTATAGCTATCCTAGGTAATAGGTTAGGTTTATAAAATAATAATTTCTGTACTAAAACTGGTCGATCGCCAATCGCTAGTACGGGCCAAACCGTGGGCCTACAATCATCTTGGGCCATTAGTTAAGTCTAGTCTTAATCTGGCCAACTATTAGTTTTGGGCCTTTAAAAGGCCGAGTAAACCGCTTGCCAATATTGGGTAGGAAAAATAAATAGGCTTTTAACAGGTTGAAAACTAGATTAAGCCTTAATTGTGGTGAACAAATCACGGGCTGACAGCGTGTTGTAATAGAAATCAGCCCATTATTGGCCCATTCGGGTGACGGACCATTAATAGGATGAAATGATTTTGGGCCTTGGCTAACCCAATTACATGACAGGAGGGAAGCAGGTCGGATGTATAACGGGCCTAAATTAGGCCCAACACTCTCTGTCAGGACCCCGACTCAATGCCACACCGATCTAGCATGTAACACCTCATATCACTTTGCCGCCTCACGCACGGTATTCCCACGGGTGTCGCCTTACCAGGCCCGGGATCGTTTGAGCCTTTTGGCACACATATATGATAGTGTCGCTAGCATCCATATGACAAGGAGCCCGGGCTGACATGGCTAGTCGTGAACCCAAACTGGCACTAACTTACAGGGACATGCATACATGACCCAGCAACGAACGTGTTGGTCATCAGCAAGTGAATCCGGGCTATAGTAGCTGGGCTAGCAGGACTCTGGTAAACCGGGCTATAGTAGGCTAACAGGACTCCGGTAGACACCGCGTGACATTTCCCCGAAGGGACAGACACAGGTACGAAGAAGGACACATGCCGGCCAAGCTAAGTGTTCCGGAGCAGTAGCAAGCTACCAAGGCTCAGTGGAAGCACTAGGAGACATTTCCCGGTAAGAGAGGCTACCGAGGATAAACAACTAGATAGTCAGATCCCACACATACCAAGCATTTCAATAGCATACACACACTATGCTCGATATGTGCAAATACAACATGGCATCACAACATGACTCTACAACTCGAGTATTTTATTCAATAGGCTCCGAGGAGCGAGATATTACAAACATGGGTCTCATGACCCAACATTCAGAGCATACAAGTCAAAGCACAAGTGGAAGCTTAACATGTCTGAGTACAAACATCTACAAATGAAAAAGGCTGAGAAGCCTGACTATCTACCAGATCCTGCCGAGGGCACAAGATCGCAGCTGAGGTAACAAGCTAAACGTCGAAGTCCATGCGGAACTACTAGTGAGAGTGAAGTCTCTCTACAAAACATAAAATAGGCAAACGTGAATACAAATGTACCCAGCAAGACTTACATCAGAACTAACTACATATGCATCATTATCAACAAAGTGATGGTGGGGTTTAACTGCAGCAAGCCAGCTTTGACTCGGTGGCTATCCTGAACTACGACTGCAACGTAACTCTGTTGAGGTGGCGCACATGAGCCCACATATTCACCATATCAATACACCACTATGGATCCGCTCCCGTCTCATTGCGAGAACGCCATCCATAGCACTCACGCTTATCTTGTGTATTTTAGAGTATCCGCTTTCACTTGTCTATGAATTGTATAGGCAACCCAGAGGTCCTTTACCACGTACGCGGCTCTTCGAATAGATTATGTTAACCCTAGAGGGGTGTACTTCTTCACGCTCTCACCACTTACCGCCGCTTACACGACATGTACTCTGCAACCTTCAAGCGGAAGCCCAACAAGGGTGTCGGCCACGGCCTACCTAAACACTCAAGTCTCTAGTCTAGGTTTATCGCCTATTCAGGTTCCATCCGCAGGGAGTCCGGCCGAGGTTTCCACATACGGCCCCGAACGATGTGTACAGGGTTCCGCGACACCAAACGGGCGCCCGGCATACCCAGCCACGTGCCTACCGCATCACAGTCCACCCCTCGAGTCAGCGCAAACACCAGAAACTACTTGCAACTCCTGGACAGAGGACAAGGGTGATTAAGAAGCCGAGAGGGTCCATTGGTTTCGGGCCCAATGCGTGGTAGTAACTGTTTCATGGATCACAAATATAGAAATCAGTTCCTGAGGACGGCTTCAATGAGACAACCCACCATGTACCCCTACATGGCCTCTCACAGCTACCTTTACCAAATCGTGTTCACACACTTAGCTCACACATAGTAGGACATGTTCATCACTGTTCCAATTCATCCCCGATGAATCATACCTGACACAACTCTAAGCATAGCAGGCATGACAAACAAGCATGAGTGAGTAGGCACATTAGGGCTCAAACAACTCCTACTCATGCTAGTGGGTTTCATCTATTTACTTTGGCAATGACAGGTCATGCAGAGGATAAAGGGGTTCAACTACCGCAATGAGTAACAGATGAATCGTTGTTGTCTTAATGTAGTAAAAGAGAGCAGGAGCAAGAGAGTGGGATTGTATCGGAATGAACAAGGGGTTTTTTGCTTGCCTGGCACTTCTGAAGATAGTATAGCTCTTCATCGGTGTCATCGAGCTCATTGTCGAAACCACGTCTATCGAGAGGGGACAAATACCGACAACACAGAAGGAAACACAATCAATGCAATGCACAATATGATGCATGATCATGACATGGCAATATGCTGTGATTTGAGCCAATGCAACTAGAAACAAGTTAAATGGAGTTGGTTTGAACCTAAGATTCAAATTCAAACTCCATTTATGACATTTCAAATGCCATTAATCCAAATTGTTGTATACAATAGCTTCAAGTTGTTCAAACATGCATGATAATGCCATAAACAGATTCTTTGGATTTTCTGATCATTTTTCATATATAATTTATTTCATTTGGATCTATAGATAATTTTCTATGAATTTTTGAAGTTTATAGCTTTTTCTGGAATTTTCTGAATTAAAATAAATCCAGAAAAGAGTTATCTACATCAGCATGACGTCGGGGTGACGTCAGCAGATCAAAGGCGCCAACCCAGGTCAAACCTAATGGCTGGGTTAGTTAGTGTTAGTTAGCACTAACCTAGGTTAATTAGGGCCTGGGCCCACTAGTTATTGACTGCACTAATTAATCCAAGTTAGTTAGCACTAACCTAAAACTAATTAAAGATTAACAGGGCGGGCTCACGCGTCAATGACCCTGGGGGGTCAAACAAGGCCAACCCCGAGTCAGCGGGGTCAAACCCACCGGCGACTTGACACCGGCGAGGCCAGCCGCGGCGGCGAGCCTCGGGATTGCGTCTCCGGCGACCAAACGACCGGCGGAGGGCATCTACGTGATGCGGACGCACGCCCGCATCGAGTGCTGGTAGCGGTTGGGCCTGGTGTGGCTGGAGTTGTCGCCGGTGATGACCTCGGCGGTTGCCGGAGCTCGGGTGAGCTCGGGGTCGAGGCTACAGCGGTCGAGTCGGTGCGTGCGAGGCATCTACGGGCCCTACGCGACGCGGCGAGGTTAGTGGATAGGACGACGGGGCCGTTGCGTGGCCGGAGCCACGTCGGTGGCGAGCTCGGGTGGCGGCACGTGCGGGTGTGCTTGGTGCGGCGACTACGGCGAGTGCCAGAGAGAACGAAGAGGGGGAGGATGGTCAGTGGCTCACGGCGGATGCAGGGGTGGCTTCGATGTGCTCGGGGAAGCACCGGAGCAAGCGGAGCGGTGAGGAGGATCTCTGGCGGCTGGCGACGAAGATGATGAAGATGGCGACGATGCAGGTTCTCTGGCGAGGCGTGGCTGGACGGAGAGGACGAGGGAGGCTCGGCGATGCTCGTGGACACGTTGAGGAGGCGAGGGGAGCATGGTGGCTGCGGCAGCAGCGAGCGGCGGGGACAAGCTCTGCTTGGTGGGAGAAAGAGGGAGCCAGAGGAGGGGGAGAACGCACGGGAGAGAGTAAGAGGGCCTGGGGGGCGCGTGGCGACGCGAGAGAGATCCAGGGCGACGGGGACGCAGGCAGGCATGGTGGAGGTGCCCGGGGCGCGTGCCGGCTGATACATCTTCAATGTATCTATAATTTTTTATTGTTCCATGCTATTATATTACCCCTTTTGGATGTTTAGGGGATTTATTTTACACATTTATATCATTTTTGGGACTAACCAACTAACTGGAGGCCCAGCCCGTATTGCTGTTTTTTGCCTATTTCAGTATTTCGAAGAAAAGGAATATCAAACGGAGTCCAAATGGAATGAAACCTTCAGGAGCGTGATTTTTGGAACGAACGTGATCTAGAGGACTTGGAGTGCAAGTCAAGAAGCAGCCTAGGCGGCCAAGAGAGGGTAGGGCTCCCCCCTATAGGGCGCTCCCCCTGTCTCGTGGGCCCCTCGGGCGGCCACCGACGTACTTCTTCCTCCTATATAAGCCTACGTACCCCAAAAACATCCACGAAGCCAATGAAAGACAATTTCCACCGCCGTAACCTTTTGTATCCGCGAGATCTCATCTTGGAGCCTTCGCCGGAGATCTGCCGGAGGGGGAATCGACCACGGAGGGCTTCTACATCAACACCATAGCCCCTCCGATGAGTTGTGAGTAGTTTAGCACAGACCTACGGGTCCATAGTTATTAGCTAGATGGCTTCTTCTCTCTTTTTGGATCTCAATACAATGTTCTCCCCCTCTCTTGTGGAGATCTATTCGATGTAAACTCTTTTTGCGGTGTGTTTGTCGAGATCCGATGAATTGTGGGTTTATGATCAAGTTTATCTATGAGAAATATTTGAATCTCCTCTGAATTCTTTTATATATGATTGAGTTATCTTTGCAAGTCTCTTAGAATTATCAGTTTGGTTTGGCCTACTAGATTGATCTTTCTTGCCATGGTAGAAGTGCTTAGCTTTGGGTTCAATCTTGCGGTGTCCTTACCTAGTGATAGAAAGGGTTGCAAGGCACATATTTTATTGTTGCCATCGAGGATAAAAAGATGGGGTTTGTATCATATTGCATGAGTTTATCCCTCTACATCATGTCATCTTGCTTAATGCGTTACTCTGTTCTTATGAACTTAATACTCTAGATGCAGGCAGGAGTCGGTCGATGTGTGGAGTAATAGTAGTAGATGCAGGCAGGAGTCGGTCTACTTGTTGCGGGCGTGATGCCTATATACATGATCATGCCTAGATATCTCATAATTATTCGCTTTTCTATCAATAGCTCGACAGTAATTTGTTCACCCACCGTAATACTTATGCTATCTTGAGAGAAACCACTTGTGAAACCTATGGCCCACGGGTCTATCTCTTATCATATTTGCTTCCAATCTACTTTTATTTGCATCTTTACTTTTTGCATCTATATTATAAAATACCAAAAATATATTTATCTTATCATACTATCTCTATCAGATCTCACTTTCGCAAGTGGCCGTGAAGGGATTGACAACCCCTTTATTGTGTTGGTTGCGAGTTCGTTGTTTGTTTGTGTAGGTGCGTGGGACTTTTCAGGAGCCTCCTACTGGATTGATACCTTGGTTCTCAAAAACGGAGGGAAATACTTCCGCTACTATTGCTGCATCACCCTTTCCTCTTCAAGGAAAACCAACGCAAGCTCAAGATGTAGCAAGAAGGATTTCTGGCACTGTTGCCGGGGAGGTCTTCGCTTAAGTCAAGACATACCAAGTACCCATCACAAATTCATCTCCCTCGCATTTACATTATTTGCCATTTGCCTCTCGTTTTCCTCTCCCCCACTTCACCCTTGCCGTTTTCGCCCTCTCTTTCCCAATCTCTCTCATTTCCGCTTGCCTTTTTCCGCTTTCTCGTGTTTAGATCGTTTACCTTGTCGTTATGGCTAGTCCTCCTATCATTATTATTACTCCCGAACATGAAATTCTCAATTTTAAGAAAAAGGGAGGGAGAAAACTTAAAAGATCATTGGCATAGAATTTGCAATGCTCAAAATAGATCTACTAGGAAGCTTTCTATTTCCGTTCTTCTCCGCAATTTTTATGTAGGCATCACTCCTTGGAATAGATGTGTTCTTGATACTGTTGCTGGAGGTGATTTCTTGAGTAGCCATACATTTGATGCTTATAATGCTATGTTACATGTGTTTGCCCACCACCTCTTTTGGCTAATGGAACTGTTTTAACTCTAGAACACGTTATGCAACGGCTTGATATTATTGAAAATAAACTTGCCACTGTTGAGTTGATTGAAAATTTGGATAAAAAGATTCATAATCATATCACCCAATATGGATCTAGGGTTGGAGTTACTTTGAAAAATCTTAAAGAGAAAGAACCTATAGTTAATGAAAAAATAGATCTAGATTCTGCTAGAATCGATAAACTTGAGGATATAATTACCAACTTAGGTTCGGCATTTTCTTCCACGAAAAACACCCCAAAACCCCCTACCAAAACCACCAAATTTATTTATGTTCCTAAAAATAAGGGTGAATCTTCTAGTAAGGGAAACGCGGATCTCGAATCCATAAGTGTTCATCCCAATCGTCTCTCTATCGTTAAGGAACCTTTTGCTACAAATGAATTTCTTGAATTTTTGCCTAAAGGTTTAATCATTGACAAAAAGGGAGAAACCCCTAAAGATTATAAGTGCTCTATTGAGGATTTGAGTGCCAAAGATGGCACTACTTAGATCTATCTTCACTTTTATGCCTAGCTAGGGGCGTTAAACGATAGCGCTAGTTGGGAGGCAACCCAATTTTCTTTGTGTTTTTTGTTTTTGTTCCTGTTTAGTAATAAATCTTGCATCTACCTTCTGATTAGATGTATTTTTATCTTTTCATTAGTGTTTGTGCCAAGTAGAACCTATAGGATAACCTATGATGACAATTGATTTGATTCTGCTGAAAAACAGAAACTTTGCACGCATGAATTTAGTTTTGTTAAATCACAGGAACATGATTTTGCGTTGATTATTTTTGCTTCTGATTAATAGACAAATTTTCCAGGACTTCTTATTTTGGTAGGGTTTTTAGATTTCTATAAGTTTGCGTTAGTTACAGATTGCTATAGACTGTTCTGTTTTTGACAGATTCTGTTTTTCGTGTGTTGTTTGCTTATTTTGATGCATCTATGGCTAGTAAAATAGTTTATAAACCATAGAGAAGTTGGAATAGAGTAGGCTTAACACCAAAATAAATAAATAATGAGTTCATTACATTACCTTATGTGGTGGTTTTGTTTTCTTTCACTAACGGAGCTTATAAGATTTCCTGTTGAGTTTTGTGTTGTGAAGTTTTCAAGTTTTGGGTAAAGTTTTAATGGACTATGGAATAAGGAGTGGCAAGATCCTAAGCTTGGGGATGCCCATGGCACCCCAAGATATTCAAGGATAGCCAAAAGCCTAAGCTTGGGGATGCCCCGGGAAGGCATCCCCTCTTTCGTCTTCGTTCATTGGTAACTTTACTTGGAGCTATATTTTTATTCGCCACATGATATGTGTTTTACTTGGAGCGTCGTGTATTATATTAGTCTTTGCTTTTTAGTTTACCACAATCATCCTTGCTGTACACACCTTTTGGGAGAAGCCTATTTGATTGAATTTGCTAGAATACTCTATGTGCTTCACTTATATCTTTTGAGCTTGATAGTTTTTGCTCTAGTGCTTCACTTATATCTTTTAAAGCACGGCGGTGACTTATTTTTGTAGAAATTGCTAGTCTCTCATGCTTCACTTATATTATTTTTAGAGTATTTTAGAACATCATGGTATTTGCTATAGTTATAAAATTGGTCCTAGAATGGTAGGCATCCAAGTTGGGTATAATAAAAACTATCATAGGAAGTGAATTGGATGCTATGATCAATTTGATACTTGATAATTGTTTTGAGATATGGAGGTAGTGATATTAAAGTTATGCTAGTTGGGTGATTATGAATTTAAAGAATGCTTGTGTTGAAGTTAGCAAGTCCCATAGCATGCACGTATGGTTAAAGTTGTGTAACGAATTTGAAACATGAAGTGTACCTGGCTTGTGCATCCGTATGAGTGGCGGTCGGGGACGAGTGATGGTCTTTTCCTACCAATCTATCCCCCTAGGAGCATGCGCGTAGTACTTAATCTTTGATAACTTCTAAATTTTTGCAATAAATATATGAGTTCTTTTGACTAATGTTGAGTCCATGGATTATACGCACTTTCACCTTTCCGCCATTGCTAGCCTCTTCGGTACCATGCATTGCCCTTTCTCACCTTAAGAGTTGGTGCAAACTTCGCCGGTGCATCCAGACCCCGTGATACGATATGATCTATCACACATAAACCTCCTTATATCTTCCTCAAAACAGCCACCATACCTACCTATTATGGCATTTCCATAGCCATTCCGAGATATATTGCCATGCAACTTTCCACCGTTCCATTCATCATCATCATGACATACTTTACTTTTGTCATATTGCCATTGCATGATCATGTAGTTTACATCGTATTTGTGGCAAAGCCACCATGCATAATTTTTCATACATGTCACTCTTGATTCATTGCACCATCCCGGTACACTGCCGGAGGCATTCATATAGAGTCATATCTTGTTCTAGTTTCGAGTTGTAATTCATATGTTGTAATCAATGAAAGTGTGATGATCATCATTATTACAGCATTTCCGAAAAATAAAAAAAGAAGAAAGGCCAAAAGAAAAAAAAGAAAGGCCCAAAAAAAAGAAAAAAAAAGAAAAAATAAATAAAAGGGGCAATGTTACTATCTCTTTTTCCACACTTGTGCTTCAAAGTAGCACCTTGTTCATCATGCAGTGAGTCTCATATATTGTGCTTCAAAGTAGCACCATGTTTTTCATATAGCGAGTCTCATAGGTTGTCTTTTTCATACTAGTGGGAATTTTTCATTATAGAACTTGGCTTGTATATTCCTACGATGGGCTTCCTCAAATGCCCTAGGTCTTCGTGAGCAAGCAAGTTGGATGCACACCCACTAGTTTTCTTTTGTTGAGCATTCATTTATAGCTCTAGCGCATCCGTTGCATGGCAATCCCTACTACTCATGTTTACATAAATTGATGGGCATCTCCATAGCCCGTTGATTATCCTCGTCGATGTGAGACTTTCTCCTTTTTTGTCCTCTCCACACAATCCCCATCATCATATTCTATTCCACCCATAGTGCTATATCCATGGCTCACGCTCATGTATTGCGTGAAGGTTGAAACAGTTTGAGATTATTTAAGTATGAAACAATTTCTTGGCTTGTCGTCGGGGGTATAGAAGTTGGGAACATCTTTGAGTGACGAAAATGAAGCATAGCCTAACTATATGATTTTGTAGGGATGAACTTTCTTTTGCCATGTTATTTTGAGAAGACATGATTACTTTGATTAGTATGCTTGAAGTGTTTCTATTTCTTTTATCAATATGAACTTTTATTTTCAATCATTTGGATCTGAACATTCATGCCACGATAAAGAAAATTACATTGAGAATTATGCTAGGTAGCATTCCACATCAAAAATTCTGTTTTTATCATTTACCTACTTGAGGACGAGCAGGAATTAAGCTTGGGGATGCTTGATACGTCTTCAACGGATCTATAATTTTTTATTGTTCCATACTATTATATTACCCCTTTTCGATGTTTATGGGCTTTATTTTACACATTTATATCATTTTTGGGACAAACCTACTAACCAGAGGCCCAGCCCGTATTGCTGTTTTTTTTGCCTATTTCCGTATTTCGAAGAAAAGGAATATCAAACGGAGTCCAAACGGAATGAAACCTTCGGGAGCGTGATTTTTGGAACGAACGTGATCCAGAGAACTTGGTGTGCAAGTCAAGAAGCAGCCGAGGCGGACACGAGAGGGTAGGGCGCCCCCCTATCGGGCGCGCCCCCTGTCTCATGGGCCCCTCGGGCAGCCACCGACGTACTTCTTCCTCCTATATAAGCCTACGTACCCCGAAAATATCCAGGGAGCCAACGAAATACAATTTCCACTGTCGTAACCTTCTGTATCCGTGAGATCTCATCTTGGAGCCTTCGGTGGCGCTCTGTCGGAGGGGGAATCGACCACGGAGGGCTTCTACATCAACACCATAGCCCCTCCGATGAGTTGTGAGTAGTTTACCACAGACCTACAGGTCCATAGTTATTAGCTAGATGGCTTCTTCTCTCTTTTTGGATCTCAATACAATGTTCTCCCCCTCTCTTGTGGAGATCTATTCGATGTAAACTCTTTTCGCGGTGTGTTTGTTGAGATCCGATGAATTGTGGATTTATGATCAAGTTTATCTATGAGATATATTTGAATATCCTCTGAATTCTTTTATGTATGATTGAGTTATCTTTGCAAGTCTCTTAGAATTATCAGTTTGGTTTGGCCTACTAGATTGATCTTTCTTGCCACAGGGGAAGTGCTTAGCTTTGGGTTCAATCTTGCGGTGTCCTTACCCAGTGACAGAATGGGTTGCAAGGCACGTATTGTATTGTTGCCATCGAGGATAAAAAGATGGGGTTTATATCATATTGCATGAGTTTATCCCTCTACATCATGTCATCTTGCTTAATGCGTTACTCTGTTCTTATGAACTTAATACTCTAGATGCAGCAGAGTCGGTCGATGTGTGGAGTAATAGTAGTAGATGCAGGCAGGAGTCGGTCTACTTGTTGCGGACGTGATGCCTATATACATGATCATGCCTAGATAATCTCATAATTATTCGCTTTTCTATCAATTGCTCGATAGTAATTTTTTCACCCACCTTAATACTTATGCTATCTTGAGAGAAGCTACTAGTGAAACTATGGCCCCCGGGTCTATCTCTTATCATATTTGCTTCCAATCTACTTTTATTTCCATCTTTACTTTTTGCATCTATATTATACCAAAAATATATTTATCTTATCATACTATCTCTATCAGATCTCACTTTCCCAAGTGGCCATGAAGGGATTGACAACCCCTTTATTGCGTTTGTTGCGAGTTCTTTGTTTGTTTGTGTAGGTGCGTGGGACTTTTGAGGAGCCTCCTACTTGATTGATACCTTGGTTCTCAAAAAACTGTGGGAAATACTTACGCTACTATTGCTGCATCACCCTTTCCTCTTCAAGGAAAACCAACGCAAGCTCAAGACGTAGCATCGGCGCGCCGCGGCCACGCGCTCTGCCTACTGGCCTGGGAAGGAAGGCGACAGGGAGGTAGGTGGGTTGGGTGGGCCACTTGGGCCGCCAGGTGGGTTGCACAGGTGAGTTGGCCCAGGTGAGTCTCTCTCTGTTTTATTTCTGGTTTTCTATTTTTCTGTAATCTTTGTGGCTTTACTAAAAATACCTAAACACTTCCAAAAATCATGAAACTAATCATGGATACTGTTTAGATTATATCCAACAGTAAACATTTTAGTTTATGATTATTTGAGCATTAAAAATATTTTATATCATTTAAATGCCCAAATGCAAATACTATATGATTTAATTCAGTGACCAAAAATGTCATGGGAAAATGTGCAACACCTCTGGTTATGGTTTCTAGCATTTTCCAGAGATGATGAACATTTTTGAAAGCCATTTGGATTCACTGAAAATATTTTAGTTGAACCTAGTGAATTCCTTTGATGCTAGGGTTTAGGCAATCCCCATTTCAAGTTTCTAAAGAATTTAAACATGATGCAACAGACAAATGCTAGCCTAGTGCAAGGTAAGGCTAGGGATGTGACACTCTCAAGGGCCTTTAACGGGCCGATAGGCAGTTTGGTCTAGAATGTATCCAGGAAGACTACGGCTCGTTAAGAGGCCGAAAGTAACTATAGACCATAATTAGCCCTAGGTGTAACTCGGGCCTTTAAATGGCCGAAAGTGAAACCGGGCCAAAAGAGGCCCATATGTATATAGGGCCGCTGACAAGCCGAAACTAATATCGGGTCGAACTATTAAATGGACCATTAAGAGGCCGAAGAGCAAATTAGGCCCCCAATGGGCCCAATGGCACAGTAGTTGTTAAAGGGCCGTATCTATTATGGGTCGTAATTTGGCCCAAGAAATGAAAGTCGGTTAACGGGTGGGATCAGGTATGGACCATAATTTGGCCCAAACTATTGTAGGCTATTAACAGGCCGGATCTGATACGGGCCGTAAACTGGCCCAGAATATTGCAGTCATTTAACGACCCATATCTGATGTGGGCCAAAATTTGGTCCAAAGAATGCTAGGCTGTTAACGGGCCGGCCCATAAGATCTGACGAAATCTTGTGGGTATGTTCCTAGGCCGGCTTTTAAACCTATATGGGCCTCTACTGGGACGCCCCACGTGCCAACATTTCATTGGAGATTCTTGTTAAATGGATGGTTGACATCTGTCCCAATGCTGAGCCCACACGTGGATCATCAGCGAATGAGAATTTTACATGTGGAAAATCACCATTGGTCCGGGCTGTTAACGGGTTATCGGATCCAAACCAGAACCCAATAGCTTAACGGCGACCCATTATAGTGGATGCCACGTGTCGGTTACCCTTGACGAAAGCACATCTATGACGTGTGATTTATCGTCATGAAAGTGGACACTTATATGATGATAATTTTGGTAATGTCATGGAACACTTCTATGACAACACATGTATGACTATCTTGATTCTGTCATAAAATCATCATGGATGTGCATGCATGACAAAAAAGTGACCTACTGTGACAAACAGTATCATCATAGAAGTGTATTTTTTTTGTAGTGAAGGTTGATGTAGAAGCCCTCCTGTGGCACCCCGGCTCAGAGGAACCAGAACACCCCGTGTTCCAGCCCAGAGATCAAGTCTTCTAAAGTACGACACTGCTTGGCATAGAACAAACTAGCTCTCTATTACAATCGATATGGATACAAGGGTTCTGAGGACCCAAGGATTATACATCGGCACGACGACACTATGCATGCTCAGGTAGTTCTATGCTAGCAGGGGAACAACTCGTAGCAATGGAATATCTTCTAGCAACAGAACAACAACGATATCGATGGACTCCACTCCGTAGGGACTCTGGTTGGAACGTGTATCCTAGCTCACAAACTCGGGATCCTCGGCAATCAAGCAAACCCGGCATGACCTGCAATCTGGCATGACACGCCATGTGAATACTTTGAATGTAGTCGCAAGCTCACATCAACCAAAATCCATCAAGACAAACAACATCATGGCATTTACAGGTTAAAGATGATCATGATACCACTAGAACAATATGAGCATGGCATGAACATATGCACATGTTGACACTAGCATGCAAGATGTCTACAATATTGTGCACCAACTTACTCTGCTCGGAGGTTACCTTGTAACCACCTCATATATCACTTACCATCACGGTCATCACACGATCACCTCAGGATCAAATCAAGCTTGGTATTAACAATACCGTAGTAACCATTACATGACCACAAGGAGCTTGATATTTACCCGTGATTATCGCATAACACCACAAATATCAACCACTTCAGTATCCACGATACCCTAGTGATCCTCTCCTGATCACATAAAGATCAACCAACTTCTCTCCTCATTGAACTAGGGTTGTTTGCTAGTTAAGTTATTATTACTGTTGACCCATAGTGTGACCTACTATGAACTGGGCCCTGATGTCTACTATGCAATTTTATTGTTGTAGACTCTTGTTGGGCCTCCAAGCGCGGAGTTTTGTAGGACAGTAGCATTTTTTTCTCAAGTGGATGACCTAAGGTTTATCAATCCGTGGGAGGCGTAGGATGAAGATGGTCTCTCTCAAACAACCCTGCAACCAAATACAAGAAATCTCTTGTGTCCCCAACACACCCAATACAATGGCAAATTGTATAGGTGCACTAGTTCGGCGAAGAGATGGTGATAGAAGTGCAATATGGATGGTAAATATATATTTTATAATCTGAATAAATAAAAACTATAAGGTAGCAATCGATAAAAGTGAGCACAAGCGGTATTGCAATGCTTGAAAACAAGGCCTAGGGTCCGTACTTTCGCTAGTGAAATCTCTCAACAATGCTAATATAATTGGATCATATAACCGTCCCTCAAAGTGCGATGAAGAATCACTCCAAAGTTCATATCTAGCGGAGAACATAAGAATAAATTGTTTGTAGGGTACGAAACCACCTCAAAGCTATTCTTTCCGATCGATCTATCCAAGAGTTCGTACTAAAATAACACCAAAGAAAATTCAGATTCCAAATACTCAATCCAACACAAAAAACCTGAAAGAGTGCCCCATGATTTCTACTAGAGAAACAAAGACAAGAACATGCATCAACCCCTATGCATAGATTACCCCAATGCCACCTCAGGAATCCGTGAGTTGAGTGCCAAAACATATATCAAGTGTATCAATACGATACCCTATTGCCACCACGGGTATTCATAGCAAGACATACATCAAGTGTTCTCAAATCCATAAAAGTATTCAATCCGATAAAATGAAATCTCAAAGGGAAAACTCAATTCATCACAAGATAGAGAGGGTAAAACACCATATGATCTAACTATATTAACAAAGCCCATGATACATCAAGATCGTGACATCTTGATACGTCTCCAACGTATCTATAATTTTTGATTGTTCCATGCTGTTATATTATCATTCTTGGATGTTTTATAATCATTTTACAGTCATTTTATATCTTTTTTTGGTACTAACCTTTGACATAGTGCCCAGTTCCAATTGTTGTTTTCTGCATGTTTTTTACATTGTAGGAAATCAATATCAAACAGAGTCCAAACATAACGCAACTCCTGGAGGATTTTCTTTGGTACAGAAGAAAGCCAATGGGCCAAGGAAGCACCTAAGGGGCTGCTCGAGGTGAGAAGCACCCACCAGGGCGCGCCAGGAGGGCTAGGCGCGCCCTGGGGGGTTGCGCCCACCTCGGGTGCCCCCCGAACCGCCTCTTTACTCTATAAATACCACAATATTCCAGAAACCCTAGGAGAGGTGATGAAATATTGATCCAGCCGCCGCAGAGTCCAGAACCACCATATCCAATTTAGACACCATCATGGAGGGGTACACCACTTCCATTGGTGCATCTCCTATGATGTGTGAGTAGTTCTTTGTAGACCTGTGGGTCTGTAGTTACTTGCTAGATGGCTTCCTCTCTCTTTTGATTATCAATGCAATGGTCTCTTGGAGATCCATATGATGTAAGTATTTTGGCGGTGTTTTTGTTGGGTTCCGATGAACTTTGAGTTTATGATCAGATCTATGCTTTTATCCAAGAAAGTTATTTGAGTCTTCTTTGATCTCTTATATGCATGATTGCTTATAGCCTCGTATTTCTTCTCCGATATTTGGGTTTTGTTTGGCCAACTTGATCTATTTATCTTGAAATGGGAAGAGGTGCTTTGTAGTGGGTTTGATCTTACGGTGCTTGATCCCAGTGACAGAAGCGGAACCGACACGTATGTATCGTTGCTACTAAGGATAACAAGAGGGATCTATATCTGCCGCAATAGATAAACTGATCTTGTCTGCATCATGTCATCGTTCTTATTGCATTACTCCATTTTCTCATGAACTTAATACACTAGATGCATGCTGGATAGCGGACGATGTGTCGAGTAAGAGTAGTAGATGCAGGCAGGAGTCGGTCTACTAATCATGGACGTGATGCCTATATAATGATCATTGCCTGGATATCGTCATGATTATTTGAAGTTCTATGAATTGCCCAACAGTAATTGTTTTCCCACCGTTTGCTATTTTTCTCGAGAGAAGCCACTGGTGAAGCCTACGGCCCCCGGGTCTCTTTTCATCATATTTGCCTTTGCGATCTATTTTCCTTTGCATTTATTTTCAGATCTATTAAATGAAAAATACAAAAATACCTTGTTGTAATTTTTTTCTGCGATCTATTTATCCTATCTACCACTTTTACCTAACGTTATTTGCCTATCATGAGGCGTCGTACCCGAAAGGGATTGACAACCCCTTTAACACGTCGGGTTGCGAGTATTTGTTATTTGTGTGCAGGTGTTGTTTACGTGGTGTGAGGAGGTTCTCCTACTGGTTTGATAACCTTGGTCTCATCACTAAGGGAAATACCTACTGTCGCTATACTGCATCATCCCTTCCTCTTTGGGGAAATACCGACGTAGTTCTAGCAAACATCAAAAGGAATTTCTGGCGCCGTTGCCGGGGAGGATCACCTCAAGATAGTCTCCCATCAACGTGCCATTTCTGGCGCCGTTGTCGGGGAGGATCTTCAACACTAACCAGGTTCGTAATCACAAATCTCATCTCCTCGCAATTTACATTATTTTCCATTTGCCTCTCGTTTTCCTCTCCCCCACTTCACAAAAATTTGCCTTTTATTCACACTCTTTTGCGTTCGCCGTTTTCTTGTCAGATCTATTTTTGTGTGCGTTCTTGTTTGCGTTGTCATGATGTCTCAAAGAAAATATTATGATGTTCCTTATTCAAACATTTTGCTTGAAATTGAGAAAATTACTAAGGAATATATGACTATATACACAATTTGAGCATAATAAATATTTTACTGAAGAACATAAGGAACACTCCGTTTTGTTAGAATCTATAACGAAACAACTTGATGATATTAGTAGAGAAGTTTACAATCTTCAATCTAAGTATGCTTTTGCTGAAAGTTTGTTGGGAAAAATATCCGATGCACAAGCCACTTTAGTGAATCAAATGGCTGCTAAACCAATCTCGTTAGAAGATAAAAGTGATGAAGATGTTAAAGTGATTGGTGTTTCTTCTATTGATTCTTTGTTTAGTAAAATTAAGATTGATGATAAAGGGGCTGGAGAAGAGTCAACTTTACTTAGAAGGCGTCCCTATGATTTAGAGGGTGAAAATCTTGTTGAAAAATTTGATAAAAGTGGGTTTGAAGAGGTCAAGACTTTAACTAGTGATGTGCCCACTATTTTGGATTACAAAGACTTTAATTATGATAGTTGCTATTTTATTGATTGCATTTCTTTTTTGCAATCCATGATAAATTCACCCCATGCTTATGAACAAAATAAAGCTTTTAGAAAACATATTGTTGATGCTACGATGAAAGCTTTTGAAGAAAAGTTGGAATTAGAAGTTTCAATTCCTAGAAAACTACATGATGAATGGGAACCTACTACCAAAGTCAATATTAAAAATTATGAGTGTTTTGCTTTATGTGACTTGGGTGCTAGTGTTTCTACAATTCCGAAATCTTTATGTGATGTGCTTGGTCTTACCGATATTGAAGAATGCTCTTTAAATTTGCACTTAGCAGATTCTACTATTAAAAAGCCTATGGGAAGAATTAAAGATGTTCTTATTCTTGCAAATAGGAATTATGTGCCCATAGATTTTATTGTTCTTGATATTGATTGCAATCTGTCTTGTCCAATTATTCTTGGTAGACCGTTTTTCCGTACTATTGGTGCCGTGATTGATATAAAAGAAGGCAATATTAAATTTCAATTTCCACTAAGAAAGGGAATGGAACACTTCCCTAGAACAAGAATTATGCCACCATATGAATCAATCATGAGGGCATCTTATGGATATAGAACCAAAGATGACAAAACTTAGATCATACGCGTTATGCCTAGCTAGGGGCGTAAAACTATAGCGCTTGTTGGGAGGCAACCCAATGAATAAAATTTATTTTTGCTTTATTGCTTTCTGTTCTTGAATGTTGGCACAATTATGCTACTTTTATGATTATGTTTTTTGTGTTTTAATTAGTGTTTGTGCCAAGCAATGCCTTTGGGAAGACTTGGATGAAAGTTTATTTGATCTTGCTGAAAAAATAAAATTTTGCGCTCACGAGACTCGTTGTCATTTTTTACAGAGTGATTTTAATTTGATTCTTTTTGAAGAGGATTAATAGACAAATTCCTCACGTCCACCAATTTATTTCATAGTTTTTGGAGTTACAGAAGTATTCGAAATTTTCAGATTGCTACAGAATGTTCTGTTTTTGACAGATTATGTTTTCTTTGCATTGTGTGCTTGTTTTGATGATTCTATTGTTTTCTTTGATGAGTTGTTGCCATAGAAAAGTTGGAATACAGTAGATATATTGCAAAAAAAAAAATAAGAATAGGTTTTCTACTGTACTTATAGCAGTGGTTTGGTTTCTTATACTAACAGATCTCACGAAGATTTTGTTTGAGTTTTGTGTGATTGAAGTTTTCAAGTTTTGGATTATCTTACAATGGATGAAGGAATAAGGATAAGCAAAAGGCTAAGCTTCGGGATTCCCGAGGCACCCCAAGATAATATTCAAAGAAGTAGCAAGCAACTAAGCTTGGGGATGCCCCTGAGTGGCATCCCCGCTTTCTTCTAACGACCATTGGTGTTTTACTTGAAACCATATTTTTATTCGTCACGATATATGAGTTTTGCTTGGACCGTCTTGTATGATATGAGTCTTTGCTTGTTTTGCTTTGTGCTTTAAGTTTTGAATCCTTGCTGGACACACCCTTTTGAGAGAGCCAAAAATTATGCTATGCTTGCTCCTATGCTTCAATTAAATTTTTAGAGCCATGGACTCGCTCTAGTACTTCACTTATATCTTTTTGAGCACGGTGTGCTTTGTTAATTTTTAAGAAGTTCTCTCTTACTTCACTTACATTATTTTGAGAGAAAGAAAAAAAATTATGCTCATGATCTTCACTTATATTTGTTTGAGCTTATCAAAAGCAACATATGAAAATAGACCCAAAGTGATAGATATCCGAGGATATAATAAAAACTTTCATGAAGATCATTGGACAAAATAAAACTTGATTCTTAGTAATGGTTTTGAGATATGATGATATGATATGTGAGTCATGTTGATGAGTAATTGTGCTTTAGTAAGAACATTGATATTAAGGTTTGTGATTCCCTATGCAAGCACGAAAGTCAATAGTTATGGCAATGAAATTTATATTCTACTTATGGGGCATCATTTGGTGTTACTTATGCTTAATGCTTGGGTACGATATTTTTTGCTTTTTGGCTGGTCGCTTCTCAATATTTTTGCTAGCCTTCATTTTGCAGTAAGTATGATCACTACTTGTGCATCCAAAATATTTTAAACTAGTTTTGCCTTATGAGTCCACTATACCTACCTATATGCGGTATTTCCATGCCGTTCTAAGCAAATTTGCTTGTGCCACCTCTAATGTTCAAAAAAAATTCTCTTTTGTGTGCTCTACTACTCGCGAGGTAGTAAAGGGTAGCCAATATTTCCAATGCTAGATGTGTTATTCTCATGATGAGTGTTCATTCACTTTTCATTACACGAGAGTAAGGCAAAGGTACTAGGGATGCCTAGTCCCGAAATGAATAAATGAATTTACTTTATGTTGTCAAATAATAAATTCCTTGGAAAGTGTTGGTATGGAGGGAACCCGTGGATACGGTTAGCCATGGAAAGTGAAAGTTATGGTGGAAAAAAGAATAAACTTTATTTTCTGTTTGGGAACCGGCTATGATGTATCTAGCATGGAAATTGTTGGGATGCTCCGAGTCATTTTCATTGGTAGGAAAAGTATGCCTCTCAAAAATAATTTTATCTCTCAATTTAAGCTTTGAGCTCCGGCACCTCTACAAATCGCTACTTCCCTTCGTGAATGGCCTTTCTTTTACGTATGCAATTTTTATTTTGAATTTGAGTCTCCATCTTCTCTTATAAAGCACCAACTAAGGGGCACTATGATCGTACTTGAGCATTGGGTGTAGCTAATATTCGAGTGTGTTTCATGAATGGATCAATGATTGAGCATGATGGGCTAGGGATAACTTGCTTTAGTGTTGATATATTGTAAGACATGGTTGCTTGTTGGTATGCTTGAGTATTAAAGTCTTCATGTAAAAACTAGACTATTGCTTTGAATCATATAAAAGTCCATATGACCATGCTATAAAGAAAAGAATGTGATGAACATGTTAGGCAGCATTTCACATCAAAAATTCTGATTTTATCATTTAACTACTCGAGGACGAGCATGAATTAAGCTTGGGGATGCTGATATGTCTCCAACATATCTAGAATTTTTGATTGTTACCTGCTATTATATTATCATTCTTGGATGTTTTACAATCATTTTATAGTCATTTTATATCATTTTTTGGTACTAACCTATTGACATAGTGCCCAGTGCCAGTTACTGTTTTTGGCATGTTTTTTCATTGCAGGAAATCAATGTCCAACGGAGTCCAAACGCAACGCAAATCCTGGAGGATTTTCTTTGGGCCAGAAGAAAGCCAATGGGCCAAGGAAGCATCTGAGGGGCTGCTCGAGGTGAGCAGCAACCACCAGGGTACGCCAGGAGGCCCTGGCGCGCCCTAGGGGGTTGTGCCCACCTCGGGTGCCCCCCGAACCGCCTCTTTGCTATATAAATACCACAATATTCCAAAAACCCTAGGAGAGGCAACGAAATATTGGTCCAGCCGCCGCAGAGTCCAGAACCACCATATCCAATCTAGACACCGCCATGGAGGGGTCACCACTTCCATTGGTGCCTTGCTACGTCTTGATCTTGCGTTGGTTTTCCTCGAAGAGGAGAGGGTGATGCAGCAATAGTAGTGTAAGTATTTCTCTCAGTTTTTGAGAACCAAGGTATTAATCCAGTAGGAGGCTCCTCAAAAGTCCCACGCACCTACATAAACAAACAAAGAACTCGCAACCAACACAATAAAGGGGTTGTCAATCCCTTCACGGGCACTTCCGAAAGTGAGATCTAATAAAGGTAGTAAGATAAGATAAATATATTTTTGGTATTTTATAATATAGATCAAAAAGTAAAGATGCAAATAAAAGTAGATTGGAAGCAAATATGATAAGAGATAGACCCGGGGGCCATAGGTTTCACTAGTGGCTTCTCTCAAGATAGCATAATTATTACGGTGGGTGAACAAATTACTGTCGAGCAATTGATAGAAAAGCGAATAATTATTAGATTATCTAGGCATGATCATGTATATAGCCATCACGTCTGCAACAAGTAGACCGACTCCTGCCTGCATGTACTACTATTACTCCACACATCGACCGACTCCTGCCTGCATCTAGAGTATTAAGTTCATAAGAACAGAGTAACGCATTAAGCAAGATGACATGATGTAGATGGATAAACTCAAGCAATATGATATAAACCCCATCTTGTTATCCTCGATGGCAACAATACAATATGTGCCTTGCAACCCTTTCTGTCACTGGGTAAGGACACCGCTAGATTGAACCCAAAGCTAAGCACTTCTCCCATGGCAAGAAAGATCAATCTAGTAGGCCAAACCAAACTGATAATTCTAAGAGACTTGCAAAGATAACTCGATCATATATAAAAGAATTCAGAGGAGATTCAAATATTTCTCATAGATAAACTTGATCATAAACCCACAATTCATCAAATCTCGACAAACTAAACCGCAAAAAGAGTTTACATCAAATAGATCTCCACAAGAGAGGGGGAGAACATTGTATTGAGATCCAAAAAGAGAGAATAAGTCATCTAGCTAATAACTATGGACCCGTAGGTCTGTGCTAAACTACTCACAACTCATCGGAGGGGCTATGGTGTTGATGTAGAAGCCCTCCGTGGTCGATTCCCCCTCCGGCCGATCGCCGGCGAAGGCTCCAAGATGAGATCTCGCGGATATAGAAGGTTACGGCGGTGGAAATTGTGTTTCGTTGGCTCCGTGGATGTTTTTGGGGTACGTAGGCTTATATAGGAGGAAGAAGTACGTCGGTGGCCGCCCAAGGGGCCCACGAGACAGGGGGAGCGCCCTATAGGGGGGAGCTCTACCCTCTCGTGGCCGCCTCGGCTGCTTCTTGACTTGCACTCCAAGTCCTCTGGATCACGTTCGTTCCAAAAATCATGCTCCCGAAGGTTTCATTCTGTTTGGACTCCGTTTGATATTCCTTTTCTTCGAAATACTGAAATAGGCAAACAAACAGCAATACGGGCTGGGCCTCCGGTTAGTAGGTTAGTCCCAAAAATGATATAAATATGTAAAATAAAGCCCACAAACATCCGAAAGGGGTAATATAATAGCATGGAACAATCAAAAATTATACATACGTTGGAGACGTATCAAGCATCCCCAAGCTTAATTCCTGCTCGTCCTCGAGTAGGTAGATGATAAAAAGAGAATTTTTGATGTGGAATGCTACCTAGCATAGTTCTCAATGTAATTTTCTTTATTGTGGCATGAATGTTTAGATCCAAATGATACAAAATAAAAGTTCATATTAACATGAAAATGGTGATACTTCAAGCATACTAATCAAAGTAATCATGTCTTCTCAAAATAACATGGCCAAAGAAAGTTATCCCTACAAAATCATATAGTCTAGTTGTTTCTCTATCTTCATAACACAAAGTATTTAATCATGCACAACCCCGATGACAAGCCAAGCAATTGTTTCATACTTTAATAATCTCAAACGTTTTCAACTTTCACGCAATACATGAGTGTGAGCCATGGTAGCACTATATGTGGAATAGAATGGTGGTTGTGGAGAAGACAAAAAAAGGAGAAGATAGTCTCACATCAACTAGGCGTATCAATGGGCTATGGAGATGCCCATTAATAGATATCAATGTGAGTGAGTTATAAATATATGAAAGCTCAACAAAAGAAACTAAGTGGGTGTGCATCCAACTTGCTTGCTCAGGAAGACCTAGGGCATTTTGAGGAAGCCCATCATAGGAATATACATGCCAAGTTCTATAATGAAAAATGCCCACTAGTATATGAAAAGTGACAACATATGAGACTCTCTATCATGAAGATCATGGTGCTATTCACAAGTGTGGAAAAAAGAGATGGTAGCATTGTCCCTTCTCTCTTTTTCTCTCATTTTTTTTCTTTTACTCTTATTTTTCTTTGGCCTTCTTTTTATTCTTTTGGCCTTTCCTTTTTTATTTCTCTTTTTTGTAAAGTCCAAGTCTCATCCCGACTTGTGGGAGAATCATAGTCTTCATCATCCTTTCCTCACTAGGACAATGCTCTAATAATGAAGATCATCACACTTTTATTTAACAACTCAAGAATTACAACTCAAAGCTAGAACAAGATATGACTCTATATGAATGCCTCCGGCGGTGTACCGAGATATGCAATGAATCAAGAGCGACATGTATGAAAATTATGAAGGTGGCCTTGCCACAAATATGATGTCAACTACATGATCATGCAAAAAGCAATATGACAAAAGTAATGCGTGTCATATGAACGGAACGGTGGAAAGTTGCATGGCAATATATCTCGGAATGGCTATGGAAATGCCATAATAGGTAGGTATGGTGGCTGTTTTGAGGAAGGTAAATGGTAGATGTATGGTACCGGCGAAAGTTGCGTGGCACGAGAGAGGCTAGCAATGGTGGAAGCGTGAGGTGTGTATAATCCATGGATTCAACATTAGTCAAAAGAACTCATGTACTTGTTGTAAAAGTCTAGAAGTCATCAACGACCAAAGCACTACGCGCATGCTCCTAGGGGGATAGATTGGTAGGAAAACACCATCGCTCGTCCCCGACCGCCACTCATAAGGAAGACAATCAATAAATAAAATGGTGCTCCAACTTCGTCACAAAGCGGTTCACCATATGTGCATGCTACGGGAATCACAACCCTTAACACAAGTATTTCTCATAATCACCTCAACTAGCATGACTCTAATATCACTACCTCCATATCTCAAAACAATTATAAAGCATCATATTGATCATAGCATCCAATTCACTTCCTATGATAGTTTTTATGATACCCAACTTGGATGCTCCTCATTCTAGGACCAACTTTGTAACCATAGCAAATACCATGCTGTTCTAAAATACTCTCAAAAATATATAAGTGAAGCATGAGAGACTAGAAATTTCTTCAAAATTAAGACACCACCGTGCTCTAAAAGATATAAGTGAAGCACTAGAGCAAAAACTATCAAGCTCAAAAGATATAAGTGAAGCTCATAGAGTATACTAGCAAATCCTAATCAAGTAGGCTTCTCCCAAAAGGTGTGTACAGCAAGGATGATTGTGGTAAACTAAAAAGCAAGGACTAATATAATACACGACACTCCAAGCAAAACACATATCATGTGGCGAATAAAAATATAGCTCCAAGTAAAGTTATCAATGAACGAAGATGAAAGAGGGGATGCCTTCCCGGGGCATCCCCAAGCTTAGGCTTTTGGCTATCCTTGAATATATTGGGGTGCCTTGGGCATCCCCAAGCTTAGGCTCTTGCCACCCTTTATTACATAGTCCATAAAAGCTTTACCCAAAACTTGAAAACTTCACAACACAAAACTCAAAAGGAAATCTTATAAGCTCTGTTAGTGAAAGAAAACAAAACCACCACGTAAGGTACTGTAATGAACTCATTTTTATTTATTTTGGTGTTAAACCTACTGTATTCCAACTTCCTATGGTTTATAAACTATTTTACTAGCCATAGATGCATTGAAATAAGCAAACAGCACACAAAAAACAGAATCTTTCAAAAACAGAACAGTCTCTAGCAATCTGTAACTAACGCAAACTTATGAACTTCAAAAATCCTACCAAAATAGGAAGTCCTGGACAATTTATTTATTGATCATAAGAAAAAAGAATCAACGCATAGCACGTTTCTGTGATTTAACAAAATTATATTCGTGCGCGCAAAGTTTCTGTTTTTCAGACAATCAAATCAACTATCATCATAGGTTATCCTATAGGTTCTACTTGGCACAAACACTAATTAAAAGATAAAAACACATCTAAACAGAAGGTAGATGCAAGATTTATTACTAAATAGGAACAAAAACAAAAAACATAAAGAAAATTGGGTTGCCTCCCAACTAGCGCTATCGTTTAACGCCCGTAGCTAGGCATAAAAGTAAAGATAGATCTAACTGGTGCCATCTTTGGCACTAAATTCATAAGTAGCCCGCATGATAGATTCATAAGGTAATTTGACTTTCACGGCCACTTGCGAAAGTGAGATCTAATAAAGATAGTAAGATAAGATAAATATATTTTTGGTATTTTATAATATAGATGCTAAAAGTAAAGATGCAAATAAAATTAGATTGGAAGCAAATATGATAAGAGATAGACCCGGGGGGCATAGGTTTCACTAGTGGCTTCTCTCAAGATAGCATAAGTATTACGGTGGGTGAAAAAATTACTGTCGAGCAATTGATAGAAAAGCGAATAATTATGAGATTATCTAGGCATGATCATGTATATAGGCATCTCGTCCGCAACAAGTAGACCGACTCCTGCCTGCATCTACTACTATTACTCCACACATCGACCGACTCCTGCCTGCATCTAGAGTATTAAGTTCATAAGAACAGAGTAACGCATTAAGCAAGATGACATGATGTAGAGGGATAAACACAAGCAATATGATATAAACCCCATCTTGTTATCCTCGATGGCAACAATACAATACGTGCCTTGCGACCCTTTCTGTCACTGGGTAAGGACACCGCTAGATTGAACCCAAAGCTAAGCACTTCTCCCATGGCAAGAAAGATCAATCTAGTAGGCCAAACCAAACTGATAATTCGAAGAGACTTGCAAAGATAACTCAATCATACATAAAAAAGTTTAGAGAAGATTCAAATATTATTCATAGATAAACTTGATCATAAACCCACAATTCATCGGATCTCGACAAACACACCGCAAAAAGAGTTTACATCGAATTGATCTCCACAAGAGAGGGGGAGAACATTGTATTAAGATCCAAAAAGAGAGAAGAAGTCATCTAGCTAATAACTATGGACCCGTAGGTCTGTGGTAAACTACTCACAACTCATCGGAGGGGCTATGGTGTTGATGTAGAAGCCCTCCGTGGTCGATTCCCCCTCCGGCCGATCGCCGGCGAAGGCTCCAAGATGAGATCTCGCGGATATAGAAGGTTACGGCGGTGGAAATTGTGTTTCGTTGGCTCCGTGGATGTTTTTGGGGTACGTAGGCTTATATAGGAGGAAGAAGTACGTCGGTGGCCGCCCGAGGGGCCCACGAGACAGGGGGAGCGCCCTATAGGGGGGAGCCCTACCCTCTCGTGGCCGCCTCGGCTGCTTCTTGACTTGCACTCCAAGTCCTCTGGATCACGTTCGTTCCAAAAATCATGCTCCCGAAGGTTTCATTCTGTTTGGACTCCGTTTGATATTCCTTTTCTTCGAAATACTGAAATAGGCAAACAAACAAACAATACGGGCTGGGCCTCCGGTTAGTAGGTTAGTCCCAAAATGATATAAATATGTAAAATAAAGCCCACAAAAATCCGAAGGGGTAATATAATAGCATGGAACAATCAAAAATTATACATACGTTGGAGACGTATCAAGCATCCCCAAGCTTAATTCCTGCTCGTCCTCGAGTAGGTAGATGATAAAAAGAGAATTTTTGATGTGGAATGCTACCTAGCATAGTTCTCAATGTAATTTTCTTTATTGTGGCATGAATGTTTAGATCCAAATGATACAAAATAAAAGTTCATATTAACATGAAAATGGTGATACTTCAAGCATACTAATCAAAGTAATCATGTCTTCTCAAAATAACATGGCCAAAGAAAGTTATCCCTACAAAATCATATAGTCTAGTTGTTTCTCTATCTTCATAACACAAAGTATTTAATCATGCACAACCCCGATGACAAGCCAAGCAATTGTTTCATACTTTAATAATCTCAAACGTTTTCAACTTTCACGCAATACATGAGTGTGAGCCATGGTAGCACTATATGTGGAATAGAATGGTGGTTGTGGAGAAGACAAAAAAAGGAGAAGATAGTCTCACATCAACTAGGCGTATCAATGGGCTATGGAGATGCCCATTAATAGATATCAATGTGAGTGAGTTATAAATATATGAAAGCTCAACAAAAGAAACTAAGTGGGTGTGCATCCAACTTGCTTGCTCAGGAAGACCTAGGGCATTTTGAGGAAGCCCATCATAGGAATATACATGCCAAGTTCTATAATGAAAAATGCCCACTAGTATATGAAAAGTGACAACATATGAGACTCTCTATCATGAAGATCATGGTGCTATTCACAAGTGTGGAAAAAAGAGATGGTAGCATTGTCCCTTCTCTCTTTTTCTCTCATTTTTTTTCTTTTACTCTTATTTTTCTTTGGCCTTCTTTTTTATTCTTTTTGGCCTTTCCCTTTTTTTATTTCTCTTTTTTTTGTAAAGTCCGAAGTCTCATCCCGACTTGTGGGAGAATCATAGTCTTCATCATCCTTTCCTCACTAGGACAATGCTCTAATAATGAAGATCATCACACTTTTATTTAACAACTCAAGAATTACAACTCAAAGCTAGAACAAGATATGACTCTATATGAATGCCTCCGGCGGTGTACCGAGATATGCAATGAATCAAGAGCGACATGTATGAAAATTATGAAGGTTGCCTTGCCACAAATATGATGTCAACTACATGATCATGCAAAAAGCAATATGACAAAAGTAATGCGTGTCATATGAACGAACAGTGGAAAGTTGCATGGCAATATATCTCGAATGGCTATGGAAATGCCATAATAGGTAGGTATGGTGGCTGTTTTGAGGAAGGTAAATGGTAGATGTATGGTACCGGCGAAAGTTGCGTGGCACGAGAGAGGCTAGCAATGGTGGAAGCGTGAGGTGTGTATAATCCATGGATTCAACATTAGTCAAAAGAACTCATGTACTTGTTGTAAAAGTCTAGAAGTCATCAACGACCAAAGCACTACGCGCATGCTCCTAGGGGGATAGATTGGTAGGAAAACACCATCGCTCGTCCCCGACCGCCACTCATAAGGAAGACAATCAATAAATAAAATGGTGCTCCAACTTCGTCACAAAGCGGTTCACCATATGTGCATGCTACGGGAATCACAACCCTTAACACAAGTATTTCTCATAATCACCTCAACTAGCATGACTCTAATATCACTACCTCCATATCTCAAAACAATTATAAAGCATCATATTGATCATAGCATCCAATTCACTTTCTATGATAGTTTTTATGATACCCAACTTGGATGCTCCTCATTCTAGGACCAACTTTGTAACCATAGCAAATACCATGCTGTTCTAAAATACTCTCAAAAATATATAAGTGAAGCATGAGAGACTAGAAATTTCTTCAAAATTAAGACACCACCGTGCTCTAAAAGATATAAGTGAAGCACTAGAGCAAAAACTATCAAGCTCAAAAGATATAAGTGAAGCTCATAGAGTATACTAGCAAATCCTAATCAAGTAGGCTTCTCCCAAAAGGTGTGTACAGCAAGGATGATTGTGGTAAACTAAAAAGCAAGGACTAATATAATACACGACACTCCAAGCAAAACACATATCATGTGGCGAATAAAAATATAGCTCCAAGTAAAGTTATCAATGAACGAAGATGAAAGAGGGGATGCCTTCCCGGGGCATCCCCAAGCTTAGGCTTTTGGCTATCCTTGAATATATTGGGGTTCCTTGGGCATCCCCAAGCTTAGGCTCTTGCCACCCTTTATTACATAGTCCATAAAAGCTTTACCCAAAACTTGAAAACTTCACAACACAAAACTCAAAAGGAAATCTTATAAGCTCTGTTAGTGAAAGAAAACAAAACCACCACGTAAGGTACTGTAATGAACTCATTTTTTATTTATTTTGGTGTTAAACCTACTGTATTCCAACTTCCCTATGGTTTATAAACTATTTTACTAGCCATAGATGCATTGAAATAAGCAAACAGCACACAAAAAACAGAATCTTTCAAAAACAGAACAGTCTCTAGCAATCTGTAACTAACGCAAACTTATGAACTTCAAAAATCCTACCAAAATAGGAAGTCCTGGACAATTTGTTTATTCATCATAAGAAAAAAGAATCAACGCAAAGCACGTTTCTGTGATTTAACAAAATTATATTCGTGCGCGCAAAGTTTCTGTTTTTCAGACAATCAAATCAACTATCATCATAGGTTATCCTATAGGTTCTACTTGGCACAAACACTAATTAAAAGATAAAAACACATCTAAACAGAAGGTAGATGCAAGATTTATTACTAAATAGGAACAAAAACAAAAAACATAAAGAAAATTGGGTTGCCTCCCAACTAGCGCTATCGTTTAACGCCCCTAGCTAGGCATAAAAGTAAAGATAGATCTAACTGGTGCCATCTTTGGCACTAAATTCATAAGTAGCCCGCATGATAGATTCATAAGGTAATTTGACTTTCACGGCCACTTGCGAAAGTGAGATCTAATAAAGATAGTAAGATAAGATAAATATATTTTTGGTATTTTATAATATAGATGCTAAAAGTAAAGATGCAAATAAAATTAGATTGGAAGCAAATATGATAAGAGATAGACCCGGGGGGCATAGGTTTCACTAGTGGCTTCTCTCAAGATAGCATAAGTATTACGGTGGGTGAAAAAATTACTGTCGAGCAATTGATAGAAAAGCGAATAATTATGAGATTATCTAGGCATGATCATGTATATAGGCATCTCGTCCGCAACAAGTAGACCGACTCCTGCCTGCATCTACTACTATTACTCCACACATCGACCGACTCCTGCCTGCATCTAGAGTATTAAGTTCATAAGAACAGAGTAACGCATTAAGCAAGATGACATGATGTAGAGGGATAAACACAAGCAATATGATATAAACCCCATCTTGTTATCCTCGATGGCAACAATACAATACGTGCCTTGCGACCCTTTCTGTCACTGGGTAAGGACACCGCTAGATTGAACCCAAAGCTAAGCACTTCTCCCATGGCAAGAAAGATCAATCTAGTAGGCCAAACCAAACTGATAATTCGAAGAGACTTGCAAAGATAACTCAATCATACATAAAAAAGTTTAGAGAAGATTCAAATAGTATTCATAGATAAACTTGATCATAAACCCACAATTCATCGGATCTCGACAAACACACCGCAAAAAGAGTTTACATCGAATTGATCTCCACAAGAGAGGGGGAGAACATTGTATTAAGATCCAAAAAGAGAGAAGAAGCCATCTAGCTAATAACTATGGACCCGTAGGTCTGTGGTAAACTACTCACAACTCATCGGAGGGGCTATGGTGTTGATGTAGAAGCCCTCCGTGGTCGATTCCCCCTCCGGCCGATCGCCGGCGAAGGCTCCAAGATGAGATCTCGCGGATATAGAAGGTTACGGCGGTGGAAATTGTGTTTCGTTGGCTCCGTGGATGTTTTTGGGGTACGTAGGCTTATATAGGAGGAGGAAGTACGTCGGTGGCCGCCCGAGGGGCCCACGAGACAGGGGACGCCCCGTACGGGGGGCTACCCTCTCGTGGCCGCCTCGGCTGCTTCTTGACTTGCACTCCAAGTCCTCTGGATCACGTTCGTTCCAAAAATCACGCTCCCGAAGGTTTCATTCTGTTTGGACTCCGTTTGATATTCCTTTTCTTCGAAATACTGAAATAGGCAAACAAACAAAGAATACGGGCTGGGCCTCCGGTTAGTAGGCTAGTCCCAAAAATGATATAAATATGTAAAATAAAGCCCACAAACATCCGAAAGGGGTAATATAATAGCATGGAACAATCAAAAATTATACATACGTTGGAGACGTATCAAGCATCCCCAAGCTTAATTCCTGCTCGTCCTCGAGTAGGTAGATGATAAAAAGAGAATTTTTGATGTGGAATGCTATCTAGCATAGTTCTCAATGTAATTTTCTTTATTGTGGCATGAATGTTCAGATCCAAATGATACAAAATAAAAGTTCATATTAACATGAAAATGGTGATACTTCAAGCATACTAATCAAAGTAATCATGTCTTCTCAAAATAACATGGCCAAAGAAAGTTATCCCTACAAAATCATATAGTCTAGTTGTTGCTCTATCTTCATAACACAAAGTATTTAATCATGCACAACCCCGATGACAAGCCAAGCAATTGTTTCATACTTTAATAATCTCAAACGTTTTCAACTTTCACGCAATACATGAGTGTGAGCCATGGTAGCACTATATGTGGAATAGAATGGTGGTTGTGGAGAAGACAAAAAAAGGAGAGATAGTCTCACATCAACTAGGCGTATCAATGGGCTATGGAGATGCCCATTAATAGATATCAATGTGAGTGAGTTATAAATATATGAAAGCTCAACAAAAGAAACTAAGTGGGTGTGCATCCAACTTGCTTGCTCAGGAAGACCTAGGGCATTTTGAGGAAGCCCATCATAGGAATATACATGCCAAGTTCTATAATGAAAAATGCCCACTAGTATATGAAAAGTGACAACATATGAGACTCTCTATCATGAAGATCATGGTGCTATTCACAAGTGTGGAAAAAAGAGATGGTAGCATTGTCCCTTCTCTCTTTTTCTCTCATTTTTTTTCTTTTACTCTTATTTTTCTTTGGCCTTCTTTTTCATTCTTTTTGGCCTTTCCCTTTTTTTCTTTCTCTTTTTTTTTGTAAAGTCCAAAGTCTCATCCCGACTTGTGGGAGAATCATAGTCTTCATCATCCTTTCCTCACTAGGACAATGCTCTAATAATGAAGATCATCACACTTTTATTTAACAACTCAAGAATTACAACTCAAAGCTAGAACAAGATATGACTCTATATGTATGCCTCCGGCGGTGTACCGAGATATGCAATGAATCAAGAGCGACATGTATGAAAATTATGAAGGTGGCCTTGCCACAAATATGATGTCAACTACATGATCATGCAAAAAGCAATATGACAAAAGTAATGCGTGTCATATGAACGGAACGGTGGAAAGTTGCATGGCAATATATCTCGGAATGGCTATGGAAATGCCATAATAGGTAGGTATGGTGGCTGTTTTGAGGAAGGTAAATGGTAGGTGTATGGTACCGGCGAAAGTTGCGTGGCACGAGAGAGGCTAGCAATGGTGGAAGCGTGAGGTGTGTATAATCCATGGATTCAACATTAGTCAAAAGAACTCATGTACTTGTTGTAAAAGTCTAGAAGTCATCAACGACCAAAGCACTACGCGCATGCTCCTAGGGGGATAGATTGGTAGGAAAAGACCATCGCTCGTCCCCGACCGCCACTCATAAGGAAGACAATCAATAAATAAAATTGTGCTCCAACTTCGTCACAAAGCGGTTCACCATATGTGCATGCTACGGGAATCACAACCCTTAACACAAGTATTTCTCATAATCACCTCAACTAGCATGACTCTAATATCACTACCTCCATATCTCAAAACAATTATCAAGCATCATATTGATCATAGCATCCAATTCACTTTCTATGATAGTTTTTATTATACCCAACTTGGATGCTCCTCATTCTAGGACCAACTTTGTAACCATAGCAAATACCATGCTGTTCTAAAATACTCTCAAAAATATATAAGTGAAGCATGAGAGACTAGAAATTTCTTCAAAATTAAGACACCACCGTGCTCTAAAAGATATAAGTGAAGCACTAGAGCAAAAACTATCAAGCTCAAAAGATATAAGTGAAGCTCATCCTAATCAAGTAGGCTTCTCCCAAAAGGTGTGTACAGCAAGGATGATTGTGGTAAACTAAAAAGCAAGGACTAATATAATACACGACACTCCAAGCAAAACACATATCATGTGGCGAATAAAAATATAGCTCCAAGTAAAGTTATTAATGAACGAAGACGAAAGAGGGGATGCCCGGGGCATCCCCAAGCTTAGGCTCTTGCCACCCTTTATTACATAGTCCATAAAAGCTTTACCCAAAACTTGAAAACTTCACAACACAAAACTCAAAAGGAAATCTTATAAGCTCTGTTAGTGAAAGAAAACAAAACCACCACGTAAGGTACTGTAATGAACTCATTTTTTATTTATTTTGGTGTTAAACCTACTGTATTCCAACTTCCCTATGGTTTATAAACTATTTTACTAGCCATAGATGCATTGAAATAAGCAAACAGCACACAAAAAACAGAATCTTTCAAAAACAGAACAGTCTCTAGCAATCTGTAACTAACGCAAACTTATGAACTTCAAAAATCCTACCAAAATAGGAAGTCCTGGACAATTTATTTATTCATCATAAGAAAAAAGAATCAACGCAAAGCACGTTTCTGTGATTTAACAAAATTATATTAAATGCGCAAAGTTTCATTTTTCGGACAATCAAATCAACTATCATCATAGGTTATCCTATAGGTTCTACTTGGCACAAACACTAATTAAAAGATAAAAACACATCTAAACAGAAGGTAGATGCAAGATTTATTACTAAATAGGAACAAAAACAAAAAACATAAAGAAAATTGGGTTGCCTCCCAACTAGCGCTATCGTTTAACGCCCCTATCTAGGCATAAAAGTAAAGATAGATCTAACTGGTGCCATCTTTGGCACTAAATTCATAAGTAGCCCGCATGATAGATTCATAAGGTAATTTGACTTTCACGGCCAATTGCGAAAGTGAGATCTAATAAAGATAGTAAGATAAGATAAATATATTTTTGGTATTTTATAATATAGATGCTAAAATTAAAGATGCAAATAAAATTAGATTGGAAGCAAATATGATAAGAGATAGACCCGGGGGGCATAGGTTTCACTAGTGGCTTCTCTCAAGATAGCATAAGTATTACAGTGGGTGAAAAAATTACTGTCGAGCAATTGATAGAAAAGCGAATAATTATGAGATTATCTAGGCATGATCATGTATATAGGCATCTCGTCGCAACAAGTAGACCGACTCTGCCTGCATCTACTACTATTACTCCACACATCGACCGACTCCTGCCTGCATCTAGAGTATTAAGTTCATAAGAACAGAGTAACGCATTAAGCAAGATGACATGATGTAGAGGGATAAACACAAGCAATATGATATAAACCCCATCTTGTTATCCTGGATGGCAACAATACAATACGTGCCTTGCAACCCTTTCTGTCACTGGGTAAGGACACCGCTAGATTGAACCCAAAGCTAAGCACTTCTCCCATGGCAAGAAAGATCAATCTAGTAGGCCAAACCAAACTGATAATTCGAAGAGACTTGCAAAGATAACTCAATCATACATAAAAAATTTTTAGAGAAGATTCAAATATTATTCATAGATAAACTTGATCATAAACCCACAATTCATCGGATCTCGACAAACACACCGCAAAAAGAGTTTACATCGAATTGATCTCCACAAGAGAGGGGGAGAACATTGTATTAAGATCCAAAAAGAGAGAAGAAGCCATCTAGCTAATAACTATGGACCCGTAGGTCTGTGGTAAACTACTCACAACTCATCGGAGGGGCTAGGGTGTTGATGTACAAGCCCTCCATGGTCGATTCCCCCTCCGGCGGAGCGCCGGCGAAGGCTCCAAGATGGGATCTCGCGGATATAGAAGGTTACGATGGTGGAAATTGTGTTTCGTCCACTCCCTGGATGTTTCCGGGGTACGTAGGCTTATATTGGAAAAAGAAGTACGTCAGTGGATGCACGAGGGTCCCATGAGACAGGGGGCGCGCCCTATAGGGGGGCACCCTCCTATCTCGTGGAGTCCTCGGCTGCTTATTGACTTGCACTCCAAGTCCTCTGGATCACATTCGTTCCAAAAATCATGCTCCCAAAGGTTTCATTCCATTTGGAATCTGTTTGATATTCCTTTTGTTCGAAATACTGAAATAGGCAAAAAAAAGAAATACGGGTTGGGCCTCCGGTTAGTAGGTTAGTCCTAAAAATGATATAAATATGTAAAATAAAGCACATAAACATCCAAAAGGGGTAATATACACTACAAAAAAATACACTTCCGTGATGATACGTGTTTGTCACAGTAGGTCGCGTTTTTTGTCATGCATGTACATCCATGACAAATTTATGACAGAATCAAGATAGTCATACCTATGCTGTCGTAGAAGTGTTCCATGACATTACCAAAATTATCATCATGGAAGTGTCCACTTCCATGATGATAAATCGCGGGTCACAGAAGTGCTTTCATCAAGGGTGACCGACACGTGGCATCCACCGTAACGGAACGCTGTTAAGCTATCGGGTCGGGTTTTGGATCCGATAACCCGTTAACAGCCCCGACCAATGGGGATTTTCCACGTGTAAAATCGTCATTGGCTGGAGGAAACACGTGTCGGCTCACTGTTGGGACAGATGTCATCCACTCATTGGAGAGAAGGCGCCTATGATACGTTGACACGTGGCCCGGCCCAACAGAGGCCCATTCCTGTGAAAAGACCGGCCCGTTTGACTTGGTCAAAAGGTGACGGGCCGGCCCATGGAAAGCCTGTTAACGGCCTGTTCGCATATAGCCCATTTACAGCCCGCTAACCCAAAGCCCGTTACGACCTACCCAAATTAGGCCCAGTAGCGTCATCTGGGCCATCCAATATGATTCCAGCTAGTTTTCACTTCTGGCTCATGTATGGCCCATGACGTCTTTTGGCCCATATGAGGCCCTATGTAACTCTTGGCCTATTAACGGCCCGTGGTGAAACTGGCCCGCAATGAACAGTGTATCACTTTAGACCCATTAATGGCCCGTGGTGAAACTGGTTCGTAATGAATAGTGTATCACTTTATACCCATTAATGGCCCGTTGTTCAGTTGGGCCGTTTCCAGCCCATGTTATCTTTCGGCCTTCTCAGAGCCCATTTATTCTTGGGCTCATTTCGAGCATTCGTTTACTTACGGCCCGTTACTATAATTTTCTGCTTGTGGGCCAAATTCAGCCCGTGGTTACAGTCGGCCGTTTTCATAGCGTCATCAAATACAGCCTATTAACGATGGCCCGTTATGGTCGGCCCATGAACGGACGATTCCAACTCTAGCCCGTTTATGGCCATAAGGCGGCCTGTTATTGGCCCATGTTTGGCCAATCGATCATACGGCCCGTATAAGGCCCATTGATGATAGGGCCTGTAGAAGGCCCATTGTTTCTACGGCCCGTAGAAGGCCCAATGTTTCCATGGCCCATAGAAGGCCTACTGTTTGTACGGCCCGTAGAAGGCCCACTGTTTCTACGGCCCGTAGGAGGCCCAGTGTCACTACAGTAAATATTAGCCCATGGTTATTGTGGCCTAGTTTTAAAAAATAGGTTATTGCAGCCACTAGCAAACCGCGGAAAAATAACTTCACTGACTACAAGAAAACAAATAAACAAGACAACAAGGAAATAAATAAGCAAGCAACTTATGCTAGGCTATCACGGCTATTACACATATTACATCCACTGGGCACCAAAGTTCACCACCAGTGCAAATATAGGGAACACAGCAGCATATAAACGCTGCAGCAAAACAAGTCTAGAACTGAAACCACTTCAGAAGATTTCAAGAAACAATATCCTGGGTACCCATAATGCTGGCAAGATGCTTAGCAAGCTTATTAACTTTCTCTTGTTTGGCGCTTAAATCCTCCAGCGCTTGCTGTTGCACAAGAAAGTATGCATCTGAATTCTTGTGACGCCCGGGTAATCAAGCTACAGTAACCCTCTGGTAATGATGCCACATCACCTCGATTATTGTTGATAATCTCGCGTTAGTTCAGAACCGATCCAACTTCAAAATTGAATTAAAGTCAAAACAATTAAAGTTTTCAAAAGTCAAAACTAAGTTGTTCCTAATGTGTCAAATAATCCATAATAAATGTTGGTGAAGAAATCATCTTTTAATAAAACACTTAAATGCACTAAATAAACTAAAACAATGATAAAACAATTATCTAAAATGCTTTTAAGATAATAGGCAAATGCAAAATACTTTATTTAAAGTGCCAAAGTATTTGGGGCAGTGACCTATTTAATGACACCAAATTAGTTGTCACTTTTAAATTTTATAAACTAAAATAATAGAAAACAGAAAAGTAATAGAATAAAAAAAGGAAAGAGAAAAGAAGAACAAAAAAAAAAGAGATGGAAAAGGCCCTCCCGCCAATCGGGCAGAAGGCCCGGTGGCCGACCCACTCGGCCCAGCCGCGGCCCATCCCCTGCCTACTAACCCACTCCCCCTCGCACCGTAACCCTAACCGGCCCACTCATCCCCCCCCCACTCCCACGTCGCTCACCCCACTCCCCCTCTGCCTCCCTCCCTGATCCAGATCGGGATCGGGGGCGCTCGTCGTCGCCGCCGCCGGAACGAACCGTCGCCCCCTCGCGCCACGCCGCTGGGCAGCGCCAGCACGACGATTTCGCCTCGTCACGACGCCGCCAGACCCTCTCCGTCGGCTGCCTCCTCCTCACCGACGCCGCTGACGCCACCCCGCCGCCAGACGCCGCCACTCGCCAGACTCTCTCACGCCGTCGGCGTCGTCCCGTCTCCCTCCTCACGCCCGCTGCCTAGTCCCTACGACCATTGTGAGCCCTTCCTCTCCTCTTTCCCCACGCGCGCTCACGCGGCCGACTTGCCACCACCGCCCAGCGCCCATAGCCACCGCGATGTCCGCGCCACCAGCGCCGTCCGGCTTCGCGCCCGTGGTCACCCCGACGCCAGACGCCTGTTGCCGCCCATCACAAGACACGAGCACCACCGGCGCTGCAGAACGTCCCGACCGACACCGCCGCCCTGCTGGCTGCACCATCGCTGCGCTGCCCCCGCTTGCACGCCTCACCTCCTCTCGCAGCCCTCCGCCGTTCGCTGCCCCCCTGCAGGCAGCTCTGCCTCGCCGGCGCCAAGGCCTGGCCGTGCCCGAGGCCAGCTCCCGGGTTCCCCCGATCGGGCGCCCGCAGCGCCCAGAGCCCCTGCCCGTTCGGGTTGCACCCGCAACCTGCACACCAGCAAAGGCCCCTATGGCCCTATGACACATGGGCCCCGCCCAGATAACTTTTTTTTTAAAAAAAGAATTAAAAAATAAATAAATAAAATATTAATTAGTTAATTAATTAAAGAATTAATTAACTTAATTAATCCTGATTAGATTAACCTAATCATCTAGTTTAGTTAATTAATCTGTTAGGTTAGTTAACAGTCAATGACATGCGGGACCCACACGTCAGTTGACCAGTCAACACCTCTGTTGACTGCTGACGTCATGCTGACGTCATGATGACGTCAGCAAACACTGTTCTGGATAATGTTGTTTTAAAATAATTAAATAAATCTTAAAAATGATTTAAATCTTTTAAAATTAATATAAAATAAACCGTAGCTCGGATGGAAAAACTTTATACATGAAAGTTGCTCAGAACGACGAGACGAATCCGGATACGCAACCCGTTCGTCCGCGACACACCCCTAGCATGCCGAACACGCAACTTTCCCCCTCCGGTTCACCGGTCCAAAAATGCGGAACACCGGGAATACTTTCCCGGATGTTTTCCCCCTTCGTCGGTATCACCTACTACCGCGATTGGGCACACCTAGCCTCGTTACTTGTCTTGTCATGCATCGATATGCATCTGTTTGCATTGTATTCATTGTTTCTTCCCCTCTTCTCTCCGATAGACTACGAGACCGACGCGCTGCCGCCCAAGACGACTCACGGAGTTGACGACCCTCTCTCTTGCCGAGCAACCAGGCAAGCCCCCCTTGATCACCGGATATCGCCTATTCGTTCTATCTCGCTTGCATTAGAGTAGTGTAGCATGTTCTTGCTTTTCGTTATTCCTATTCGATGCATAGCCTGTCCTTGCTACTCTCTGTTGATACCTTTACCGCAATCCTACCGCTTAGTATAGGATGCTAGTGTTCCATCAGTGGCCCTACACTCTTGTCCGTCTGCCATGCTATACTACTGGGCCGTGATCACTTCGGGAGGTGATCACGGGCATATACTATATACTTTACACTGTTACACAACCTGTGATACTGTTCGGAGATGGGGGCTGAAAGGACAGGTGGCTCCATCCCGGTAGAGGTGGGCCTGGGTTCCCGACGGCCCCCGACTGTTACTTTGTGGCGGAGCGACAGGGCAGGTTGAGACCACCTAGGAGACAGTGGGCTGGCCTGTTCGGCGTTCGCGGATACTTAACACGCTTAACGAGATCTTGGTATTTGATCTGAGTCTGGCCATTTGGTCTATACGCACTAACCATCTACGTGGGAGTAGTTATGGGTATCCCGACGTCGTGGTATCAGCCGAAGCCTTCTTGACGTCGGACGACGGAGCGGCGCGCCGGGTTGGACTGCGTTAACGCAACTTCCTTTGTAATGGAGGTTGCTAGGTCGCTCACCGTCGCGTCGCATAGCGTGCGTGTGTGCTTTCGAGGCGATGGGCCCGGACCCTGCGCGCTTAGGTTTAGACCGGCGTCTTGACCTCTCTGTTGTGCCTAGGTGGGGCTGCGACGTGTTGATCTTCCGAGGCCGGGCATGACCCCGAAAAGTGTGTCCGGCCAAATGGGATCAAGCGTGTTGGGTTATGTGGTGCACCCTGCAGGAAGTTAATCTATTGAATAGCCGTGTCCCTCGGTAAAGGACGACCGGAGTTGTACCTCGACCTTATGACAACTAGAACTGGATACTTAATAAAACACACCCTTCCAAGTTCCACAGACAACCCGGTGATCGCTTTTCCACGGGGCGACGAGGGGAGGATCGCCGGGTAGGATTATGCTATGTGATGCTACATGGCGATGCTACTTGAAGGACTTCAGTCTACTCTCTTCTACATGCCGCAAGACGGAGGCTGCCAGAAGCGTAGTCTTCGACAGGATTAGCTATCCCCCTCTTATTCGGCATTACGCGATTCGGTCCTCCGATATGGCCCTTTACACATATACACATGCATATGTAGTGTAGCTCCTTGCTTGCAGTACTTTGGATGAGTACTCACGGTTGCTTTCTTCCCCTTTTCCCCTTTCCTTTCTTTACGGTTGTCGCAACCAGATGCTGGAGTCCAGAGCAGACGCCACCGTCGATGGCGACTACTACATCGGAGGTGCCTACTACTACGTGCGGTGTCTGGCGGCGACGACTGTGAGTAGTTTAGGAGGATCCGAGGCGGGAGGCCTGCGCCTCTTCGATCTGTATCCCGGTTTGTGCTAGCCTTCTTAAGGCAAACTTGTTTAACTTATGTACGTACTCAGATATTGTTGCTTCGCGTCTATGTTCGAAAGCACTTGTATTCGAGCCCTCGAGGCCCCGGCTTGTATTATGATGCTTGTATGACTTATTTATGTTTTTAGAGTTGTGTTGTGATATCTTCCGTGAGTCCTCGATCTTGATCGCACACGCGTTTGCGTGCATGATTAGTGTACGATTGAATCGGGCGTCCAAGTTGGTATCGAGCCATTCGCCTCAGAGAATCCACTTTCCAACTCCTTGGCGAAGTTGAGTCTAGTCATTGCAAAACCTTTACTAACATGGCTGTGTGGCCTATAGGCCCACGTCGCCATTTGGGTGGTATTAGGATCTTTTATTCCTTGATCTTTACTCGGGACTCGAGCTCTCTTCTTTTCGGGTTAAATGATTTTGCTAAAACAAAACTAACTTTAGGTTCTCGCAAGTACTTTCTCCCGAGAGCCCTTGTTACCGATGACTTTCTTTGCACTGAAGAAGAAGATACTCTCCGATATTCTCTCGAGACCTTGTGCTTGTCGCGTTTGCAATTCCCTACCACCGAAACATCCTTATGGATAACTACTTACACTTGCCATTCATACAATCATCCCCCATTGATCTTGTTAGTACAAGATACCCCGAAGTTTTCTCTATTATTCCGAGAATACTTTGTGCCTACTGCCTAGCAGTTCCTTGCCACCGGAATACCCCTATGATTAATTTCTCGCCTTATTGAGTATCCGTTCAACCCCACTTGTTCTTGTGTTTCACATTGGTCTTCGAAATACTATTTGATCCTCCAAAAATCCTTAGTAGCTTATTGCTCGGCAATACTTGTCTGCTTGCATTATGGATGCTTTCCATATGTCTGGCAATATTCGTTAGTATCCTTAGACACCGTCATTTTGGTCCTATCGATTCAAACATGTGTGTGAAAGCACACATTCATCAGTTGATCCTCCTAAATTATCTTTCCGGCTCATACGTCATTTTGAACATGAGTTGGATCTCGACCCATCAAATTGTTGATGATTGTACCCATAAGGCTATTCAGCTTATCCATCCCCAATCAGAGCATTTATTCTGATCCCTTATCTTGGAATTCATAATTCCTTTGCATTGGAGATTTGAGTTAGTCAGTTGTTTCCATAAACTGATGTCCTTGCATTCCTTCTTCCTCTGGTTGAGTACCGATGCTCACATCAGACCCCTTGTGGACCACCAGATCCTTTGTTGGATTTTATCCGATAGCATCCTTAGTATTCTATAAGCTTGTGAGCGTTTCCTCGGATACACAATGCCTTTGGTAAATTGTATCCTCTGCTTTCTCCAGCATGCTCTACTATCGATCTTGTGTTATTTATTCCTGAAATTGTGGTATATGTTTCTAAGATGCCCCATGGGTTGAACATATACCTTCCTTAATTTGTGTGAACCCAAAAGTCTTCATGGGTCATAACCTTCTGGTATTCCGCCAGTTAAACTTTCAAACTCTAAACATTCTTAACTGAGAGCAGTAAATGAAAAGTTGTGTATTGGAGAAGTGGGAGTCGACCTTGAACTTTGTGTTCATGCCCATGGACCCGATGTAGATCTTATCATTAAAAGCTTCTCTTAAATTAATTATTCCTTGGTATAAGTTCATCTTATACCGGATCCGCCTTTGCAATCGTGGTTCCGACCATATTGTTCTTCTTTGTTCCCATTTCTCGGGCAAGTTTAAACATTTGTCTTCTACGGATCAATACCCTAGTCCAACCTCTACTTTGATCCGTCCTCGAGTATTACCCCCTGGTATCTCGGGATTATCTTGGAACTGCATAACTTCTTATGAGTTCTTCATCAAGTACTACGTTCTCACTGATTACAATCTTACATGGGCTCTGAGTTATTAAACACTCAAAGACACCGATAACTGACTCGAGTCCGCATCGCGATTAAACAAGTCTTGGTAACCTTCATTACTTACGAGTTTGAACTCAATCACGTCATTCCTAGCCTGTTTGGCTATATCCTTGTCGTGCCGATTTTAACTGTGCTACCTGGTCCTTCTTCCCAGAGCACAATTTTTGACGATGAGCTAAGCTTACGTCGATCTTCCTCATCATATCATTTCGCTTTGGACAACAAGCTTGCTTTGGAGTTTGTGTCGTACCCATGGTTTCAATAACCTTTTGCTTCATCATTCCTTTGACTTGATGTCATCGCCAATTGATTACATCTTCATGAATTCTCTCGACAAATGTGTCGTGCTCATCATCAGCATTCTGAGCTCTTCCAGGATATCAATGGAATTCATGATGAGAAAAACAATCCTTGCCCTCGATGATTAGTGTTATCATCGACCACTCTACTACCTTTCCTCTAACACAAACTTGTTCTTGTTTCGTGTTATACCTTGAGATTCCTTGCTATCCAGCAATTGTTCTTCTTTACATTGGAATATTGCCATCTTTTATGTCAAGAATGTCGTGAGAGTTTCACCACCTCTTAAGGAATTCTTGATACAATGATGCTTCTCACCATCATAATTCTTCTCTTGGTCCCCGTGTTGAGTGAACTCTGTTATGAGAATTTAATATCTCTAGCAACCTTGCTACTTCAGAGTTAATGGACAATATTTCCAATGTAGTGTGCTGGTTGCTAAATTTCCATTCCGACGTTGGTCGTGCAACCCAGCCCATATTTCGGGTGCCCCTTTCAACCAATAGTTAATTGTGTATGCTTTCATCGAGCATACATCATTATATCGTTTGATCTGACAAGTGTTGCCACCTTGTTCACATCATTGTGGAAATCCATCTTTTGTTAATCTCGATGAATAGTCGTTGAGTCCATTAGCCAGCTCCTCGTCTTCTCCTTGGTTTAATGTTGAACTCTTGTTTCGGAATTCGCTTCCATAGTTCATTCTCCGAGAATCTTACAATGTCATCTCGTCAATTTGTGTTGCACATTTTCTTCTCAGACATCCTGAGTCTGAGGTATCTTGATACCAATCAGACTGAATCTCGGTACGATATGATGGATGGGACATATCCCCAAGAGTTATAACATTGGTCTCTACATAACCCGGTAAGGTGGTGTCTTTGTTTAGCACCCCTGGCCAAAGGCCCTATTGTTATAGATTCCTTTTTGGCAAGGTTAACCATTCTTCCATATGGAACTTGTAAGACCTATTTTATAGGTTGCTCCTGATGAATCCTTTGTTTATCCAAGTCAGGCCCTTGATTGAAACACCATGCATTGCTATCTCGAAGCATGTTCGTGGTACTCCGCTTTTCAACAAGGACATTTGAAGCCCAATGCTAAATGTTTCCTGCTCAATTATCCAAACACCGCTGTATGGATAATGTCATGAAAATTTCTCTCCCCTCACCTAGAGGCTTTTCTACCTTATATCCTGTCAAGGATATCATTCTCTACTTGTCCTTGGTAAGGATGTACCCTTGAAATATGTGTTTAGACACATTTTCCTTTCCATTATTCTGTTTAAACCTGATAATCACTTTTCCTTTCCATTGGTTTGTTTGACCTCTCTTGTGATCTATATAATCTAAGCAGTAATGATTCACTGCTTATGTAAACACCTCGGTGCGCAATTCCGTCAGCAAAACCTTGTTACTATTGTTGATGACATTTACGAAATACACCGATGAACGGGAACCTTGCCTATTGGCCCGCCTCGTTCAACGAGCAGGAAAATGGTTCTCCTCGTCCCTCGCCCTTGGTACCAACGTTGTTACCAACATAACTGACAGGCTATTCTCTGACCTGTCTTGCTATCATGACCGTGCAAGATGTCATTGCCCTTCCTACTTTTAACCCACATGGTGGGCCCATAACCCACAGGTCCACTGGATCGAAACCTGACTCTTCTTTACAACCCGAATTCTAATGTATCCTTTGCACCTGGCTTCGTATGTGATTCACAAGCTAAATGCTATACCATTATTCATCCTGGAATCAAACAACAGGTTATTCTCGTTGTTCAAACCCCCACTCCAGCTTCTGTCTAGTCATTGAATGATTGCCTACCCGTTTGGAACTTTGGTACCATCGTATATTGCACTCAACGAATCCACTGAAATACAACTCGTGGGGGTACCTTATGTATTCCCATTGAGTTCACCTTCAGATGCCCATCTTAGTGGAGATGCGTTCTTCCGGAGTTTTTCCCCTTGATCGCGTTCGTAGGACGACGGAGATCCCGAAGAAAGGATGACGACTTGATCATGGAGACTTGAAGCAGAGAAATGAAGACATCAACGGAAGGGATCAACCTCTTCGAAAAGGGCAGCCAAGACCGAGAAGACTCGTTAGGTTTTTCGCTACGAGCACCTTTCCCCCCCTTACTCCACCGCTTAAATCTCGGGACGAGATTTCTTGTAGTGGAGGAGAATTGTGACTTGGGTAATCAAGCTACAAGAACCCTCCGTAATGATGCCACATCACCTCGATTATTGTTGATAATCTCGCGTTAGTTCGAGAACCGATCCAACTTCAAAATTGAATTAAAGTCAAAACAATTAAAGTTTTCAAAAGTCAAAACTAAGTTGTTCCTAATGTGTCAAATAATCCATAATAAATGTTGGTGAAGAAATCATCTTTTAATAAAACACTTAAATGCACTAAATAAACTAAAACAATGATAAAACAATTATCTAAAATGCTTTTAAGATAATAGGCAAATGCAAAATACTTTATTTAAAGTGCCAAAGTATTTGGGGCAGTGACCTATTTAATGACACCAAATTAGTTGTCACTTTTAAATTTTATAAACTAAAATAACAGAAAACAGAAAAGTAATAGAATAAAAAAAACAGGAAAGAGAAAACAGAACAAACAAAAAAAAGAGATGGAAAAGGCCCTCCCGGCCAACTGGGCCAGAAGGCCCAGCTGGCCGACCCACTCGGCCCAGCCGCGGCCCATCCCCTGCCTACTAACCCACTCCCCCTCGCACCAGTAACCCTAACTGCCCACTCATCCCCACACCCCCGTCGCTCACCCCTCCCCTCGCCTCCTCCTCGATCCAGATCGGGATCGGGCGCTTCGTCGACGCCGCCCGAACGAACCCGTCGCCCCTCGCGCCCCACGCCGCTGGGGCGCCGCAAGACGACCCGCCGCCTCGTCACAGCGCCGCCAGACCCTCTCCGCCGGCCTGCCTCCTCCTCACCGACGCCGCTCGACGCCACCCCGCCGCCAGGACGCCGCCACCTCGCCAGACTCCTCCTGCTACGCCGACGTCGTCCCCGTCTCCCTCCTCACGCCCGCTGCCTAGTCCCTACGACCCGCTGTGAGCCCCGCTTCCTCTCCTCTTTCCCCCACAGCGCTCACCGCGGCCGACGCACCGGCCACCGCCCCGCGCGCCCATGGCCACCGCGATGTCCGCGCCCACCAGCGCCGTCCGGCTTCGCGCCCGTGGTCACCCTCGACGCTGACGCCGTTGGCGCCCACACGCGACACGAGCACCACCCGGCGCTGCGAACGCGTCGACCGACAGCCGCCGCTCTGCTGGCTGCACTATCGCCTGCTGCCCCCGCTGCCTCACCTCCTCTCGCAGCCTCCGCGTTCTCGCTGCCCCACCGCGGGGCCTCGCCTCGCGGGCGCGCGTGCCTGGCCGTGCCGAGGCCAGCTCCGGGTTCCCCGATCGGCGCCCCGGCGCCAGAGCCCTGCCGTTCGGGTTGCACCCGCAACTCTGACACCAAAGAAAGGCCCCTATGGCCCTATGACACATGGGCCCCGCCCAGATAACTTTTTTTTAAAAAAAAAAGAATTAAAAAATAAAATAAAAATAAATAAATAAAATATTAATTAGTTAATTAATTAAAGAATTAATTAACTTAATTAATCCTGATTAGATTAACCTAATCATCTAGTTTAGTTAATTAATCTGTTAGGTTAGTTAACAGTCAATGACATGCGGGACCCACACGTCAGTTGACCAGTCAACACCTCTGTTGACTGCTGACGTCATGATGACGTCAGCAAACACTGTTCTGGATAATGTTGTTTTAAAATAATTAAATAAATCTTAAAAATGATTTAAATCTTTTAAAATTAATATAAAATAAACCGTAGCTCGGATGGAAAAACTTTATACATGAAAGTTGCTCAGAACGACGAGACGAATCCGGATACGCAACCCGTTCGTCCGCGACACACCCCTAGCATGCCGAACACGCAACTTTCCCCCTCCGGTTCACCGGTCCGAAAATGCGGAACACCGGGAATACTTTCCCGGATGTTTTCCCCCTTCGTCGGTATCACCTACTACCGCGATTGGGCACACCTAGCATCGTTACTTGTCTTGTCATGCATCGATATGCATCTGTTTGCATTGTATTCATTGTTTCTTCCCCCTCTTCTCTCCGATAGACTACGAGACCGACGCTGCTGCTGCCCAGTACGACTACGGAGTTGACGACCCCTCTCTCTTGCCAGAGCAACCAGGCAAGCCCCCTTGATCACGGATATCGCCTATTCTGTTCTATCTGCTTGCATTAGAGTAGTGTAGCATGTTATGCGCTGTTATTCCTATTCGATGCATAGCTTGTCCTTGCTACTACTGTTGATACCTTTACCTGCAATCCTACCTGCTTAGTATAGGATGCTAGTGTTCCATCAGTGGCCCTACACTCTTGTCCGTCTGCCATGCTATACTACTGGGCCGTGATCACTTCGGGAGGTGATCACGGGCATATACTATATACTTTACACTGTTACACAACCTGTGATACTGTTCGGAGATGGGGGCTGAAAGGACAGGTGGCTCCATCCCGGTAGAGGTGGGCCTGGGTTCCCGACGGCCCCCGACTGTTACTTTGTGGCGGAGCGACAGGGCAGGTTGAGACCACCTAGGAGGCAGTGGGCTGGCCTGTTCGGCGTTCGCGGATACTTAACACGCTTAACGAGATCTTGGTATTTGATCCGAGTCCGCCATTTGGTCTATACGCACTAACCATCTACGTGGGAGTAGTTATGGGTATCCCGACGTCGTGGTATCACCGAAAGCCTTCTTGACGTCGATGACGAGCGCGCGCGCCGGGTTGGACTGCGTTAACGCAACTTCCTTTGTAATGGAGGTTGCTAGGTCGCGCCACCGTCACGTCATAACGTGCGTGTGTGCTCGAGGCGATGGGCCTGACCCTGCGCGCTTAGGTTTAGACCGGCGTCTTGACCTCTCTGTTGTGCCTAGGTGAGGCTGCGGCGTGTTGATCTTCCGAGGCGGGCATGACCCGAAAAGTGTGTCCGCCAAATGGGATCAAGCGTGTTGGGTTATGTGGTGCACCCTGCAGGAAGTTAATCTATTGAATAGCCGTGTCCCTCGGTAAAAGGACGACCGGAGTTGTACCTCGACCTTATGACAACTAGAACTGGATACTTAATAAAACACACCCTTCCAAGTTCCACGACAACCCGGTGATCGCTTTTCCACGGGCGCGAGGGAGGATCGCGGGTAGGATTATGCTATGTGATGCTACATGGCGATGCTACTTGAAGGACTTGATCTACTCTCTTCTACATGCCAAGAAGACGGAGGCTGCGAAGCGTAGTCTTGACGGGATTAGCTATCCCCTCTTATTACGGCATTCTCGATTCGGTCCTCCGATATGGCCCTTTACACATATACACATGCATATGTAGTGTAGCTCCTTGCTTGCGTGAGTACTTTGGATGAGTACTCACGGTTGCTTTCTTCCCCTTTTCCCCTTTCCTTTCTTTACGGTTGTCGCAACCAGATGCTGGAGTCCGAGAGCGACGCCACCGTCGATGGCGACTACTACACTGGAGGTGCCTACTACTACGTGCAGGTGCTGACGACGACGACTGGGAGTAGTTTAGGAGGATCCAGGCGGGAGGCCTGCGCCTCTTCGTCTGTATCCCGGTTTGTGCTAGCCTTCCTAAGGCAAACTTGTTTAACTTATGTCTGTACTCAGATATTGTTGCTTCCGCTGACTCGTCTATGTTCGAGCACTTGTATTCGAGCCCTCGAGGCCCCTGGCTTGTATTATGATGCTTGTATGACTTATTTATGTTTTTAGAGTTGTGTTGTGATATCTTCCGTGAGTCCTCGATCTTGATCATTGCGCTTTGCGTGCATGATTAGTGTACGATTGAATCGGGGGCGTCACAATTCTGCAGGGACTTCCTCAGTCCTTCGGCTTCTTGCCGCAGCACAGATGACTGATGCCTTTCAGCTTGTAGCTGAGACTGAAGAAGCCGAAGTGATTCAGGCAGCGAGTTCGAAGAGCTTGTGCTAGCGGCATCGCCAAGACTTTCGAACACTACATCAACGCAGGACTGTGGGGTTTTCTCACTGTCTACAAGATCGTTTTTATCACCTTTCTTGGAGACCAATAGGGTTGTATCACTATCTTGAACCTTATATGCATTACTTTCTCTACCATTGCATAGTGGGGTGCTCTTCTCCAATATTCTGTTTGCATACTACAAGAGAAACAAGCAGACACATCACAGGTTTAGCTTGTAGTATACCAAACTCATTTTGGTAAACTGGTTCAGTAGTAAGGTGGACAGGATAATAGCATGAAACAAACATATATCTATGTACTATGGTCACTGTATTGTCCATATCATTCTAGTTTATGTTCCCTAATCAAGATAGAGACATAGTTCAACTCATATATTTTTAAGACACAGCACCATAGACAGAATATAAGTTTGAGAAACTACACAACATTGGCAGCACTTGTAATGTGCATCACATGAGAACATAACTGTTTATACAACTTAAACTGAAATCAACATAGAGCAAGAAGTTAGAACAACAATCCAGTTAAAGAAATAGGTTTAAAACATACCTGTTGCGCCATTGGAGTTTCAATTGGATCCTTCAAATTCTAAAGTAGTTGGGATGAGTAAATACAGTGATGCAACAGTAAAGGATTATGGACCATAGCTACGGAATCTGACCTGAGAATAGTTGCTCTTCTGCTTTAAACGTGGAGTTTGGGTTAGCTGTGGTGGTCTTCGTGCTTTGGGCACTGCAGTAGCTTTACAAACTGCTCGTGTGGGGGTACTCGGTGGTGGACATGGTGCTTTGTCAACTATAAGTGGGTTCTTGTCACTGGGGTTGCGGTTAGATGGGTTGTAGCTGGTTTCTCGCCAACGTGTAAGTGTGCAATCTGGAAGAGTCTCGATTATGTGTGGTGGGGCTAGTTTGTGGGCCAGTACAACCATGGTTCTATCTGCATCGACGGGTAGCACTGTCTTTTGTGAAGAACGGGTTTTTCCTCCCTTAGATACTTCCATCACTCCCTCCAATTCAAATGGCTGATAAAAAGAAAAGAAATTGAACATACAGACATTGTATGATAGACAGATGTGGTAATTCGCATATATGTTGTCTAACCAAACAGGACAGCATGACACAATTTCACATATATGATGCCTAACTAAACAGGATAGCATGACACAGTTTCAGATATATGATGGATAACTTAACAGGATATAATGGCATAATTCAACATATGATGAGTACCTAAACAGGATGACATGACAAAACTATATGATGTCTTTCTAAAATAGGTTGGGACGAAATAATTCACATACATGTTGTCTAAGTATACAGGATGGCATGATATAATTGACATAATTGATTCATATACTAAGAAGCTGGCACTCGCATGTATGATCTCTAAACTAAGAAAATATAATTCAATATTGTGCATACGATGTCTAAACTAAGCAATGCAAGACACCATATGCATCATATGAGAAATATAAACATTGCAACTTAGAGCATACACCTCAGGTGGGATATAGGACTGGTCATGTGTCTCTCAATCCTCCTCTGAGGAGCTCCCTGTAACCATCGAGATATATGCTTCAACAGGTACCATTGCCTGCTCTGAAGACCTTGGTTTCACTCCAGATTTTTCCATAACCGGCTCAAATGGCTGATAAACATGAAGAGTAGTTCAATATACACAGATTGTCGACAAATGGAATACGTAATGAAAAAAAGATGGCATGAGATAATTCACATATATGATGCCTGGCTCCATGGCGGTGCATAATTCACATATATGATAACTGGCTGAAAAACATGGTATTGCATAATTCACATATCTGATATAGAAAGAAAACATGAGGCATTCACACAAAGCATGTCTAATCTAAGCAGATGGCATGGCAATGCAAGACACCGTATGCATGATATGAGAAATATAACCCAGCCAAGTTAGAGCATGCACCTCGGGGAATACGACTGGTCATCTCTCTCTGAATCCTCCTCGAGGAGCTATTCAGAACCAAAGAAGAAATCTGCATCGACGGTGTAGCATCGATCGCTTAGAAGACCTTGTTTTCACTCCAAATTTTCCCATGACAGACTCAAATGGCTGATGCATAGGAAGAGTAGATGAATGTATAAACATTGCTGACAAATGGAACACATTATGGAAAAAAATATGGCACGATACAATTCACATATCGATGGTGGCTAAACAGATGGCATTGCATGATTCATGTATATGATGCCCGGCTAAAGAAGATGGCATTGCATAATTTTATATACTCCCTCCGTTCCTAAATATTTATCTTTTTAGAGATTTCAAATGGACCACCACATACGGATGTATATAGACATATTTTAGAGTGTAGATTCACTCATTTTGTTCCGTATGTAGTCACTTGTTGAAATCTCTAAAAAGACAAATATTTAGGAATGGTGGGAGTATGATATAGAAACCGAACAGGTGGCATTCACAGAAAGCAAATCTAAACTAAGCTGATGACATATAAGATGTATAATGTAAGCAATGCTAAGTGCCATATGCATGATATGACCAACATTAGCATGCCAGGTTACAGCAAACACCTCAGGTGGTAAACAGGCATGGTCGGCTCCTTCTGAATCTCCATCTAAACAGTTATCTTCCTCTGGAATACAATCTGGAAATGCAGGAGAGGGGGCACTTCGCCCACCATGGAGCAGCGTCTGATGACATTATATTCAAGACGCAACCGTCTTCTCTTTTCTCTACATGTTCGAGACGATTGTGTACAATATCGACATGCATAATAAAAAAATAGTTAGATTTTGTAAGGCCTAAGGGGTGCATGCAAAAATCAAGACTGATGGTAGCAAACGAGTGGATGGATCCAAAACTAATGATAGCAGGTATATTATAGCTTCAGTTTAAAAAGATAGACAATGGATCATCTATTATTTGTTGCCCACCCAACATGAACCACATAGAAGACCCCAGATGAACCAGATAGTAGACAGATACTATTCGTTGTTGGCTCGATATGAGACCCATGGGCAATTCAAAACACAAGATTGAATGATAAAGTAGCAGGTAATAATAACCGATGTATAACGTAAGCAAACACGAAAGACTGCGACCTCTCTTCTGGAACTGTCTCGTCCTCAGGTTCATCTGCTCAGTCGATGATGTTAATGCAGTTGGCGTGGCTGCCGGCAACGGGGAAGATGATCTGAGGCGGCAAAAGAAAGTTTGCAGGGGGGATCTCTGCTGCAGTGAACGCTTCGGTCGATGGTGCACCTCAGGTGGGTTGGATGACGGCACGGCAGGAGCAGGACATAACACACAGAGTTTTCTTTGATGCCAATCTAAAAATGAAGTAAATTTGTAAGGGCTCCTTAGAATTGGAGGATTCTATAAACACATGGACAGGAAAAACACAGGAATAGGATAGGAATGCACCTGCAAAATAGAGCATTTGGAAACATAGGATTTCAGTCAACCTGGGTGTTTGGCTCACATGAATTAGAAGAACAGAGGAATGGAGAAACAAACTGATGCGACGAGTGTACAACCTCTTTGGCATAGCCTTGTGGACCTCAGCATCATTGGGTTGGACGTGGAGAATGGTGATGATGCTGGTGTGACTGTCGGAGGCGGGGAAGAAGATCTGAGGCCTCTGGAAACGGTGCTGAGGGTACTGCTCCGCTGTGATGGATGGTTCTGTCGTTGGATCAGCTCCGCTAAGGTGTACGGCGACGAGGCTGAAGCATGACAAGACAGACAACTTTAATCAGAAGTGGGACCCTAATATCATCTGCAATAGATGATGTAAAATACATCACCAAAAAGTTCTAGATGTAAAACGCATCAGCCGCGCCACGGCCGATCCGACAAATGCTGTAAGTATCTGTTCACTCGAACTTAATCAAGAAAATGAACTTCACAATCGAAACTGAATTTTCTTGTCAAACAGATTGAACTAGGTGTGAGCATTGCAATAGATGTTTAGGGCGTTCAACCACTAGTAGCAGAGAAGCAGTGATCTAAATCAGCAGACGCTCGAGCAGGGAACGCACTAGCAGAGAGCAAGTCGTGCAGTAGCACCACGAGCGAGTGCTAAAGCAGCAACTCCTGTAGCTGCCGGAGGTCGTGCAGCAGCAGCAGCGCAAGCAAGAGCAAGAGCAGAGCAGCAGCACAAACGAAAGCAGGAGCAGTGCAGCAGCGCGACCGACAGCAAGAACAGAGCCGCAACATGAGCGAGAGGCGGAGCAGCTGCAGCTAGTGCCGTTGTGGAAGTCGCCGCAGAGGAAGCAATGACATGGGGGAGAGACGCCGTGGATGATGTGGCCGGCGACGGCGCCGTCAATGGAGACGTCATGTCTGCTCGGTATCGAGCACCGGCAGCCCTGTGAGATCGAATAAAAGATAAAATGCAGCGGTGAGTGCAGAACCTCTTTGGTCGCGCCGAGTTGGCCTTGGCTTCATCGGAGGAGGGTGCTGCGGTTCCGGTGGGGCAGGTCAAGACGGTGCTGTGGGGATTAAGGTGGCGCGATAGACGAGGCGAACATCAGGGCAGCTCCTTGGAGGTGGAGGACGGGGCGGCTGATCCGGTGGGACGACGAGATCGACAACGGATCCTCATCCGGTGCGGTGCATGAGGGACGGCGAGCTGTTGCGGTGGATGACGTAGTCGGGGAAGAGTCTCCAGTTGGGCGGCGGTCGGGAGGCCGATGGAGGACGTGGGGTTTCGCGGGTTTTGGCGGCCTCGGTGTACGAATGAGGGGAGGAGGGGGAGCCAAGCTTAGGGACGCGCTTGTCCGAAATGTAGGGTAAGTTACCAGTGTACCCCCACCGGTTTTGACACCGCGACGTGGAGCTTCATTTCCGGCTGAGGGGTAGAAGGGGGATTTCGCATGCTGGGCTATGGGAGCGATTTCGGATGAGGAGGGAGTTCTCACGCGCGTCCAAATTTTGGGATAACAAGGCGCGGCGCGGGTTGAAGAAGCGGGAGTTTCAAAGCAGGCGAGACAAAAGATACTCGAGCTTGAAAATTTCGGGATAACAAGGTGCGGATTCCTTGTTCGGCAGAACAAACTTAATGTGTAAAAAAATCATACAAGACAAAAGAGAGTCATGTCCACTTTTACTATATTGCTGTAGATGCCATTGAAAAATGTAAAAAAAACTCGGGAGGACGTGATTACCCTGAACAGTACCAAATCGATTCGCACTTCCCTCAACAAAAAAAATCAATTCCCACCAAAGAAAGAGTAATGTCCCTTTTTATATGATTACAGATGCCATGATCTTGAATTTCAATTTTTGAATCCACGTTATGTTGAATTCGAATATATCATTAGGTGACCTTGTGGTTTATAATTGATGTAGTCATACATTTTGATCTTCCATCATATGTGAACATTTTACTCCACCATGTGAACATATATATTGTCGTCTACCATATGGACTAAATTTGAATCAATTTTCCTTATTTGAATACGATTATTGTCAAGTTATACAATAATTTAAATATTATCTTGATAACAAAAAGACATGCATATAGCAGTAATCATATTTCACTATGAACTACATGTACTATACGCTCTCCAATTCAAATATCTGTATCCATTTTATGTTGAATTCAAATCATAGTACATTATTGGTCTCGGTAGCGAGATGATCGGGATAATCTAAACCCTGTTTTCATAGGTATAATTTTTGGCTGAATTGGGACAATTTTTGGTACAAGCCTCTTGCAAAACCAGAGATTCTCTCAACAAGCCTCGTGGTTCCGAGAGGGAACGTGTCACCTTTGTGTGCAAAACGATATACGCTGCCTCCCCCCTGATTTTATTTACAGAGGCAACATAGAACTATATGAGTGCCCTATTAAATTTTGGAATTATTTCGGGTTCATTTGGCCTTTTTATACATTAATTGAGTTTCTAGACTTTTAATGTGCATAATCTAAATATGAATTGCATGCCCAAAGTGGGTTGAAAAATCACATGTGTGTCCTTGGTTTAATTTCTAGGTCCCATGGAAGAAATGAGAATGAAATTCAAACATCTGGGCGTCATGACTCTGCCGAGAACATCGAGAAACTTAGATTTTAAATTCATGTAATTAAACTTGGCATGGTGTCATGTCATGGCACAAACATGTTGTGGTAAAAAATTGGGCCGATTTGGAAGCTCGTGGTTCTCAGAGGGAACGTGACACCCCCCCCCCCCTTGAGTTTCTTAACAAAGGCAACATAGAACTACATTAGTGCCATGTTAAATTTTGGAATTATTCCGGGTTCGTTTTTCATTTTTTATACATTAATTGAGTTTCTGGTCATTTAGTGTGCATAAGTCGAACTACAAGCACATGCTCTCGTGCACCAAAGTTGGTTCAAAAATCACATTTGTGTCCTCGGGTGAATTTCTAGGTCCCATGCAAGAAATGAGAATAAAATTAAAACATCTGGGCATCATGGCTCGGCCGAGAACATTGAGAAACTTGGTTTTAAAATTCTTGTGAATCCAAAACACGTCTAAAAATCATGAAACTTGGTATGGATGTCAAGTCATGGTACTTCCATGTTGTGGTAAAAAAAATGGCCGAATAGGAACAGATTTTGGTCTAAGCTTCTTGCAAACCGAAGCTTCTCTCAAGAAGGCTCGTGGTTCTGAGAGGGAATGTGTGACCTTTGAGTGTGAAACGATATACGTTGTCCCCCTTGAGTTTATTTACAAAGGCAACATAGAACTACATGAGTGCCCTGTTAAATTTTGGAATTACTTAGGCTTCGTTTGGCCTTATTTACACATTAATTGAGTTTTTGGTCATTTAATGTGCATAATTCAAATTTGAACTACAAGCACGTGCTCCCGTGCACCAAAGTTGGTTGAAAATCACATTTGTGTCCTCGGGTGAATTTCTACTCCCATGCAAAAAATGAGAATAAGATTCAAACATCTGGGCATCGTGGCTCGGTCAAGAACATTGAGAAACTTGGTTTTAAAATCATGAAACTTGGCATGGTGTCATGTCATGGTAGTACCATGCCGTGCTAAAAAAATTGGCCGAATAGGAACAAATTTTGGTATAAGCTTCTTGCAAATTGGAGCTTCTCTCAAGAAGGCTCGTGGTTCTGGGAGGGAACGTGTTGATGACTGTCGGTGTCAAAACCGGCGGATCTCGGGTAGGGGGTCCCGAACTGTGCGTCTAGGCGGATGGTAACAGGATACAAGGGACACAATGTTTTTACCCAGGTTCGGGCCATCTCAATGGAGGTAAAACCCTACTCCTGCTTGATTAATATTGACGATATGGGTAGTACAAGAGTAGATCTACCACGAGATCAAGGAGGCTAAACCCTAGAAGCTAGCCTATGGTATGATTGTTGTAATGGTTGTCCATCCTACGGACTAAAACCCTCCGGTCTATATAGACACCGAAGAGGGCTAGGGTTACAGAGAGTCGGTTACAATGGTAGGAGATCTACATATCCGTATTGCTAAGCTTGCCTTCCGCACCAAGGAAAGTCCCATCCGGACACGGGACGAAGTCTTCAATCTTGTATCTTCATAGTCTTGGAGTCCGGCCGATGATGATAGTCCGGCTATCCGGACACCCCCTAGTCCAGGACTCCCTCGGTAGCCCCCGAACCAGGCTTCAATGACGACGAGTCCGGCGCGCATATTGTCTTTGGCATTGCAAGGCGGGTTCTCCTGCAAATTCCATGTGCTTTCCGAATAGTGTCCGGCTTCCTTACAAATGTTGCGCTCCTTGGCTTCCACGCCCAATAATGGCCCTCTTCCACGTGTCGCATGAATGCGAAAGGCCAGGGTATTTTTATGTTTTACCCCCTAGCTGCGCAAATAATCTGCCTATAAGAGAGGCAAGAATCCAGATCCAAATCACACCATCTTCCTTCCGCGAGTACTCATCGGAGCGCTTCCAACCTAAAAACCATTCCATCTTGGACCATCGACGCAGCTCCTCCTCTCGCGCCCCCAGCCCTCAGCCAGGAGATTGGAGGAGATGTTCAGTTCCGCACAAAGAGCTGGTGACGCTCCCAGCGGAGGGGTACCTTCCTCTGGCCTTTATGGTCCCGGTTCGAGCTGGGCTGGCCACCTACAAAGGTGGAAAGCAAGCGGAGGCCACCCCTAGTCCCTCCAAAGGAGAGCGGGTGTGCTTCGTCCCTTATCTAATAAGGGGGCTCGCGTTTCCCATACATCCGTTTCTCCGGGGGCTTCTGGAGTTCTACGGACTCCAGCTTCATCACCTCACGCCCGCCTCTATTCTGCACATCGCAGATTTCGTGGCTCTTTGCGAGCTGTTCCTGGGCATCGAGCCCCATTTTGCGCTATGGAAGAGACTATTTTGCCTCGTACCCCGTTCTTACAAGGGGTCAATATATCAAGTGGGCGGAGCCGAAATATGGCGCATCGCCGGGACCGGATATCTATCCGGAACCCAAGAAGCGCCCGAGACCGGCCTTCGGAATGGTTTTATGTAGAAGATGCTCCACTGCCGGACCCAGTTTGGATCGGCCTCCCGGAGTTCAGCAAGGCTCCTCTGAAGAAACGCCTAAGTTGGCGCCCGCGGAGCCCTCAACAGGAGGAAGACAGGAGCGTCCATTATTTGATGGGCCGGATAAGGTTGCTGGCCCATTCCGGATTGACCATGATTGGAGTCATGGCCACGTACATTATGCGAGGGGTGCAGCCGCTCCAATATAGGGGCCACCCCATGTGGTATTTCAACAGGGAGAATGATGCCACCCGTCATGGCCGCAAGGGGCCGGGATCGGCCGCGGATCTGGTGAAGATTCTGTCCAGCCTGTACAAGGGGGAGAACGAGGACTTCCTCCAGACGAGCCCATTGAATGGGTTCTCCATGAATAACCCTCGGAGCTGGGTAAGCGGATGTTTATTTATCCGACCCATGTTTTCAAAGTTAAGTACCTTACTTTATGGTTTTGACGCAGGAACTGCGCAGGGATGTGGGGAGCATACATAGTCCGGCTCCACAACCCGAGGATCCGGGAAGATCCCTTGATCCGGCCTCCGAAGAGGATCCGGACATAAAGGTGGAGCTAATCGACGGGGTGTTCCACCAACTCAGCATGGACAATGCTCTAGTCGCCATTACGGCTGACTACCCTGGCTTATCTTCGGCTTCCCAGGTTATTATGACCGAAGTCCTGACACCATTATTTCGTCCTTGTGCATTTCTGACCATCGTATACAATGGTGTCTCGCAGGAGGTGCCTTCAAGGCGGGAAGCCAAACCCGCGGCGGCTGACCAATAAGGGTCAGTCCGGCCCAGCAGGCGGAAGAGGGGTGCGGTGCAAATCGAGACGTCGCCGCAATGGTATAGCTTGCAACCGTTATTTAGGGAAAAGACTCCTAGGAGGTGTATTAATGCTCATGACTTTTCCAGGAGGAAGAGCGCTCGCCGGACTGTGCCCGGAGAGGTTGCCAACCAAGCCTCCGCCAGCCAGGCTCCACCACCTGGTCCGGAGGGGGAGGCCAGCGCAAGGCGCGAGCCGGGTACTCCTCGAACGGAGGATGCCGACAGGCTGTCCGCACCAGGTCTGAGGTGGAGAGCGCCATGAATCATAGGCGCCGCCGGACAGTACTGCGTGACGCGTGTTTCTCCCCAGAGGCGTTGAATGCCTTTAACGCGGGAGACGTGCACCTCCGTGCCGCTCAAGATGGTTTAACCAGAGCCACGAAGCAGTATGTAAAAGACATATGGGTAAGAGATTTTAATAGTTGTATATGCCAGTAGCCCCCGAGACTTAAAGTACTTAAAGTAACTGATTTAAGGATCATTTGATATGCAGAATCTTACGGAGAAGAATACCCAATTGTCCCAGGAGCTACAACAGTGCAAGGCCCAACTTGAGGCTGCACTAGCTGCCGCAGAAGGAGACACAAAGACCCCCTCTGGTAACACATTATTTCAAAAAGATAAGCGGTGTGCGGCGTGCATATAAGTATGACAATGATATTGCAGATGTTGCCGGACTTGATCCGGACAAGAAACAGCTACTGCGCCAGCTGAAGGCCGGCGAGAGGGTGCTTACGAAGGTGCAGCAGGAGAGGAACAAACTCTAGGATGCCCACGCACAGCTTGGAGAAGAGCTGAAAGGTGTTCGGGCCGAGCTGTCTGGCTCCGTGAAGGAGAATCAGCGGCTTCGTCGCGGCATCTATAGTAAGTGCTTGAGCGAACTCTTTTGAAAAGAAGAGTTCGGCGAGGAAGTCAATTGACAGAAATATGTCTGTAGGTGTGCTCACAGGTCACCCTGCGGAAGAAATGTCCGGTTCAACGGGTGACCAACTTCCCGAGCTGGTGCAACTGCTCGAACGTGTTCGGCATGCGATGAGTGGCGTCGTCCAGGCCTTATGGCCGTCCGTCTCCCTACCCGAGGGCCTTGGAGAGCTTGCGGAGAAGCTTCAGGGAGCACGGCAGCACTTCCGTTTATGGAAGATATCGGCCTGCCGTCAAGGTGCCATGGAGGCCTGTGCCATGGTGAAGATGCGGTACAAGAAGGCGGATCCAAACCACATGGCCGAGGTCGGACCTGTGGGGCCCGATGGGAAGGAGATCCCTGTGAGCTTAGTGTACGGCCAAGTAGAGTTGGCCGCTAAGTATTCCCAACGGGACTGTAAATTAGACAGCCTGTTAGACGGGATTGAGGAGGAGTACAGTCAGTCGATTTGACGATGTATTTAAAATGACATGTAAAATGCCTTCTAGCCAGATTGTAAATCGTTTGTCTTTGCCGACCTTTTCGCTTCAACCTCGGGACCCTAGAGTCCGGAGTGTGTCCGAATACCCTCTCGGTTATGAAAAAACCGGGGCATGCATGGAGACCAGGCGTAGGGGTCATTAATGCTTTATCAGACAAGTGCCCAACTAGTTATGTTATATTACATGGTTAGTAAGAAACATCTTCCAGGGAGAATAGTTCCGTTAAGGGTTCCTTTCCCTGGGAGGCATGCCCTAAAGTGCATGTCCGGACTGCGAAAAGAGCAGGAAAACATTTGGGGGCAGATAAATAAATATGTGAAAAATCATCTTTCAAGTCACCGACCGAATATTCCCTTAAGAACGCTAGCTTTCGGCTTCACCCAGTCTGAGGTACACATCCGGCTGACCCGGCAGTAGCAATCGTAGAGGTGCTCCCTTTACCTCCTAGCCGAACAATTGGAAATGTAGGGGTAAGCATAGGAGCCAGGCAACCCAGCTTGGCCAAAACTTAAGTCATATCGATGCATATAATGGTGAATAAAAGGTACATGCGAAAGTTTTGACACATGTCTTGGGGATAAAGCCCGTATAAGTAAGCTTCTGTTAAGGAAGCCCCTAGGTATAATGAGTGCGGGTAGCACATCAAGTGTGTGCGAACAATGCGCAAATAGGCCCTCAAGGGCTTTTATGAAAAAGGTGGGAGAAAAGAGAGAAACAAAATACAGCTGAAGTGTAAAAATGTGGATGGAGGAAGGAGACGAACTCTGAGTCCGGCGCTAGGCGTAGAATCTTTGGAGGCGGGCTGCGTTCCATGGGTTCGGCTCGAGTCGGTTGTCCGATGCATTTCACAGACGGTATGCTCCGCCGGTCAGGACTTGGTCGATGATGAAGGGACCTTCCCATTTGGGCTTGAGTTTGTCCTTTTTCTTGTCCGGCAGGCGTAGAACTAGTTCGCCAACATTGTAAGTTTTAGCCCGTACTTCTCTGCTTTGATATCTTCGAGCCTGCTACTGATAGAAGGCAGAACGAGCCTTTGCCACGTCGTGTTCCTCCTCTAATGCTTCCAAGCTGTCCTGCCGATCCAACTCGGCTTCTCTTTCTTCGTACATGCGCACTCGAGGTGAGTCATGAATTATATCGCAGGGCAAAACTGCCTCTGCGCCGTATACCATAAAAATGGTGTGAACCCGGTAGTACGGTTTGGCGTGGTCCGCAGCCCCCAGAGTACGGAGTCGAGCTCCTCTACCCAGTGCGTGTTAGATTCCGTAAGGGACCGCACTAATCTGGGTTTGATGCCGCTCATGATTAGACCATTTGCTCGTTCAACTTGACCGTTGGTTTGAGGGTGATAGACTGAAGCGTAGTCGAGCTTAATGCCCATATTTTTGCACCAGAGTTTAACCTCGTCGGCCGTGAAGTTCGTGCCGTTATCGGTGATGATGCTGTGGGGGACACCGTAACGGTGTACTACCCAGGATATGAAGTCTATCGCAGGTCCGGATTTGGCCGTTTTAACTGGCTTGGCCTCTATCCATTTGGTGAATTTGTCTACCATGACCAATAGGTATTTTTGCTTGTGGGTTCCCCTTTAAGGGGTCCAACCATGTCAAGCCCCCAGACCGCAAACGGCCAGGTGATGGGTATAGTTTTGAGGGCGGTGGGTGGCATGTGGCTCTGATTAGCAAAGAGCGACAACCGACGATCGTTGGACTAAGTCTGAGCATCTGCCCGGGCCGTCGGCCAATAAAATCCTGTACGGAAGGCCTTACCTACAAGGGCCCGGGCTGCCGCGTGGTGTCCGCCTAGTCCGGCATGAATTTCAGCCAGAAGATTTCGCCCTTCCTCTTCGGAGATACACCTTTGAAGGACTCCGGTTGTGCTTTTCTTATGAAGTTCCCCCTCATGGACCTTGTAGGCTTTAGATCACCGAACTATGCAGCGGGCCTCGTTTTGGTCTTCGGGGAGTTCCTGCCTAATTAAGTAGGCTAGGAATGGTTCCATCCACGGGGCAATGACTGCCATTATTTCGTGGGCGGAAGGTGTTATGTCATTGGCTGAGCCACCGGTTGTGTCAGAATGTTCGGTGTTGGGCGGTGCGGTTGGTTCCGGATTGTTGTTTCCGGACTCCTCTTCCCATACAACGGATGACTTAAAGAGCCGCTCCAGGAAGATATTTGGAGGGACGGCGTCGTGCTTTGCGCCGATGCGTGCCAACACGTCGGCCGCCTGGTTATTATCCCGGGCTACATGGTGGAATTCGAGTCCTTCGAGCCGAGCTGACAGTTTTAAGACAACATTACGGTAGGCTGTCATTTTCGGATCTTTGGCATCGAAATCTCCGTTTACTTGTGATATTGCGAGGTTTGAATCCCCGCGTACCTCGAGGCGCTGAATGCCCATGGAGATTGCCATCCAGAGACCGTGTAGAAGGGCCTCGTATTCGGCTGCGTTGTTGGAGTCTGTGTACATTATTTGAAGTACGTATTGGACTGTGTCTCCGGTTGGGGACATCAAAATGACGCCAGCCCCCAAGCCGGCCAACATTTTAGAGCCGTCGAAATGCATGATCCAATTGGAGTATGCGCCATACTCTTTAGGGAGTTCGCCTTCGGTCCATTCAGCGACGAAGTCAGCCAGGACTTGCGACTTTATAGCTCACCGTGGTTTGTAGGTTATGTCAAATGGTAAGAGCTCAATGGCCCATTTTGCGATCCTATCCGTCGCGTCGCGGTTGTTTATGATGTCATTGAGGGGTACTTCGGAGGCCACTGTTATCGAACACTCTTGAAAGTAGTGTCGCAGCTTCCGGGATGCCATGAACACGCGTATGCTATCTTTTGATAATGCGGGTACAGGACTTGCAGGAGTTAAGGCGGTGGATCGTAGTACACTGGTTTTTGAAGAGGGAATTTATGCCCTTCTGTTTCTCGTTCGACGACGAGTACCGTGCTTACAACTTGATGTGTTGCCGCGATATATAACAACATTGGTTCGCCTAGGTTAGGCGTGGCCAGGACCGGATTTGTTGCCAATATGGCCTTTATTTCTTTGAGTCCGGCAGTGGCAGCATCCGTCCACTCGAAGTGTTCGGTGCGCTTGAGGAGGCAATAGAGGGGCAGTGCCTTTTCTCCCAAACGGGAGATGAAGCGGCTTAGAGCCGCCACGCATCCAGTCAATTTTTGTATTTGTTTGAGGTCTTTTGGAATATCCAGCTGTGACAGAGCCGGATCTTGGCTAGGTTTGCTTCAATTCCTCTACCGGATATAATGAATCCTAGGAGCTTTCCGGCTGGTACGCCGAAAACGCATTTTTCCGGGTTCAGCTCAATGTCATATGCTCGGAGGTTGTCGAATGTGAGCCTCAAATCGTCTACTAGAGTTTCGACATGTTTGGTTTTGACGACCACGTCGTCTACGTATGCCTCTACTGTTTTGCCGATCTGGGTAGCCAGACATGTCTGAATCATGCGTTGATATGTTGCATCGGCGTTTTTGAGTCCGAAGGGCATCGTGTTGAAGCAGAATGGTCCATATGGAGTAATGAATGCCGTTGCGGCTTGGTCCGCCTCCGCCATCTTGATTTGATGGTAGCCGGAGTATGCGTCAAGGAAGCATAATATATCGTGACGTGCAGTAGCATCGATTATTTGGTCGATGCGGGGAAGGGGGAAAGGATCCTTTGGGCAGGCCTTGTTGAGGTCTTTAAAATCGACACATAGGCGCCAGGATTTGTCCTTCTTTGGTACCATTACCAGGTTTGCTAGCCAGTCCGGATGTTTGATGTCTCTGATGAATCCGGCTTCCAATAGTTTGGCTAGCTCCTCTCCCATTGCCTGTCTTTTGGGTTCGGAAAATTGCCGAAGAGCCTGTTTGACTGGCTTGAATCCTTTTAGGATGTTTAGGCTGTGTTCTGCCAATCTACGTGGGATTCCAGGCATATCTGAAGGGTGCCAGGCAAAGATGTCCCAATTTTCCGAAGGAATTCTCGTAGTGCGGCGTCTACATCAGGGTTCAACTGTGCCCCGATGGAGGCCGTCTTTGTTGGGTCCGTTGATGGACCTGGAATTCGACTATTTCGTCCGTGGTTTAAAAGAGGTGGACTTGGATCTCTTATCGAGTATCACATCATCCATGTTCACCGTAGAGCGCAGCGCAGTGAGTTCCTCCGCCGCTAGGGCTTCGGATAGTGCCTCTAGGGCTAATGCGGCTGTCTTGTTTTCAGCGTGGAGTGCTATGTCCGGATTACTGGCAAGGGTGATGGTTCCATTGGGCCCGGGCATTTTAAGCTTCATGTACCCGTAATGGGGTATGGCTTGGAAAATTGTGAATGCCTCTCTTCCTAATAAAGCGTGATATCCGCTGCTGAACAGGGCCACTTGGAACGTGACCTCCTCGGACCTGTAATTGTCCGGCAAGCCGAACACCACATCAAGTGTGATTTTTCCTGTGCAGCGTGCTTCCCGGCTAGGGATTATCCCTCTAAAGGTTGTGCTGCTTCGCTCAATATGGCTCTAGTCTATTTCCATTTTTTGAAGGGTTTCCTTGTAGATGAGGTTTAATCCGCTGCCGTCGTCCATGAGCACTTTCGTAAGACGAAAACCGTCCACTATTCGGCTGAGGACCAATGCGGCTAGTGCTCGGGCAGTTCGGAATTTAGGTTCGTCGCTGGCGTTGAAGGTGATATCCGTGTCGCTCCATGGATTTGTTGTTGCTACTTGGTAGACTTCAGCGAGGCTACGGATCGTTCGTTTCCGCATATTATTTGATGCGAAAGTCTCGAAGATTGTTGATACCATACTGGTACTATTGGAGTGGTTCTCCGGGGCTAGAAGCTCTTCGCCACTTTTGGCCACCTGCCGCAGTATCCAACATGCTCGAAGGCTATGTGTTGGAGTGGCGCCCTCTGTACTGTGAATTTTACAGGGTCCGCTGAGCCATCCCTCCAGTACGGTTCTTTGCCCTTTATGGGGTTTTTGCTTTTTGGTTTTTGTACCGGGTGCCTGAGCATGATGCACCCTTTTGTTTCGGACTAGGGTTGTATTCGGAGCCGGATTGTCCCAAAACTTAGTTTCGGTTTTCCGGAAACTCTCCATCGCACAGTACTTTCGTACTATGGACGCCAGGTCGGCGAAGCGTGTGATTTCACGACGACTTATGGCGTTCAAGATTCCCTTGTCCGTGCAGTTACTGCAGAAAATCGAAATTGCGTTTTCCTCACGGCAGTCTTTTATCCTGTCCATAACCAGGAGGAATCTGGCCCAGTAATGATGTACTGTTTCAGCGGGCTCTTGCCGGATTTGAGATAGATCGCATATGTTTGGGTGGGTGGGCGGAATTGAGTCCGGAACCCTGCCCATCTTGAGGCTCAAAGGCTGAAAAGTTTCCGAATTTGGAAGCTTGGATTGCTGGATGTTGTCCAACGAGTCTGGTCCGATGCCTGACTTTAGGTTCAGTGCTTGATCAACGTCCGTCCCTCCGTGGGAATCCAGCATGGAGGGTTCGGGAGTCCAGACATAACTAGTTTTCAATACAGAAGAAGAGTCGCCGCGTTGTTCTCTACCACCGCAACGTGGTGGGTAACCTAGGGAGAGTTAATCTCTCTCAGATCCATTTTAAGCCCAATCTGATTGTAATCTGTAGCGAATCCCAGGGCGGCAACGCGATCCAAGAGATCATTTACGGACGAGAGCTCTATTGGATCCAGCTGCTTGGCGAATTCCGAGTTGACGTGAAGATTGCTTTTGATGACCCGAGAGGTCCTCGTCGAAGCGGTGGCCGAACAGGTGGCGGTCATGAGAAAACCACCTAGCCGGATCGTTTGGCCGGCGGCCAAGGCTCCTTTGGCGATGATACCATCTTTAAAGACGGGAAGAGGCATCCTTCCTGATCGCGACGGCACAGAGGAACTCTCAATGAAAGCACCAATGTCAGTGTCAAAACCGGCGGATCTCGAGTAGGGGGTCCCGAACTGTGCGTCTAGGCGGATGGTAACAGGAGACAAGGGAAACGATGTTTTTACCCAGGTTCGGCCCTCTCGATGGAGGTAAAACCCAACTCCTGCTTGATTAATATTGATGATATGGGTAGTACAAGAGTAGATCTACCACGAGATCAACGAGGCTAAACCCTAGAAGCTAGCCTATGGTATGATTGTTGTAATGGTTGTCCGTCCTACGGACTAAAACCCTCCGATTTATATAGACACCGGAGAGGGCTAGGGTTACACAGAGTCGGTTACCATGGTAGGAGATCTACATATCCGTATTGCCAAGCTTGCCTTCCACGCCAAGGAAAGTCCCATCCGGACATGGGACGAAGTCTTCAATCTTGTATCTTCATAGTCTTGGAGTCCGGCCGAGGATGATAGTCCGGCTATCCGGACACCCCCTAGTCTAGGACTCCCTCAATGACCCACAAGTATAGGGGATCTATCGTAGTCCTTTCGATAAGTAAGAGTGTCGAACCCAATGAGGAGCAGAAGGAAATGATAAGCGGTTTTCAGCAAGGTATTCTCTGCAAGTACTAAAATAAGTGGTAACAGATAGTTTTGTGATAAGATAAATTGTAACGAGCAACAAGTAACAAAAGTAAATAAAGTGTAGCAAGGTGGCCCAATCCTTTTTGTAGCAAAGGACAAGCCTGGAAAAACTCTTATAATAGGAAAAGCGCTCCCGAGGACACATGGGAATATCGTCAAGCTAGTTTTCATCACGCTCATATGATTCGCGTTCGGTACTTTGATAATTTGATATGTGGGTGGACCGGTGCTTGGGTGCTGTTCTTACTTGAACAAACATCCCACTTATGATTAAGCTCTATTGCAAGCATCCGCAACTACAACAAAAGTATTAAGGTAACCTAACCACAGCATGAAACATATGGATCCAAATCAGCCCCTTACGAAGCAACGCATAATCTAGGGTTTAAGCTTCTGTCACTCTAGCGACCCATCATCTACTTATTACTTCCCAATGCCTTCCTCTAGGCCCAAATAATGGTGAAGTGTTCTGTAGTCGACGTTCACATAACACCACTAGAGGTTAGATAACATACATCTTATCAAAATATCGAACGAATACCAAATTCACATGACTACTAATAGCAAGACTTCTCCCTTGTCCTCAGGAACAAACGTAACTACTCACAAAGCATATTCATGTTCATAATCAGATGGGTAATAATGTGCATAAAGGATCTGAACATATGATCTTCCACCAAATAAACCAACTAGCATCAACTACAGGGAGTAATCAACACTACTAGCAACCTACTAGCACCAATCCCGGACTTGGAGACAAGAATTGGATACAAGAGATGAACTAGGGTTTGGAGATGAGATGGTGCTGGTGAAGATGTTGATGGAGATTGCCCTCTCCCGATGAGAGGAGCATTGCTGATGACGATGACGATGATTTCCCCCTCCCGGAGGGAAGTGTACCCGGCAGAACAGCTCTGTCGGAGCCCTAGATTGGTTCCGCCAAGCTTCCGCCTCGAGGCGGCGGAGTCTCGTCCCGAAAGGTTGCTTATGATTTATTTTTTCTCATCAAAAGACTTCATATAGGAGAAGATGGGCGCCGGAGAGCCACCAGGGGGCACACGAGGTAGGGGCGCGCCCTGGGGGGAGGGGCGCGCCCCCACCCTCGTGAGCAGGGTGTGGGCCTCCTAGCCTTCATCTTTGGCGACGATTTTTCTTTATTTCTTTTAAGATATTCCATGGAGTTTCAGGACTTTTGGAGTTGCGCAGAATAGGTCTCCAATATTTGCTCCTTTTCCAGCCAGAATTCCAGCTGCCAGCATTCCCCCTCTTCATCGTAAGCCTTGTAAAATAAGAGAGAATAGCCATAAGTATTGTGACATATCGTGAAATAACAGCCCATAATGCGATAAATATCGATATCAAAGCATGATGCAAAATGTACGTATCAACTCCCTCAAGCTTAGACCTCGCTTGTCCTCAAGCGAAAAGCCGATAACAATAAATATGTCCTCATGTTTAGAAGTAGAGGCGTCGATAAAAATAAAATACGGACAAGAAGGCATCATGATTATTTTCATAACAGCAACATATATAGATTTGTCATATGATTACTTATGTTCAAGTGATGATCTTTTCACAAAGCCAAAGTATGAATCAGAAACCTTAACAATTATAATCTCAGTCATTGAAGCAATTGCAATTTATCATAACATCGGAAAGAGTCTATGTCAGATTTTAAAAGCAAGCCCACATACTCAACTATCACTTAGTCCTTCATAATTGCTAACACTCACGCGATACTTGTGGTTACGGAGTTTTAATCGGACACAGAGAAAGATAGGGGCTTATAGGTTTTGCCCCACAACCTTTTACCTCAAGGGTAGTGTCAACAATAATAAGTCACGCTCCCCCACATCCAATTAGATATATATATATATCATGTTCTTTCCAACATGCTGAGCTTGCCAAAGGATAAAATAAAAAGAAGGAAGGGTGAAGATCACCGTGACTCTTGCATAAGGCAGAGGAAGATAATAAAAGATAGGCCCTTCGCAGAGGGAAGCAGAGGTTGTCGTGCGCGTTTAGGGTTGATGCACAAAATCTTAATGCAAAAGAGCATCACTTTACATTGCCCTTGTATGTGAACCTTTATTATGCAGTCCGTCGCTTTTATTGCGTCCACAACAAGTTCGTGCAAAGTTTATTTTCTCCGCACTAATAAGTCATGCATATTTATAGAGCAAATTTTTATTGCTTGCACCAATGACAACTTACTTGAAGGATCTTACTCAATCCGTAGGTAGATATGTTGGACTCTCATGGCAAAACTGGTTTAAGGGTATTTGGAAGCACAAGTAGTATCTCTACTTGGTGCTGAGAATTTGGCTAGCATGAGGGGGAAAGGCAAGCTCAACATGTTAGAGGAACCATGACAACATACTTTATCTCTAATGTAAGAAAACATAACTCATTATGTTGTCTTCCTTGTCCAACATCAACTCTTTAGCATGTCATATTTTAATGAGTGCTCCCAATCATAAAAGATGTCAATGATAATATATCTATATGTGAAACCTCTCTCTCCTTATTACTTCCTATTAATTGCAACGATGACCAAAGCTATATTTGCCAACTCCCAACAACTTTTAATCATCATACTCTTTCTATGTGGAGTCATTACTTTCACTAAGATCAATATAAACTCTTTGTTTCTTTTCATTCTTTTCTTTATTCACCCAAGATCATGGCAAATTAATCAAGCCCTTGACTCAACACTAATCTTTATTATATATAGCTCACGGGCTCGATTGCATAGAGGGATCATAAAGCAAAACTCAAAACTAGATCGTGCCATGACTTTATTTTACTAAATCAAGATACTACTAATAGGATCGAACTAAGAAAAACGGTAAAGATAGGAGTTGTGATGGTGATACGATACCGGGGCACCTCCCCCAAGCTTGGCTGTTGCCAAGGGGAGTGCCCATACCCATGTGATTATATCTCCTTCTTTGTTGTTGGTGGTGGAGGTGTTGTTGATGATGGAAGCTTGTCGTCCACCTTCCATGGCATAGGCTCAGCCTCATAGAAGGATGATCGAGTCTCCGGAATCCTCAAATCTGCAACGGAAACAGCTCGAAACGAAAACATAGGATATTTGCGTGATACGGTCGTCCAAACCTTCGGGAGAATATATAATGAATTTTACCGACCAAAATACGTATTGTGAAAGAAAACGGAGTCCGAAAGGCACACGAGGTGCTCACGAGGTAGGGGGGCGCACCGAGGGGGGTAGGGCGCTCCCTCCTCCCTCGTGGAGGCCTCGTGTCCTCCCCGGACTGCTACTTATTTTTCTATTTTTCTAAATATTCCAAAACGGAGAAATATTGCCTTAAAAATTGCTTTGGAGTCGGTTTACTTACCGTACCACATACCTATTCCTTTTCGGGGTCTGGAACGTTCTGGAAGGTGTCCCTTATGTACTCCTCCGGGGTTACGGCTTCAATAATCTTAGTTTCAACATTTATAGGATTACTTGAGATATAATGTTTGATTCTTTGACCGTTTACCACCTTCGGATTTGTGCCTGCGAAGTTGTTGATTTTTATGGCACCAGAACGATAGACCTCCTTGATAACGTAAGGACCTTCCCATTTGGAAAGAAGTTTTCCTGCAAAAAATCTTAAACGAGAGTTGTATAGCAATACATAGTCACCTACATTAAACTCACGCTTTTGTATCCTTTTATCATGCCACCTTTTAACTTTTTCTTTAAACAGCTTGGCATTTTCATAAGCTTGGGTTCTCCATTCATCAAGTGAGCTAATATCAAACAACCTCTTCTCACCGGCAAGTTTGAAGTCATAATTGAGCTCTTTGATAGCCCAATATGCCTTATGTTCTAATTCAAGAGGTAAATGACATGCTTTTCCATAAACCATTTTATACTGAGACATACCCATAGGATTTTTGTACGCAGTTCTATAGGCCCATAATGCATCATTCAGTTTTTTGGACCAATTCTTTCTAGACCTATTGACAGTCTTTTGCAAAATTAATTTGAGCTCTCTATTGCTCAACTCTACCTAACCACTAGATTGTGGGTGATAAGGAGATGCAATTCTATGATTAACATCATATTTAGCAAGCATCTTACGGAAAGCACCATGAATAAAGTGTGAACCACCATCAGTCATTAAGTATCTAGGGACTCCAAACCTCGGAAAAATAACTTCCTTAAGCATTTTAATAGAAGTGTTATGATCAGCACTACTAGTTGGAATAGCTTCTACCCACTTAGTAACGTAATCAACAGCAACTAAAATATGAGTGTAACCATTAGAGGCAGGAAAAGGTCCCATATAATCAAAGCCCCAAACATCAAATGGCCCAATAACAAGTGAATAATTCATAGGCATTTCTTGATGTCTACTGATATTACCAATTCTTTGACATTCATCGCAAGACAAAACAAACTTACGGGCATCCTTGAAGAAAGTAGGCCAATAAAACCCTGATTGCAATACCTTATGTGCAGTTCTATCTCCAGCGTGATGTCCTCCATAAGCTTCGGAGTGACACTTGCGTAGGATCTGTTCCTGTTCATGCTCAGGTACACAACGTCTAATAACACCTTCTACTCCTTCTTTATAAAGATGTGGGTCATCCCAAAAGTAATGTCTCAAATCATAAAAGAACTTTTTCTTTTGTTGATATGTGAAGCTAGGTGGTATAAATTTAGCAACAATATAATTAGCATAATCAGCATACCACGGAGTGCTACGAGAAGTACTTATGACATTAGTTGCTCATCAGGAAAGCTATCATCAATAGGTAGTGGGTCATCAAGAACATTCTCCAACCTAGATAAGTTGTCTGCAACTGGGTTCTCAGCTCCTTTTTTATCAACAATATGCAAATCAATTTCTTGCAGCAAGAGAACCCACCTAATAAGTCTAGGTTTAGCATCTTTCTTTTCCATAAGATATTTAATAGCAGCATGATCGGTGTGAATAGTTACTTTAGAATCAACAATATAGGGTCTGAATTTATCATAGGCAAATTCAACTGCTAAGAGTTCCTTTTCAGTAGTAGAATAACTTCTTTGAGCATTGTCTAGAGTCTTACTAGCATAATGGATAACATTTAATTTCTTATCAACTCTTTGCCCTAGAACAGCACCACCAACATAATCACTAGCATCACACATAATTTCAAAGGGTAAATTCCAATCAGGTGGCTGAACAATAGGTGCAGAGACTAATGCTTTCTTAAGTATTTCAAATGCTTCTACACAATCATCATCAAAGAAAAATGGTACATCTTTTTTGTATTAAATTAGTCAGAGGCCGAGAAATTTTCGAGAAGTCCTTAACGAACCTCCTATAAAATCCGGCGTGACCAAGGAAACTTCTTATACCTTTGATGTGCTTGGGACATGGCATCTTTTCAATAGCGTCAACCTTGGCTTTATCAACTTCAATACCTCTTTCAGAAACTTTGTGCCCCAAGACAATACCTTCATTAACCATAAAGTGGCACTTTTCCCAATTCAAGACAAGATTAGTTTCTTCACATCTCTGCAAAACTCGATCAAGATTGCTCAAGCAATCATCAAAAGAGGAACCATAGATGGAAAAGACGTCCATGAAAACCTCACAAATCTTTTCACAAAGATCAGAGAATATAGCCATCATGCATCTTTGAAAGGTAGCAGGTGCATTAGATAAACCAAAAGGCATACGTCTATAAGCAAAAGTACCAAAAGGGCATGTAAAAGTAGTCTTTGATTGATCTTTAGCCCACACAGGTATTTGAGAGAAACCAGAATAACCATCTAGAAAGCAATAATGTGTATGTTTGCATAATCTTTCTAGCATTTGATCAATAAAAGGTAAGGGGTAATGATCTTTCTTAGTAGCTTTATTTAATTTGCGGAAATCAATTACCATCCTATAACCTGTGATAATTCTTTGCGGGATCAATTCATCTTTATCATTAGGGACAACATAATACCTCCTTCTTAGGGACACGATGGACAGGACTTACCCATCGACTATCGACAACGGGTAAATTATACCCGCCTCCGAAGCTTGAGTATTTCCTTTCTTACCACTTCTTTCATTTTAGGATTCAAACGTCGTTGAGGATCACAAACTGGTTTGGCATCGCTTCCAAATTTATTTTATGTTGACATAGAGTGGGACTGATGCCCTTAAGATCATCCAGAGTATATCCAATAGCGGCACGGTGCTTTTTCAGAGTTTCAATAATCTTTCTTCTTCATGCTCTGAAAGGTTAGCACTAATAATAACAGGATATATTTTCTTTTCATCAATATAAGCATACTTAAGATTATCAGGCAACGGTTTAAGCTCAAACACGGGATCACCCTTAGGTGGAGGAGGATCCCCTAGGATTTCAACAGGCAAATTGTGTTTCAGAATAGGTTCTTGTTTAAAGAATACTTCATCTATTTCCCTTCTTTCATTCATGAACATCTCATTTTCATGGTCTAGCAAATAATGTTCTAAAGGATCACTAGGAGGAACAGCAATAGAAGCAAGACCAATAATTTCATCCTTACTAGGAAATTCTTCCTCACAATGTTGTTTACTAAATTTAGAGAAATTAAACTCATGATCCATATCATCCAAGCCAATAGTAACAACATTCTTTTCGCAGTCTATCTTAACATTAGCAGTATTCAAGAAGGGTCTACCAAAAATAATGGGACAAAAGCTATCTTGTGGAAAACCAAGAACAAGAAAATCAGCGGGATATTTGGTTTTCCCACACAAGACTTCAACATCTCTAACAATTCCCATTGCAGGTATAGTATCTCTATTGGCAAGTTTAATTGTAACATCAATATCGTCTAACTCAGCAGGTGCGATATCATGCATAATTTCTTTATATAAGTCAATGGGTATAACACTAGCACTAGAACCCATATCACATAAGCCATGATAACAATGATCTCCTATTTTAACAGAGATAATAGGCACGCCTACCACAGGTCTATGTTTATCTCTATCACAGGGTTTAGCAATTCTAGCAGTCTCACCAGAGAATTCAATGACATGCCCATCAATATTTTCGGACAAGAGATCTTTAACAATAGCAATATTAGGTTCTACTTTGACTTGCTCAGCAGGTGTAAAAGTTCTAATATTGCTTTTACGAACAACAGTTGAAGCTTTAGCATGATCCTTTACTCTAGCAAGGAAAGGTGGTTTCTCAACATAAGAGGTGGGAACAATAGGATCATTATAAGTGATGGTCTTTTCTTCAACTTTAATAGGTGGAGCTACTTTTACTTCTATGGGAGGATGATATTTAAACCACTTCTCCTTGGGGAGATCAACATAAGTAGCAAAAGATTCACAGAAAGAAGCTACTATCTCAGAGTCAAGTCCATATTTAGTGCTAAACTTATGGAAAATATCGGTATCCATAAAACATTTAACACAATCAAACTTAGGTGTCACACCTGACTCCTTACCTTCGTCGAGGTCCCAATCTTCAGAGTTGCGTTTAATTCTATCCAATAAATTCCATCTGAATTCAATAGTCTTCATCATAAAAGAGCCAACACAAGAAGTATCGAGCATGGTTTGATTATTATCAGAAAGCCGAGCATAAAAATTATGAAGAATTGTCAATTTTGAGAGCTCATGATTGGGGCATGAATATAACATGGATTTAAGCCTCCCCCAAGCTTGAGCGATGCTTTCTCCTTCGCGAGGCTGAAAATTATATATATAATTGCGATCACGATGAACAAGATGCATAGGGTAATACTTTTGATGAAATTCCAATTTCACTCTTTTATAGTTCCATGATCTCGTATCATCACATAGCCTATACCATGTCCATGCGTCTCCCTTCAAAGATAGAGGGAAAGCCTTCTTCTTAACAACATCATCGGGTATACCTGCAAGCTTAAATAATCCACAAATATCATCCAAATAGTGTAGATGCTCGTCGGGATGCCTTGTCCCATCTCCTGTAAAAGTATTAGCCAGCAGTTTTTCCATAATACCCGAAGGAAATTCAAAAGGAGTTTCATTTTCAATAGGTTCAGTAGGTTGAGGAGCAACTCTTTGCTCTACTGGATGGGGTGAAGATACCCCGAACAAGCCCCTCAGAGATTCACTTTCCATAGTAACAAGTGATAGAAAATTTCAGCACACTATATAAATTTTTCCTTACCAAAGGCGCTACACTCCCCGGCAACGGTGCCAGAAAAGAGTCTTGATGACCCACAAGTATAGGGGATCTATCATAGTCCTTTCGATAAGTAAGAGTGTCGAACCCAACGAGGAGGAGAAGGAAATGATAAGCGGTTTTCAGCAAGGTATTCTCTGCAAGTACTGAAATAAGTGGTAACAGATAGTTTTGTGATAAGATAAATGTAACGAGCAACAAGTAACAAAAGTAAATAAAGTGCAGCAAGGTGGCCCAATCCTTTTTGTAGCAAAGGACAAGCCTGGACAAACTCTTATAATAGGAAAAGCGCTCCCGAAGACACATGAGAATATCGTCAAGCTAGTTTTCATCATGCTCATATAATTCGCGTTCGGTACTTTGATAATTTGATATGTGGGTGGACCGGTGCTTGGGTGCTGTTCTTACTTGAACAAACATCCCACTTATGATTAACCTCTATTGCAAGCATCCGCAACTACAACAAAAGTATTAAGGTAAACCTAACCACAACATGAAACATATGGATCCAAATCAGCCCCTTACGAAGCAACGCATAAACTAGGGTTTAAGCTTCTGTCACTCTAGCAACCCATCATCTTCTTATTACTTCCCAATGCCTTCCTCTAGGCCCAAATAATGGTGAAGTGTTATATATTCGACGTTCACATAACACCACTAGAGGTTAGACAACATACATCTTATCAAAATATCGAATACCAAATTCACATGACTACTAATAGCAAGACTTCTCCCTTGTCCTCAGGAACAAACGTAACTACTCAGAAAGCATATTCATGTTCATAATCAGAGGGGTAATAATGTGCATAAAGGATCTGAACATATGATCTTCCACCAAATAAACCAACTAGCATCAACTACAAGGAGTAATCAACACTACTAGCAACCTACTAGCACCAATCCCGGACTTGGAGACAAGAATTGGATACAAGAGATGAACTAGGGTTTGGAGATGAGATGGTGCTGGTGAAGATGTTGATGGAGATTGCCCTCTCCCGATGAGAGGAGCGTTGGTGATGATGATGACGATGATTTCATCCTCCCGGAGGGAAGTGTACCCGGCAGAACAGCTCTGCCAGAGCCCTAGATTGGTTCCGCCAAGGTTCCGCCTCGGGGCGGCGGAGTCTTGTCCCGAAAGGTTGCTTATGATTTTTTTCTCATCAAAAGACTTCATATAGGAGAAGATGGGCGTTGGAGAGCCACCAGGGGGCCCACGAGGTAGGGGGCGCGCCCCCCACCCTCGTGAGCAGGGTGTGGGCCCCCTGGCCTTCATCTTTGGCGATGATTTTTCTTTATTTCTTTTAAGATATTCTGTGGAGTTTCAGGACTTTTGGAGTTGCGCAGAATAGGTCTCCAATATTTGCTCCTTTTCCAGCCAGAATTCCAGATGCCGGCATTCCCCCTCTTCATGGTGAGCCTTGTAAAATAAGAGAGAATAGCCATAAGTATTGTGACATATCGTGAAATAACAGCCCATAATGCGATAAATATCGATATAAAAGCATGCTGCAAAATGGACGTATCACGTGTCACCTTTGTGTGCATAATTCAAATTTGAAATACAAGCACATGTTTCAGTGCACCAAAGTTGGTTGAAAAATCACATGTGTGTCCTCGGGTAAATTTCTAGGTTCCATGCAAGAAATGGGAATGAAATTCAAAATTCTGGGCGTCGTGGCTGGGTTGGAAACATTGAGAAACTTAGTTTTTTAATTCTTGTAAATCCAAAACACGCATGAAAATAATGAAACTTGGCTTGGTGCCATGACATGGCACCAACATGTTGTGGTAAATTTCCAGTCCAATTTGCGAAGGCGTGCACATTAACAATCAACAAAGTCATTTTGGAACAAGTGTTGTCACGTTACAATCGGAAACACAAGTATTATTGAAACCGTGGGCGTTCTACTTACTAGTACCATTTACGTGCCGCCACGCATCCCCATTTTTTATTAGCTAGGAGGCGTCATGCAGGGTAGCTATTTGAGTACGAGAGGCGTGCGATCAGACCCCTGCGCGTGCTTATCGGGAGGAGAGCCCTCTGACCTCCATCTGCCATCCACCTCTCTCCCAAGGTCTCCATTAATGGCGCCCGAGCCTCTGTTTAATGGCGTGGCTATGTCTCACTCGACTGAGATTTAAGAGAGAAAAAATAAAATCTGGCAGCATAGATCTTGATGTAAGATCCGACGGACCTATATAGCATCTACTGCGACTTATAGCAAGACTGATGAATATATAAGGACAATTTTTTTTATCAAAGAAGGGCTTGCCCCTTCCGATTTTCATTACTGAAAACCACCACAATTCACAAGAAGTTCAGCACAACTCTAGCATAACACGAAGGACTAAAAGTACCAGATTGAAATCACAACATCAAAAGAGGCCAACAAAGGCCAAACATCCGCGCTAGAACCCAACATTTCACAACCAACGACACAATCAACATCCTAAACCAATTATTACATCAAAAGAAACCAGGAAACTGAAGGAAGCCTAGCAGCAACTAGAAGAACAGCAACGCCAGGGTTGCCACAACAAGAGTTTTCTTCATTCCAGCCTTGCAACATTGATCTTCCACAGAAAGATAAGGACGATTAATTGTCTTACATAATTAGAAAGATAATTAAAAAAGCCACATGCGGCTATGCCCGAAATACACACGGGCAAAAGTAGAAGGAAGACAAGGATCTGGCTCACTGATCTCTACTTTCTTGATGCGTTGCTGCAGGCCGCGGGAACTAGTCTCTGCGGCGAGCGGCGATGAGCTCTTTCTTGTCCTCAAGACGCTGCTTGAAAACATCCACGGATTCCTCCACCAGTCTTTGGCGCTCGTTGCGGAGCATGTCATTCTCGTCCATAAGTTTCTTGACGATGACGCCGGTCCTCTTCAACAAGGCACTGGTCTCCTCCTGTTGGTCTGCACTTCGGACGATCTTCTCCCTCAGCAGGTTGCGCTCGGCGTGGAGCCTCTCATTGCCCTCCCTTAGTTGTCGGATGAGGCCGATAGCCTATTCAAACGAGGCTTTCACGTCATCCTGCAACCTCGCCAAGCTAGAGATCTGATCCATCTGGCTATGGACGATCACATGCATGCGCCTATAACAGCCGTCGCCTGCCCGCGAGAAATTTTCCCAAGCCACCGCGGCGCAGCGGGACATCTCTGCTGCATTCGTGGCGAGGCGTGACATCTCTGCTGCTTTCGCGGCGCGGCCGGACCAGTCTGCTGCATCGACGGCGCGGCGGGACCTTCGTGCTGCTTCAGCAGCGCGGCGGGACCTCTGTACTGCTACTTCCACGCGGCAGGACATGTCGGCTGCTCTCGCAGCGAGGCGGGACATCTCTCGTCCTTCCGCTTCCATGCTCGCCTCTCCCTGGTAGCAATCTCTTGACCCAGAACTCACACTGGCCATGGCAGACGCAAGGGAAGGATGCTGAATGACTTGTTTGTTTTTGTGGATGAGGAGTTGAGGAGGAATGTGCAGTCATCTTGGCATCTACTAGTATTTATAACCAAGTACTAATACGCTCCTAAGTGGGAAACCGTTTAGGTTGTGATCAGTGTGAACAGGTTTGGAATTCAATATACTAGCGTGGTACTAATACGCTCCTAAGTGGGAAACAATTTAGGTTGTGATCGGTGTGAACAGGTTTGCAATTCAATATAGCGTGGAGTAATTTGGAATGTGATGAGATGCAAGCTCAAAAACTTGTAGTCTGAGTTTAGTAGTACGTTATACAGGAAGAGAAGAGGTGCACGCACGCACTCGTCCTCTCACACATGCGTCTGTTTTTTCTCGAAAAGGAGGATGATGACCCCCGGCCTCTGCATCTGGGAGTCACACACGCATCTGTAGCTACGAATTGTAGTGTTCTCAACCATTCGATTGGCTCTATCATGGATGTACCTATATACTAAAACATGTCTAGACATCTATATTTTGACAAATGGAAGGCATGTCTATTGTGGAACGGAGGGAGTGCTTGTCATCAAAAATGGATAGAAAGGGACGTGTCTAGAACTAAAATACGTCTACATACATCTCCTTTTATCCATTTTGATGACAAGTAGTACTCTTACCCAAAGGAACTTTATATCCAACAGACACAAAATATCCGTTCGACTGTTGGAAATTACTGATCTGATGTCAAAGTAATTGCTGCAGCTCCACCAAAACCCACCATTTCTTAAGCTAAAGTAGACCAAGGTAATCCCTATATTAGCATATTACTAAGATAAACAGAAGGCACTGTCGAAACATTTAGGATGTCAGCTTGTCAATCTGAATGTGGAGGGACACAAGCTTAGCCCCAGCCAGCAGCTTGGGCAGAACTGTCAAGAAGGTCAGCTCCTACACGTCGACGTCGCCGAGATCCTTGCTGCTTGTCACCTCCATTTCCACCTTGACGGCGTCGGTCGCGCCTTTGGGCTCCCCCGGCAGGCCGTTCGCCCATAGCTTGGCCAAGTAGTGTGGTAGTGGGGACGCCCCCGCTCTGATGCAGACGACCGACACGGCGATAGGCGCGCCGATGTCGAGCACGCTGCCGACCAAGAAAAACGCGTGGCGGTCCTCCTCCGCGAACAGCAAGAGTCGTGGCTCCGACAGTGGCACTTGCAGTTGGAGCACCTTGCCGTACTGGATCCTGTGCACGGGCATGGGATGCGCGGTGCTGATGTGGTGGTAGCGCGCCGACAACGGGCCTTCGTAGCCGTAGACGGGCACGGGGCATTTGCAGGGCACGAGCGGACACACGCTCTAGTGATCGGCGAGCTTGTGGTAAGTGACGTAGAGCCCACAGCCTTCGTGCGGGCACTCCACCCTCACCGACGAAAGAACGGAGTCCACCGCCGTGTTCCGCACGTTGAAGCCACCGCCGCGCTCGCACTTCTGGCACTGCCGCTGGTTCTCGGGGCGCTCGACGCGGCAGTCCACGCAGGACAGGTGCCCTCCCTTGCACTGCAGAAATCAAATACAACAGCACATCAATCAAGAAACCTGCACCTTGCTCAATCAACCAAACGGACGAGGTGTATTCGAACCTCATACACTGGAGGCGTCAAGGGGCATATGCACAAGGGGCAGTGGAGCACGGTGAGGTCCATCGAGACCTTAGAGAGCTCCATCGTCGGGTCCTATTCCTGTTCGGTCTGCATGATCTCGCCCTCCTCGTGCACAACCATCCTTCAAGGTGCATTAAATCAACACATGCAAGTACTATCAAAAGATGAGTCACGGCATGCATGCATGCGTTGTAATTAATGCATAGGTAAACACAAATTATTGAAATATATTGAGTGCGGTGCTTTGATGTGTCGCGTCAACTCGTACATCAACGAGAAGTTTGATTATCCTCTCCCTTGTGGACTTAACTGCACCTGCCTTTGGCTGTATGATAGGTTGGCCACACACCTGTCGGGCCCACCTGTCATACACGCAAAGACAGGAGCGTCCCTCCCTCGCCCATGAGCATGGTGGCTGGCAAGACTACGAGAAGCTTTTGCTACACGCTCTCCCTCCCGCACGTGGTGGACATGCAGCAGTTCAATCGGTGCCAGATGGCCAGAAGCGTACTGTAGTACTCCTTCAGTGCAGTAGTACACCATCATTGTTCGACTTCCCGAAGAGGCGAAGAGCCAAGCGCAGCCCGGACGCTCGTGTGGCAGTTTCATGTGTAGAGTAGTCTAGATAGCGTGTACCGTGCCTGTAAGCTTAAAATCGTTGGGGTCGGCTCCATGCTATGTGGCCGTCTCGAAGTTTTTTTTAAAATTAAAATAGTCTTCTGGCCCTACCTGTCACCCTGGTGATTGTAGTTCGCACGCTCATCTGGTCAAGACAGGAATATATATTTTAATTTGTTTTTTTTTCGAAAAGGGGGGACTCCCCGGCCTCTACATCAAAACGATGCATACGGCCACATATATTTTAATTTGTGGTGGGTAAATGTTAGAGGTTGCAGCAAATATATTGTACACTGTGGGTCTTTCAGCCAAGTTTAGAGGCAAGCATGTGGGGCCAGTGCTATGATGTGTCGCGTCAACTCGTAGAACAAGGAGAAGCTTGATTTTACTACACGCCTTCTCCCTCGCCCATGCGCGCGGTTGCTCGCAAACGAGGACAGGCTTTTGCTTAGTAGTAGTACTTCCACAACAAGCTATTTGTCCCGCTCGCGGTGGACGGACATGCAACAGTGGATTCAACACTGTAGAAGCAGTAGTAGTAACATCATTGTTCGTCTTCTCGAAGAGGCAAAGAGCCAAGCGTAAACCAAACGTTGCAGTTGCGAACATTGGAGCACACATATAGCCAGGCTCGTGCATGAGACAAAATTGCTATGTGAGCCCACTAGTGTACTAGTACGTACAACTACTTGCTAGTATAGCCCTGTAAACCAGAAAGGAATATTTGCCCTTCTAGAGATTTCAACAAGTGACTAGACTACACAGAGACGGAGTACATATGGAGCAAAATGAGTGAATCTGCACCGTAAATAAATACGTACTAGTTCTATCATTTTCCTCTCCGAGGTGCACAATATTGAGTATACTGACTAGTCTCTTTTTGACACGCATTTACGTTTTTTTGACACAGTACAGACGCAAGCGCTCATATACACGCGCATACACTCACCCCTATGAACGCACACACGCACGGCACTATCATCTTGAAATTTACGAAGTCACCATAGGCACCTCATTGTCGACGGGTCCATAGGTGCTTGAATGCCAAGGAGGAAGAGGGTAGCGGTTCTCGAGACGTTGAACGGTCAATGATGCATCCTCAATTACATGCAGAGGGAATTAATTGGGCTGGTCACAATTAGGTTGAACGGTCAATGATGCATCCTCAACTACATAGATGTTCCTACCCACTATGGAGGTAGTAACATAGTCTAGAGAAGTGTGTAAGTTACTAGCTTATGTTCTTGCCCATTGTGACCAGCCTTGGAGAAGCAGACTAGAGCCAGCACGATGTGAATGCAACAGAGTTTGGACTCTCATATAATAAAGGCGCCCACCACTCCAATCCATCTACTCCCAAGTCTGCAAGCAACACCGCTCACTCCAATCCAAGACCAAGTGATCGAAGCCACAAGCACCTATGGAGGCGATGGGCGAGCGGCGGCGGTCGGTGTGCCAAATCATCCAAGCGCCGCTGCTGCCCCGCACCACAGCAGCAGCGTTCGAACAGTCGGTGGCGGCGCATCGCAGCATTGTAGCCCTCGCCGACACCGGCTTCACCTCTAGCATGGACGACATGATGGTCAACTCCATCCGCAAGTTCACCACCGTCAAGAAGCGCGTGGACGACCTTGCCGTACTGCTCCAGCCCGCGCGCCCAGGCTCCTCATTGCCTGCCACCCTCATGGGCCTACATGGTGACGAACTCTTTCAAGCCCTGGTGGCCCTGCAGGTGCCGCAGGTCACGATGAAGAATGTGCACATTGAGGCCGCGCTCGCCGCGCAGCGCCTCGCCATGCAAGAAACTGTCGACCTGCACATCCACGTCTACAAGGAAATTGTCTACATAGGCCACTACAAGGCAAACAAGGACAAAAAGACGTTGGCCTTCTTCCAGCGGCTAGAATCTTTGGACGCCATTGTTCAGAAGCACGTAGACCTGGCCACAAAAGCTGCTGCTACTTAGGCGCTGTTCGGTGGGCCGGCGCCCTGAGTCGAGGAGGTGGACGTCGTCGATGGATGCATCTCTTCTTCTTGCCTCCTGTAACCAGCACTGCATCGCCTCGTGGCCTTAATGTTTTATTAGTATAGTACTCCCTCCGTTTCCAAATATAAGTCTTTCTAAAGATTCCAGCAAGTGACTACTACATACGGAGCAAAATGAGTGAATCTACACTCTAAACTATGTCTTCATACATCTGTATGATGTATTCCATTTGAAGTAGTATCCAAAAGGGCTTATATTTATGAACGGAGGGAGTATATGGCATTTTTTATTCCAGTCGTAACATTTTCACTGTGAGGTGGGGCCGCAGTTGAGCAAACCCACCCCACCCACCGGGCGTCGGCCGAGTTTTAGAGAGTAGAAGAGAGAAACGAGGGAGGAGGGCTAGCTGTAGCACAGACGCTGTTGTCAGATGGGACTCGTGTTTATAGAATAGGAGTACTGAGCACTCGTGCCTCTTTTTTTTGAGGGAAAATAGTCGTACCACTAGTTGGGTGTGTGCGACCTATAGCTGTCATCACTTTAGGTCTACTTTTTGAACCGCGGATACGCTTCACAGTACATATTTTTCACGCATTTATCCTCCTATATGTACTCCTAGGCTATTTCCACGTGCTCCCATTCGCCGACATGTGGGACATAGAGCATCTGGGTCGTAGTGCATGAATGACTCGGAGCATATGCCAGGGTACTTTACATTTCAGACCTCACGAATTACATGCAAACCCCCCGCAGAAGAATAAATAAATCAATGAATTACTACATGAAACCAGATTATTTTCGTGGAAACCGGAGCACGTTCATTAAATTTTGGACATAACAAGTTTATAAAAATGACCGGACCTAAACCAGTCTAAGGGCCTCTTTGATTTTTTTCAGAAAAAAGGGCCTCTTTGATTCGCAGGATACTGAAAACACATGAACGGGGAAAGTATGATGGCGATGAACCGAGACTAGGAGAACTCTAACTCAGTTAGAGGTTAGAGTTAGATTCTAACCCTAAACTAACTCTAAACCAAAGAGGTGTATGGATAGCAGGGTTAGATTGACAATAAATGCTCTATCTCAATCATTTGACTACTTTGGACCCTATTTTTAGTCAGACTAAAATAAGTCCCTTGGATCCAAGCACCCTCTTGGTGTGGCCGGCTCTTCTGTGGCCTCCTCCCGCTCACAATTGACATAAACGAACCATCCATACAATCAATCATGCAAAACATGATAATTTTTACTTTGTCCATACAAATGAGATATCCCACTTAAACATACAAGTCGCCAATCAAGCTTCACAAAATAAAAAAACACTTCATGAAACAAAGAATGAGCTAACTCATCACGAAAGTTGTTCCGATAGGGAGGGATTCCAGAGCCCCTCACGCACCGAGGGAGGAGCTCGCCATCGTCGCTCTGGAGGAAGGCTCTGTAGAGCCGAAGCCCCGAGAACCCCTCCGACGCCGGCCCTTGCGAGTTGAGGTCGACACCGGCATGGGTAGCAGGGCCGCTTGCCGCCAACTGGGAACTTAATCTTTGGGCCTCTATAAATAATGCAAGCTTGTAACTAAAATACCTAGAAAGGTGAACTGAATCTTTGGGCCTCTAGAAATAATGCAAGCCTGAAACTGAAATACCTAGAAAGGTGAACTGAATCTTTGGGCCTCTAGAAATAATGCAAGCCTGAAACTTAAATACCTAGAAAGGTGAACTGAATCTTTGGGCCTCTAGAAATAATGCAAGCCTGAAACTGAAATACCTAGAAAGGTGAACTGAATCTTTGGGCCTCTACAAATAATGCAAGCCTGAAATTGAAATACCTAGAAAGGTGACATGAATCTTTGGGCCTCTAGAAATAATGCAAGCCTGAAAATGAAATAACTAGAAAGGTGAACTGAATCTTTGGGCCTCTAGAAATAATGCAAGCCTGAAACTCAAATACCTAGAAAGGTGAACTGAATCTTTGGGCCTCTAGAAACAATGCAAGCCTGAAATTGAAATACCAAGAAAGGTGAACTGAATCTTTGGGCCTCTACAAATAATGCAAGCCTGAAATTGAAATACCTAGAAAGGTGACCTGAATCTTTGGGCCTCTAGAAAGATTTATTACCTCCTCAAGCAGCATCAATAAATTCCATGCGTGCACCACAAATCTATAGCAAGTTTGATCAGGATCTACTTTTCCAAATCAGAATTAGCGCTAGAGCAAGCAAGATCAATGATATGGCCGTGAGACAGAGAAGGAACGAACAAACTCACCCCTCTCACGACCTCCCTATTAGATGCGCCGCCGCCGTGCACGACAGAGGGAGAAAAACGACTGGTGAAGGGGGAGCGGGGCGACCTTTGAAGGTCGGAGGGAGAGGGCGGCCGGAGTAGGGCGGAGGCCGGAAGGAGAGGGCGGCCGGAGGAGAGAGAGGGCGAGCGGCGCTTGGGCGGGCGGCCCTATGGGGAACAGAGAGGAGTCATGCAAGAGGGAGGGGGAGCGATCTGGTGCGGGCAGGTGAGAATTTTTTAGGGGAGCGATCTGGTGCGGGCAGGTGAGATTTTTTTAGTTCTCTTTTAGTGGGCCCAGGATAACTAACCCAATTAGAACCTCTCAACCGGGCTATTTTTTTAGCTGGGTTAGAGCAAACTAGCTCAAACTAACCCCTCTTGTTTCGATAATTTGAGGCTATTTCAACCCAAACTAGCTCTAACTCAGGGATCCAAACAAAGAGGAGTGTTACTGTACATGCTACAGTGTGGACCGTAGCACATTGTTTTTTATGGCCATATCACCACATTATTGTTTTCTACTGCTAGTTCACTGGGCTACCATTGTTCGCACGGCTGGTTGATTGGGCTGCCGTGGTTCGCACTCCTCCGACCTGAGTAGTTCTCCCTCCGTTCCTAAATATAAGTCTTCGTAGATATTTCACTGTGGAGCACATACGGATGTATATAGATGCATTTTATGTGTAGATTCACTCATTTTTCTCCGTATGTGGTCCATAGTGAAATCTCTCCAAAGACTTATATTTAGGAACGGAGGGAGTAGTATAGTACTAGTATATACCGCATCATTATTTGCTCCTTGTTACTACTCCGACATGTGGGAGAGCCAGCATCCGGGTCGACGTGCCATGCACTAGATTAGAGCGCGGAACTGAAGGGGGGCATCACCCCGGTCGGAGCGCCAGTAATTCATGACTATAGTGAGTGGTCATATCACAAGTCTTTCCAGCAGTAACGCGCCGTCAAATCGCACAGCCCCACTCGCTCACCCTCCTCGCCTCTCTTTCAAACCGCCTACCCGAAAACTGTCGCGCGTACTGCCCGGGAAAAGCCCCGCCCTCAACTTTTAACTACGCGAAAATAGTTTGAGCTTGTTCGTTCTATATAAATACAGTACTTACTGTATGTTTATTCACCCATGGGGTTGTTCAAAGAATGGAGGGGCGGGGAGCACAAGTGAACAATACTACCTCTGTCCGGGTTTATTGGTCCCCATTGTATTTCGTGCCAAATTTTGACCATAGATTAAACTAAGAAAATGTTCACGCATGTCACCAAACATTATATTTTTCAAAACTATGTTCAAATACGAATCCAATGAGATAACTTTTCTTGACATGCATTAACATTTTGTTAGTTAAATCTTTAGTCAAAATTTGGCACAAACTATAAAAGGGACCTATAAACCAGGACGGAGGTAGTACTGTAATAGTAAGTAGGAGTCGTAGAGTAGTCACCTTAAATAGAGAGTTTCTTTTCTTTAATGCCACGTACACAAATTGAAATGCTTGTTGTGGAGAGAAAAAAGATAATCACTCCACTATATATGGACGCAGGGGCCTGAGCGCTTGCTTTACTAGGGTTGCTCTCTTCATTCTCTCATCCTCTCCAGATATAAACAAGACAGCGGTAGCCACATTTTCTCTCTGCTCACCGCTGGTCACAGATCCGGCCGGATCCCTTCAGCCGATGTGTTTAGAGGACTAAAAGGTGCATCGTTCACGCGGAGATCACCGCCGAGGGAGGAAACCCACAGCTGTCGGAGGGGCCTGATCCTCTGCCCGTGCCGTTCTCTCCAACACAGCGCCGGCTCAGGAGGTCCTCCCACTCTTCTTCCTCCCTACCGTATTGTCCGCATATCCGACCTGTCGCCGCCGACATCCCGGCGACCCTCAGGTATAAGTTCTTTGAAAGCAGCCTTGCTCTACTGCCCCAGCTCCCCACGTGTCTGCATGTGCATCTTTTTCTACTCCCATCAGCTCTTCCAAAGCCACCTAAGTTGTTAGTATTATTAGAGGTAAAGCTACTTCATGCATTCGAATCTAGGGCTTTGTTCAAACAATGAAGAAAGGGGGAAAGTTGTAGCATGAATCTAGGACTTGATTCAAAGAGGAAATAATATGGTGAAAGTAGTAGAGAGCGGATACCCAACCGGTCTCTTGGTTGAAAAGGGAAATAATGGTTAAACGCAGTACAAACTGGATAAGGAACAGATCTATTATTGGTTGAAAAAAGTATAGAAAGTGGCGGCTGGTGGACAAGTCAACAGAGTATGTCCAGGATTAGATTTGCTGCCATTACATAGTAAAAGGTCTCCAGGATTAGATTTGCTGCCCTCACATAGTAAAAGGTCTCGGGATTAGATTTGCTGCCCTCACATAGTAAAAGGTCTCGGGATTAGATTTGCTGCCCTCACATAGTAAAAGGTCTCAGGATTTGATTTGCTGCCCTCACATAGTAAAAGGTCTCAGGATTAGATTTGCTGCCATCACATAGTAAAAGGCCTCCAGGATTAGATTTGCTGCCCTCACATAGCAAAAGGTCTCAAGGATTAGGTTTGCTGCCCTCACATAGCATGAACAAGCTCGGCATCACCACTTTATGCCTCCTTGTAGGTACATTGTGCTGATGCGTCCACTGTCGCATGTCCTTATACCAACCTTTTGCTTTTTTTTGCGGGTAAACCAACCTTTTGTTGTAAGGGCGCATGTAAAATGAAGCGATCACACTGTTACCTTAGGGACATGTCTAACCAGTGTTATTGTTAATCTAATGCCTCCAGTGATAAGATGCAATTAAACTGTGTTACAAATGGCACTCCTGCTGTTTTCCCCAGTATGATAAGTAAGTTGCTCCTTTACGCTCTTTGAGTGTCTGGTGTCCCCACGATCCCATGCCCTTAAACCAACTCTTTAGCTCTTGTTGATTTATCGTGTGCCGTAAACAAGCAATGCCACCATTAAAGTAATCCCATATCTAAGGAATCTCATTGTTGATCGTAATGCTTCTGGTAACATGAAGCATTGCTGACGTTTTAAAATTTCTACTGTCCTTGCGTGATTGCCATGAACATAATTAAGATGCTTCTTTTCATTTTGTACATGTTTCGTATACTCTTATTGACCAGCAACTGTTTACTTTCTATCATTTTGTGCAGATAGGGATATCCATTTCACCTTGTTGCTATTGTGACCTTTTGGTGAACTGCACAAAACACTTTTTTTGGAATGAGCGTCTTGTGCAGTTCAACTAAAATGTCACGTGGGTAACATCTCTCAATTTTGGTGGAACTGCACAAAATGGTAAAACTAAAGTGAAACCATGCTCTCATGTCTCCTTGTTTGTGCTATGCAAACATGCTGTTGCAAACAAGAATACTCTACTACAGATGTTGTGACGGTCAAGAGCAACATCTCTCAATTTTGGTGGAACTGCACAAAATGGTTCAACTAAAGCAAAATCATGCTCTCCTGTCTCCTTGTTTGTGCTATGCAAACATGCTGTGCAAACAGGAATACTCTACTACAGATGTTGTGACAGTCAAGAGCATTCGCCAAGTTCTTCGATTGTATGACATGGCTAGCCAAGATGGATTTAATCCCGATATTCACTTTATCAAAAGGCTCTAATGGGTTGGTTCTGAATCTTGCAAGCTAGGAATCAGTGAGATGTGTAGGCATCTTTGTTGTACTTATTATTTGAATCTTATTTGTTGGTTCTGAATCTTGCAAGCTGGGAATCAATGAGATGTGTAGGCATCTTTGTTATACTTATTATTTGGATCTTATTTGTTGGTTCTGAATCTTGCAAGCTGGGAATCAACGAGATGTGTAGGCATCTTTGTTGTACTTATTATTTGGATCTTATTTGTTGGTTCTGAATCTTGCAAGATGGGAAACACGGCATGATGATGCAGAGGACAGCAACCATAACAAACAATTCAAACTTGGTAGTATTATCTTTGTGAAAGTGCGACAAATGTGCTGATCGTGTGCGTCCTGAGAATAATAATTCTAATTATTGTGCATGTTGGTCCCGTGGCACTGATAGAACGAGCCAATGCATTGCTTGTTTTAAGTATAAATTTCTACTAAAGCTAATTAAATTTAAGTAAAGTGACCACTAACTCCTGTTATTACAAGATATACATCTGAGACCGCTCGTGAACCGATGTGTGGCCGAGTAGGTTTCTTAATGTAGGCGTTTGAATGCGCCGAGAGGTGCATCTTCGTCAGCGGCAATGGACGAGGAGGGTAGTGCTTGTTGTCGCTGTACACACTCAGCTTCTTGTTGAATCCAGTTCCCCAAGAGCTGAAAAACGAACTGCTGCCACCGCCACACACTCGTTCACTCGAAGAGACTCCAATGGCGATCCGAGGGGTGAGCCTACTGGATATGGACTTCAGCAAGGAGTTAGTTCGCCCTTCAGTCCTATGGCTGCACCAAGTTGAATGTGATGTACACCAACGACATGGACTCGGTGAAGCTCTGCCTCGCCTCAGTCCTATGGATGCACCAGGTTCTGGAGCATTAGCCCGTTTCATCGGCAGCGCTGACTGCACCTCCGCTACGGTGGAGAGAAGGAAGAACGCGACGATTCGGCCATCTGGTGCAACAAGCTTGTCGACATCCAGAAGCAATACAAGATCATTAGCAACGGGCAGGAGAAGGACTCCGTGGTTGACCTCGCTGAGACCATCATCGACCCCTGATACGCCAACATGAAAGAAGACGACCTGAACACGTGGGAGGTACCTCTGAATCTAGCCTACATAACCTACGCGGCCAAGGACGCATACGCATGCTACGACATGTACAGGCAGATCTTGGACATGAGGGCGTGTCTGCTTCCCGTAACCGACGAGTACACGAACAGCCGCAGCGTCATGATCAAGCGTGCCAGGAAGGTCTAGATGTTGTACTTTATCTATTTATAAGCACCTTTATCATCTGAGTGTTTCATGCATTAGCCTATGTGTCGTAATTATCTGTTTTGTCCAAAATATTTCTTTTAAGAACCGATTAACCTGATTGCTTTTTTTTAGTGGCTATTTGCTAATGTATGTAAACTAGTTCACTTGTCCGTAAAAAAACTAGTTCACTCGGCTGCCGTGCTTTGAATCTCCTTCTCCCAACATATTCCTCTCCTCAGGTGGACCCAGCAGGTCTCTGAATTTTCTCCCACTTTCTTTTTCGATGTAAACTGAGTTTTCTCCCAGTACTTTCCCCTAGAACCAACTCAACTGTCCCACGTCTAGCCTAAAAAATAATAATACCCCACGTATTATTAACTCATCAAATTAAAATGATATTTTATTTCGTAAGTTGAAAGTTCTTACAAAATAATAATAATTATTATTTATATATAACTTGCCAAGTTAACTCCTAGTGATTGCGTACATAAGCTTGCAAAGATTTTACTAACGTGCAATCATGTGTTTATGTTTTTATAACATTTCTCCGTCTAGCCCAACATGATATTTTCACCCAGCCCAGCAAGTCCACGGATTTTGAGAAAAATGCAAATGGGATTTAAACGGGCTACATAGATGCTACATCATTGTTTCACCCAGCCCACCAAATGGACTAAAAAACAAATGGACTGGCTGACATGTGGGCCAGTAGGTCGAAGCCTAAGAAGGCGTTGGATTTACATCCAATGGCCGGCATTCTTCTTCAATCTCTCGTCTTCTTCCCCCAGCGCTGCCAGAACCGCCTGCTCCAGCCTTCGGCGTCCAGCGGCGTTGTTTTGCGCTCCTCAGTGAAACGCTACCCAGCCGACGGTCAGGCCATCCCTCCACGCCGCACCTCCTGTTATTCTCTGCCGAGTGTAGGCCCACCCCGCACCCGAACCAGTCAAGTTTCCCACTCCTCTCCGTCTGTGACTCCACCGCGCGTCTTCCCCATCTCCGGTCGTTCTAGTCTGGGCCCTCGCTGCCGTCCACCGCCTCGGTGCGCTTCGGGTGGCGTGGTCAACATATCGAGTCATCGGAAGAGGATCAGATGTGGAGAGCTCGACGGCTGGGACCCACGAGGTCCATGGTCGCACGCAAGGAAAGTTCCTCCTTATTACGCGATCAGACGTGTAATCGACGTGGGAAGGGCTTCTGTATTTTGTGAATAAAACGTCTCCCCCCCCCCCGCTGATAGGTCGGACCCACCAGCTATATCTTCGCACGCAAGGAAGTGCCTCCTTATTACGCACCAAAAAATGAATACCCCCTGCTAGCTGGGACCCACCATAGTGGGTGGCTGACTTGTGGGTCTACTAAGTTGACGAGGACGGAGGGCTTTGTCAACTTAGTCAATCTGAATGATTCTAGCTCCAGTGACCGTACGATGTCCATCCAATGGCCATAATGCTTCTTCAACCTCTGGTCTTCTTGCTCCAGCCGCCCAAAGCAGCGCCGGTCGTGCCGCGTGCTCCTGCCTCTCGTGGCCGGCTGTGATGCCACGGAGGCCTCACCACCCCTACTACTCCCACCGCTGGCCCAGGGTATCCCTCTACTCACCCACACCCCCTGTTATTCTACGGCGACGGCAGCCTCACGCCGCAGCCGAACCAGTGAACCCTCGTACTCCTCTCCGTGTGGGCATCCACTGCCGCGTCTTCCCCGGCTCCTCATCGTCCCCTTCCTAGGCCTCGCCGTCGTCCACCGCCTTGGTGCTCTCGGCACGGCGTGGTCAATGTGGTCAACGACCGACTTCCATCGGAAGAGTACTGTACGTGGAGAGGCTGACAGCTGGGTCCAAGGCCACAGCCCAGTTTTTTTGTGATTTGCCAAGTAAGTCGCTTTGTCAGGCCTGTTGGGCTGCAAATCTTTCAAGACGAGGAGAGCTTCATTCGGCTGGCCGAGAAAATGGCCTATCACTAATGACAAATGGGATGTACATTTTTAAAACACATCAAACCGGCAATTAGTTTCAAATATCTTTTTTTCATTTCGAGATTTTAAATTACATTAATTTTTATGCGTGGAGAATTTGTTGGGTTTTATATTGATATACATTTATTTTTAAAATCAGTTTGAATCTGAGTCAAAATTTGGGATTAAAACAGTTCGGACCGCTTTTGAAATATGCAAAATTTCGTATAATTTTTAACCGTGGCCACAATATGGGCTGTAATGCTAACAAAAGAATATGGGCTCCAAACAAAACCTTAAGAATTAGCAAATGGGTTGTAAATTATTAGAAATAATGGCGAGATGGGTTGTATGTTGTTTTCCATAGATTTAAGGCTTTCCTAAAAAAGGTTGACGACAGCAAAGGATCGTTGGATGGCCATCCAACAGCCGTCGTGCTTCTTCAATCTCTGCTCTTCCTGCTCCAGCCGCTCAAACAAGCGCCGGTGGACTGCTGCTCCTCGCTCCTCATTGCCGGCTGTCTTTGCCTTGTGAGCCTCACCGCCCCACCGTACTCCCATTGCTGGCCTAGCCATCCCTCTACTCACCCACACCTGCCGTTATTCTCCAATGACAGCAGACGAACCAGTAAACCCTTGTTCAGTCGTACTCCCCTCCGCGTGGGAAACAACTGCGGAGTCTTCCCTGCCTCCGTGTCGTTCCCTTCCTAGGCCTTGCTGTCGTCCACCGCCTTGGTGCTCCCCGCGTGGCCTGGTCAACGTGGTCAACGACCGACATGCATCTGAAGTGGAATGTTCGTGGAGAGGCCGACAACTTGGTCCACGGCCGCACGCAAGGAAATGCCTCCTTGTTACGCGCAAAATAATGATTCCTCCACCTGACATCGGGGACCCACCGAAAGGGCCTCAGTATTTCGTGAAAAAAATGTTACCGCCGCTGACAGCTCGGACGCACCAGCTATATCTTCACACGCAAGGAAGTGCCTCCTTATTACGCACAAAAAAATGAATACTCCCCCTGTTAGCTGGGACCCAGTATAGAGGCAGGCTGACTTGTGGGCCTACTAAGGTGACGGGGACGGGGGGCTTTGTCAACTTAGTCAATATGCACGATTCTAGCTCCAGTGACCGTACGATGTCCATCCAACGGCCGTAGTGCTTCTTCAACCTCTGGTCTTCTTGCTCCAGCCGCCCAAACCAGTGCCGGTCGTGCCTCGTGATCCTGCCTCCCATGGCTGGCTCCGATGCGGCAGAGGCCTCACCGCCCCCTACTACTCCCACCACTGGCCAGGCTATCCCTCTACTCACCCACACCCCATGTTATACTGCGGCGACGGCAACCTCACACCGCAGCAAACCAGTGAACCCTCGTACTACTCTACGTGTGGGCATCCACTGCCGCGTCTTCCCCGGCTCTGCGTCGTCCCCTTCCTAGGCCTCGCCGTTGTCCACCGCCTTGGTGCTCTCGGCACGGCGTGGTCAACGTGGTCAAGGAACAGCTTCCATCGGACATGGACTATACGTGGAGAGGCTGACAGCTGGGTCCACAGCCGCAGCAAGGAAGTGCCTCCTTATTACGCGCAAAATAATTATTCCTCCACCTGACAGCGGGGACCCACCGGACGGGCCACCATATTTCGCGAAAAAAACATTTCCCCCTGACTGTTGGGACCCACCAGCTACACCTTCGCACGCAAGGAAGTGCGTCCGGGCAAAAAAACAATTCGCCCCCTGACCGCTGGGACCCATCAGCTACATCTTCGCACACAAGGAAGTGCGTTCGGGCAAAAAAACGATTCGCCCCCCTGACTACTAGGACCCACCAGCTATATCTTCGCACGCAAGGAAGCGCCTGACAGTCGGGACCCACCTGGTCGAAGCGTACGTAGCGTTGTCATTCTGGTCGCGAACGACGTATGCGTACATCTTGGTCGATGTAGAGGCGCCGCACGTGTCGTAGATGTAGAGGCGCGCACGTGTCGAAGTAGAGGCGCGCACGTAGCATGTGCACGTACGTACAGCGGCGAGGGTGCAAGAAAGAAAATACGGCCACGTACGTACATATGGGCAGGGTCTCTAACGCCTATCGCGCATACATACATGGCTGGGTCGGAACGGAGAACCAGCGTCGTCGTCGTGTTCATGGGGAGCTAACCGGCTGGGTCGGAACGGAATGCGTGGTCGTGTTCATCGGGAGGTCTTGGACAGAACAAGCGATGGAAACGAGGCCTGGCGTACTGCACAACGGAGGAAACGGCCTTGTGTTCGACCGGCCACGTTCGAAACGGGGTCCTGTTGATCGGGAGGGGCCTGGTGTACCGCAAAACGGAGGAAACGGACCTCCTACGGTCGAAACGGGGGTCTTGTTGATCGAGAGGGGTGTGGCATGCCACAAAACGGAGGAAACGGACCTCCTACGGTCGAAACGGGGGTCCTGTTGATCGGGAGGGGTGTGGCGTACCGCAAAACGGGCGAAACGGACTTGTGTTGGAGTGCTACGGTCGAAACGGGGGGGAGGGGTGTGGCGTACCGCAAAATGGGACTCCACGGGATACTGTTCATCTCCACCATCGACCTCCTCCAGCCTCCACGGGCTCCTGTTCATCCAGCCTCCACCGCGCGCTGCTCCATCGGCTACTGTTCAACCACCCCTCCACGGGCACCCCTACACCGTCTATTGTTCATCCAGCCCTCCACACCACGGGGTCCGTTCAACCACCCCTCCACGGGCACCCCTCCACTGTCTACTGTTCATCCAGCCCTCCACACCACTGGGTCCTGTTCAACCACCCCTCCATGGCCACCCCTCCACCGTCTACTGTTCATCCAGCCCTCCACACCATGGGTTCCTGTTCATCTAGAGGCAACGCCACCGCTCACTGTTCATCAAACCCCCCCGCAGCGCCATTGTTCATCGAGGCAGCATCGATCGGCTTGATTAGCAGCGATGGCGAAGAATCGCTCCATCGGGTTCGATTAACACCATCGATCAATCGCCGGGTTCGAGAACGCGTAACTGCAAAGGCTGTCGCTTAGGTTGATGAAGAGCCCAACACCTTGCTCGGCTTCAGTTAGAGCCAACTCCTCGCACACACACGCGTACCTGTACCAGAGAAACGCGCATCGCTCTCCCGCCGTAACCGGCAACTCCCCAAAATTTTCCTCCCCCTCGCTTCTACCACGGTTTTTTCCGTCATGGACGGCCCAAAGAATGTCATGCAGCTGCGTCTCCGGCCCGCCCAGGACGAAAAGCCCATCTTCTGTCATGATTTTTTGTCATAGAAGTAGGAGCCCACTACATCTATGATGATACCGTGTTTTGTCACAATTATCATCATAGAAGTGTCATATGTATGACAGAAAAAAAATTCGTTCAGCCCAAAATGTCACGGATGTATCTTTTTTTGTAGTGATAATAGCATGGAACAATAAAAAATTATAGATACGTTGGAGACGTATCATGCCTCTCCTATGATGCATGAGTAGTTCTTTGTAAACCTACGGGTCCATAGTTACTAGCTAGATGGCTTCCTCTCTCTCTTGATTATAAATACAATGGTCACTTGGAGATCCATATGATGTAAGTCTTTTGGCGGTGTGTTTGTTGTGATCCGATGAACTTTGAGTTTATGATCAGATCTATGGTTTTTATCCAAGAAAGTTATTTGAGTCTTCTTTGGTCTCTTATATGCATGATTGCTTATAGCCTCGTATTTCTTCTCCGATATTTGCGTTTTGTTTGGCCAACTTGATCTATTTATCTTGCAATGCGAAGAGGTACTTTGTAGTGGGTTCGAGCTTACGGTGCTTGATCCAGTGACAGAAGGGGAACCGACACGTATGTATCAATGCTACTAAGGATAACAAGATGAGATCTATATCTGCCGCAATAGATAAACAGATCTCGTCTACATCGTGTCATCGTTCTTATTGCATTACTCCATTTTCTCATGAACTTAATACACTAGATGCATGCTAGATAGCAGTCGATGTGTAGAGTAATAGTAGTAGATGTAGGCAGGAGTCGGTCTACTAATCTTGGATGTGATGCCTATATAATGATCATTGCCTGGATATCATCATGATTATTTGAAGTTCTATCAATTGGCCAACAGTAATTGTTTTCCACCATTTGCTATTTTTCTCGAGAGAAGACAGTAGTGAAACCTACGGCCCCCGGGTCTCTTTTCATCATATTTGCCTTTGCGATCTATTTTCCTTTGCATTTATTTTCAGATCTATTAAACCAAAAATACAAAAATACCTTGCTGCAATTTATTTGTTTCACGATCTATTTATCCTATCTCCCACTTTTACCTCATGTTATTCGCCTATCTTGAGGCGCCGTTGTAACACCCCGGATCCGATGCGCCAGGTGTCCGCCAGTTATTCGTCGTTGTTGCCATGTCATTTGCTTGCGTGTTGCACTTTGCCATGTCATCATCTGCATTTTTATCATGTCATCATGTGCATTTCATTTTGCATACATGTTCGTCTCATGCATCCGAGCCTTTTCCCCGTTGTCCGTTTTGCAATCCGGCGCTCCTATGTCTTCCGGCGTCTCCCTCTTCTCCCTTCTCTTGTGTGGGTATTAAACCTTCTCGGAATGGCCCGAGGTTTGCCAAGCTGCCTTGGTATAGCACCGTGAACCGCTTTGTCAAGTTTCGTGCCATTTGGAGGTCGTTTGGTACTCCAACGGTTAACCGGGTAACCGTAAAGGCCTCTTTTGTTGCAGCCCAACACCCCTTCCAAAGTGGCCCAAAACCCACCAAACTCCTCTCCATGCTCTTGGTCGTTCGATCACGATCGCGTGGCAAAACCGCTCCTCATTTGGACTCTCTAGCTCCTCTACCTATAAATATGTGGCCTCCCGAAAATCCCGCAGTCAAACCCTAGCCAAACTCCTCGCGCCACGGACATGTCCGGCTTGCGCACGGACATGTCCGCCGGACACGTCGCTTGCCAATCAGCGCTGCCACGTCATCGCCCCGCCGCCTCGCCCAATCCCACGCGCCACCTCACCCTCTCTCTCTCCACGCCCTTGCGGCCGCGCATGTTTATCCGGCCCATGAGGCCCATCCGCCGTCGCCCGCCGCCGCCGCCGCCGGCCAGCCGCCTCCCGCCAGCGCCGTCCGCGCCGAGGCAGCCGCGCCTCCCTCGCCGTTCGCGCCGCCCGTCTCCAGCCGAGCCGCGCTGCTGCGCCGGCTCACCGCGCGCCTTTCCTCGGCCGCCGGGCCGCATCGCCGCGCCTCGCGCCCGAGCCACGAGCCCGACCCGCCGCCGCCTCCTCGCTGCTCCGCCGTCGCCTCGCGCCGCGACCGCCGCCGAACCTCCCGCTTCGCCGCCTGCCGCCCGCACAGCCTCCCTTCGCTGCTTGGCGCCCCGGCCCCGCCGCCATCCGCGCCCAGCGGCCCGCTCCGCCACCGCCGCGACCGCCCTGTTCGCGCCGCCTCGGTGCGGCAGCCAAGAGGCCCAGCCCATGGCCGCCTGACCGCCGGCCGCGGCTCCTCGCCACTCTCTGCGCGCCCGCTGTCTCGGCCAGATCCGGGCGGCGCGCCGGATCCGGCGACCCCGACTCGCCGGCGGCCGTCCCCGAGCCTCCTCCCGCACCTCCGGCGTCAACTCCGGCCGTAACTCCGGCGAGATCCCCCATGCATCAAAATCCGTGCAAATCCCGAAGGTTGCCCCGATTTTCTTCTAAGTCCCCGTTTCTAGTAATTTTCATGCATTTTCATCGCATCACATCTCCGCATCCGTAGCTCCGTTTTGCGCGTATAATATGTCAAATTGTTCGTCTCGACGAGTACATCATTTCATTCCATTGCATCATTTTCATTTGAGTTCATCTTGATGCCCGAAATGCTGTTGGAAGATGGCTTCAGATCGTTAGTTTCAGAATCTTATCAGCTCGAGCTCTTTTGTCATTTTTGCCATGATTTTTGTGTGCATCCTATGAGTATGAGCTCTACATGAATATTGGACTAGGCCATGCCATATTTCCAGGGGTGTTGACCTTGTATTTTTGTGAGTTGTGTGCTGAGTGCATTGAGCTTGTAAAGTAGGGTAGTTGCTGTTGTTGTTTTGCTAGACAGATTCTGTTATAATTTGATGCCATGTTAACATGCTTCTAGTAATCATTCTATGCATAATCTGGAGATGCTCTATAAACATGATTTGATATACATGTCTTGCTCTATCCATTCATGCCCTTGGTTGCATTTATAGCCTGCTGGAACATGTTGTAATCTTGCTCTAAAGTTGCTTGAAGATGTTTCCTGGCAGATTGTTTGCATGAGATTCAATTTTCACGAGGTCTTTGTAGTTGATCCGTGTATGCTATGACCTTGCTCTTGCCATGCTTAGCTTCATAAACATGCCTTCTTACTGTTGGTTGCCTTGCCATGCCATGTATTGCTCTGTAGTGATTGTTTCGAGCTCACGAACATGCCTACTAATTGTTGTTCCTGCCATGTATAAATCTGTAATAAAACTTGCTATGTTTACATGGGTGCCATCATTTCTTAAGGTCCTTTTTGGCTTATGGTCAGTAAGGGACTATTGAAATATGCTTTGAGTAGAATCATGTCATGCCTTGCTTTGCTATTATAAGTTCCTGTAGCATGTTGTTTGCTTGCTCTAAACATGCCTTCCTGATGTTAATTCCTGCCATGTTAGTATTTTCACTAAGTCTGTGAACCTGATATTTTGAGCACTTTCTCCATGCTTGTTTGAACATGTTATGATGTGATTTAGCCGTAGCTCAGTGTTCCTCTTTTGTTAAGCATCTCCTGTAGTTCGTTGCCATATGCTTTGTTTTTATGTTGGGGTGTTGTAGCATAGTTTCTTGTTGCGTGCTAAGTAGCATCGGGCTGTTAAACGCAGATTTGCATCATTCTTGTTTTGCTTGTCATTTGCAAACCGTGCATCCGATTCCGGTGATCTTTATATCGATTTCAACCGAAATCATCTCATCTTTCCAGCGGCATACTTGGTTTGCCAAGTTGATGCCCGGTTCATCATTTTCCTTCCGGAGCATACATATGCATTGCATACCACATCTCGCATAGCATGTCATGTTTTGCATCATATTGCTTGTGCATTGTTCCTTGTTTGATTGTGGTTCCGTTGCTTGTGTTCTTGCTTTGGGTAAAGCCGGGAGACGAGTACGTGAACGAGGAACCTGTTGAGTACGCCTACGAGGATCAAGCCTTCGACAACTCGAGAACCTTGCGAGCAAGATGATCATACCCTCGAAATCACTACTATCTTTGCTATGCTAGTTTGCTCGCTCTTTTGCTATGCCAATGCCACGATGCCTACCATTTGCTTGTCAGCCTCCCAAATTGCCATGAACCCCTAACCTTTGACACCATTCCTAGCAAACCGTTGATTGGCTATGTTACCGCTTTGCTCAGCCCTCTTATAGCGTTGTTAGTTGCGGTGAAGCGAAGTTTGTTCCTTGTTGGAACATGGAGATGTTGTTCTGGCTGGAACATGTTTACTTGTTGGGATATCACAATATATCTTATTTAATTAATGCATCTATATACTTGGTAAAGGGTGGAAGGCTCGGCCTTATGCAGTGTTTTGTTCCACTCTTGCCGCCCTAGTTTCCGTCATATCGGTGTTATGTTCCCGGATTTTGCGTCCCTTACGGTTGGGCTATAATGGGAACCCCTTGACAGTTCGCCTTAAGTAAAGCTTCTCCAGCAATGCCCAACATTGGTTTTACCATTTGCCTCACCTAGCCTTTTCTTTCCCTTGGGTTCTGCAGACTCAAGGGTCATCTTTATTTTAACCCCCCCGGGCAGTGCTCCTCTGAGTGTTGGTCCGAACCGAGATGATCTCGGGGCCACCTCGGGAAACTCGAGGTTGGTTTTACTCGTAGCTAGACTCATCCGAGTGTGCCCTGAGAAAGAGATATGTGCAGCTCCTATCGGGATTTGTCGGCACATTCGGGCGGTGTTGCTGGTTTAGTTTTACGTTGTCGAAATGTCTTGTTGTACCGGGATACCGAGTCTGATCGGAGTGTCTTGGGTGGAGGTCTATTCCTCCGTTGACCGTGAGAGCTTGTCATGGGCTAAGTTGGGACACCCCTGCAGGGATTTGATCTTTCGAAAGCCGTGCCCATGTTATGGGCGGATGGGAATTTGTTAACGTCCGGTTGTAGAAGACTGAAGTTGACCTTAATTAAAATACATCAACCGTGTGTGTAACCGTGATGGTCTCTTTCGCGGAGTCCGGAAGTGAACACTGTGTTGGAGTTATGCTTGACGAGGTTGCTATAGGATCACTTCTTGATCATACTTTTATCGACCGTGCTTTGCCTTCTCTTCTCGCTCTCATTTGCGTATGTTAGCCACCATATATGCTAGTCGCTTGCTGCAGCTCCACCTCACTACTACATCCTTCCTATAAGCTTAAATAGTCTTGATCTCATGGTGCGAGATTGTTGAGTCCCGTGGCTCACGGATACTTCAAAACCAGTGTGCGGTGCCGATGTTACGAAAGCGGTGACGCAACCAAGCTCAAGGAGGAGCTCGATGAAGATCTTGCCCTTTGTATTGTTTCGTTCTAGTTGATCAGTAGTGGAGCCCAGTTGGGGTCGAACAGGGTCCTTTGTCGCATTTGGGGTTCTTCTTTTATTTTGGTTCCGTAGTCGGACCTTGATTGTATCTGGATGTTGTAATGCTTTATTCATGTAATTGTGTGAAGTGGCGATTGTAAGCCAACTATGTATCTCTGCCCCTTATGTATTACTTGGGTTGTGTGAAGATTACCTCACTTGCGACATTGCTTTCAATGCGGTTATGCCTCTAAGTCGTGCTTCGACACGTGGGAGATATAGCCGCATCGAGGGCGTTACAAGTTGGTATCAGAGCCTTCCCCGACCTTAGGAGCCCCATTGCTTGATCGTTTTTAGTGGCCGAGTTGTGTCTAGAAAAATGTTTTGAGTCATTTAGGATTATATATATCGGAGAGTTTAGGAATTCTTTTTACTCCCCAGTCCCTTCGACCTTCTGGTGAGGTATCCTGACGTAGAGTTTTGACTCTTCTCTTCTTAAATTTCACTATAAATTTTTTTTTAGGATCACGTGGGTATCTTGGAATCGTTCCGATATTCTTATGATGACAACATTGTCTTGGTTGCCTCCTGACATTTAGGGGTTGTGGCAGTGTCCCGGGGAGTTGAGCTCCGAGGTGTTGTCGTCATAATTTTATCGTTGCAGATTCGGAATACCGAGTTTAGTACCGACATCGAAAATCTCTTTTATGCAGTTGTTGGTGAGATAACCCGCTAACCCAAATCTCGAGGTGAGTACGGGAGTATTGCCATGACTTGTATAACGGATGCTTTTCAAGGTTGAGGTAGACGATTTCGAAGGTTTCTTGGTTATGTGTTGACGGATGGATACAATTTGGATGTAGGGATTGTTAGTTTGTGTGAGATATTATTGCTCCTGTATCCCCAACACCGATTGCATAACCGAGAAAATTTCGGAGTTTTATAGGTGGGAATTCAAGTAGCTCCTAGGATATCTTTCCGACGGATGTATGATATGAAATTGGGGTTCGACGTCTAGTGGTCCGCCTATTCACGGTTGGTTTTACAAATGGTCTCGTTGTGTCTTAAAGAGTCCTTGGCTATGCCGACTGGGACGCTTCGTATGTCATGTGCCTTGCCTTGTACATGATGGTGCTGTACGATTGAGCCCGTGTAGGCCCCACCACGAAAACTTCGGACGAAATCTCTATCATATGTTTGTTCCGGCTTATTCTGCAAGCCAGTTTGAGTTGTGGTATTCGAGTTGCTTCAATGTCAAGTGTTGATTCCATGCCTTTCCGAAATGGTGTTCTCATACTCCGATGTGAATACCAATCCTTCTCGACAATCGAGATTGTCATGTCAATCCTTTTAAACCGGCGTGTTTCTCTTCAAGTGGATCCGATCACTTCAACATCAGCAAGACCAATTATCATTTCTTCTCAACGGTGTTTGTTTCATCCATCTCCAAGTTGCCTTTGTTCTTTCCCGCCCACCCACCCTTTTTCTTCAAGGACTCATTTATCTTAATCAAGTATCCATTTATTCATGTGAAGTCTCTTCATTCTTTTTCTTTCAATGTTCTGATCCGGTGATCCCTCGTGAAGATGCTCACGAGTTTTCAAGTTCATCATCCTTCATTGTTGTTTCTTCTCCGGTGGATCCAATTCAAGCTTTCAGTGTTGATCATATTCCTTTCCTCGTGTCAAATGCTTTCTCATGCCGGTGCACCTCTTAATCATTCACTTCTTCCTATTCATTTGTTCTGGAGTGCTGAAGATATCTCAAGGTTCGTGTTTTCCATTCTTAATCCGTTCAAGCCATTTGGAGTTTATTATCCCATTCAAGTCATTTAATTCAACCGGTGCAACATCTCTTTTAAATCTTTTAACGGTGTTCTTTTGAGTGGGCCCTAACCCACAGGTCTTTTCCCAGGATCTTACCTGACTCTTCTATTTTCCCGGAGCTATCCTAAATTCTTCTTCAAGTTTGACGTAAGAATGAGTTATCATCAGTCAAATGCTTTTCTCCAAGATCTTTCAAATTCTTTTCATAGTTGGCTCAACCTCTTCGCTTTTGATTCTTCCGGTGTGCCTCAATAATTCTTGGTGGTGTTTCTCGTTGTCATTCTCATCATTTGAAGACCGAAGAAGAGTTTCTCTTTAATCTTGCTCTATTCTCTTCAAGATGCGTGGTTCTAGCTTGTTGCCATCCTCTCATAATTTGTTTTCGATTGTGAGAATTTTTTTTCACCCATCCGGAGCATTTTAGGAGTCTTTTCAGTTTCATTCTTTGAAGCCCATCATCTCAGTATTATTCATTCAAGCTTTCAGCTCGCGTTCTCCAAATCATACCGGTGCATCATTCAAGTATTCTCTAATCAGCTCGTGATCTATTCGTTCATTTGTATCTAAATCCCCTCTAGTATCTTCATTCGTTTTCCAATTCTTCCCGGTGAATTGTGCCTTTGCTACTTTCATTGTCAATTTTTACGGTGGTTCGTTCAAGATCTCTCTTCCTTGTTCATCATATCAATTCATTCGTTGTTTCGAAATCCCACCGGTGGTTCCATCAAGACCTTCTCAAGTTTTGATATATCTCTCTTTAATCCTTTCTACGAGAATAAGTGGCATGCCAAATCCGTTGATTGTCATCAATTTAATTGGTGAAGGATAAGCATAACATAATTCTTATTCTTGTTCATCCAAGTGATTAATTCTTTATTCCGGAGGTCCTTAAAATTCTCAGTTTCATTTGTTTCATCTTCTCTTTTTCCCGGAGTTCCAAACTCTAATTATCACGGAGATCAATCCAAATCATTGCAAGGATTCACCTTGTGTTTTCAATTTCTCTTTCTTTTCATTCCTTTTGTTTACCGGAGTTCTTCATGGAGGCTCTACATGGTGGTTCGTCAATGATTCCTTTCATTCTTCAATTGTTCTTCAAGATTTCTCTTGAAGTTAAGATCAGCCAAGCTATACTCAAAATTAAACATGGTGCTCAACACATGTTTTGTTTTGAGGAGCTCAAGCATTCTTCATCGTGCATCCCGAAGTGCAACTCTTTCTACCTTTTGAGGTGGTGTTATATCACTCTTGACAATTGCCATTCTTGTTTCACGATTCACATGTTGTCAAGAATGAGGTATTTAAACCCATCAATCTCTTCATTGGAGTTATCTTGGGTTATATTTCACCTAAAGCCTTCCCTAAGGAATGTTGCTATTATGGTGCTTGTCAATGATCCAAGTTATCTCCTATCCTCTTGGTGAAAGAAGTTTTCATCTCTTTGGTGCTCTCAATCAAACCAATGGTTTCCTGTAGTGGCCGGTTGTCACCTCATAGTCTCGAGATGTTTTCCATAAGCCCACTACAAACTTATTCTTTTTGTTGTTGGTCTTCCAACAACTCTATTCTAACCTTCTTGCAAGGATGCCTTGCAAATTCAACTGTGGTAGAAGTTGTCATTTTCTTCTCCGTCCCTTTATCCCAGTGGTCTAGCTTCTATTCTTTCGTTCCGGAGGCATTGTGATGCTGTGCTCTTCAATCATCATCTTGTTTTGTCAGGATCATGTTCTTTTCTTGCTTAACCATTTAACCGGAGTGTTGTGTCATCTCTTCAAGTATCTTTTCATCTCATCAAGTTTTTCTTCTTCTTTCAGTCAGAGTGCTGTCCAAATTCTGTCATTCTTGTTCCTTGGCTATCTCATTATTCTGAGGTAGTCATATTCTTTTTGTTCGTGAAGCTCTTATTTCCATGTCTTTGCAACCCTCAAGTTCTCGTAATACTCCTTGTTCCTCTTTTCTATCGGATTGTGTGCAATCTCGTTCATCTCTGTTCTACTCTTTCTTTTAAAATTGCTCAACCTCTCAAGGTTCATGGTTTCACTCGTTCGTCAAAGGAGCAACTTTGTTTTACCTCTCCTCTTCCGTTTTTTCCCTCCGGTGCCATTCTAGATCTCGGGACGAGATCCTCTCTTAGTGGTGGAGTGTTGTAACACCCCGGATCCGATGCGCCAGGTGTCCGCCAGTTATTCGTCGTTGTTGCCATGTCATTTGCTTGCGTGTTGCACTTTGCCATGTCATCATCTGCATTTTTATCATGTCATCATGTGCATTTCATTTTGCATACATGTTCGTCTCATGCATCCGAGCCTTTTCCCCGTTGTCCGTTTTGCAATCCGGCGCTCCTATGTCTTCCGGCGTCTCCCTCTTCTCCCTTCTCTTGTGTGGGTATTAAACCTTCTCGGAATGGCCCGAGGTTTGCCAAGCGGCCTTGGTATAGCACCGGTAGACCGCCTGTCAAGTTTCGTGCCATTTGGAGGTCGTTTGGTACTCCAACGGTTAACCGGGTAACCGTAAAGGCCTCTTTTGTTGCAGCCCAACACCCCTTCCAAAGTGGCCCAAAACCCACCAAACTCCTCTCCATGCTCTTGGTCGTTCGATCACGATCGCGTGGCCGAAAACCGCTCCTCATTTGGACTCTCCTAGCTCCCTCTACCTATAAATATGTGGCCTCCCCCGAAAATCCCGCAGTCCAAACCCTAGCCAAACTCCTCCGCGCCGCCGGACATGTCCAGCCGCGCCGGACATGTCCGCCGGACACGTCGCTTCGGCCAATCAGGCGCTGCCACGTCATCGCCCCCGCCGCCTCGCCCAATCCCACCGCCACCCACTCTCTCTCTCTCTCCGCCGCCGCCCGGCCCGCATGCCATCCGGGTTCATGGGCCCATCCGCCGCCGCCGCCGCCGCCCGCCGGCCGCCCTCCTGGCGCTGCGCCGTCCGCGCCAGAGCGGCGCGCCTCCCTACGCCGTTGCTGCGCCCGTCTCCAGCAGGGCCGCGGCCTGCTGCGCCGCCGGCGCACATGCGCCTCCTCGCCGCCTTGGCCCTCGCCTCAGCCGCCCTCGCGCCAAGCCACGGAGTTCGACCCGCCGCCGCCTCCTCGCTGCTCCGCCGTCGCCTCGCCGCGGCGGCCGCGCAAACGCCCTCGCTTCGCCGCCGCCCGCCCAGACCTCCGCTTCGCCGCCAGGCCAAGCGCCGCCGCCATCGCGCGCAGCCCACTCCGCCACCGCCCGCGACCGCCTGTTCGCGCCGCCTCGGTGCCAGAGGTCCCCAGTCCCGCCAAGGCTGCCCGCCAAACCCGCCGCCTGCCCTCCGCCACTCTCTCCGCGCTTGCGTGCCTCTCGGCCAGATCCGGGCAGCGCGCCGGATCCGGCGACCCGACTCGCCGGCGGCCGCCCCGAGCCTCCTCCCGCACCTCCGGCGTAACTCCGGCCAGAACTCGGCGAGATCCCCATGCATCAAAATCCGTGCAAATCCGAAGGTTGCCCGATTTTCTCCAAGTCCCGCTTCGATAATTTTCATGCATTTCATCGCATCACATCTCCGCATCCGTAGCTCCGTTTTTTGCGTATAATATGTCAAATTGTTCGTCTCGACGAGTACATCATTTCATTCCATTGCATCATTTTCATTTGAGTTCATCTTGATGCCCGAAATGCTGTTGGAAGATGGCTTCAGATCGTTAGTTTCGAATCTTATCACTCGAGCTCTTTTGTCATTTTTGCCATGATTTTTGTGTGCATCCTATGAGTATGAGCTCTACATGAATATTGGACTAGGCCATGCCATATTTCCAGGGTGTTGACCTTGTATTTTTGTGAGTTGTGTGCTGAGTGCATTGAGCTTGTAAAGTAGGGTAGTTCTTTGTTGTTGTTTTGCTAGACAGATTCTGTTATAATTTGATGCCATGTTAACATGCTTCTAGTAATCATTCTATGCATAATCTGGAGATGCTCTATAAACATGATTTGATATACATGTCTTGCTCTATCCATTCATGCCCTTGGTTGCATTTATAGCCTGCTGGAACATGTTGTAATCTTGCTCTAAAGTTGCTTGAAGATGTTTCTGGCAGATTGTTTGCATGAGATTCAATTTTCACGAGGTCTTTGTAGTTGATCCGTGTATGCTATGACCTTGCTCTTGCCATGCTTAGCTTCATAAACATGCCTTCTTACTGTTGGTTGCCTTTCCATGCCATGTATTGCTCTGTAGTGATTGTTTGAGCTCACGAACATGCCTACTAATTGTTGTTCCTGCCATGTATAAATCTGTAATAAAACTTGCTATGTTTACATGGGTGCCATCATTTCTTAAGGTCCTTTTGGCTTATGGTCAGTAAGGGACTATTGAAATATGCTTTGAGTAGAATCATGTCATGCCTTGCTTTGCTATTATAAGTTCCTGTAGCATGTTGTTTGCTTGCTCTAAACATGCCTTCCTGATGTTAATTCCTGCCATGTTAGTATTTTCACTAAGTCTGTGAACCTGATATTTTGAGCACTTTCTCCATGCTTGTTTGAACATGTTATGATGTGATTTAGCCGTAGCTCAGTGTTCCTCTTTTGTTAAGCATCTCCTGTAGTTCGTTGCCATATGCTTTGTTTTTATGTTGGGGTGTTGTAGCATAGTTTCTTGTTGCGTGCTAAGTAGCATCGGGCTGTTAAACGCAGATTTGCATCATTCTTGTTTTGCTTGTCATTTGCAAACCGTGCATCCGATTCCGGTGATCTTTATATCGATTTCAACCGAAATCATCTCATCTTTCCAGCGGCATACTTGGTTTGCCAAGTTGATGCCCGGTTCATCATTTTCCTTCCGGAGCATACATATGCATTGCATACCACATCTCGCATAGCATGTCATGTTTTGCATCATATTGCTTGTGCATTGTTCCTTGTTTGATTGTGGTTCCGTTGCTTGTGTTCTTGCTTTGGGTAAAGCCGGGAGACGAGTACGTGAACGAGGAACCTGTTGAGTACGCCTACGAGGATCAAGCCTTCGACAACTCTGAGAACCTTGCAGGCAAGATGATCATACCCTCGAAATCACTACTATCTTTGCTATGCTAGTTTGCTCGCTCTTTTGCTATGCCAATGCCACGATGCCTACCATTTGCTTGTCAGCCTCCCAAATTGCCATGAACCCCTAACCTTTGACACCATTCCTAGCAAACCGTTGATTGGCTATGTTACCGCTTTGCTCAGCCCCTCTTATAGCGTTGTTAGTTGCAGGTGAAGACGAAGTTTGTTCCTTGTTGGAACATGGAGATGTTGTTCCTGGCTGGAACATGTTTACTTGTTGGGATATCACAATATATCTTATTTAATTAATGCATCTATATACTTGGTAAAGGGTGGAAGGCTCGGCCTTATGCCTGGTGTTTTGTTCCACTCTTGCCGCCCTAGTTTCCGTCATATCGGTGTTATGTTCCCGGATTTTGCGTCCCTTACGGTTGGGCTATAATGGGAACCCCTTGACATTCGCCTTAAGTAAAGCTTCTCCAGCAATGCCCAACATTGGTTTTACCATTTGCCTCACCTAGCCTTTTCTTTCCTTGGGTTCTGCAGACTCAAGGGTCATCTTTATTTTAACCCCCCCGGGCAGTGCTCCTCTGAGTGTTGGTCCGAACCGAGATCTCTTGGGGCCACCTCGGGAAACTCGAGGTTGGTTTTACTCGTAGCTAGACTCATCTGAGTGTGCCACGAGAAAGAGATATGTGCAGCTCCTATCGGGATTTGTCGGCACATTCGGGCGGTGTTGCTGGTTTAGTTTTACGTTGTCGAAATGTCTTGTTGTACCGGGATACCGAGTCGATCGGAGTGTCTTGGGTGGAGGTCTATTCCTCCGTTGACCGTGAGAGCTTGTCATGGGCTAAGTTGGGACACCCTGCAGGATTTGATCTTTCAAAGCCGTGCCCGCGGTTATGGGCGGATGGGAATTTGTTAACGTCCGGTTGTAGAAGACTGAAGTTGACCTTAATTAAAATACATCAACCGTGTGTGTAACCGTGATGGTCTCTTTCCGTGAGTCCGGAAGTGAACACGATGTTGGAGTTATGCTTGACGTAGGTTGCTATAGGATCACTTCTTGATCATACTTTTATCGACCGTGCTTTGCCTTCTCTTCTCGCTCTCATTTGCGTATGTTAGCCACCATATATGCTAGTCGCTTGCTGCAGCTCCACCTCACTACTACATCCTTCCTATAAGCTTAAATAGTCTTGATCTCGCGGGTGCGAGATTGCTGAGTCCCCGTGGCTCACCAGATACTTCCAAAACCAGTGTGCAGGTGCCGATGTTACCGAGCAGGTGACGCAACCAAGCTCAAGGAGGAGCTCGATGAAGATCTTGCCCTTTGTATTGTTTCGTTCTAGTTGATCAGTAGTGGAGCCCAGTTGGGGTCGAACAGGGTCCTTTGTCGCATTTGGGGTTCTTCTTTTATTTTGGTTCCGTAGTCGGACCTTGATTGTATCTGGATGTTGTAATGCTTTATTCATGTAATTGTGTGAAGTGGCGATTGTAAGCCAACTATGTATCTCTGCCCCTTATGTATTACTTGGGTTGTGTGAAGATTACCTCACTTGCGACATTGCTTTCAATGCGGTTATGCCTCTAAGTCGTGCTTCGACACGTGGGAGATATAGCCGCATCGAGGGCGTTACAGCCGTACCCGAAAGGGATTGACGACCCCTTTAACACGTCGGGTTGCGAGTATTTGTTATTTGTGTGCAGGTGTCGTTTACGTGTTGTGAGGAGGTTCTCCTACTAGTTCGATAACCTTGGTCTCATCACTGAGGACGCTATACTGCATCATCGTTTCCTCTTTGGGGAAATATCGACGTAGTTCTAGCAGACATCACATCTCAAGAACACCAGAGAGAGATAGAGAGATTAAACACATAGCTACTGGTACAAACCCTCGGTCCCGAGGGTGGACTACTCCCTCCTCATCATGGTGGTCGCCGGGATGATGAAGATGGCCACCGATGATGATTCCTACATCAGGCAGGGTGCCGGAACGGGGTCTAGATTGTATTCCCGTGGCTACAGAGGCTTACGGCGGCGGAACTTCTGATCTAGGGTCACCGCGAGGGTTTCTGGAATATTTGACGATTTATAGGGCGAAGAGGGGGTGCGGGAGGCCACCGAGGTGGGCCCCCAAGGTGCTGCTCTAGCCCATTGGGTGTCTTCTGGTCCATAAAAAATCCAGAAAAAGTTTCGTGGTGTTTGGACTCCGTTTGATATTGATTTCCTGTGATGTAAAAAACAAGCAAAAAACAGCAACTGGCACTGGGCACTAGGTCAATAGGTTAGTCCCAGAAAAAAGATATAAAGTTGTTATAAATTTATTGTAAAACATCCAAGAATGATTACATAATAGCATGAATACTTCATAAATTATAGATACGTTGGAGACGCATCAGCATCCCCACGCTTAATTCCTACTCGTCCTCGAGTAGGTAAATGATAAACGAAATAATTTACGAAGTGCAAATGCTAGCAAAGGTGCATAAGTTTGATAAATGATAATTTCAATCACTTTCCCAAGCATCATAACAGCAACTCTTTCTCATAAAACTCATCATGACAAAGTAGTAACAGGTTCACATGTTAAGGTTCAAACAATGAATTCTCTTGAAACTCAACAACCTATATTCTTAGTCACCAAACAATTGCAATTCAACTTACTCAACCCTCATGTAGTCTTCTATGGTTGCTAACACTCACCGCATACACATGAGCAAAACATTTCAACCAAACACATAGAAAGATAGGGGCTTATAATTTCGCCTCCCAACGTATTCACCTCAAGGGTGATGTCAACAATAATAACTCATGCTACCGATGTCCAACTGTATATATGTGCCTAGATCTTTCCTCACCACATGATGCTTGACAAAAGAGAAAAATAAAAAGGAATAGAGAGAAAAACTTTAACACTTGCATGAAAGTAATTAAATACATAAAAGTAAAAGGTAGGCCCTTCGCAGAGGGAAGCAGAGGTGGCCATGCACTTTTTGTTTGTATGCTCAATCCCTTAGTGCAAAAGAACGTCACGTTATATTGCCCCTTATGATAGCAACCTCTATTATGCAGTCTATCACTTTTATTCTTTGCCATCACAAGTTCGTACAACACTCAATTTTCCCTTACACTAAATGATCTAACACTTTTAGAAGCAATTTTTAATGCCTTATTGCATCGACAAAAACTTACTTGAAGGATCTTACTCAATCCTTAGGTAGGTATGGTGGACTCTTGATAATAAGATTTGGGTTTAAGGGTTTTTGGATGCACAAGTAGTATCTCTACTTGGTGCGGAATTTTTGGCTAGCAAAGATGTGAATATGAAAAAACATAAATCATTTTGTTGTCTTCCTTGTCCAATGTCAAAAAATTTGGCATATAATATTTTTATGGGGGCTCACAATCACAAAAGATTTCCAAGATAGTGTATTTGCATGTGAAAGTTCTCTTCCTTACAGTAATCATTCAAGAATTGCTTGTACGACCAATATTGTGATTGTCAAGCTTCAAAAGATTTCACTTTCTAAACCCAATGTGAAACTACAACTAGGCATGATATGAACTTATAATTTCAACTTCATGATATTCAGTTCATTCAACAAATTACTCATAGGATATAAGTGAAGCACAAGAGTAAATGACAAACTACTCCAAAAAAAGATATATGAGAAGATCGAGCGAGTAGTTCTGTAAATGGGTAGCTATTTGAGGACTCTCTTTTATTTAAAACTTTCAGATCTAAGTATTCTATTAAAACAGCAAGCAAAACAAAACAAAATGACATTGCAAGCATAGCACAACTCATGTGAAGAAGCAAAAACTTAGGCTCAACCGCTACTAACCGATAATTGTTGAAGAAGAAAGGTGGAATGCCTATCGGGGCATACCCAAGCTTGATGCTTAAAACTTCTTGGCATATTAACTTGGGATGCCTTGGGTATACCCAGGCTTGAGATTTTATGTCTCCTTAACTCCTCTCCTGTCACGGTTACCCTAAATCTCAAAAACTTCATCCACACAAAACTCAACAAGAACTCGTGAGATAAGTTAGTATAAATCAATGCAACACCTTATCATTCTCTACTATAGAAAATCACTAAAATTATAATTTAACATTTCATACTAAATGCCTCTGCATATTTAATACTTCTATCCTCAAATAGAATCATTAAACAAGCAACATATGTAAACAATGCAAACATAACAGCAATCTGTCTAAATAGAATAGTATGTAAAGAATGCAAGATTCATCATACTTCCCTAACTCCAAAAATTCTGAAAAATTACCACATTGTAAAATATTTATTATATCTTGCTAATAAAAATGTTTCAACAATTTATCACATTCTACTTTTCTCGGGAATTTTTGCAATAGCGATGAACTTTCTGTTTTGAAACAGCAACTCATATACTTGCAAAATAAGCATGGTAAAGGCTATCCTTGACATTTTTATTGAAAATAAAGATGCAAAACATTATTATAAATAACATCAAGAAAATCCTAACAAAATAAGATAATGCTCCAAGCAAAACACATATCATGTGGTGAATAAAAATGTAGCTCCAAGTGAGATTACCGATAATGTTGGAGACGAAAGAGGGGATGCCTTCCGGGGCATCCCCAAGCTTAGTTGCTTGGATCTTCCTTGAATATTACCTTGGGGTGCCTTGGGCATCTCCAAGATTAGGGTCTTGTCACTCCTTATTCTCCTATATATCGACATCTCACCCAAAACTTGAAAACGTCAATCACACAAAACTGAACGGAACTTCGTGAGATAGGTTAGTATGATAAAGAGCAAACCATTTCACTTTGGTACTATCAAAGACAAGATTCATAATTGTTTCCACACAATGACTACTGTATCATATCATTTCCACAAGTTATATTGAGCAATATAAGCCATATATACTAGGAAACAAGCAAACTATGCATTGAAAACAAAATCTGCCAAAAACAGAACAGTCTGAAGTAATCTGTACTCCAACCATACTTCTGCTACTCCAAAAATTATGAAAAATTAAGAAAACGTAGGGAATTAGTATATCTATTAGCTGTAAAGATGTTAGATCAAAAGCACGTTTCACTGAATTTTATAAATTCCTGGACTGGGTGGAGAAGTTTTTGTTTTTTGCATATATTCAAGTCAACTATCATCCACACAGTCCCAAAGGCTTTACTTGGCACTTTATTGAAACAAAAGCAATAAAACATGATTAATACATTAGCTTAATCATTTGAACACACAAAAACAGTATGTAAAAGTGTTGGGTTGTCTCCCAACAAGAGCTGATGATTTCAATGATGCTCGCATAAAAGATAAGAGTTGAAACATAACAAGAGCATCATGAAACACATGGCACGCACATTTAAGCCTAACCCACTTCCTATGCATAGGGATTTTGTGAGAAAATAATTTATGGGAGCAAGAATCAACTAGCATAGGAAGGTAAAGCAAACATAACTTCAAGATTTTCAACACATAGAGAGGAAACGTGATATTATTGTAATTCCTACAAGCATATGTTCCTCCCTCATAATAATTTTCAGTAGCATCATGAATGAATTCAACAATATAAATATCACATAAAACATTCTTTTCATGACACAAAAGCATATAAAACTTATTACTCTCCACATAAGCAAATTTCTTCTCATCAACAGCGGTGGGAGCAAAGCCAACAAAATAACTATCATGAGAGTGAAAATTAAAATCATGATGACAAGTTTCATGGTTATCATTATTCTTTATATCATACATGTCATCACCATAATCATCATAGATAGCAACTTTGTTATCATAGTCAATTGAAGCGTCATCCAAAATGGTGGATTCATTACTAAACAAAGTCATGACCTCTCCAAATCCACTTTCATCATTATAATCATCATAAATAGGATGCATGCAATCATTATAACAAATTTGCACATCAAATCTTGGGGGACTAAAAATATCATCTTCTTCAAACATGGCATCCCCAAGCTTATGGCTTTGCATATCATTAGCATCATGGATATTCAAAGAATTCATACTAACAACATTGCAATCATCCTCATCATTTATACCAAACATTCTATTGAATTCTTCTTCTATCAATTGAGCACAATTTCCTTTCCATCATTTTCACGGAAGACATTATAAAGATGAACAAAATGATGCTACCTCAATTCCATTTTTTAGTTTTCTTTTTATAGACCAAACTAGCAATAAAACAAGAAACTAAAAGATTCAATTGCAAGATCTAAAGATATACCTTCATGCACTCACCTCCCTGGCAACGGCGCCAGAAAAGAGCTTGATGTCTACTACGTAAATTTATTCTTGTAGACTCTTGTTGGGCCTCCAAGTAGAGAGTTTTGTAGGACAGTAGCAATTTTCCCTCAAGTGGATGACCTAAGGTTTATCAATCCGTGGGAGGTGTAGGATGAAGATGGTCTCTCTCAAACAACCCTGCAACCAAATACAATAAATCTCTTGTGTCCCCAACACATCCAATACAATGGAAAATTGTATACGTGCACTAGTTCGGCAAAGAGATGGTGATAAAAGTGTAATATGGATGGTAGAAATATATTTTTATAATCTGAATAAATAAAAACAGCAAGGTAGCAATCGATAAAAGTGAGCACAAACGGTATTGCAATGCTTGAAAACAAGGCCTAGGGTCCATACTTTCGCTAGTGTAATCTCTCAACAATACTAATATAATTGGATCGTATAACCGTCCCTCAAAGTGCGATGAAGAATCACTCCAAAGTTCTTATCTAGCGAAGAACATAAGAATAAATTGTTTGTAGGGTACGAAACCACATCAAAGCTATTCTTTTCGATCAATCTATCCAAGAGTTCGTACTAAAGTAACACAAAAGCAAATTTAGATTCATAATACTCAATCCAACACAAAGAACCTCAAAGAGTGCCCAAGATTTCTACCGTAGAAACAAATACAAGAATGTGCATCAACCCCTATGCATAGATTACCCGAATGTTACCTCAGGAATCTGCAAGTTGAGTGCCAAAACATATATCAAGTGAATCAATACGATACCCCATTGTCACCACGGGTATTCATAGAAAGACATACATCAAGTGTTCTCAAATCCATAAAAGTATTCAATCCGATAAAACGAAATCTCAAAGGGAAAACTGAATTCATCACAAGATAGAGAGGGGAAAACACCATATGACCCGACTATAGTAAGAAACCCCACGATACATCAAGATCGTGATATCTCAAGAACACGAGAGAGAGAGAGAGAGATTAAACACATAGCTACTGGTACAAACACTCAGCCCCGAGGGTGGACTACTCCCTCCTCATCATGGTGGCCGCCGGGATGATGAAGATGGCCATCGCGGATGATTCCCCCCTCCGGTAGGGTGCCAGAATGGGGTCTAGTTTGGTTTCCCATGGTTACAGAGGCTTACGGCGGTGGAACTTCTAATCTAGGGTCTCCGCGATGGTTTTTGGGATATTTGACGATTTATAGGGCGAAGAGGGGTTGCGGGAGGCCACCGAGGTGGGCACAACCCACCAGGGCGCGCCTGGGGGCCCAGGCGTGCCATGGTGGGTTGTGCCCCCTTAGGGCACCCCCCAGATGCTGCTCTGGCCCATTGGATGTCTTCTGGTCCATAAAAATCCACAAAAAGTTTCGCGATGTTTGGACTCCGTTTGATATCGATTTCATGTGATGTAAAAAACAAGCAAAAAACAGCAACTAGCACTAGGCACTAGGTCAATAGGTTAGTCCCAAAAAATGAAATAAAGTTGCTATAAAATGATTGTAAAACATCCAAGAATGATAATATAACAGCATGAATACTTCATAAATTATATATACATTGGAGACGTATCAGGCCCATATCCGCGGGTGCGGCTATCGATAGATTATAGGTGGACCAACGGTGTTCCGACAGAACTAATCTACCGTATGACACTCTCCTGGCCACTCCGACCAACTCCCCTTTGGGCTCAGTCCTGGGTGGCACCAGATGCCACTCTGGACACCAAACGGCCACCGTCGTCGCAAAACATAAACGGACAAAGGGCCCTACAACAACTACAGGCACACAAGGCTTATGGTCGCCCACCTGATCAGGGTAGCGCGCGCACATAACCTTCCCTAGTTGGAGGCACCAGCGAGATGCATGATAATAGATCGAATTAGGGCCTTCCCATACAGGCAAGTGTGGCTGCACTTGTCAGCTCGATTTGATGGCACTATGACTCAGCCAACAGGTGTTCAAGTTTGACTAAAGTCCAGTTAAACTTGAATGAGGATAGGCTGAGTCATAATAAAATAGCATGATGCAAATCAACATGATAACAACATGTACATGGATGTGAAGCATAACCATATGAATATCAACAGAAAATCACTTCTTCTACTAGATGCAAACGAACAAGGCATAGCGCTGATTAAGAATAACAGTAGTATAACAATACGTACGAACCAAAGCATGATCACTAGCATTGGAAATAATTACCAGAATATAACATTATAATAACAGTAGCAAAGAATCATTTAACTAACCGATGCAAAATGCTCACAGCATAGGAACGAGCATGGAGTCCATAAGCATATAAAGTATTCATGAAAAAATATTAACATGCACAACTTATTTAAATATTCAAGTGAAAACCAAGACTATTGTAAGGCCATCATGCAAGTGGCTGTCATGGCTTGCCTGGGGATGAAGGAATCACCGGGGAGAAGTGCGATGAACTCGAGGAAAGAATCGCGGAATTTTTTTCTCTCAGAGGGGGCTGAATAAGGGCAAGGACAAGATGGTCATTTTCAGAATCTTAGAACATCATGAAAATGGTACCAACAAAACATGCTCAACGAACATAGAACGTGGGCTTTTGAATCACCTGAATCGGAGTTACGGTTGCGGAGATACGACCGTTCGTTCGTTAGGTAGAAAATAATTAAAAAGTATTCTTTTCTGCGGCTAACGGGCAAACATTCATAATATAACAGATTCAACCGGCGGCTGAAAAAACAGAAGGTGTATTTTCATAAATACGTTTCTGCGGTAATGAAAGTGTATTCTTAACAGAAGACATATCGTAGTACGCTTTCAGTACACGAAAACATAATTTACCAAAATGCGCTTCCACTTAATCCACAAGGCCTGGGCTGGGTCAATGTTGAGGGGCTGTCGGGTGGGGTCACGAGGGAGTAGGGCCCACCTGGCTCGTCCCCTTCTTCCTCCTATTGCTCCCCCAACAGAAATAGAGGAAGCAGGGGAGGGGCGTGCGGCCGGCGATGGGCATGCGGCCTCCGTCCACCTCTGGCCGAGGCGAGGCCATCGACGGGCTCAAGATGGGTCGCCGCACCGCCTGGGACAGAAGGTGCACCGAGGAGGGGGTGGAACGACGGCAGCAATGGCAGGGGCGGACAATGATCTCGGGTGAAAATGGACACGGCGCTATGGGCCACCGGAGAAGGGACTGAGGGGTGGAGGAGGGTCGCCAGACTCCGGGAGAGCTACTAGTGGAGGAATGGAGGGGAGAGGAGGCCGGACTAGCTCAGATTCGAGCAGCGCTCCACGGCGGCCATGGCGAACAGAGGAGAGGTGGGCAGGCTTCGTTGGGCTAGGAGGGTAGGGGAAGAGGTCGATGAGGAGCGGAGGGAGTCGGGGCATCTACTTATAGACGAGGGAGGACTCGAGAGAGGTCGAGAGCGTCACTGGCAAGCGAACAATGGAGGTGCAGAGGAGGCAAGTCATAGGTGCGGCCAATGGTGACTCGTCGGGTGAGCTTGACCAAGGAGCAAACAGGTCCATGGCAAGGGCGAGGACAAGGAAGAGCTCCAGGACATGGCGAGGCTTCAAGAGGAGGAGGAAACAAACAAGCCCGAGGGCTCCATCGTCCAGAGCGCAAGCACATGCATCCCGGACACGTAGTCACCACGTGAATAGGTGCACGCGGTGCACTCTGGCTCTGCAAACCGTGTCTGCACGAATGATCATTCACCATAGAGTGCCAAAGAGGAATTGAACAAACATAGTAGCTCAAGATGTGACCACAGTTAGATCGAAGACAACAGAATAGCAAGCTATTTGTTGTGAACTGAGGAAGATTGGTCCGGAGATAGATGCTGAGCTTTGGCTGGTTGTGATCACACACTAAGTTGACCATTGTGGCAAAGTTCCAGCCCAAATGGAGGAGTGTAGCTATCACTTGTTGTACAAACCACCACACTGGACAGAAATGAAAAAGATAAAGCCGTGCTCACATGGTTGATTGGGGTGAGCAGAAATTTGGAGGAGATGAAACATTTGGGCGTATGAACACACTATAAAAATTTCATACCATTTGGATATACCAAAATGGTACTTGCTTCACGATGCTTCATTCTGGACAGAATCTTAGGAAAAATCTTGAGAGAGATTGGCAAGATGAAACGAGCCCAAAATTTGGTATAGAGGGTTTATATGGGTATGATCATGTCCTGGTAAATTTTCATCAACAATGAAGCAATATAAAATATAGTTGCTTCACAAACTGAAAATCTGACCAGAAACAAAGATTTGATGATGAGCTCACATGGATGGACGCATAGAGTTCGAATTTGGAGGAGAGCTATTATTTGAGCATATGGGGGATATGACAAATTTTCAACTCATTTGGATATGCCTAGCTAGCAACTCCTTCAGAAAGTTCCTTTTTGGACAGAAACTTTGGAAAATTGCTAAGAAATATTTACTAGGCTAATGAAGTTGAATTTTGGCATTAGGCAATGACATGGATAGCAAAAGGGGTCCAAAAAGTTTGGGGGCAAACAAGTAAAGATAAAAAGCACTTCCTTCTCAAAGTGCCATTTATTAGGAAAATGAATATTTGTGAATTATTTTTGAACATGGCAAGGGTGGGTTTTAACATGGCAAGGGTCGGTTTTGACATATTTGTGGAATATATGACCCAAAAAATTATGAGAATTATTTGGGAATTTTGGGAGTGACATAAATATAGGTTGCTTCACAACCTAGGGAAAATAAGGTTATTCCTTTAATAGAAAAAGGAATATTCCCAAGAAAAAGAATATTGGGATTGGGCTAAAATGGAAAGGACATGGTATAGGGATGGGTTTGAGGATGACAAGCTACTTGGGAGACTCAGAAGAGGTTATCTTCCCAAGTTTCCAGGCCACATAGCCACAGAAAAGAAATCCAAAGCAATAATCTAAAGAAATATAAAAGAAAAAGAAAACCCAAAATCCAGGGTGTTACACCTCCATGATCGAATCCCCCTCCGGTGGAGTACCGAAAAAGATCCCCAGATGGGATCTCACGTAGACTGGAACTTGCGGCGGCGAAAAAGTATTTTTGGTGTGCCCTCTGGTCTTTGGGGAATATTTGGGTATTTATAGAAGAATAATTAGGGTTAGAGGAGCCACAGGGGGCCCACAAGCTTAGAGGGCGCCCCCCCTGAGTTTGTCGTCGCCTCGTAGCCCTTCTGGCCTCCTCCCAAAGCTTCTAGGGTGTCTTGTGGTCCAAGAAAAATCATCAAAAGTTTCGTTCCATTTGGACTTCTTTGGTATTGATTTTCTGTAAAGACAAAAACAAGGAAAAAAAGAAACTGGCACTGGGAACATCCAAGATTGATAATATAATAGCATGGAACAATAAAAAATTGTAGATACATTGGAAACATATCACTAAGCAATAGAATCTACTACACAAGATGTAGAAGCTTCAATTAAGACTATAACAAAATGCAAAGGTCAGGAAAGATTATCGAATCTACTGAATATTTCATCTTAGATGAAGATGAAACTCGTGCACTATAAGGAAGCAGTGATGTCGCCAAGGTAAGATAGGTATTACTCAAACCATTTAGAATCCAAAGTGAAGTCCATGTGCACGGAACAAGTTTTGAACTTGAAGAAACCTTTAGAAAGTGTATAAATGGATCTTCTATTTTTCATGGATAATGATCCTGAATGCAAAGTTCTACAAAAGAGTTTTGTAGGATTGGAAGAGTTGATCTTGTCAAATCTTCTTATTAGTAGCAATACTAAAAGGCATAAATGGATTAAATGGTGAGTGTTGTATATTGATATATGACAAACGAGTAACAAAATTAAATTTGAAAAGATTTCAAAATAGGATGTATATGAGATACAACCAAAAGGTTTTGTTGGGAATACCGGAATGATGTAAATATTTCAAAACCATGTGTATGATTTGAAATAGAGTATCAAGTAGTTGGAAATTTGATAAAGTAATCAGAGAATTTGAAATTTATCAAAAGACTTGTGGATACAAGAAGTTTAGTGGCAGCTCTATGGTATTTATGATCTTACATATGTATGGCATATCACTTGATCAAAATAATATAAAGTATACTAGAACAAAGAACATGTTTCTAAAACACTTAGAATTATTGGATGAAAATCTATATAGATAGACTGAAACATCTGATTATACTAAGACTTGTACTATGACAAAAGTTTTAAAGAAGTTAAAAAAGGATAAAATGCCTTCTCAAAATGTCACACAACATAGCACTATGCAGAAATCAATAGTTGATAAGCATGTATGGGTGAATAAGATTCATCATGTGTGTTTCGAATGTACAAAGCCATATGCTTCATATAGACTAATTGTTAGTAGTAAGTACCACAAGTGATCTCTAAAAGAATTCATAGGGTAATTGCTTAAAATTTTAAGTACCTCAGTTGGACAAAAAAAATATGTTTTTGGAGGAGATGAAGAGATTGTTGTAAAAGGTTACACAAAGTACATGTTGTAAAGGGTTACACAAGACAACTTCATGAGTGATAAACTATCAGACTATAAATTTTGAAATAGTTTTTTTTAGAAATGAACATAAACTGTGGATCCATAAATGATATAGCTTGAGACTTCAGAAGTTTTTCAATAGAATATAATCTATATCAATAAAATTTTATTGATAAGTTATGATGTAGTTCCAAATGGATATTGTCTATATGGAGATATAGAAATTGGACTATATGGAGATATAGTGTTACTATATGAATGGACTATATGGACATATAGTGTCACTATTAATATAACAAATGAATTACACAGTAAAACCAGATGTTACCGACACAAATAATATTGGGATTTGAAGAGTGTCAGATCCAATGACGAATGCTCTACCACTAGCAAAGCATAAGCAACATTGGATAGCCACATGTGTTAAGAAAGCATGCAACTAGAATACTAACTCTAGTGCAAGTGGGAGACTGTTGGAAATATGCCCTAGAAGCAATAATATTTTTATTATTCTATTTCCATATTCATAATTAAAGACTTTATATTCTATGCTATAACTGACATGATCCTGGAATATGTGATTCATGGAAAACTCACATGCATGTGTGGAATGATAAATGATAAAATAAAAGGTTCCTAGTCTTGCCTCTAAGACTAGCTCAAGTGTTGTTGGTGATCACATTTTCTGAATCTTAGGATATCATTAAGTGTCACGATGATCCTAAAACAACATTGAGATTATGACGTTAGAAGAACGATCATATTGTATCGACCCAATCTTGTTTGTTATGAATTGAGTTAATATCGTGTGCATTCAATTGTAATAACACGGAGAGTTAACTTGTGAAATTTCTCATTAGACCATGAGTATCGTGGTCCCTTCTTACAGTATGGTGGGCTTTGTGGTTACTCAAACATCACCTGCAACACGGTGATCACAACGACAACTTACAGGTTCATCAGAAAGTTTGACAAGTGGTCAGATAGCTTGAGCATGGGATTTGATCCTCTGGTGATGGAGATATATCCTCACGACCCTATCAGTGTGATGACATCGATCATCGTATCGCCAGACACACGTGACTTCATCACAGGGATGGCGGAACACAATAACGAGAAAGAAGAACAAAACTGGCAATGAGGATTTTGGTATAATGAGCATGGTGACGACTCGGGAGGATACGGATGCATCTCTGTTTTTGTGAAGTATCACGAAGCAAAGGGAACATCACATGATAACCAAAGACTCACTCGAATATCATTCGTATGACTCATAGGGACCGATACGGACCTCCATGGTCCCGCTGCCGGTCATTGAACTAACGGTTTCGTTCATGTTTGTGGGTTACCAAACCTACGGGGTCACAAGCTTAAGGAAATCACGATCTGCTGAGTGTTAGTAAGATGGGGGTCACGAGAAGGGTTCCAGAGAGTATTGGGTAGTACTGGGTATTACTGATAAATTATATATAGGTGGAAAATGTTTTTGGAGATGTTAAAATATATATAATGGTCTAGAGTTATTAAGAACATTTTATATTTAATTTAATATCAATGGGCCTAAAATGGCCAAGAGGTGGAAAGCAACTTGGGCCACAAGGGCCCAAGTAGGGAAGGTGCCCCCCTTCCTTGTGGGGGGGGGCGAATCCCTCCCCATGGCCGGTGCCCCAAGGGGGGACTTTCCCCTCTTGGTGGTTGCCCTCTCCTCCTCCTCCAACCTATATATATACTAGGAGTTTTTGCTCTATTGTATACTGATGTCTACTACACAACCTTCTTCTTGTAGACGTTGTTGGGCCTCCAAGTGCAGAGGTTTGTAGGACAGTAGCAAATTTCCCTCAAGTGGATGACCTAAGGTTTATCAATCCGTGGGAGGCGTAGGATGAAGATGGTCTCTCTCAAACAACTCTGCAAGCAAATATCAAAGAGTCTCTTGTGTCCCCAACACACCCAATGCAATGCTAAATTGTATAGGTGCACTAGTTCGGCGAAGAGATGGTGATACAAGTGCAATATGGATGGTAGAAATGGGTATTTGTAATCTGAAAATATAAAAACAGCAAGGTAACTAATGATAGAAGTGAGCACAAACGGTATTGCAATGCTTCGAAACAAGGCCTAGGGTTCATACTTTCACTAGTGCAAGTTCTCTCAACAGTAATAACATAATTAGATCGTATAACAATTCCTCAACATGCAACAAAGAGTCACTCCAAAGTAACTAATGGTGGAGAACAAACAAAGAGATTATTATAGGGTACGAAACCACCTCAAAGTTATTCTTTTTGGTCAATCCATTGGGCTATTCCTATAAGTGTCACAAACATCCCTAGAGTTTGTAGTAAAATAACACCTTAAGACACACATCAACCAAAACCCTAATGTCACCTAGATACTCCAATGTCACCACAAGTATCGGTGGGTATCATTATACGATATGCATCACACAATCTTAGATTCATCTATTCAAACCAACACAAAGTACTTCAAACAGGGCCCCAAAGTTTCTACCGGAGAGTCAAGACGAAAATGTGTGCCAACCCCTATGCATAGATTCCCAAGGTCACGGAACCCGCAAGTTGATCACCAAAACATACATCAAGTAAATCAATAGAATACCACATTGTCGCCACGGGTATCCCATGCAAGACATACATCAAGTGTTCTCAAATCCTTAAAGACTCAATCCGATAAGATAACTTCAAAGGGAAAACACAATCCATTACAAGAGAGTAGAGGGGGAGAAACATCATAAGATCCAACTATAATAGAAAAGCTCGCGATACATCAAGATCATGCCATATCAAGAACACGAGAGAGAGAGAGAGAGATCAAACACATAGCTACTAGTACATACCCTCAGCCCCGATGGTGAACTACTCCCTCCTCGTCATGGAGAGCGCCGGGATGATGAAGATGGCCACTGGTGATGGATCCCCCCTCGGCACGGTGCCGGAACAGGTCCCGATTGGTTTTTGGTGGCTATAGAGGCTTGCGGCGGCAGAACTCCCGATCTAGGTTATTTTCTGGAGGTTTGGGGATTTATAGGAGAGGTTGGCGTCGAGAACAAGTCAGGGGGCCCCACGGGAAGTCCACGAGGCACAGGGGCGCGCCCTCCACCCTCATGGGGCCCACGGGCCTCCCCTCCGGTAAATCTTTATTCCAGTATTTTTTATATTTTCTAGAAAAAATCTCCATTGATTTTCAGCACATTCCGAGAACTTTTATTTCTGCACAAAAACAACACCACGGTAGTTCTGCTGAAAACAGCGTCAGTCCGGGTTAGTTCTAACCAAACCATACAAAAATCATGTAGAAACATAATAAACATGGCATGAATACATCAAAAATTATAGATACGTTGGAGACGTATCAGCATCCCGAAGCTTAATTCCTGCTCGCCCTTGAGTAAGTAAATGATAAGAACAAAATTTTTGATGTGGAATGCTACCTAACATATTTATCCATGTAATCTTCTTTATTTTGGCAAGAATATTCAGATCCATAAGATTCAAAACAAAAGTTTAATATTGACATAAAAATAATTATACTTAAAGCATACTAACAAAGCAATCATGTCTTCTCAAAATAACATGGCCAAAGAAAGCTATCCCTACAAAATCATATAGTCTGGCTATGCTCTATCTTCATCACACAAAAAATTTAAATCATGCACAACCCTGGTTTCAGCCAAGCAATTGTTTCATACTTTAGTATTTTCAAACTTTTTCAATGTTCACGCAATACATGAGTGTGAGCCATGGATATAGCACTATAGGTGGAATAGAATGGTGGTTGTGGAGAAGACAAAAAGGAGAAGATAGTTTCACATCAACTAGGTGTATCAACGAGCTATGGAGATGCCCATCAATAGATATCAATGTGAGTGAGTAGGGATTGTCATGCAACGGATGCACTAGAGCTATAAATGTATGAAAGCTCAAAAAGAAACTAAGTGGGTGTGCATCCAACTTGCTTGCTCACGAAGACATAGGGCACTTTTGAGGAAGCCCATCATTGGTATATACAAGCCAAGTTCCATAATGAAAAATTCCCACTAGTATATGAAAGTGACATCATAGGAGACTCTCTATCATTAAGATCATGGTGCTACTTTGAAGCACAAGTGTGGTAAAAGGATAGTAGCATTGCCCCTTCTCTCTTTTTCTATCATTTTTTTTATTTTTTGGGCCTTCTCTTTTTTTGGCCTTTTTTATTATTTTTTTATTTTTCGTCCAGAGTCTCATCCCGACTTGTGGGGGAATCATAGTCTCCATCATCCTTTCCTCACTGGGACAATGCTCTAATAACGAAGATCATCACACTTTTATTTACTTACAACTCAACAATTACAACTTGATACTTAGAACAAAATATGACTCTATATGAATGCCTCCGGCGGTGTACTGGGATGTGCAATGAACCAAGAGTGACATGTATGAAAGAATTATGAATGGTGGCTTTGCCACAAATACGATGTGAACTACATGATCATGCAAAGCAATATGACAATACTGGAGCGTGTCATAATAAACAGAACGGTGGAAAGTTGCATGGCGATATATCTCGTAATGGCTATGGAAATCTCATAATAGGTAGGTATGGTGGCTGTTTTGAGGAAGGTAATGGTGGGTTTATGGTACCGGCAAAAGTTGCGCGACACTAGAGAGGTTAGCAATGGTGGAAGGGTGAGAGTGCGTATAATCCATGGAATCAACACTAGTCATAAAGAACTCACATACTTATTGCAAAAATCTACAAGTCATCAAAACAAAGTACTACACGCATGCTCCTAATGGAAGGGTTGGTACGAGTTAACGATCGCGCGATCCCGACCTCCACTCATAAGGAAGACAATCAAAAAATAAATCATGCTCCAACTTCATCACATAACGGTTCACCATACGTGCATGCTACGGGAATCACAAACTTTAACACAAGTATCTCTAAAATTCACAACTACTCCACTAGCATGACTCTAATATCACCATCTTCATATCTCAAAACAATCATAAAGAATCAAACTTCTCATAGTATTCAAAGCACTTTATATGTAAGTTTTTATTATATCCCTCTTGGATGCCCATCATATTAGGTCTAAATTCATAACCAAAGAAAATTACCATGCCGTCTAAGACTCTCTAAATAATATAAGTGAACCATGAGAGTTCGTCTATTTCTTCAAAATAAAACCACCGCCGTGCTCTAAAAAGATATAAGTGAAGCACTAGAGCAAACGACAAACTACTCCAAAAGATATAAGTGAAGATCAATGAGTAGTCGAATAATTATGCAACTATGTGAAGACTCTCTAACATTTAAGAATTTCAGATCTTGGGATATTATTCAAACAGAAAGCAAAACAAAATAAAAGAAAATGACGCTCCAAGCAAAACACATATCATGTGGTGAATAAAAATATAGCTCCAAGTAAAGTTACCAATGAATGAAGACGAAAGAGGGGATGCCATCTGGGGCATCCCCAAGCTTAGGCTCTTGGTTGTCCGTGAATATTACCTTGGGGTGCCTTGGGCATCCCCAAGCTTAGGCCCTTGCCACGCCTAATTCCGTAGTCCAACGAAACTTCACCCAAAACTTGAAAACTTCACAACACAAAACTCAACAAAAAACTCGTAAGCTCCATTAGTATAAGAAAATGAATCACCACTTTTGGTACGGTTGTGAACTCATTCTTTAATTATATTGGTGTAATATCTACTGTATCCCAACTTTTCTATGGTTCATACTGAAGGAAATATGCCTTAGAGGCAATAATAAAGTTATTATTTATTTCCTTATATCATGATAAATGTTTATTATTCATGCTAAAATTGTATTAACCGGAAACATAATACATGTGTGAATATATAGACAAACAGAGTGTCACTAGTATGCCTCTACTTGACTAGCTTGTTAATCAAAGATGGTTATGTTTCCTAACCATGGACAAAGAGTTGTTATTTGATTAACGGGATCACATCATTAGTTGAATGATCTGATTGACATAACCCATTCCGTTAGCTTAGCACCCGATCGTTTAGTATGTTGCTATTGCTTTCTTCATGACTTATACATGTTCCTATGACTATGAGATTATGCAACTCCGTTTACGGAGGAACACTTTGTGTGCTACCAAACGTCACAACGAATCGGGTGATTATAAAGGTGCTCTCAGGTGTCTCCAAAGGTACTTGTTGGGTTGGCGTATTTCAAGATTAGGATTTGTCACTCGGAATGTCGGAGAGGTATCTCTGGGCCCTCTCGGTAATGCACATCACTTAAGCCTTGCAAGCATTGTAACTAATGAGTTAGTTGCAAGATGATGTATTACGGAACGAGTAAAGAGACTTGCGGTAACGGATTGAACTAGGTATTGGATACCGACGATCGAATCTCGGAAAGTAACATACCGATGACAAAGGGAACAACGTATGTTGTTATGCGGTCTCGACCGATAAAGATCTTCAGTAGAATATGTAGGAACCAATATGGGCATCCAGGTCCGCTATTGGTTATTGACCGAGAGGCGTGTCTCGGTCATGTCTACATTGTTCTCGAACCGTAGGGTCCGCACGCTTAAGGTTTCGATGATGTTATATTATGAGTTTATGTATTTTGATGTACGAAGGTTGTTCGAGTCCCGAATGTGATCACGGACATGACGAGGAGTCTTGAAATGGTCGAGACATAAAGATTGATATATTGGACGGATATATTTGGACACCGGAAAGGTTCGGATGAGATTGGGATTATCTGGGAGTTCGGGAGGTTACCGGAACCCCGGTAAGTATATGGGCCTTATTGGGCCTTAGTGGAAGGAAGGAGAAGGAGCAAGGAGGGCGCCCCAAGCCCAATCCGGGTGGGAGGGGGGCGGCCCCCTTTCCTTCTCTCCTCCCCTTTCCTTCTCTCCTCCCCTCTTCCTTCCTTCTCCTACTCCGAATAGGAAGGGGGCAAACCTACTTGGAGTAGGTTTGCCCCCTAAGCGCGCCTCCCCTTGGGCGGCCTCCTCCTCCCTCCCTCCTTTATATCTGGGCGGGGCACCCATAGACACACAAGTTGATCATTGAGATCGTTCCTTAGCCGTGTGCGGTGCCCCCTCCACAAGATTACACCTCGGTCATATTGTAGCGGTGCTTAGGCGAAGCCTGCGACGATAGAACATCAAGATCGTCACCACGCCGTCGTCCGACGGAACTCCTCCAGCGCCTCTGCTGGATCAGAGATCGGGTGCGCCATCGAGCTATCGTGTGTCAAGAACTCGGAGGTGCCGGAGTAACGGTGCTTGGATCGGTTGAACCGGGAGGACGTACGACTACTTCCTCTACGTTGCGTCAACGCTTCCGCTTCTGTCTACGAGGGTACGTAGACAACACTCTCTCCTCTTGTTGCTATGCATTACCATGATCTTGTGTGTGCGTAGGAAAATTTTGAAATTACTACGTTCCCCAACACATACCATCTGATACTACTCATAGATTCATCAAAATAAGCAAACAACACATAGAAAACAGAATCTGTCAAAAACAGAACAATCTGTAGTAATATGTAACTCTTGAATACTTCTGTAACTCCAAAAATTCTGAAAAAAATAGTTCCACCTGAGAAATTTGTGCACCAATCGACAGCAAAAAGAATCAGGTCAAAAGCACGTTTAAATAAGATTCTGAAATTATTTACTGAGCGCAAACGTTTCTGATTTTCAGCAGGATCAACACAACTATCACCACAAACTATCCTAATTGCTTTAGTTTGCACTTTATTGAAACAAAATCTATAAAACATGATTGTTACAGTAGATTAATCATGTGGACACACAAAAATAGTAGGGGTAAATATTGGGTTGTCTCCCAACAAGAGCTTTTCTTTAATGCCTTTCTAGCTAGGCATGATGATTTCAATTATGCTCACATAAAAGATAAGAATTGAAACATAATGGGAGCATCATGAAGCATATGACTATCACATTTAATTCTAACCCACTTCCTATGACTAGGGATTTTGTGGCAAATAACTTATGGGAACAAGAATCAACTAGCATAAGAAAGCAAAACAAGCATAACTTCAAGATTTTCAACACATAGAGAGGAAACTTGATATTATTGCAATTCCTACAAGCATATGTTCCTCCCTCATAGTAATTTTCAGTAGCATCATGAATGAATTCAACAATATAACCATCACATAAATCATTCTTTTCATGATCTACAAGCATACAAATTTTATTACTCTCCACATAAGCAAATTTCTTCTCATGAATAGTAGTGGGAGCAAACTCGACAAAATAACTATCATGTGAGGCATAATCCAATTGAAAACTAAAATCAAGATGATAAGTTTCATGGTTATCATTATTCTTTATAGCATACATGTCCTCACAATAATCATCATATATAGGAACTTTGTTCTCATAATCAATTGGAACCTCTTTCGAAATAGTGGATTCATCACTAAATAAAGTCATGGCCTCTCCAAATCCACTTTGATCATTATTAAAATAAGAATCAACACCCTCCAAAATAGTGGGATCAATACTACCTAAAGTTGACACTCTTCCAAACCCACTTCCATCAATATAATCATCATAAGTAGGAGGCATGCTATCATCATAATAAATTTGCATATAAAAACTTGGGAGACTAAAAATATCATCTTCATTCAACATAGCATCCCAAGCTTGTGGCTTTGCATATCATTAGCATCATGGATATTCAAGGAATTCATACTAACAACATTGCAATCATGCTCATCATTCAAATATTTAGTGCCAAACAATTTAATGCATTCTTCTTCTAACACTTGGGCACAATTTTCCTTCCATCATTTTCATGAAAGACATTAAAAAGATGAAGCATATGAGGCATCCTCAATTCCATTTTTTGTAGTTTTCTTTTATAAACTAAACTAGTATTAAAACAAGAAACTAAAAGACTCAATTGCAAGATCTAAAGATATACCTTCAAGCACTAGCCTCCCTGGCAACGACGCCAGAAAAGAGCTTGATGTCTACTACGCAACCTTCTTCTTGTAGACGTTAGTGAAGAGGTTTGTAGGATAGTAGAAAATTTCTCTCAAGTGGATGACCTAAGGTTTATCAATCCGTGGGAGGCATAGGATGAAGATGGTCTCTCTCAAACAACCCTGCAACCAAATAACAAAGAGTCTCTTGTGTCCCCAACACACCCAATACAATGGTAAATTGTATAGGTGCACTAGTTCGGCGAAGAGATGGTGATACAAGTGCAATATGGATGGTATATATATAGGTTTTTATAATCTGAAAATATAAAACAGCAAGGTAGCAAGTGGTAAAAGTGAGCGGAAACAGTATTGCAATGCTTCGAAACAAGGCCTAGGGTTCATACTTTCACTAGTGCAAGTTCTCTCAACAATAATAACATAATTAGATCATATGACAATCCATCAACGTGCAACAAAGAGTCACTCCAAAGTCACTAATAGCGGAGAACAAACGAAGAGATTATTGTAGGGTACAAAACCACCTCAAAGTTATTCTTTCCGATCAATCCATTGGGCTATTCCGATAAGTGTCACAAACAGCCCTAGAGTTCGTAGTAAAATAACACCTTAAGACAACATCAACCAAAACCCTAATGTCACCTAGATACTCCAATGTCACCTCATATGATTATACGATATGCATCACACAATCTCAGATTCATCTATTCAAACCAACACAAAGAACTTCATAGAGTGCCCCAAAGTTTCTACCGAAGAGTCAAGACGAAAACGTGTGCCAACCCCTATGCATAAGTTCACAAGGTCACTGAACCCGCAAGTTGATCACCAAAACATACATCAAGTAGATCACGTGAATATCCCATTGTCACCATAGATAAGCACATGCAAGACATACATCAAGTGTTCTCAAATCCTTAAAGACTCAATCCGATAAGATAACTTCAAAGGGAAAACTCAATCCATTACAAGAAGGTAGAGGGGGAGAAACATCATATGATCCAACTATAATAGCAAAGTTCGCGATACATCAAGATCGTGCCATATCAAGAACACGAGAGAGAGAGAGAGAGAGAGAGAGAGATCAAAACACATAGCTATTGGTACATACCCTCAGCCCCGAGGGTGAACTACTCCATCCTCGTCATGGAGAGCGCTGGGATGATGAAAATGGCCACTGGTGATGGATCCCCCCTCCGGCCGGGTGCCGGAACAGGGTCCCAATTGGTTTTTGGTGGCTATAGAGGCTTGCGGCGATGGAACTCCCGATCTATGTTTCTTTTCGGGGGTTTATGTATTTATAGGAATTTTTGGCGTCAGTCTCGTGTCAGGGGGTCTTTGAGTCATCCATGAGGTAGGGGGAGCGCCCAGGGGGTAGGGCGCGCCCTCCACCCTCGTGGATGGCTCGGGACCCTTCTGGCCGAACTCTTTTACTTTGGGGGCTTCTTTTGGTCAAAAAATCATCAAAAATTGGCACGTCAATTGGACTCCGTTTGGTATTCCTTTTCTGTAAAACTCAAAAACAAGGAAAAAACAGAAACTGACACTGGGCTCTAGGTTAATAGGTTAGTCCCAAAAGTCATATAGAATAGCATATAAATGCATATAAAACAACCAAGATGGATAATATAATAGCATGGAACAATAAAAATTATAGATACGTTGGAGACGTATCAGTGTGCTCTCGGTTCGAGAACATGGATGAGATGATCAAAGATGCACAAGTTATGCTCTCGCAAGCGACGAAGAAGGAGATGAAGACGCTTTTGCCTAGCCGAGCCAAAGGCACATTGTCAGTGGACATACTGTTGTGGGCAACGAAGGAGGCCAAGTCGGCTGATCTAGGGCTGAGAGCTAGATGGGCTACATGTAGGCTTGTCGTAGCTCCTGCTGACCAAGCAGCCGTCACAGTGGTACCGGCCACCATCATTCTTGCCGACCATGAGGAGATGGTGGGTGATGGCAATGCCGAAACAGTCTAGATGGTGGTCGGTGCTCTTGAGCCTGGCTCCTCTACAATCCCCATGGAGGTCGACAAATTACAAGTCTTAGGGCCACCACCGCCCAAGCGCCTCCAAGCTCGCCGCGGCTAGGCTAATATTGCTTATTGGTTTGCATTGGATTTGAATGGATGTAAGTGGATTGTGATCCATTAACCCCTTGTTAGTGAAAATCCTATGCAATCTCATTCAAACACTCTCAAATCCCTAATCGATGTGTTTTGTTCGGTCAATCATATCAAATGCTAGAACTTCAATTGAATGCCTAAATCGAGTGCGCGAATGGTATAATCGATGCGCAAATCGAATGCGAGAACCATAATTGATGCAAAAATCGATGCCATCGAGGACCCAAAGCTTACCGTCATTGGCGAAGCCATGGCTGAGGGGTGATGAAGTCGGTGCTTGCCGTCCAGATTATGCTTCTGATGCTCGTCGCCACTGTTCGTTGTCCAGATTTTGTGCACATCGCCATCGGCGAGAAGTGGAGAGTGAGCTGTGAGGGAAGGGTGGGAGAGTTTACGGTGTCGCTTCGCGAAATTATGGAGCGTCTCCCACGTTTTCTCGCTCGTGCAGCCGCCTCCACGCACGTGCGCTGGATTGCATCACTTGGTCCAGACTCTCTGGAAACGGCCGATTCCATCATTCCTCCAGAGCCAGCTCAGAGGTGCTTCAAATTTCATGCAAACCAAGATTTCCATGCATGCTAGACATCCGAACGGCTCAAAACTGCGTCTAATGGAATTTGGCTGAGGTATTCTAACAAAACACCCGTGTATGGTATGTGTAATTTTAAGTGGATCCGACGGTGAGGAGGCGATCTGTGAAATCACTAGTTAAGGAGTACTTGTTGCGAAGATCATTTCAATTCCCAGGTTGCGACAAGTGGCGCGCTGCATGTGCGCCACTTGTCGCAACCTGAGAGTTTTTCCTTTTTTCGTAGATCCGTTTATTCAAAACGTTTTATCTCTTAAACCGTGCGTCCAAATCTCGAACCGCTTTCGCCGTTGGATTCCTCGCGTTGAGATCTTCAAAACTAGATCCCATGTTGATAGGTTTTGACGATTTTTTTTTCACAAAAAAAACGGACGAAAAAACCGAACCGGGAGCACGGGTTTTTCCCTTTCCGGAAGAGGCACGCCCGTGCCTCTGACGAAATCACAACCGCGCCTCTCGCGGAAGCAAAACCGTGCCTCTCGCGAAAGAAAAAAAATAGAAAACGCGTTTTTTTCGTTTCCGAGGAGGCACGGCCGTGACTCTCGTGAATAGAGCTGGAATTCGAGCCAAGTCGAGCCAGCTCGGCTCTAGAGCTCGTTTTGTTAACGAGCTAGCTCGACTCGACTCGTTACTATAACGAGCTCAAACCCAAGATTGGCTCGACTCGTATAACTCGCGAGCTGGCTTGTTTAGTTTGTTAAGCTCGTTAAATATACGAACACAAAACCCTCAAATATGATAAAAATTATTATATATATATTAAACATATATATCACTAAAAAATTGTAATTTCCTTGTAACACATGAGTCTCCTGGGCGGCTGGGCCTTGTGTTGTGCGCCTGGGACGCATAATGCTGAGTTGCTGATCTTTTTTTCTAGATTTGGAGTAGCTGATCTTTATACCGAGCCTAACGAGTTACACGAGTACTCGTGAGATTGACTCATTTAACTTGGTCTATAAACGATCTTAAACTAAAGCTCGACTCGACTCGTTATTCTTCGAGTTCGAGTCGATTCGAGCCGAGTCACCAGCTACTTTAGCTCGCGAGCTTCGAGCTTTTTTTCTAGCCCTACTCGTGAAAGCACAACCGTGCCTCTCGCGGAATCAAAACCGTGCCTCTCGCGGAAGGAAAAAAACAAAAAATATGTTTTTTTCGTTTCCAAGAGGCACGGCCGTGACTCTCGCGAAAGGAAAAAAAACAGAAAACACGTTTTTTTTTTGTTTCCAAGAGGCACGGCCGTGCCTCTCGCGAAAGCACAACCATGCCTCTCGTGGAAACAAAACCATACTTCTCGCGAAAAAAAAAAGAAAACATGTTTTTTTACGCAAAAAAAACTTTTTTCAAAAGAAAAATTGGGTCGAAAAGTTAGGGCAGACCAGTGGAAAACCAAAACAGAAAAAAAAATCGTTTAAAAAGCCGAAAACGCGTGCGAAAAAAATTAAAAAAAAAAAATCCAAGGTGAGCGCCTAAAGCGCGACACGTGGCGAATCACTGAGAGCACGCCAAGTGGCGCTGATCGTTGCGAGGCTTCCAAAGAAGCGCTCGTTAATTAGTTGCTTCCGGGATCAGGCGCTGCGGCCCTGCCTTTGCTCATGTGTCTCGTTCAAGTCCAACCTGGGCCGGCGAAGAAATGAGTAGAAAAAAGTCCAAACCCCAAGACCAAAAAGGCTGCAGCAAACCTCCGCCTCGATCCTCCCGCAGAAGCAAAAGGTCGCCATTAACCACCCCCTGCCGCTATTGATCACAATTCACAAGCACACCGGCGGACGCTTCGAGTCGAAGGCTTGCAACCTCCTCCTCCTCATCCTCGCCCTCAAAGCCCCCCTTCCTCGCCACCGCCGCTTGCTTGCTCCGGCTGCTCGACCTCCTGAAGCGCGTGAGCGGGGCTCCAGCGCCATGCCGCGCTGCTCACCCTCGAGACCCCCTTCATCGCGGCAGCCGCTCGCCTGCTCCGCTGCTCGTGCGTGAGGGGAAAAGGCCAAGGCGCGTGAGCGGGCCCCCGGCGCGATGATGCCGGGCGCGCGCGACGACGACGACGTGGGGGAGATGGATTTGGGCGACATCGTGCTCTCCTGGTCAATCCAGGACATCATCAACGACGACCTCTACCGAGGGCAGGTGCTCAATCTGTCCCCTAACCTGAGCATCCTTTTTCCGTTGTTTTTTCTCTGTCTTTTTTATGCGTGCGTGCGAGCTGCGTCCAGCGGCCATGCGTAGGTTTCCGTGATGATCGATTGATGGATCGCTTGTAGTGAATCGTCGTTTCACTGCTTGTTGGGCGGTCCGAGTTGGTCATCTGGACCGCTGGGTGTGGCCAAGATTTTGCTAGGGTTTGGAATGGGAAGTATGTGTGCCTGTGATTCATCCGAGCCAGCTAGTGTACTGTACCATATATGATCAGAATACTAATGATGGAAAAGGTTTTCACTTTCAGTTTCAGAAAAATTTCAACACCAACTGAAATCACCGAAATTCAGTGATTTCGGTTTGCGTTTCGGCCAAAAGGCTGAAATGTTCACTTGAAGTCAGTTAAATATTTCAACTTTTCGAAAATATTTTGAATTCATGTGTAGTACTGAAATTGCTGATTTTTTTTGGCCGAAAGGTGAATATTTCACTGACTGCTGAACTCAATGAAATTCAGTGAATTTCATCGAAATCTCACTGAAAGTTAAAACCACAGATAGATATGCTGACACAAATGATACACCAAATTTTCTTTCCAATGGTATAGTGGCATTTCAGAATACTGTAGATACCTCACTATATATGAGATACCAAGTTCTACAAGACTGTCAGGGGATGTTAGCTCTCTAATTAATCTTATGATGTCATTTAGTTGTATTAATTTATTCTGAAGTTGCTAGAAACATGTCATGGTTGCCAAGAGCCTCAGCACTGTATTTGCTTGCTTGGTTTCGTAGAAGATGAAATTTGACCACATAGTTGATCTGGTAGCATACCCGCATACCATTTGTGTGTTCATGCTGCCACATTCTAGATTTTTGCTATCTTTAATCACATTGCCATTTACTATTTTTATGTAGGTTGAGGCTATTCCTTGCAGCTTCACGTCACTTGATCACTATCTCAAATCGTATCGCGCACCTTTGATTGAAGAGACAAGGTCACATCTGTGCTCATGCCTTGAACTCATCATGGAAGGACCCTCTTCAAAAATACTCTCTATGGAGGTAACGGAGAAACCGGAAGTGTACTATATGGATGTGGACTTTTGGGATTATGGGGCTGTTTATTCTACGGAGGCTCATACCGGAAGGAATGGTGACGTATTTATTTTGTCTAGCATGAAACCTGAAGGTGCGGGGGACTTCAACCGCTATGGCGTGACGTATTACTTGGCAATGGTTACTGATGTTTGTATGGATGATGATGATGAGTGCCAGAAGCGTTTCCAAATTAAGGTCGCAAAAGATATTGGTTTGGAAGAAGACTTACAGAAACTCAGATATGCAATATTTCTCGGTAATATCATAACAAATATGTGGATATGGAAAGCACTGAGCTTTGACAAGCACATGAATAACAATTTCACAGTGATCGAGTCTCTCTTAGCCCCCACAAATTCGGTAATAGGACATGCGCAGTTGCCTTTTAGTTTTACTTGCTAATTTTTTTACCATGAATATCTAACTTTTGTGAGTTCTTCTTTGTTGGCTCTTTTCTAGGGTGGTGATGTCTGTCATATCTGTGCTAAACATGATGGGAAACATTTGGCTTGTTTCACAGAGCAACTGTTACCAATGAATCTTAATAGATCGCAGATGGATGCTATTGAATCTGTCATCTCAGCTGTAAGATGTAGGCATATGAACCTCATGAAGCTTATACAGGGTCCACCGGGTACTGGAAAGACCCACACTGTTAGTGCTTTACTGCGGGCTTTGGCTTCTATGAAATGCAGAACTCTAACATGTGCTCCCACAAATGTTGCTGTAATTGGGGTTTGCACATGTTTCCTTCAAAACTTGAAGCAATTCAACACAAACGTTGACGAAAATGGTTTACCCTTTTCCCTTGGAGATGTCTTGCTATTTGGGAACAAGTATAAAATGGACATAACTGGAGATCTTCAGGAAGTTTTCTTGGATTTTCGTGTGAGTGAACTTGTTGAGTGCTTTTCATCGTTGTCTGGATGGAGCTGCAAACTAGCTTCAATGATATCTTTTTTTGAAGACTCTGGTTCTCAGTATGATCGGCTTCTTCAGGATGATGGAAGTAGTGATCCTGTGTGCAATCTGGACTTCCTAAAGGAGCAATTCAGTGTGACAGCAATAGCTCTTAGAAGTTGTATAAATAAATTGTTGATTCACCTCCCTGGAAGGTGCTTTTCCCGTGATAATATCAGCAATATATCCACATTGTTCAATATGCTAGAAAAAATTGACGCCCTTCTGTGTGGTGTTGATTTAACCGGCAAGAGCTTAAAAAGTTGTCTCTCAAGCGACGACTCAGTTTGTGTGCAGCCTATATCTTTTACTGAGAAGGAACTGGATGGAATAAGGTCCACATGCCTTAAATTGCTGAAGGATCTTCAGCACTCGCTTAATTTACCTATTGGAGTAGGCAAAAACTGGGTCCAGCGCTACTGCATGCGTAATGCTGTGCTTCTTTTCTGTACTACCTCTAGTTCTTACCGATTGCATCATATGGAGATTGAACCCCTCGATGTGTTAATTGTCGATGAGGCTGCACAAGTGCGAGAATGTGAATTGGTGATACCACTACGTCTGCATCAGTTGAAACATGTTGTTTTGCTAGGAGATGACTGCCAGCTGAATGCAATGGTTAAAAGCCAGGTAAGGTTTTGTCTTACCCTTTCTGTGTCATATAATTTTATTTCTTAGTCACTGGTGCCTGTATCCGCAACATAAGCTTCCGTGCTAAAATGCTTATACTATTTTTTCATTTGAATTTGTGAAGGCTACGTCTTAACTTTAACTCTGTTTCTGTTGATCTGTTTTCATACTATTAATTCTGTATTTCATTGTTTACCTCTAGATATGCAAAGAAGCTGGATTCGGAACAAGTCTTTTTGAGAGATTGGTTATGCTGAATTTCGAAAAGCATTTGCTGAATATACAGTACCGAATGGATACTTGTATCAGCTCATTTCCAATTGCTCAGTTTTATGATAGGAAGATTTTAGATGGTCCAAATGTCTTGTCTCCTTCCTATAATAAGGATTACACAAGCCTCCCTTTTGGCAGCTACACTTTTATAAGTGTCACTGATGGAAGGGAAGACAAAGATGGCACTGAAAACAGTTGGAGAAACATGGCTGAAGTTGCTGTTGTTTTGTATCTTATCGAAAACATCTTCAAATGTATGTCTATGCTGAACCTATCCTTCCTTTAACTGTATCATCCTGCCTTGAGCACTCTGCTAGTTCATAATCTGATTTTCTGTATGAAATTAAGTGGCTGATAGACATGGACTTAGATAGTGGAAGTAGATAGTGTCAAGTCAATTGTTGGCTTATATACAGAACCAATTTAAGCTTGATTTAGAAATTTCCTCACCAGTTTAGCGAAAAGATTGATTCCTAAAGATCAGTAACATACCAGCTTATTCTATTGTGTAGCCTGGAAAGGGTCAGGCCAAGGGCTCAGTGTCGGTGTGGTCTCTCCATATAGCTGTCAAGTTGGTGTAATTAAAGATAGACTCGGTGAAAAATACGATACATGTGATGGATTTCATGTGAGGGTCAAGTCCATTGATGGTTTCCAAGGCGAAGAGGACGATATAATCATACTATCAACTGTCAGGTCCAATGAGAGAGGAGGTCTTGGATTTCTTGCTGATAACCAAAGAACAAATGTTGCTCTTACTAGAGCAAGGTGCACACCAATTATTTGGTTTGTTATTGTTTATTGTATGTATTACTCGTATATATAAATCAGGTGGTTGCTTTATTTGATGTAGGCACTGCCTTTGGATTGTTGGGAATGCTTCTACATTATATAAAAGTGGGACTGTCTGGAAAAACCTTGTTCATGATGCGAGAAGCCGTAACTGCATTATTAATGCCAATAATGATGCAACCATGTGCAAATTGATATTGCACGTAAAGCAAGAACTTGATGAACTTGATGATCTTCTCAATGCTGATTCAGCAATTTTCAGCAATACTAGATGGAAGGTAAGCACAAAAGCGATCCTTAGTGAGTTTAACTTAAACCATGTTTTCACAAGTTCGTTTTATTGGTTCTGTTATTTATGTGCACTGCACTTAATTTCCTGAAATTCAAATTACATATATGATGTTTATATATCTGGTTCTTTAGATAAGTTGACGTTTATTGTCAGGGACTTTAATGTTGATTTTTTTTTAGGGAGTGACTTCAGTGTTGAATTGATATGTTGTGGAGTTTGTACTTTTCGTATGTGGTCATGAACTACCTACATATGTCTCATACTTTCCGGGATTATGTATATGGTTTATTTTAATTTGCTAGGATGTTTATTCTGTAATTGGGTATTGAGAGGTTTGTGCTCAAGATTTTGCAGCATGCTTTGTCAATTATGTGGTTCCTTTACACACCATAACATGCTATTTTGTGCAATGCTATGTCACACTATTATGATTTTGTATACCTGAATAAAGCGTACTTGTAGTTCTTCAACTGTTGCCAGATTCTACTTCCAGTCCCTTCAACTATGTTTGCTGCAGTCTTTGTCCCTAGATAAGTTGTTTTAGCCAAGTAATATGTCACATCAACAGCTTTTGCCATGGCATGTTGACCTGGCTGGAGTGAGTGACAGACCTGACCGTGCTGCCCAAGCACCAGATAGTTTGGCCCTGCGTCAGCACAAAACCAGATTGTGTGGTGCCACGTAAGCACAAAACCAGATTCTGTGGGTGTCGTTGTCAGTTGAACATTGTTTCTGTTACGGAAGTTCCTTATTTTATTTTGTACCCTTGTCATGAGCTAAGGGATAGGGTAATCATGGGTGATGTGTGGTCAAGGCATTGTAAAAAGCGAAGGGAGCGCGGCCTTGATGACGTTGTAATCGTGAGTCATGTGTGGTCGAGGCAGTGTAAGGTTGTAAAATGCCTAGGCCATGGTGGGGATTAAATTCCTTTTCTTGGTCATTTCTTGTTTAAGCTGTATCAACATAAAGCTGAGATGAAATGGCTTTTCCATATATAAAAAAGAGCGCCAAATATCATGTGCCAAGTTCCATTATATGGGGGTGGAGCTAATAAAATCAGGGCCTCTTTGATTCAAAGGATTTTCATAGGAATTTTGGAGGATTGTATTCATATTGAATTTTTGCTATGTGTGTTTTTATTTATTTATAGGATACTAGGATTACAATATGTAGGCATTTTCCCTAGGGTTTCTTTTGCACTACATTTCATTGGAAGGTTTCCATCCCTATGGTGCATCAAACATTCTTTGAATCATTTTCTCGTGATTCTGTCTTATTAGGATCAACAAGGCATGACACTCAAATTCTTCCTGTTCCTGTGTTCTTAAATTTCTATGAATCAAAGATGCCTTAATTCCAACCTTATCTTAACAAAGAGTAACTACCTTGTGTCTTTGGAAACAAGTAAACTAACTCGAAAAGAAAGTGAATTTGTGTAACTTGGCATACCTGCAAGTCTTAGCTGAAGATGTCCCCTCCTCCCATGGCTTGCTGCTATGTTAGTAATGATGGCCCCACATGACAATGCTAGGCTTAAATTCATATACAGTACATACCATCTGGTGAATTACCTACTTATTAAAAAAATCTTTTGATTTTTCTTGAATGCATGTCTACTCAAGTTCTGTGTTATGTATTTCCCCAATTTGACAGGTTGTTCTTAGCGACGGATTTAGAAAATCTTTCATCGGACTAAAATCACCGCAGCTCAAGAGGGAAGTACTGCAGAAACTTGTTAAACTTGGTGGTGGTTGGAGGACAACATTTAAGAACATTGATATATGTGATACTTTCCAGCTTGCAAAAGTATACAAAGTCAGGGATTTTTATCTTATTTGGAATATTGACATGGAGAAAAAAGAAAGAAGGGTTTTCCAGATAATAAGAATTTGGGACCTACTACCCCACAAGCATGTTGCAAGAACTGTTCAACGTCTCGAAAACATGTTTTCCATGTACACAGATGATTACCTCGATCACTGCCGAAGAGTGCAGACAGATGGGTATGTTTTGTTTATTCTTTCTTGGTTTTACCCAAGTAGTAGTGCAAGATCTTTTTTATTTTTGTTCTAACTTTTGGTCCTTCCAAATGAACTGCTAGTAAAAATATTCATGCTTGCAGATGATCAAAATGTTGATATTCTTCTTATTTCTCCCATCCCTTTTTTTTTTGTGGATAACAGGAAACTGGAAGTTCCTGTGATTTGGGATGTTGAGCATAATATTATTCGCTATAAGGACTGCACAGTTGATGCCCAGGAAGATCATGATCGCATGGATACATCATGTCTTCTGGAGAATTTGAAAGTTAGTGAAAGCTTCTTGCTGATGAAATTCTACTCTTTATCATCTGGAGTGGCAAAACATTTGCTGACAGCTACTGATGGGTCTGAAATTGATATTCCCTTTGAACTGACTGACGAAGAGGATGTGATAATCCGATTCCCTCAGACTAGTTTCATACTTGGGAGGTCAGGAACTGGGAAAACCACCGTCTTGACAATGAAACTACTTCAAATAGAGCAAATGTCATTTACTGCATCCCGGGGGCTTAATTTGGATGAAGTTGGTTTACTTGGGGCTTGTGAAAAAAATATTATCACACTGAATGACACAAAGGAAGAAAGTTTTGTAAAACAAGTCTTCATCACTGTAAGCCCAAAGTTATGTTCGGCTGTAAAGAATCAAATTTGCAGGCTTAAAAGGTAAATCCGTTGGATCTGGAGCTCCATGTGACTGTTTTTACATGCGTTTCTAGTACGGAAAATTATTTTCATTTATCCATTTGAAAGTGGAGCAAAGAAATGTGCCCTTTTTTGTACCAGTAGAAATGTGCTCTTTCACTTTACTCTTTAAATGCTCCTTTGTCTTGTTGTCAAAAAATGCCCCTTTCCCATGTTCTTTCAAACGGTTTAATCTATTTTATCTACTTACAATGCATCTTTTTGGAACTATACACTGCAAGCTGGTTCTTTGTCACTGTTCTTCTCATATTAATTTCAAGTTACATTACCCTTTACAGATTTGTCTCTGGTGATGCCCCTGACCAGCCTAGCACCGATATGCATGACATCATTGATGATATGGAACAATCTACAGAAATTCCAGACAATTTTTATGATCTACCTTGTGAGCACTATCCCCTTGCTATAACATATCGCAAGTTCTTGATGATGCTTGATGGAACATGCCAGACATCATTTTTTGATATTTTCTATGGTGAACTGAGGTCTAGCACTGAGAGGGGCTATTCAAAATCCCATGCATTGCAAACTTTGATTGAACTGAAGGAAGTTACTTATGAGAAATTTGCTGCTTCCTACTGGCCTCATTTTAATGCAGACCTGACCAAGAAACTTGATGCGTCCACTGTCTTTACTGAAATAATTTCTCATATAAAGGGCGGATATCAAGCAAGCAGGCCTAGTACAGGAAGACTTGAAAGATCAGATTATGTGATGCTCTCAGATAAAAGATTTTCATCCTTGAACAGTGAGAAGAGAGATAGGATTTATGATATTTTCCTTGATTATGAGAGCATGAAGTGCACTGCCAGAGAATTTGATTTGTCTGATTTTGTGAATAGCCTTCACAAAAGTCTAGTTTCAGAGGGCTACAATGGCGACATGGTGGATTTTGTTTATGTGGATGAGGTGCAGGATCTAACCATGACACAAATAGCACTTCTTAAGTATGTCTGCAGGAATTTCGAGGAGGGCTTCCATTTTGCCGGTGATACTGCGCAGACTATCGCAAGGGGGGTTGATTTCAGATTTGAAGATATTCGCTCACTTTTTTATACCACATTCCTCTCAGAAACTGAAGCATGTAATCAAGGAAATAAACATGGAAAACAATGCCATCTCTCTGATATGTTTCAACTTACTCAAAATTTTCGCACACATTCCGGGATTCTTCGTATGGCCCAAAGTATCATTGACCTTTTGTACTTCTTTTTCCCATCAAGTGTTGACAAGCTTAATCCAGAGACTGGACTTGTATATGGAGAACCTCCTGTAGTGCTGGAGACTGGTAACGATAAAAATGCAATTGTGAATATATTTGGAGAAAGCAAAAGTAAGGATGGTAACCTGCATGGGTTTGGTGCTGAGCAAGTCATATTGGTTCGTGATGATGCTACCAAAAAACAAATTGTTGATCTTGTTGGTAAACAGGCCCTTGTTTTGACTATTGTTGAATGTAAAGGTCTTGAATTCCAGGTATGGGCCTACCCGCTCACTCCATTTGTGTTCATTTTGCAAATTCTTTTATCTGCAGAATGGGTTGTTACACTTCTTTTATCTGTAGGATGTGCTGTTGTACAATATTTTCAGTTCATCGCCTTTAAGAAACAAATGGAGAGTTGTCTATGGCTATATGAAAAACAAAAATATTTTATCATCACCTGAGGAGATCTCTCATCCGGAATTCGACAGAAACAAGCACTGTCTTCTCTGTTCAGAGCTGAAGCAACTTTATGTTGCCATCACACGAACTAGGCAAAGATTGTGGATATGTGAAACTGCAGATGATTACTGTCGGCCAATGTTTGACTTCTGGAACAAGTTGTCTCTTGTAGAAGTAAGATTACTTGATTCTTCCTTCATTGAAGCAATGAAGACAGGAAGCAGCACTGATGATTGGAGGCGGCGGGGCACCAAGGTTAGTGATATACACTTTTTTGGTGTGGAAATCTAGTTTATTGCGCTATGCATTATGTTGTTGAAATATACTGCACGCAGTCAAGCTTACGTGTTTGGGTGAACTGGTTGGCGCATGCAATTCAATATGGTATTAGGGCCAACAGGTCTTGAATTCAAAGATCATTTCCCCATCAGCTTAGGCTTTTTGGGAAACTAGTTTTTTGCATGCAATTTAATGATGTTACCTAGTCAGTGAAGTTTTCATATTTAATATGATTACATCTTTGGGACTTCAAGTTGACAATTGATTTATGCACGCCTACTTGCATGCATACCTGCTTTTTACATACCTACTTGCAGTGTTACTGTACTTTTCTTCTGCAATTGCTATTCCATGTCACAAGTGCACATTTTTTTTCTTATAGTTATTCAATGAGGGGCATTTTGAGATGGCTACAATGTGTTTCGAAAAGGCTAATGATGCATACAGAGAGAAGTGGGCAAGAGCTGCCGGACTTGTATCAACTGCAGACAGTGCCATGCCTAAGAATATGGAGCTGGGCCAGGCTTCATTGCAAAAAGCGGCAGAGATTTATGAATCTATTGGCATGCACGAGAAAGCTGCCAGTTGCTATATCAAGTTACACGACTACAAAAGAGCAGGTATGTGGACTCCATAATTTTTTAGTAGTATCGGTACTTCTATAGTGCCGTCATTCCTTAACATTGAAAAATGGCAAATTGCTCCAAGAGAGTAACCTAAGAAGTAAAGATCTTCAGATTTTAAAACTTCACTTCACCTGATCGAGATGATTAAGGCTGAAGCTTCCATATGGTTTCAAGATGGAGTGACATGGCTAAAAGTCTTGCTGCCGCACCTGCATTACTTTAGTGTACTGTTGAAATTCATGCTAAATTTGATCTTTCATATGGATAGTCCTTACTTCACATTCCATCCAACTCTATCTGATGAAACATTGTTTCCTTGCGCTGCCATAGGAATGATGTATATGCAAAATTGCAGCACTTCAAGGCTTGAGGATGCTGGTGACTGTTTTGCTATGACTGAATGCTGGTCAGAAGCAGCCGAAGCGTACTTCAAAGCTAAATGTTATACCAAATGCCTCTACATGTGCTCGAAACGAAAACTATTCAGTTTAGGGCTCCAGTTCCTACAGCAGTTGTGGGAGGAAGCTTCAGTTGATGAGTCGAACATTGGTCTACTTTACTCGCCACCTGCATATGGTCTGATTGTTGATTCCCTTGATGCACATCTCAGGCCGCCAAATAAGAAACTGACACATGGGCATCTTGGGAGAATGGCCATACTTCTGCTACACGTAGTACCTTGGGGTGCCATGCTGACTTCAAGACTTATGCAGTACCTGGACAGCGAATCTGAGTGGGCAATTTTTTTTCAATCTTTGGATATATTTGTTCACCACAGCCGTTTCGATTTTTTCGAACACATAGAAAGTCAACACCCTAGTGGTCTTGATGGCAGATATTCCTTGCTCCTGAACTTAAAGTTTGCTCTTGAGTCCACCTTCAAGTTTACCTTGAACGCAAACTGGCGAGCCGAACCGGATTACATATCCCCAATGTGCTGTGTGGATCTCATAGAGTGTCTTGGTTATTTTGCTTCATCATGTTTTGTACTTCATGGTTGTATGTTCTCCACAGAATCTATTTTTGTCAAGATGGTAAAGCGCAAAAACTGCAGCCTTTACTTTCAGAGTTGTTTGATGTCTACGCCAGATCGGGAACTGGAGAAAATGTCAATATCAGCAGGGCGTTTCATATTTGAGTCGGTCAGGAGTCTCTTGACAAAGAAATATATGATCCAAGAGTGGGTCCAGAAGACTTCAAGTACTTCACACATTCCAGTCCTTCTGAGATTAGTTGTCACACTTTATCTTGTGCCTTTAAATCTTAAAGTGGGGGATTGCTACGAGGCCACCCGTTTCCTTGAGATGCACAGAGTTTTTGAGGATTTGCCTTTGGAATTCTCGCAGAAGATTCTAGGTGCTTTGCAAATAAGGTCTCGGAAACTTGGAAAATTCAGAAGGCTGTTTGCTGATGCGCTTGAAGTAATTGGAGAACGCATGCTAGTCGCAGGTTCGCCCAGAGCCCAGGCGACGTGTCGAGGCTTGAATGCTATCATAATTAGCAGTTGGGACTGCATGGTTAATCAAGTTGCTTGGACGGCAAATTCGCTTTTTCGTGATGAAAGTATAGAGAATAACTTTCTTGGAAAGACACAGAGGAAAGGTCTGCTGCCACGTGAAAGGGACCGTGGTGGTAACAAAATCGGGGATGCTGAATTTTGGGAGAAATTTGAAGCGTTTGAAGCCAACAAGCAAGGCCAGGTCAGTACATAAGGTGTAAGGTTTTCCTTTTTTTTGGTCTGATAAATGATAATTCACCACTAGCAGTTTTTCTATACTTATTAAGCAACCAATTTATATGTGCAGAAAGATGCAAGGGCTATTGTTGTATTCCTTAAGAGTGTCCTTTCCTGGCTGACGCAAAGAGGACCCCCAACGAAGATAGATGTGGATTTGTTACTGGAGGTCAGGCAAGTGTGCAACGACTTTGAAAAACAGCCTGATGATAGGTACGTGTTAGAATGTCGGCAGTTCATAGATAAACGCAATAATTATTCCAGTTGATACAACAAACCCCACAACTTGGCACTATTTTCTGCAATTTTTTTGTTATTCTTCCCATCTGAGCTGTTTGCCGCCGCACTCGTAGGGCGGAGAAGAGAGCGTGTGTGACTGCCAAGGACCTCTATTCGACCTGGAAGGATGGCGGGAAGAAGCTGAAGAAGATCATCAGCGTTCTGCGTTCTGAAAAAGCGTCCATGGAAGAAGAGAGAAGGAACACAGCTGCTGCAGAGGTTGTCCAACCGCAGACTGACGAATGTTCCGAAAGCGAACCGGGGACAGGAGCAGCCGAGGAAGATGCGCCCGTAGCCAGAGGCCTGTTGACCCCAGAAAACATGGAGGCGCACAAGCAGAAAAGCAAGAAGAAATCGAAGAAATGTAGGCGCCATGCCCTGCCGTAGGCTGTCGTAGCATGTATGTAGCCGCTGCGTGCATTAGTTGGTTTCTCTTTTGTGTACTCCTCTCTGTAAAACCAACACCGATGGTTGGGTTGCAGTGTTGCAGTGTTCATGTCACTTATAGAGGGTTGGGTACGCCTTTCACTCTTAGAACTGAACGCCTGTCTAGTGTCTACGCGAAGAAAGATTTGATCTTACCCGTTGAACAAACAGAAAACACTTCAAAACTTCACCACATCATTTGGCGGTTACAATAGAAATGAAGAAACTAGTGCTTTCATAAAGGCACTACACAATAAAAGGAAAGGGAATTTGTTAAAGCACTTATGACAGTTCTTTGTTTGTACAAAGCTTAGCTAAAGCTGTATAAAAAAACAGACACTTATTTTCCTAAACGTACCAGCAATAACACCCAAAAAACAAAATCATTCGTATGAATTTCATACAATACTCCTACTGGCTACCGTTGTAGAACTAGAACATGATACACGAAATGTTGATGTTATCCTTTTTTTTTTGAGACACAAACGTTGATGTTATCTTTCTTTTTTTGCGAAAAATGTTGATGTTATCTGGAATCAGTCAACCTTCTCTATTCTTCTTTTTTTGAGGGATCTTCATTCTTGTGTTTTTTTTTTTGAGAAAAATGTTGATGTTATCTGGAATTAGTGAACCTTCTCTATTCTTTTTTTTAGGGTCTCCATTCTTCTGTTTTTTTTTGAGAAAAACGTTGATGTTATTTGTTATGCTACCTACAAAACTTTGCAATCGATTCTTCTGTTGCTATACATAATAATGTATATGGGCCTCATGGGCCAAGCATCTCTCTCTCTCTCTCTCTCTCTCTCTCTCTCTCTCTCCTGCACGCGTACGGCATAAATAAAGAATTGACGCCGTGAGTAAAATTTTCAACAAATTAGAGACGGCATCTCCAATTTCTCACCAGAAACACGAAACAATAATTAAAGCTACTTGACAAGAATGTAACAAATAACCCGATACTGAGAGATACCCAGCTTGCTATATTTTTCGTCGACAACCAAAATAACCTAAAACCTCTCCTAAAGCTACGATGCAAAAAGATGTAAATACTGTTTGTCCGATTAGAAGTCGGATCGTACGCGACTAATATTTCCCAAATATCCTAACCAACCCCTACCCTAATTTAACTGACAACCGGCCAATTAGGCACGCATGCGTCTGGTAATCATGTTTGAGCCCATGCTCATATGCTCCCGATGAACAGTACATTCAAAAAAAAAGAAACATTCAAAAAATCTGATTTTTTTTACATTCAAAATGCTCGAGTTTTTTATAGGAGCATGCAACCTTTTGTGCTCAAATGACATTAAGGGAGCTGAAAGGATCGACATGGTTGACTAGAGGAGGGGTGAATAGACAACTATCAATTTTTAGTTTTTCTTAACAAATAGGTTGTCTAGATATGCAACTAGGTGAGCAACCTATATGATGCTAACAACAACAACACAAGCAACCAAGCAAGCGAAGGATACAACACAAATAAAGTTTGCACAAAGTAAAGGTAAGAAGTAACCACAAGTGAAGCCTGTGAAGACGGGGATGTGTTACAGAAGTTCCTTCCCTATCTTCACTAATAAAAACTCCAGGGGCTCGAATCATCTTGTGCCATATGATAGATAATCTAAAATGCTCAATGCACACGATTAGTCCGCAAATGCATTATCGTCATCAAAAATCACTAAGAGAGAAATATGCCCTAACAGGAGATCATTTCAAAAAAGCAAAATCAGGTCTAAACAGTGCAGTTTCTCTAAGTTTCTTTGAAAGCCAAACTTTATTATTTTCACTACGAGCACCTTGAATGTCCAAACATCATGAAAATTTGCAAGCACCTTATCAAGTATCTTGAATGCCAAAAAAGTTCAGAACTTTCTTTGCGGGAAAAAGGTCAGAATTTTTTTTATGTTCCCTATGTCTTTTTTATGAATTTATTGTTCATGCACGGGTGTAGATGGGGGCAGAATAGCTGCTCTCCTCCTCTAGCTTACAAAACAAAGACCTGTACGTCTTGAAGTTTATACCACGTACACTAGGCTTCTGTCGACTGAAATCAACACATGTTTTTGGCCGCAGCAGACGTACGCACAAACCACAAGACCATGGTAATTTCGGCTCCTCTTGTACTCCCTCCGTTCCTAAATACTTCCTCCGTTCCGAATTACTTGTCGCACGTATGGATGTATTTAGATGTATTTTAGTTCTAGATACATCCATTTCAGCGACGAGTAATTTGGAACAGAGGGAGTATATGTCTTTGTAGACATTTCAAATGGACAACAACATACGGATGTATGTGGACATATTTTAGAGTATAAATTCACTCATTTTGCTCCGTATGTAGTCACTTGTTGGAATCTCTAAAAAGACTTATACTTTCTACATCCCTAAATGTAAGTCTTTTTAGAGATTCCACTACAAACTAGATACGGATGTATATAGACATATTTTAGAGTGTAGATTCACTCATTTTGCTCGATATATAGTCCATAGTGAAATCTTTAGAAAGACTTATATTTAGAAACGGAGGGAGTATTTGGGAAGAGAGGGAGTATTCTGCATGTTCCCTAACGATGTAGCCATGACGAGTAACGTGTGGATATTTGGAACAAGACCAATTCTGGACTAGGTCATAGATTGTGCTCCTTGTGTTATCCACCCTCCATGATCATAGATTCTCACGTAACGCAGACACCTTGTAGCTGATTTTGTGGACATTATTTTCTTGTCTCCGCGTCATTATTGAACTGTCCGACGTGTTCATCGTCCCGACTGGTTGACACAATGCAGACACAACATACATCTCCTTTCTTCCTTGGTTGACCTTATTACCGGGATCGGTACGTACCGGCCGCACTTCGGGCCGCATCATTCTCCCCCGTTCCTTGAAGGGAAACTACTAGTTGAGCGGCGTGATTGCGTGCCGCTTGAGATGAAGGTGTGCACTTGTTTCTCCATCTTGAAGGAAAAAAAAAGGAAAAAGAACCTTACCTCCATCTCACAAAAAACCCTTTCTCACCTCAGCCAAACAATAGATGACATGTGGCCCTCATGAAAAAGAAAACCTTTCTCACCTCAGCCAAACATCAGATGACAAAGTAACAACGAAAAAGGAACAAAACCAATGAAAGCCAAAAAAGAAACAAATAAAACCAATGAAAACCAAAGAAAAAATGAAAACAGTGAAAACCCAGAAAGAGACAAAGAAAAAAAATAATAAAATAAATTTAGGAAACAAAGAAAAAAACCAGTGACAACCGAGAAACAAACAAGAAACCGAAAAAATCACAGAAAAGTAAAGAAAAAAGGCAATGAAAACAGAGAAAGAAACGAAGAAACTGGTGAAAAAATAAAGAAAATAGAAAATTGGAAAAACATTGAAGTAACAAGAAATCGAAAGAAAAAAATCAGACCGAATAGCCAACCGCGCGGGACAGGAAGGAGAAGAACCGGACCTGCCCAGTTAAACGCGACGCAAAATTTGCTTCAAGGAGCCTACGATACAAATCGCTATCGAGATATAGTCCCCGCGCAACGGACATCTCTCATATCGCAGCCGAGCATCGCTCGCTGATCCATGAAAGGTTCACCGGTCGTAGCCTTGTGTGCTTCTAACAAAAAAAAAAGGTACGAACCAATTAAGTAGCAACACTACGTTCGCCGAGAAAAAAACCAGTGTCTAAGTGTGTACTAAATTTAGTTATTTTTCACTTCCTTCTGTGATTTTGCTGGTTTTGTTTAAATTTTACAAAAAATCATGAGTTTGAAAAATAGTCACAAACTTAAAAATGGTCACGAATTCAAAAATATTCATCAGTTTGAAAATTTTCATGATTTTTTCTGAATTAAAAAAGTATTCATGAATTAGAGAAAATGTTCACAAATTTGAATTTGTTTACAAATGTTCATGATCTTGAAAAACATCACGGATTTAAAAAATGTTCATAGATTTATAAAATAATTGTGAATTAAAAATGTTCGTGAATGCTAGTAAATATTTAAAAATTTGAAGAAAATATTCACATGTTAAAAAATGGAAAATAAAAGGTAAAGTAAAAGCGAATAAAAAATAAAAATAAAACAAATAGGAAAAAGAAAATAAGAATTTAAAAAATTGAAAGAAAACTGGTTGAGTTAATCTGGGGAAATAAAGAAAAGAAACCCCAGTGGAACATTCCTAAACTATGCGAAATGTTACAAAATTAGACTCAAAACTGCTCCTGACCACAGCCGCTATGTGCCAACCCAGGAGTAGCACGTTGTGGGCAATCGCTATGGTTTTGATCCCATCTCGGCAACGACATCTCAGGCGTCGATGGCGATGAGATCGTGGGGGTGATTTGGCCGCCACTCGTCTTGGGCAATGGAGTTGCTGTGACCTGGTGGAGTAAATAGCATAAAACTACTACTTTATAGGTTATGGTTTTAAAAAACTATCAGTTTTTAATTTTTCTCAAATAAGTACCAAACGGGTGGTCGGTTATTTCAAAAATCCCAAATCGTCAAGTGTTTTACTATTAATCGTGATTATGACAGGTCGGGCCCACATGTAAGAGCTCTGATTGTTGACCGTTTGTTTGACTGTTAGGGGTGGGCCTGCACATAAATTTAAAAATGCAATCAGGTCCCTGTAAGTTTGTATAAAAGCAATCGGGTCCTTGCCACACCACGCAGCCATTGGCGCATCTCTGCCCGGACCTCGCGATGGCGCCTCCTCTGCCCGGCGAGCCGCCCGCCGTCCGCCACCGGTGATCACCGGAGCTCAACCCCGGCCGTTGCTCCGCCTTACCTGCTTCTCTATGCTCGCAGCTTACTCATGTTGGACGACGCCGTCGGGCCAGTGGCCGCCTCTGCGCTTGGCGAGGGTGCCAGTTCCCCATGGCGGGCGGCCAGCCCTGGCGGCCCCATGGCGGCGGCGACCCCAGCGGCTCCCCATGGCGGGCGGCACGGTGACCCTGTGAGGCTCCCCCATGGCGGGGGCGCGATGACCAGCAGCCCATGGCGGCGGCGCCAGCGGTTCGGTGGCCATGCATGTGGCGACTGAGCTTGAGCCGAGGCGGCAATGGCAGCAATGGCGACCCTGCCATGGACGAGGCCATTGAGGCGGTGAGCTCCTTGTCTCCGGAGCTTGGCGAGCTCCCGCCTCCTACCAGAGCAACAGGGAGGGGAGGCGGCGTGGCATGGCATGGGACGGCGACCGGACGGGGCATGGGACGACGGCGTGGGCCAGTAGTGTGGCCGGCGGCCATGCTTGTTTTCCGGCGTACTTCGCGAGCAGGGAGGAGAAGAAGGGAGGCAGAGAGGAGAAGAAGATGGCTAGATGAGAAGAGACACTGACATGTGGGCCTCACATGTCAGTTAACGGTCAAACAAACGGTCAAACTAACGCTTCGTTTAGGTGTGGGTCCGGTCTGTCATAATCGTGGTCAATAGTTAAGCACTCGACGATTTGGGTTTTTTGAAACAGCCGACCACCCATTTGGTAGTTATCTGAGAAAAATTAAAAAGTGATAGTTTTTTGGAACCCTAACCTATAAAGTAGTAGTTTTATGCTATTTACTCGACCTGGTGTTGGTGAGACACCTGTGCTACAACCGGTCTTGTGTCTCCCGGATTCATCGCCTCGCAACGGCAATCCCGACGCTATGGAGCTTGTGGAGGCCCTGCTCAAGAGACGCCCTTGCATTTTCAGTGTGAGCTCTCACATCACTTTCTCTCGTCGGCAACATCAGAACACATGTCGTGGTGGTGCATGGGAAACCCGAGGATGGAAATACGTTAATGGTGCACAATGATACAATCGGGCCAAGCATAAGGTTTCTACTAGTATACCAAAGACTTATAAGAACTAAAAATAAAAAATAGGCAAAGAATTATCATAGTAAATTGAATTAAGCTACAGTTATTTGCGGGGGTGGTATGGGGGTCTCCGTGGAACAGGGGCGAAATTGGGCCTGGGGCAACTGGGGCTGTAGCCCCAGGCGTGGCCCAATTAGCATCTATATGCATAGTAGGAAAAAAAAATCAGAATATGGGATACATAGAAGCCCAGCCCCAGGCTTCACGTACTCATGTACAAGCCCATTAGCCCAACTCAATCGATCAGCCCAACTCAATCGATCTTCAACTCAATCGATCGATCAGAATAGAAAAAGAATCGCGCATTAGCCCTAGGCTTTGCGAAATCCTGGTTCCGCCTCTGCCGTGGAAGACTTGTGTTCGATTTCCTTTATACACACGGTATGGTATAAAAGACAGGCTAAACGAAATATGCCACGCCATATTCAAGGTGAGTTGACCATCGTCTAGCCTGGTCGAAGCTGGTTTTGTCGGTTCCAAGTTCAAACGTAGGGAGGGCACATCTACTTTTTTTCTTTCTTAGAAAGAACATGAAGAGCGTCAAAAGCCTTGTTAGGCCTATTCTCGGCCTACAAGCTGCAAGGGAATGCGTTTCTCTCTGATGAGCCCAACCATGGGAGCCCATTAGCGGCTTCTTTGCCCTGGCTTCCGTTAGCGTGGCGTTCCTTTGTGGGAATTCCGTTAAGTCACTTTTTGCAACGAAATTGGAAGCTTTATTAACGAAACATCGTAAGGTTACAATCTGCCCATTGGCTAGACAAAAGAAAAATCTGGGCTTGCATCAAGCCCGCTCTCGGTGCCATCAAGTGAACAAGCAAAGCGAGCACACTGATGGGCCAGAACATTAGTGTCCCTACCAACATGATTAACCGTGAGAAAAGCAAAACTAGCTTCGATCTCCTCTAATTTCTTCAAGATAGGCGCCACTATTGAATGTGAATTGTTGCAACAATTTCCATAAATTGACTAGCTTCAAGAAGTCAATCTCCATGATCACATATGAGAAGCCACAAAGTTGAGCAAAAATCATTCTTTCCCAGAGAGCGAGAAGTTCCGCGGTAAAAAGATCGCTAACACCTTAGCGAGCCACACCTCCCGCCCCTCCTTTCATGTCCTCAACACTCAGAACCCCGCCGGTGTTGATAGTGACCCATCCTGCTTCGGGTGGTCGCCAACACCGAGAGTCACTGACAGTGTATTCTATGTGAGATGAGTAAAATTAACTTGACTTTCTTGCACACAAGAAACATGCACAAACGAAGCTAGTACAAGCAAGGTAGTCAGAGTAGGGATTTGGAGTCAGATCGATTTTCATCAGATAGAGTCGAGTCATAGTATCGAGCCATGGAATCGAGGATTATGCTAGATTTCCTCAAATAAGATATTTGTATCCACACCACAAATCTATATGGTCTCTATAGAGTTTAACACCAAATATAGTGCAAAAACCCAAAGTACTTAGACCACAATAGAAGTTTTGTAACGTAATAGTAATCTAATACTAGAAATCATCCACATTTCAATCCTCAAATGTATGAAATTTACTTTAGAAAATTTTAGAGTACATGAATAGCCAATCACTTGCATAGTTGACCTGCAGTGCCGAACTTTGAACGGTCTTGTTCTCCTTCTCTGAGCAATATCTTGATGCCTCCTCCTTCTAATGCGAATTTGCTACGTCTTGAGCTTGCGTTGGTTTTCCTTGAAAAGGAAAGGGTGATGCAGCAAAGTAGCGTAAGTATTTCCCTCAGTTTTTGAGAACCAAGGTATCAATCCAGTAGGAGGCTCCTCAAAAGTCCCACGCACCTACAGAAACAAACAAGAACTCACAACCAATGCAATAAAGGGGTTGTCAATCCCTTCACGGCCACTTGTGAAAGTGAGATCTGATAGAGATAATATGATAATATAAATAGTTTTGGTATTTTTATGATATAGATAAAAGAAAAAGATGCAAATAAAAGTAGATTGAAAGCTTATATGATAAAAGATAGACCCGGGGGCCATAGGTTTCACTAGTGACTTCTCTCAAGATAGCATAATTATTACGGTGGGTGAACAAATTACTGTCGAGCAATTGATATAAAAGCGAATAATTATGAGATTATCTAGGCATGATCATGTATATAGGCATCACGTCCATGAAAATTAGACCAACTCCTGTCTGCATCTACTACTATTACTCCACACATCGACCGCTATCCAGCATGCATCTAGAGTATTAAGTACATAAAGAACAGAGTAACGCATTAAGAAAGATGGCATGATGTAGAGTGATAAACTCATGCAATATGATATAAACCCCATCTTTTTATCCTCAATGGCAACAATACAATACGTGCCTTGCTGCCCCTGCTGTCACTGGGAAAGGACACTGCAAGGTTGAACCTAAAGCTAAGCACTTCTCCCATTGCAAGAAAGATCAATCTAGTAGGCCAAACCAAACTGATAATTCGAAGAGACTTGCAAAGATAACTTAATCACACATAAAAGAATTCAAAGGAGATTCAAATATTTCTCATAGATAAACTTGATCATAAACCCACAATTCATCGGATCTCGACAAACACACCGCAAAAAAGAGTTACATCGAATAGATCTCCAAGAAGATCAAGGAGAACTTTGTATTGAGAATCAAAGAGAGAGAAGAAGCCATCTAGCTAATAACTATGGACTCGAAGGTCTGTGGTAAACTAATCACAACTCATCGGAAGGGCCTTGGAGATGATGTAGAGGCCCTCCATGGTCGATTCCCCCTCTGGCGGAGCGCCAGCGAAGGATCCAAGATGGGATCTTGCGGATACAAAAGGTTGCGGCGGTGGAATTAGGACTTCGTGGTGCTCCTCGATGGTTTCAGGGTACGTGGGTATATATAGGAGGAAAAAGTAGGTCAGTGGACGCTCGAGGGGCCCATGAGGGTGGGGGCGCGCCCAGCTGTAGGGGGCACGTCGGGCACCCTCGTGGCCGCCTCGGTTGTTGCGAAACTTCCACTCCAAGTCTCCAGGTTTGCATTTGTTCCAAAAAGATCGCTCCCGAAGGTTTCATCGCGTTTGGACCCCGTTTCATATTCCTTTTCTTTGAAACACTGAAATAGACAAAAAAACAGCAATTCGGGCTGGGCCTCCGGTTACTAGGTTAGTCCCAAAAATGATATAAAAGTGTAAAGTAAAGCGCATGAACATCCAAAACGGGTAATATAATAGCATGGAACAATCAAAAATTATAGATAAGTTGGAGACGTATCAAGCATCCGCAAGCTTCATTCCTGCTCGTCCTTGAGTAGGTAAATGATAAAAACAGAATTTTTGATGTGGAATGCTACCTAGCATAATTCTCAATGTAATTTTCTTTATTGTGGCATGAATGTTCAGATCCAAATGATTCAAAATAAAAGTTCATATTGACATAAGAAATAGTAATACTTCAAGCATACTAATCAAGCAATCATGTCTTCTCAAAATAACATGGCTAAAGAAAGTTATCCCTACAAAATCATATAGTCTGGCTGTTGCTCTATCTTCATCTCACAAAGTATTTAATCATGCACAACCCCGATGACAAGCCAAGCAATTGTTTCATACTTTAGTAATCTCAAACCTTTTCAACTTTCACGCAATACATGAGCGTGAGCCATGGACATAGCACTATATGTGGAATAGAATGGTGGTTGTGGAGAAGACAAAAAAAGGAGAATATAGTCTCACATCAACTAGGAGTATCAACGGGCTATGGAGATGCCCATTAATAGATATCAATGTGAGTGAGTAGGGATTGCCATGCAACGGATGCATTAGAGCTATAAATGTATGAAAGCTCAACAAAAGAAACTAAGTGAGTGTGCATCCAACTCGCTTGCTCACGAAGACCTAGGGCATTTTGAGGAAGCCCATCATTGGAATATACAAGCCAAGTTCTATAATGAAAAATTCCCACTAGTATATGAAAATGACAACATAGGAGACTCTCTATCATGAAGATCATGGTGCTACTTTGAAGCACAATTGTGGTAAAAAGGATAGTAGCATTGTCCCTTCTCTCTTTTTCTCTCATTTTTTATTGGCCTTTATCTTTTTTTATTTGGCCTTTCTCTCTCTCTCTTTTTTTAAAGTCTGAAGTCTCATCCCGACTTGTGGGGGAATCATAGTCTCCATCATCCTTTCCTCACTGGGACAATGCTCTAATAATGAAGATCATCACACTTTTATTTACTTACAACTCAAGATTACAACTCGATACTTAGAACAAGATATGACTCTATATGAATGCCTCCGGCGGTGTACCGGGATATGTAATGAATCAAGAGTGACATGTATGAAAAAATTATGAAGGTGGCCTTGCCACAAATACAATGTCAACTACATGATCATGCAAAGGGCAATATGAAAATGATGATGCGTGTCATATAAACGGAACGGTGGAAAGTTGCATGGCAATATATCTCGGAATGGCTATGGAAATGCCATAATATGTAGGTATGATGGCTGTTTTGAGGAAGGTATGTGGTGGGTGTATGGTACCGGCGAAAGTTGCGCGGCACAAGAGAGGCTAGCAATAGTGGAGGTGAGAGTGCATATAATCCATGGACTCAACATTAGTCATAAAGAACTCATATACTTATTGCAAAAATCTACAAGTCATCAAAAACAAAGTACTACGCGCATGCTCCTAGGGGGATAGATTGGTAGGAAAAGACCATCGCTCGTCCCCGACCGCCACCCATATGGAAGACAATCAATAAATAAAATTGTGCTCCAACTTCATCACAAAGCGGTTCACCATACGTGCATGCTACGGGAATCATAAACTTCAACACAAGTATTTTCTTTGAATCCATAATCACCCAACTAGCATGACTCTAATATCACAATCCTAATATCTCAAAACAATTATCAAGCATCAAATTGATCATAGCATCCAATTTACTTTCTATGATAGTTTTTATTATACCCAGCTTGGATGCCCATCATTCTAGGACCAATTTATAACCATAGAAAATACCATGCTGTTCTAAGAGACTCTCAAAATAATATAAGTGAAGCATGAGATATCAACAATTTCTACAAAAATAAGCCACCGCCGTGCTCTAAAAAGTATAAGTGAAGCACTAGAGCAAAAACTACCTAGCTCTAAAGATATAAGTGAAGCACATAGAGTATTCTAATAAATTCCAATCAAGTGGGCTTCTACCAAAAGGTATGTACAGCAAGGATGATTGTGGTAAACTAAAAATCAAAGACTAATATCATACAAGACGCTCCAAGCAAAACACATATCATGTGGAGAATAAAACTATAGCTCCAAATAAAGTTACCGATAGACGAAGACGAAAGAGGGGATGCCTTCCGGGGCATCCCCAAGCTTAGGCTTTTGGTTATCCTTTAATATCTTGGGGGTGCAATGGGCATCCCCAAGCTTAGGCTCTTTCCGCTCCTTATTCCATAATCCATGAAATCTTTACCCAAAACTTGAAAACTTCACAACACAAAACTCAACAGGAAATCTCATAAGCTCCGTTAGTGCAAGAAAGCAAAACCACCACATAAGGTACTGTAATGAACTCATTCTTTATTTATATTGGTGTTAAACCTACTATATTCCAACTTCTCTATGGTTCATACCCCTACATACTAGCCATAGATGCATCAAAATAAGCAAACAACACACAAAAACAGAATCTGTCAAAAACAGGACAGTCTGTAGCAATATGTAACTCTCGAATACTTATGGAACTCTAAAAATCCTACCAAAATAGGAAGTCCTGGGAAATTTGTCTATTGATCTACAGCAAAAAAATCAATGCAAAAGCACTTTTCTGTGAATTACTAAAATTATTTTGGTGTGTGCAAAGCTTCTGTTTTTCAGCAGAATCAAATTAACTATCACCATAGGTTATCCCATAGCTTCTACTTGGCACAAACACTAATTAAAACATAAAAACACATCTAAACAGAAGGTAGATGAAAATTTTATTGAATAACATCAAGGAAAAATATTGGGTTGTCTCCCAACAAGCGCTTTTCTTTAAAGCCTTTTAGCTAGGCATTGAGATTTCGATGACGCTCACATGAAAGACAAGAACTGAAGCACAAAGAGAGCATCATAAAACACATGACAAACACATCTAAGTCTAACATACTTCCTATGCATAGTCATCTTATAGGCAAACAAATTATCAAGGCAAGCAAAAACTAGCATATGCAAGGAAGAAGAGAGAAACAATAGCAATCTCAACATAACGAGAGGTAATTTAGTAACATGAAAATTCCTACAACCATATTTTCCTCTCTCATAATAATTATATGTAGGATCATAAGCAAATTCAACAATATAGCTATCACAAAACATATTTTTAACATGATCCACATGTATGCAAAGTTGACACTCTTCCAAAATAGTGGGATTAACATTAACTAAAGTCATGACCTCTCCAAACTCACTTTTATCAAAAATTTCATAAGATTGAAAATTCTCCAAATATGTGTGATCTAAAGTTGAGACTCTTCCAAACCCACCTTCAATAATATTGCAAACACTATTATCAATCTCATACTCATCATGGGGCTTAAATAAATTTTCAAGATCATAAGAAACATCATCACCCCAATCATGATCATTGCAACAAGTAATAGACATAGAAAAACTACCATCCCCAAGCTTAGGGTTTTGCATATTATTAGCACAATTGACATCAAGAGAATTTATAGTAACATCATTGCAATCATGCTTTTCATCGAAGGACCTATCAAGTATGGGTGCAATAGCAACGATCTCATGTTTAACATAAGGAACTATAGCAAATTCATCTTCATAAATATTGGCATCATGGCCACAAAAATAGCAAGCATCATGTTCATCAAGGGATATTTCAATCAAATCATCGGAATCATCATTATCCATAGATTCATGCATATCATTATTTTCTTCCAAAGCAATAGTCATTCTCTCAATAAATTCTTTGACATAGACATTATGAGCATAGTTTTCATAGCAATATTTAAGTATGTCAAAATTTTCAAATTTGTAGAGAGTAATATCATACTTTTCAATCAAAGAAGCAACTTCATAAGCACCCTTAAAAGCAACAAATTCTTCAATTAGTTTGATATCATAGTAACTATAAACACCCTTTGCATAAGATGATAAGATTTCATTTTCATTAAACTCACATAGGTAGGGAAGGTGTTTTTTAGGGTTCTTAGAGCAACAAGTAAAATCATAAATTTCACAAAGATTCCAAGCATAACACATCAATCTGTTTATTTGATCCTATAAGAGTCTCCCTTTTTCAAACAAATGGTGACGCACAAAATGAGCATGCTCATCTAAAGATTTCCCATCAACTAGGCTAGTTGGGGTTTCAGCACGAGCTCATAAGGATCAAAGATGATCCAAGTAAAACACTTTAAGTGGATCCATATCAATAGATTTTTAGCAAGCAAAGATGCAAGCACATAGAAGGCACATGGAGACACAAGAAAACAAAAGATCAAATGGAAGAGGGGCGAAGAAAGCGGCAAGGGTGAAGTGGGGGAGAGGAAAACGAGAGGCAAATGGCAAATAATGTAATGCGAGGGAGATGAGTTTGTGATGGGTACTTGGTATGTCTTGACTTGAGCGAAGACCTCCCCGACAACGGCGCCAGAAATCCTTCTTGCTACGTCTTGAGCTTGCGTTGATTTTCCTTGAAGAGGAAAGGGTGATGCAGCAAAGTAGCGTAAGTATTTCCCTCAGTTTTTGAGAACCAAGGTATCAATCCAGTAGGAGGCTCCTCAAAAGTCCCACGCACCTACAGAAACAAACAAGAACTCGCAACCAACGCAATAAAGGGGTTGTCAATCCCTTCACGGCCACTTATGAAAGTGAGATCTGATAGAGATAATATGATAATATAAATAGTTTTGGTATTTTTATGATATAGATAAAATAAAAAGATGCAAATAAAAGTAGATTGAAAGCTTATATGATAAAAGATAGACCCGGGGGCCATAGGTTTCACTAGTGGCTTCTCTCAAGATAGCATAATTATTATGGTGGGTGAACAAATTACTGTCGAGCAATTGATATAAAAGCGAATAATTATGAGATTATCTAGGCATGATCATGTATATAGGCATCACGTCCGTGAAAATTAGACCAAATCCTGCCTGCATCTACTACTATTACTCCACACATCGACCGCTATCTAGCATGCATCTAGAGTATTAAGTTCATAAAGAACAGAGTAACGCATTAAGAAAGATGACATGATGTAGAGGGATAAACTCATGCAATATGATATAAACCCCATCTTTTTATCCTCAATGGCAACAAAACAATACGTGCCTTGCTGCCCCTGCTGTCATTGGGAAAGGACACCGCAAGATTGAACCCAAAGCTAAGCACTTCTCGCATTGCAAGAAAGATCAATCTAGTAGGCCAAACCAAACTGATAATTCGAAGAGACTTGCAAAGATAACTTAATAACACATAAAAGAATTCAGAGGAGATTCAAATATTTCTCATAGATAAACTTGATCATAAACCCACAATTCATCGGATCTCGACAAACACACCGCAAAAAAGAGTTACATCGAATAGATCTCCAAGATGATCGACGAGAACTTTGTATTGAGAATCAAAGAGAGATAAGAAGCCATTTAGCTAATAACTATGGACCCGAAGGTCTATGGTAAACTACTCACAACTCAACGGAAGGACCTTGGAGATGATGTAGAGGCCCTCCATGGTCGATTCATCCTCCAGCGGAGCGCCAGAGAAGGCTCCAAGATGGGATCTCGCGGATACAGAAGGTTGCGTCGGTGGGATTAGGTTTTCGTGGTGCTCCTCGATGATTTCAGGGTACGTGGGTATATATAGGAGGAAGAAGTAGGTCGGTGGATGCTTGAGGGGCCCACAAGGGTGGGGGCGCGCCCACCTGTAGGGGGCGCACCGGGAACCCTCGTGGGCGCCTCGGTTGTTGCGTGACTTCCACTCCAAGTCTCCTGGTTTGCATTTGTTCCAAAAAGATTGCTCCCGAAGGTTTCATCGCGTTTGGACTCCGTTTGATATTCCTTTTCTTCAAAACACTGAAATAGGCAAAATAATCAGCAATTCGGGCTGGGCGTCCGGTTAGTAGGTTAGTCCCAAAATGATATAAAAGTGTAAAGTAAAGCCCATAAACATCCAAAACGGGTAATATAATAGCATGGAACAATAAAAAATTATAGATACGTTGGAGACGTATCACAATTCCATCTGTCCATAAGCCTGATCCTCAGGTTTGATCTAGGGTTTTGATCGAGGAGTTTTGGTAGCTAGATCAAAGATGTCGACGGGTGGTTGTTTGGGCTTGGGAGGGAAATAACGGGTTGTGAGGCATGTGAAAAGGGGTTTGGAAGATGGAGTATTATTCTGCTACAACTAAAAGAATGTCTCAGATGATGAATCTATAGAATCAGACATAGTCCATATCATAGTCGTGGTTCTACAGCTTCGTAGAGGATTCTACAATTTGGATCGAGACTCAACATGAATTCTAGCTGATATGGATTCATAGTGAGACTCTAATCAACATGTTTTCGTAGGATCGTGAAATCATAGGATTCTAGAAGTTGAATCGTGACTTTGACTACCTTGAGTACAACAATAATCTTGTGTTCGAAAATCAGAAGTCAGAAAGCAAAGATGGGTGAGGCCATAACTGAATCATATAAAATTGAATATTGATGCGGCCTATCATGATGATGTTGGTGTTGGTGCAACAGCGGCAGTGATCAGGGATATACATGGTAATATTTATTTGGCAGCCCAATGTACTTATTGTACCATATGCTGCAGATGTGATCACTACAGTGGCATTAGGCATGCATGATGGTCTTACTCTTGCAAATATGTTGTGTTTTCATCAGGTGGAAGCACAGCTAGACTCACTAAATATCATAGAATTTTGCTTAGGCCAGTCATGATGGTGGGATGCTGCTTCAACTATCTTTGTGCAATGTGTAGACACTAGTTCTTTGATTGGGAAGGTCAAAATTTTAAATTATTTTTGGTCTGCTAATCAAGTAGTCCATGTGCTAGCTTATTTTTGGTCTGCTAATCAAGCAGTCCATGTGCTAGTTCAGTATTGTTACTGTAATATGATTTCGCATATCTGGTTTGATGATCCCTCGGTCTCTCTACTAGCTAAGTTAGTGGACAACGTACTTATAAATTAATAAAGTCGGTCATGATGGCCTACCAATAATAGTAATAATATTTTACCTTACATACAAATTTGTTCCTATGCGACGCTGTCTCAGTCCTCCTCTATTTCCCATTCGGCGGTCTCATCAGAGGAAAGAAGATCGGGGACCCATCCATCTTACTTTCTTTTTCATAGCCTTTTGTTTCTCTAACGACATCCATGAGGTGGTGGCGGCTATGTCGTGTTGGCATAAGGTCGCTTTGATATCTCCCTACCTCGACGGCGTCCGATCCAGCGTCGACAAAGGGCATTTGTGTCCGCAAATCTGTTGGTTCCCGTGAGATCTTGGTAGTTGATGTGTTTTTAAAGGAGGGCTATTGGCTGGCAATTGACGCGGCAACTTTAACATCTTATTTTGTATTTTTTCTATGGTATGGTTTGGTTTCTTCAACCCTCTAAACCGGTGGCAGTGGATTGCAAGTCCGTATTGCGTGGGATGATGCTCTGACTGATGCTCCTTTACTGATTTTTAGATTCCGTCTCGAGGCAAGTGGCTATTGCGGTCTTCAAAAACTGGTATGGCGAGGGCGTTTGCAGTTGTCCCTTTCATTTACTGTTTGTTTAGTGCAATTTTAAATCTCTAGCGAATGAAGTACAATCAAAAGAATTATTTTTTGTGATATTAATCGGATCTAAAATGCTATTAGTTACAGTTTATTAGGGCATCTCCAGTGCTGACCTGCAAACAGGACACCACATCCGTCCGCGGACACGGATGCGAGAGCTAGCCATCCAATGCTAGCCACATACATTTCAAGCCGGGTTTGAACAAATCGGATAAATTACATGCAATCTGGATGATTCTCATACAAACCTGACGAAGTTCATTACATTTCAGCAAGTTTTCATTAAAAAGGATGGGACTAGAACTAAATCCGGACTACTGCGGTGCCTGTCGTTCAAGTCCTTGTTGTTCCCTTCCAGTGACCGCCTCCTCCATCGGCCTTCTTGATGAGCGGCGGGATAAGGCCCATGAAGTGAAGGTATAGTCACCGGCAAGGAAGAGTAGAATATGGGAGACGGACCGGACCATTTGGGACTTGAGCCCTCACCGCCTCCCATGCCCTACTCATCCTCGTCGGAGTTCACGACCTGTCCGTCACCGATGGACGTGTGGTCCACGATGGAGGCGGATGGGACGACTGATACGTCTCCAATGTATCTATAATTTATGAAGTATTCATGCCATGTTTACAACAATTCTATATGGTTTTGGTATGATTTGAATGGAACTAACCTGGACTGACACTATTTTCAGCAGAACTACTGTGGTGTTGTTTTTGTGCAGAAATAGAAGTTCTCCAAATGCAATGGAACTTTTTGACATTTTTTGGGATCAAAAGAGGCACTAGAAGCTTCGTGGGAGGACCCAAAGGTGAAGGAGGTGAACAAAACTCACCGGGGCGCACCAGGTGCCTTGCCCGTGTGCCGGTGGGTTGTGGGACCCTCGAAGCCCATCTTCGCATGAAACCAATGCCAAAAAATCCTATAAATACAGAACCCCCAGAAATTACCCTAGATCGGAAGTTCCGCCGCCGCAAGTCTATGTAGCCATGGAAAACCAACCGGGAGCCTGTTCTGACACCCCGCCGGAGGGGGAAATCATCACCGGAGGCCATCTTCATCATCCCTATGGCCACCATGATGATGAGGGAGTAGTCCATCTTCGGGGCTGAGGGTTTGTACTAGTAGCTATGTGTTTAATCTCTCTCTCTCTCTCTCTCTCTCTCTCGTGTTCTTGATTTGGCACGATATTGATTTATCACGAGCTTTGTTAATATAGGTGGATCATATGGTGTTTCTCCCTCTCTATCTTGTTGTGATGAATTGAGTTTTCCCTTTGAGATTTCGTTTTTATCGGATTGAATACTTTTATGGATTTGAGAGCACTTGATGTATGTCTTGCTATGAATACCCATGGTGACAATGGGGTATCATACTGATTCACTTGATATGTGTTTTGGCACTCAAGTCACGGATTCCCGAGGTGTCGTGGAATAGTCACGTTAGATGTCCTCGTGAAAGGACTTAGTTGTGGAGCCATTGCAACTAGGAAGCTTGAAGGGGTTAAATCGGGACAAAGGACATGAGAGAGTTTATACTAGTTTGGCCCCCTACGGTGAAGGTAAGGCCTACGTCTAGTTGGGTTGGTATTGATGTTTCGATGACCAGGGAGCGAGATACGCTATGCCCGGCTCTCGATGAGTTGTTTCTTGCCCTAAGCCGCAAAGCAGGTCGTCCCCTTATATACGGGTTGACGGCTTTGTGGCTTCTGAGTCCCGCGGCTTATAAGCAGTGTCCGGCTCGGTGACTAGTTAAATCTACCTTATGTTACAAGTCATGCCATCATGGCGGTTTTTACTACGGACCTTAAGCCGCCTGTGGGCCTTAAGCCTTTTATTGAACCGCCATCTTCATGCTTGGTCTTGGGCTTCCTCTGATGAGTCCTCTTTGCGTAACCCGGCCCCTCCTGGGCGGCTTACACAAATAGTCATATCCCCAACATTAGGCCCCAGATTGATTTGAACCTGTTCATGTTAATCTTAAAATATACTTTTAAAGAATAAATCTTCAGTCTTCTGACTGTACAGAGGGCTTTCTTTTAACCCGCCGTGACATCATCTTCTGGATCCATCTTAACCCGGCATGACGTCATCCTTTCTTTAATTCATTTTCTATTCCGTCGTATCTTTCAACGGATCTCTGCCTTATTAAGTGTTCCGAAAATCGAGGCGTCGGGGCCGCTGGATAATAATTCTTATCTCCTCGTTTCCCGTGCCGTCTCAGTTATCCTCTCCCTATAAATAGGCGTGACGTTAGGTCTTTCATTATTCTCCTTCCAGTCGTCTTCTTCCTCTCCTCTCTGCCACTCGAGCTCCGCCGTCGCTGCTGTCGACCCCCTCGTCTGCATCCACTCAGGCCGCTGCATCGACCTGACTCTGACCAGAATACGTCGGCGAATCTCCGCAGCTCGTCTTCATCTGTGAGTTCCTCTCCTCCCCTTTCTCAGATCTGCATTGGACCTCCGCTGAGTTCGTCGGCGTTCATCACTCCCCGACACAAAACCTCGCTAGTTTTCACTTTCAACACCCCGTTTAGGTCGTAAAAACTGTACAGAACTGTCGCGGTAGTTGTTTGTATTGATCTTGCATAAAAACAGATCTCAGTTTCCTTGCTTAGAAACCCTCTTCAAATGTATGAACTTCTCTGCTCTGTTCTAGGTCTAGAACATTTTTCTTTCAGAATAATAATTTGATCCATGATAATAGCTGTTGTCTGTGAAACTTGTTTTTATCACCCGGAAAGCTTTCTTCTGGAAAATGCCTTTTAAATACCACTGTCCAGATGTCCGGTTTAAATAAATGATACTGAACTGCAAACCTTGCCTTCTTCTCTTGGCCTTTAAAAATTCTTGAACTGCTCTTGACACTAGTAGCGGCTTAAATATTTCAGCACAATCACCCTTATATCAGTAGGCCCCTTTCTTAAGCCGCCACTTTAAATAATTTATAATGTTTCTCCCGGGTTAAAGTTGAACTGGAACTTTCTCATTTTGTCAAAGGCCTTCTGTTGTCATGGCTCCTAAGGCAGCCAAAGCCCCTGTAACTTGCAATTGGGTTCCATCCACAGTAACCAAAAGCAAACTTGCTGAGTTTGTGAAGTCTGGCCATCTGCCAAAGAAGGAGGTCATGTCTTATCGTGCCCCTCACCCGTCTGAGGAGATACCTCAACCCAAAGATGGGGAGGTAATAGTTTTCACAGATCATATGAATCGGGGATTTGCCCCTCCCGGCTCAAAATTCTTCAGGGAAGTTTTGGATTTCTTTGACCTGAAGCCTCAGGACATTGGACCCAATTCCGTGTCAAATCTGTGTAATTTCCAAGTCTTCTGCGAGGTATACCTAGGAGAGGAACCAAGTCTGCTACTGTTCAGAGAACTTTTTTTACTTAAACCGGCAGAATGAACGTGCCAACGGGCCTAGTCTTGAGCTTGGTGGCATCTCAATCCAGCGGCGGAGAGATTGTCTTTTTCCTTATGCCGAGCTGCCGAGTCACCCAAAAGACTGGAACCAGACGTGGTTCTACTGTCAAGACACCTCTCCGGCTAATGAGAAGCCTCTGCCTGGCTTTCGTGCCCTGCGTCTTGAGTCCAACCATCATCTGGCGGACAAGTTGACTGCTGTTGAGCGCCTGCCTCTTAATCCCACCATCATGAAGATCAAAGCCCTTTTAGGCAACGGGTTAAGCGGCATCGACTTGGTCCGGGTCTGGGTCACTTGGCGGATATTACCATTAAGCCGCCGTTCCGGCTTAATGTGTACTTACACAGGCGAGAAAGAAGACCCAATGCGTCATAGCCCTAAGGACTTACCAGATGATGTGGTAGATGCTATAGTCCAGTCGCTATTGAAGGAGGGCACTGTAACCAGCAATACCTTCGGTTTACTTCCCTTCTGCAAGAAGAACCCGGCTCCTGCGGTAAGTTACTAATCTTCATCAATACTCTTTCATATGTTACCTTCTTGTACTTATGATTCTTCATCTGTTTCCACAGGCCGGTGATAATTTCTGGAAGGTCAAGTATGACCATGAGGCTGCCAAACAGGCCAGGGTGGCCAAGAAGACTGAAAGGAAAGCCACCAGGACGGGCACCTCTAAGAAGAAGAAACCCAGCGCCTCTGATATGTTTAAACTGGATGACTCTTCCTCGGATGAAGAAGAGGTAACCTTTTTTGATTTTCCTTGATTCCTTTGTCATTACTCTATTGACATTTGGTCCTTACAAGAGGATACTGGGAACAGTCAAGCAGTTGGCGAAGAGGTAACTATAATTTCCTCTGACTCAGAGCCTTTGCCAACACAAAAAATCTGAAGGGTGACCCGGAAAGTAAGGTTTTCACACCCTCTAGCTTACCAAGATCCTCAATTTCTTTTGAAGCAACAACAGCTTGAAAATCAGTGGCAGACTCGGGCCAACCAGGACGCAGAGCTCTCCTCCGGCTTACCCGACGTAACCAGGAAGCATCGGACCGAGGTTATCTCAGACTTACATTTTGTTTTACCTTTGATGGGTTTGATTCGCCAACCTCTCAATTCATCTGACTCCAACTATCAGGATACCTCCCCTTCTTCTGATGAATCGATGCAATCAAACATGCCAGCTTTCAAAACGGCTCCCGGGTAATATAATCTTTCTTATTTTAACTTTTTCCATACTTATACTTTAATGCTTATCCTTCCACTTTGATTGACAGCTTGCAAGTAAAGCCCAGCAAGAGGGCAAAGAAGGATAAGCCCTCCCGAGACCCGGTGGTTACTAAACCGGTGCTTGAATCATCCGTTCCTGATAGCTCCACTCATTAGCCACCACCTGAACCGGCTTCTGACATTCCGGTGCCAACCTCTGACCCGCCTGCAGAAGACGTTATCCGCAACCCGGATGACCCGGAAACTCCTAGCCCGGTCAAGACAACTCACCCAAAGGTTGAAATCGTGAAGAGCCAATATGTTGAAGCGGGCCGGCCTACCGCTCTTGCCCAATGTACTGCCAAGGAGGAGTTTGCCCAGCATCGGAAAGCCAAACAGGACATCACTGATTATTCTCACCTAAGTATTGGTGATATAGTCTCGGGCTATCTGAACCAAGTGCACAATAGTCGTGACCTGGAAATTGACATGGTGAAGCAAATACAGCATAAATCTGAGGTATAATTTATGATTTTATTCTGAACCTTACTTACTATACTAGCCCCCAAGTCTATTTCTTATGAATGAATATGCTGTAGACTTAATAATTGACTTACTGTTAGTTTTGTCCGGTTTAAATTGAATATGTTTAACCCGGCGATAGCATGAAACTGTCAATTTGGGTTACACATTAGCCCCCAAGTGTCAAGTACCTGTACTTGTAAAGTGCTTGAGACTTAATATGTATGACTCGGTAAAATAGGTTGAAAATTCTTTAAGCATACATTAGCCCCCAAGTGCCAAATATCTTTACTTGTAAAGTATTCGGGACTTGAATATTATCTTACCATGATTCTTACCATAGCCTGATGTCAATGCAGGCCACCATAAGTCAATAAGAGGCGGAGATTGCCGATCTGAAGAGCCAGTTGAAAACCCAAGAGCTCGAAACTCAGAAAGCCAACTCCAAGTTCGAATTCAGTGTCTCCGAACAAGAGAAGCTGAAGAAAAAATTTGAATCGGAGAAGAAAACTTGGGTTGATGAGAGGGCTTCACTGGTGACTCGGGCTGAAACAGCAGAAGCATCTCTTGCCGAGGCAACAAACGAGCTGTCCGACTTAAAACGGCAGATATCCCAAATGGTCTCAGCCATCTTCGGTAAGTCACTCATAAATATTGTAACCTTTCAAAGGTTATCATAATAGTTACCTCCGGCTTACTGTTATACCTATGAACATACAGGCCCCAGGAGTACCAATCTGAAGGAAAATATGCTGATCAAGCTTAAGGCGGTGTATACCTTAGTTGAGCAGCTGTACTCCGGGTCACAACGTGCATTGGCCGTTGTGGGTTTATCAAATACCACTCCTCGGCTTCTACAAGATGTGTTGAGGCATCTATTGGTGCTACCTCAACGAATTCAGGATTTATGGCGGGCATCTCCAAGAGCCGGAGCCATGGCTGCGTTAAGTCGGGCAAGAGCATGGGTGCCGGAGCTTGACCTTGCTGATCTCTCTCTCGAATATCCAAGCCTTAAAGAGGACGGCACTGCTTTTGACGACCAAGACTTCACTGCCTGTGTTAAAGTCGCACGTCCCCTGGCGACTCTCATTGGGAATGATACTGATCTTACTAAATATTCGCTGGGCTACGATAGTGAGAACCGGAGAATCCCAAACGCCCCATACGACCAAGTCAGCCTGATCCCTCCAACGCGTAAGCATACCTTTGCCCCTGAAGTGGACCCGACCACTTTAATAGATGATGAAGCTGAATTTGAAGCCTTGAGCGGCATTGACTGGGCCTCGTCCACCTTCCAGGACAAAACAACCGAAGGAGGAGCGGGGAAGGATAACCCGGAGTCGTCAAGCCAGCCGGAGGAATGAACCACCAGGCGTGTTACCACCTTTGCCAAAAACAATGCTTCACTTTATTTAGACTCGGGGAGTCTTGTAATAGGATAGAAAAACTCCTTAATGCTAGTCATGCCCTTGCGCATGTTTATGGTGCTTATTACTTTTGTAAGCCGCCATCACTATATTTTGCTGGCTTATGTGACCCATATATTTCCTTGATGTTTTAACTTGCTTTACCTTACCCTGCACATAAACAAATGAAGACTTCCTGGGCGGTTTACTGCTCCAGGGGGTTATAGAATATTTATAACCTGGAACATGATCAAGAAACCACATGTATAAGCTGGTTCATGATTAGTTAAAATATAATCATAACAGCATACCTGCGACCCTTTTAATAGCCTCTCCGGCTCATATAAGTTTTTACCTGGCACCTTTTAGAACCCGAGGTAATCAATACAAAACCGAAAGGATCAAGAACCATCTCCTCAAGAAGGTTTCAATGATAGTTAAAGTAATCATACTTATAAGCAATGTTCACAGGCTCCTGATTCGAATACGATCAGAGAACCGTTCCAAAGGGGTTAAGCTAAGATTCGGATACGATCATATAGCCCCCAGTTGCTTTGGCGATGCCGATCAAGTGGGTATCGACAGCTATGTTCTCTTTGGTTCGAATACGACCTATGTTTGAACAGGAAGCCCCCAAGTGAACATAAGAGTTGTTTAATGACGCTGATTCGAATACGATCCACGTCAGGCCCAAAGGGGTTAAGCTATGATTCAAATATGATCAAGAAGCCTCCAAGTGGGTTTGGCAGTATGACGATCAAGTGGGTATCTACAGCTATGTTCTCTTTGGTTCGAATACGACCTATGTTTGAACAGGAAGCCCCCAAGCGACCATGGCTAGATTCGGATATGATCATAAGACATACCAAAGGGAAAGCCAGATTCAGACATGATCCGTCCCCTGTTGGCAGTGTCCATCACCTGATAAAGAAGACATAAAACATTCTTTATGGGAAAAAAGGACAGAGGTCCTGCTTTATTGCTTTATATAATATGTACATCGTAAAAAGTATCTTAAGAACTGGTAACTTAAGTAAAGTAAGGCCGAAGATGAGCTATATTCCACGGCCGGCGGGTCTCCTCCTCCGATTTAAGTGAATCCTTGTGCTCTCGAATATCGATGAGGTAATATGACCCGTTGTGTAGATTCTTGCTGACCACAAAGGGCCCTTCCCAAGCCGGGGATAGCTTGTGCATGTTAGACTGATCCTGGATGAGCCGGAGCACCAAGTCGCCTTCTTGAAAGGTTCTGCTCTTAACCCGGCGGCTGTGATAGCGGTGCAGGTCTTGCTGGTAAATCACCGAGCGGGCTATTGCCAAGTCTCGCTCTTCGTCCAACAAGTCAAGTGCATCCGGACGAGCCTTTTCATTATCCGCCTCAACGTAAGCCGCCACATGGGGTGAGTCGTGCCGGATGTCACTTGGCAGGACCGCCTCTGCTCCATAAACCATGAAGAAAGGTGTGTATCCCGTAGATCTGTTAGGCGTAGTGTTGATGCTCCATAACACGGAGGGTAACTCCTCCACCCAACAATCCGGAGTCCGCTGTAAGGGGACTAAAAGCCGGGGCTTGATACCTTTCAGGATCTCTTGATTAGCTCTCTCTGCTTGACCATTGGATTGAGGATGAGCAACGGCCAAAATATCAAGCCGGATGTGTTCTCTTTGACAGAACTCTTCCATGGCACCCTTAGAGAGATTAGTGCCATTATCAGTTATGATGCTATGTGGAAAACCAAAACGAAAGATTACCTTTTTCATGAATTGAACCGCCGTGGCTGCATCACACTTACTGACCGGCTCTGCCTCAACCCACTTGGTAAACTTATCCACTGCCACCAGTAGATGTGTCTTTTTGTCTTTAGACCTTTTGAAAGGTCCAACCATGTCAAGCCCCCAGACTGCAAATGGCCAAGTGATTGGGATCATCCTCAATTCTTGAGCCGGCACATGAGCTTGTCATGAGAACTTTTGACAACCATCGCATTTACTGACCAGATCCTCCGCATTAGCATGAGCCGTCAGCCAATAGAAACCATGACGAAAACCCTTGGCTACGAGAGATTTTGACCCGGCATGATGGCCACAATCTCCATGGATCTCACGAAGTATTTCTTGGCCTTATGTAGGTGACACATAGCGTTGAAACACCCCCATGACGCTTAGGTGATGTAATTCGCCATTAATAATCGTCATGGATTTGGAGCGCCTGATAATTTGTCTTGCCAATGTCTCATCCTCTGGCAATTCACCCCGGGTCATATAAGCCAAGTAAGGCACCGTCCAATCCGGGATAACATGAAGAGCCGCCACCAGCTGTGCCTCCGGGTCTGGCACTGCTAGTTCTTCCTCGGTAGGCACCTTGACAGAAGGGTTATGTAATACATCAAGAAAGGTATTGGGCGGCACCGGTTTACGTTGGGATCCCAACTGGCTTAAGGCATCAGCCGCCTCATTCTTCCTTCGATCGATGTGCTCTACTTGATAACCCGTGAAGTGACCAGCCACAACATCTACCTCACGATGATAAGCCGCCATAAGGGGGTCCTTGGAATCCCACTTGCCTGACACTTGTTGAGACACAAGATCTGAATCGCCCAAGCATCGTACCCGGCTTAAGTTCATCTCCTTAGCCATCCGGAGACCATGGAGTAAGGCCTCATATTCAGCTGCATTGTTAGTACATGGAAACATAAGCCGGAGTACATAACGAAATTTGTCACCTCGAGGGGAAGTTAACACCACTCCAGCCCCCGAGCCTTCTAGCTGCCTGGACCCATCAAAGTGAATCGTCCAATATGTGTTATCCGGCTTCTCCTCAGGGGCCTGTAACTCTGTCCAATCATTGATAAAGTCCACCAAGGCCTGAGACTTAATAGCAGTACATGGCATGTACTTCAAATCGTGAGGCCCAAGCTCAATGGCCCACTTGGCGACTCATCCTGTGGCCTCCCTGTTCTGAATGATGTCCCCCAAAGGGGCAGAACTTACCACAGTTATAGGGTGGCTTTGAAAGTACTGCTTCAACTTCCGGTTGGCCATGAACACCCCGTAAACAAGCTTCAGCCAATGCGGGTACCTTTGCTTGGATTCAATGAGCACCTCACTGATGTAGTAAACTGGCCGTTGAACCGGATGCTCCTTACCGGCTTCCTTACGCTCCACCACGATGGCAACGCTGACGGCTCGTGAATTGGCAGCCACATATAACAGCAAAGGCTCTTTGTCAATCGGAGCCGCGAGAACCAGCGGCTCAGACAATTGTCTCTTTAAGTCTTCAAAAGTAGCATCAGCGGCCTCACTCCAGACAAAAGTGTGAGTTTTCTTCATCATCTGATACAATGGGAGGGCCTTCTCACCGAGCCAACTTATGAACCGACTTAAGGCGGCAACACGACCCGCCAGTCGTTGAACATCATTGATGCACGCCGGTTTAGCCAGGGAGGTAATCGCCTTAATCTTCTCCGGGTTAGCTTTGATGCCTCTGTTGGACACCAGAAAGCCCAAGAGCTTGCCCGCAGGAATGCCAAACACACACTTGGCCGGGTTAAGCATCATCTTGTAAACCCGGAGATTATCAAAGGTCTCCTTTAAGTCAGATATCAAGGTCTCCTTTTCTCTGGACTTCACCACAATGTCATCCACATAAGCATGAACATTACGCCCAATTTGATCATGCAAACTGTTCTGCACACACCGCTGATAAGTCGCCTGGGCACTCTTGAGCCCAAACGACATAGATACATAGCAGAAGGCTCCAAACGGAGTGATGAAAGCCGTCTTCTCCTGGTCCTTAACTGCCATCTTAATCTGATGATAACCGGAGTAAGCATCCAAAAAACTCAAACGCTCACAACCTGCCGTAGCATCAATGATTTGATCAATACGGGGAAGAGCAAAGGAATTAGCCGGACAAGCCTTGTTTAAGTCCGTGTAGTCCACACACATCTGCCAGGTGCCGTTCTTCTTGAGGACAAGCACCGGGTTAGCCAACCACTCCGGGTGAAAAACTTCAATGATAAACACGGCCGCTAAGAGCCGGGTGACTTCTTCCCCAATAGCTTTCCGACGCTCTTCGTTAAAACGCCGAAGAAACTGCTGGGCCGGCTTATACTTTGGATCAGTGTTGAGAGTGTGCTCAGCGAGTTCCCTCGGTACACCCGGCATGTCAGAAGGTTTCCATGCAAAGATGTCCTGGTTCTCACGCATGAACTCGATGAGCGCGCTTTCCTATTTGGGATCCAAGTTGCTGCTGATGCTGAACTGTTTAGAAGAATCACCCGGGGTAAAGTCAACAAGTTTTGTCTCAGCTGCCGACTTAAATTTCAACGCTGGGTCGTGCTCTGTAGTTGGCTTCTTCAGGGATGTCATATCCATCAGGTCAACATTATCTTGATAAAATTTGAGCTCTTCTGCTGCGCAGGCCGACTCAGCATAAGCCGCATCACATTCTTCACACTCCAGTGCTACCTTACGACTGCCATGTACAGTGATGGTGCCCTTGTGACCCGGCATCTTGAGCTGCAAATAAACATAACATGGCCGGGCCATAAACTTAGCATAAGCCGGCCGCCCAAACAGAGCGTGGTATGGGCTCCTGATTTTGACCACCTCAAACATCAACTTCTCAGCTCTGGAGTCATGTTCATCTCCAAAGGCCACCTCCAGCTCAATCATGCCAACTGGGTAAGCCGATTTACCAGGGACAACTCCATGGAAAATAGTGTTGGATGTTCTCAGATTTTTATCAGTTAATCCCATGCGTCGAAAGGTCTCATAGTAGAGGATATTGATGCTACTACCCCCGTCCATGAGCACCTTAGTGAACTTATACCCACCAACTTGAGGTGCCACTACCAAGGCCAACTGACCCGGATTATCGACCCGCGGAGGATGATCTTCCCTGCTCCATACGATGGGCTGCTCTGACCACCTCAAATAACGAGGGATTGCCGGATCAATAGAATTGACGGCCCTCTTATGCACCTTCTGGTCACGTCTGCATAAGCTAGTGGTAAATACATGATACTGCCCACTATTCAATTGCTTCGGGTTGCTCTGATAACCCGACTGCTGCTGCTGCTGCTGCTCCCCTTGACCAGACTGCTGTTGGCTATAGCCCCCTCCTTGACGTCGCTGAAAGCCGGATCCTAAGCCGCCACCTGGGCTATGGAAACCGCCAGCTCCTGAACCACCACCAGACCCATTATTGCCATCATAGGTGTTGGAATTCTTAAACGCCTTCATGATTGCGCAATCCTTCCACAGGTGCGTGGCAGGCTGCTCCCTGGTGCCGTGTCTCGGGCAGGGCTCATTGAGTAGCTGTTCAAGAGATGGGCCTGACCCGCCAAATCGAGGCGGTTTACCCTTACGTCTCGGATTGTTACCCTGCGAGTTGGCATTGGCTACGAACTCCGGGTTACCGTCCGCCTTACACTTATTGCCGTTTTGATTCCCCGGGTTATGCTGTTGACTCTTTCCATTGCCGTTCCTTCTTCCCTTCCCTGTCTTCTCATCGTCAGACGCGGGATCCTTGGTATCGGCATATTTGACTAAAGCCGCCATCAGCGTACCCATATCCTTGTAGTCACGTTTAAGCCCCTGCTTACAATTAGTTAAGTCCACAATTGACATGGATTGCTTGCAGGTGTCCTTGAAGTTCTGAATGAACCGGGCCTTTAACTCTTCCCATGAGCTAATGGAATTGGGTGGAAACCCCTTCAGCCAAGAGCGGGCTGTTCCATCTAACATCATGGTGAAGTATGTAGCCATCACTGAGTCACTGACCTCTAGCAGTTCCATGGCCATCTCATAACTCTCGATCCATGCCCCGGGCTGTAAGTCGGCCGTGTAATTCGGTATCTTTCGAGGTCCCTTGAAATCCTTGGGCAGACGTACATTGCGCAAAGCCGGTACCAGGCAAGGAACACCGCCGGTTCTCGTGGATACCCCCGCCTCCACAGACGTCGTCAGATACTCCGGGTGATCCTGATAAGCCGCTGCCTGAGCCGCTCGTTCGTTCTCCTGACGTATCCGGTCTCAGACGGGTGATATACCGGGCTAGTTATGGCATTAGGCGTTGCTTGACAAAGCTTGAGACTCCATGTACTGCTGTAATTTCGGGATCGGTTACGGCGGGCGGCGCTAACCAAGGCGGGGGAGTTGAATGAATTCTGTCCCGGCTATAAGAATAGGTCTCCTACTGAGCCAAGGCTGTCTGAAGAAGTTCTCTGACTCTCCGGGTCTCCCTTGCCGCGGGTCATCACCGTCCATGGGAAGAGCCGTAAGCGTGTTGAAGCTGCAATTAAGTTCTCCATAGGGTTGGAAAAGTGACCCGGGGGGATTGGCACATAACGCGGCGGTGGCATGCTCACGTGAGGCGGCACCGTCTCCCGGGGCTGAGTCGGCCCTCCTATTCCGGCCGTCATAAACTGATTGGTCTCTGGCGGGTTACTTGGGCCGGCCCCGGGTGTCGCAAAAAGAACCCGAGGATCGTAATTCGGAGGCAAACGAGATTGAGTTTTCTGATGCCTCCTCCTCATTACCTCATTAGACGCGTTTAGGCTCATCGTGAGCTGATAAGCTTCTAACTGCAAGCGCTGCGCCCGGGCGTTGAGAGCCGCCCGCTCTGTAGCTAGTCTAGTATCCTCAGCTGCCAAGGCCTCCTTGGCCTGAGCTATCTCCTCACGCACCTGTGCTACCGCTATGTCATGCTCATCTTTATCTGCAGGAATAACTGTGGCGGTTAACAGGGCCGTAAGCTTGTCCATGAGGTCTATCAGCACCTGAGCCGGTGGGTGCACGGGGCCGCCTGCCCCGGCTGCTCCTAAACCGGATTTTACCGCTGCAGCGGCTGTAGAGTTTGAGCCGGGCTGAGTCCCAGCCACGAAGATTCCGGCCCATCTTGGCGGCTCGAAGGGGTCCGGAATACTGATGCCATCGGAACAGCCCCCGAGCCCGCCGTTTTGCACTTGGTACAATGAATCTGTTGAACCGGCGCACGAATCATCGTCCGAGAGGACGGCCGTCTCACCCCTATCTTCAGATCCTTCAGAAAAATCCTCTCCGTGGACGCAACCCACGAAGGCATGCCTCATGACCGGTTGAGTCCGGGTCTTTCCCGCACGCTGAGCCGTCTCGACGAGGTCGATGCAGTTGTCTGGCTCAGGGCCCGGCTCATCGATCTAGCCGATGAAGATGTGGATTCCGCGGAATGGGACCCGGTACCCGTACTCGATTGAGCCAGCGTTGGGACCCCAGCCTTCGTCGTCGATGTAGATCTTGCCGCGACGACTCTTGGTCATCCGGCCCACTACGTATCCCTTGAGCCCTTCGAAGTTGCCCTTCAAGAACTCAAATCCACCATGCGCTGGCCCCACGGTGGGCGCCAACTGTCGTGGAATAGTCACGTCAGATGTCCTCGTGAAAGGACTTAGTTGTGGAGCCATCGCAACTAGGAAGCTTGAAGGGGTTAAATCGGGACAAAGGACACGAGAGAGTTTATACTAATTCGGCCCCTTACGGTGAAGGTAAGGCCTACGTCTAGTTGGGTTGGTATTGATATTTCGATGATCAGGGAGCGAGATACGCTATGCCCGGCTCTCGATGAGTTGTTTCTTGCCCTAAGCCGCCAAAGAGGTCATCCCCTTATATACGGGTTGGCATACAGGCTTCTGAGTCCCGCGGCTTTTAAACAGTGTCCGGCTCGGTGACTAGTTAAATCTACCTTATGTTACAAGTCATGCCATCATGACGGTTTACTACAACGGGCCTTAAGTCGCCTATGGGCCTTAAGCCTTTTATTGAACCGCCATATTCATGCTAGGTCTTGGGCTTCCTCTGATGAGTCCTCTTTGCGTAACCCGGCCCCTCCTGGGAGGCTTACACAAATAGTCATATCCCCAACACGAGGTGACATTGGGGTAATCTATGCACAGGGGTTGATGCATGTTCTCGTATTTGTTTCTCTGGTAGAAATCTTGGGGCACTCTTTGAGGTCTTTTGTGTTGGATTGAGAATTACGAATCTGAAATTGTTTGATGCATATCATATAATCAACTCATGGATACTCGTGGTGACATTGGAGTATCTTGGTGACATTAGAGTTGATTGACGTGTATCATATGGTGTTATTTTAGTACGAACTCTTGGATACACTAGTGCAGAACCGGGCTTTAGTGCCGGTTCGTGATGGCCTTTAGTGCTGGTTGGCGAACCGGCACTAAAGAGTGGGGACTAAAGGTCCCCCCCTTTAGTACCGGTTCTTCACGAACCGGCGCTAAAGTGCAAACATGTGGCACGAGCCAGGCTGGGGTGCGTGTAGGACATTAGTACCGGTTGGTAACACCAACCGGTACTAAATGTTTGGGTGTTTTTTTAATTTTTGCTTTAATTTTGTGTTTTCAATTTGGCTTTATTTTCCATTTAATTCTTTTTTGTTTGTTGGTATTTCACGATACTACAAATTGTACACGTTATGCATATATATAAATAGATTTTCTCGTACGTAGAACCGCATATATATATATATATATATATATATATATATAATATCATCGAATGTCTCACAGCCAACACACCATTAACTATTCACACATACACATGTATATACATATACAATTTCTCGTACATGTTGCCTTGGTGCCTTCGGAGCACGATGACAAGTGGTTCATGGGGGCGGTAGCGGGTAATAGTATTCTCCTTTGGGATCTATGACCTGGTCGAGCAAAAATCCGGCTACTCTTGAAGTGCTTGTATGTGGTCCGATGGTAGGAGCTTATCCCGCACCGATCTGAACTGTTAAGAAGGAGATCAATATGCATGTGTGCTAGTTGTGTGACTAGATATCGATAATGGTGTGAATAGTGTTCTAACAAACGTACCTAGTCCTGTCTATCAGATCTGCTCCTTTCGCACGTCATCATGCGAATGTTCTCGCAAACGTAGAATGCACACAGATTATTCCCCACCGCCGGCCTCAGGGCCTTTACGAGAATGGAATTGAATCAGATAATGATTAATCAAGCATGATAATTAATTAATGATATTGAAACAAGAATAAGAGATGGTAGCTAGCTAGTACTACTTAATTACTTACCTTTGGTCGATGCCAAAACAACTTTTTTGGCCACGTGCCTGGAGTCACCTTGATGAACTTTCCCCATGCCCTGCCCGCCGGCAAAGAAAATTAATAAAGGGGTTATTAAATAGTTCATATCAGGAAATGACGAACTAATAATTAATAGGCTGAGATATAGTTAATAATGATTGAAATTACCTGTTGACTATCCCCTTCACGATGGTGTAGTGTTTATATTCTTTAGTTAGTGAGTGCAGTAATTCAACTTTTCCTTCCTCAACTTTAATGTCAAACAAGACACAGTGCCAACTGCATACGCACACGTTTGCATGTCTTAATTAGGCGGGCATGTGCATAAAATTAATCAACTACCGTAGACCGTATACACTTAATTATTAACATCTAGCTAGCTAGTAAGCAAAAACAGAATTTGTAGTACAAGGCAATTGTGACTCACGGGAAGTTGTAAGGAAGTAGTATATCTTCATTGGTATTGAGGCGCTTCAAGAACTCTAGCATGCTTTCCTCTACAGCAGCTTGACAATGTTCAATCTCCCATATGTCACGATTAATGGTATTTGGGTCAATGAACCCAACGCCATAGCGCCCAAATTTTTTTCATTTCATACATCTTCATCCTGCATATAATACCACAGAAAAAGAATATAGTGAGGATAATTACATGTAATGATTGATCAAAATTATGACTACATAACTATAGCTTGAGACTTAAATTACAGAAAGAAATCACTTACAGACAATAGCAACTGACGATAGACTTGTCGAGTGCGTCTTGATCATCCTGCATATAATACCACAGAAAAAGAATATAGGAGGATAATTACATGTAATGATTGATCAAAATTATCACTACATAACTAGCTTGAGACTTAAATTACAGAAAGAAATCACTTACAGACAATAGAAACTGACGATAGACTTGTCGAGTGCGTCTTGATTGTATAACTGAAATAGTTCTGGATACTCAATGGTCAGAGCTTCTCATGGTAATAATGCTCATGCTTGACATTCACCATGAGGGACTCTCGATTGGAAATGTTGGTAATCTTCATGTACCATTGATGCAATTGATACATTCTCGTTGGGAGGTTCTCGACCTTGTCTGGATGGACCAAAGGTTTGCCCCGTACATATTGCCATGCTATTTCTGATTCTTTAAGCGTAGGCATGGGCTCGATTTCGAGGAGTTGTCCAACAGAGATATTGACCATTTGAGCCTGCATTATATGATCCTCTGTTATTACCACATCGCCATGCTGGGGAACGCTAACGGTTTGCCCACAATAATATTTGGTGCACGTACTACTCCTCTCATGTGTTGTTGGCACAACAAGCGGGGATCGCTGCGCCTACTGTTCTCCCAAGCGGGAATGGTTTTCCGCATTTTTGCCATTGCTTGTTGGATCGAGCTTGAGCTCGCTTCCTTCCGTAGTCGTGCTCGATGTGCCTTCTGATTTGGTGCTCATAGTCCGAGTCAGCAGGCTTGGGAGCTGGTTCTCTAGCCATCTGAATGAAGTGGTCAATTACTTTCTCGGGCACTTTCTCCTTTGGCGGCGGTGCCGTTTGGTCCAAAATGGGCGCCCAATTGGGCTTGCACTATGGCTGTGTTTTGCTCCTCGGTCATGTCGTAAGGCCTCGAGGAAGAGGAGCGAGGCTTGGACCATATTTATATCGCTTGCCTCCTTTGTACTTCTGAACTACCTCGACTCGCATCGCCACGCACCAAAGCTGCGGATGTCTCTTCTGCGATTCTTGAGCCGCGGAGACGACCGACATGGAGTTGGACCAGAGAAGTGGCACGACGATGTGCGGACTTGAAGCGGGAGGTGTGGCCTGACACGGTGCCAGACTTGAAACCGGAGAAGTGGCATGACGCTATGCCGGGCTTGAAACCGGAGGAGTCAGCTCACGCATTCGGGGACTTGGAGGAGGTGGCGGACTTTGAGGAGAAGTCGTCTCACGCGTTCGTGGACTTGGAGGAGCGGGAGTCTGCTGACTCGGTGGCGGACTTCGAGGAGGAGTCGGCAGACGACGCGGTGTCGGTGGACTTCGAAAGATGATGCAATCCTTTCTCCATAGGATGATATGATGTATGGCCTCTCCGGTGTCGCTCGTCTTCACCTCCGGGAATGTCAAGCGTTAGCCCCGAATATGGGTCCACCACTTCATCAACCATGACACGAGCATAGCCCTCTGGAATCGGGATGCAATGGTATGTTGCTTCGGGGGTAACTGGAAAAGCAACGCCGTCCGCCACCTTCATGGATATGTTCTTCATTTTGGAGTGTAGCTTGCAGTTAGTGTTCTCTATGATCTCATCCACAGGGTATGTATCCGGCAGTGTGTTGCCCGGGGCAGAACCAACGCTGCTTCTCGGCATGGATGGGATGGTGCTATCCAATGCTGGACGATCATCCACTTGTTGCTGCCGCTGCTGAGACCCCCTTTCCCGGCTAAGTGAGTCGATTTGCTGTTGCTGTTGCTGGAATTTGACTGCCAGGTCCGCGTGCCTTGCTTCTAGGCCTTGAAGGCGTTCTGCGTCCTGCTTCATCTGCTCCTCCTCCAGCTTCCTTTTCTTCTCCTCCTCCATCTTACTTCTTGCACGGCTCCTATAGTCCTCGTTCCATTCTGAAAAGCCCTCACACCAGGGAATAACGCCCATGCCTCGTGTTCTTCCAGGGTGTTCAGGATTTCCCAGGGCGCGCGTAAGCTCGTCGTCTCTCTGTTGGGAGTGAACACCCCCCTTCGAGCTTCATCTATTGCGTCAATTATCTTTTGTTCGGCTCCTTTTAGACTTGCCTTCCGTGAAACTTCGCCTGTCTTCGGGTCCAACGCTCCCCCATGCGCATAGAACCAAGTTCTGCACCTAGGGGGCCAGTGCCGGGTAACCGGAGTGACCCCTGCATCCTCCATATCTTGCTCAGACTTATCCCACTTAGGCAATCCCACCGCGTAGCCACCTGGACCCAGCCTATGGAACATCGTCTTTCTTGCGGCATTTGCCTTGTTTTTCATCAACCGTTCCTTAGATATTTCTGAATCCTTGAAGGTCACGAAATCGTCCCGGTGCTCTCTTTGCTTCTCCAGTGTTCCTGTGAAATCTGGAGTCTTCCTTTCGTTAGCGAGGTAGTTGGCCCATACCGTTTTCTTGTGGATGTTGAATGCAATTGCCATCTTCTTAAGAGCAGCGGCCTTGACTTTCTCCACATCTGCTTCAGTGAAATGATCTGGTAGGGTGAAATGTTCCATCAGAGATTTCACAAGGTCTTTTTTGGCTCTGTCATCGACCCAAGTAACACCTGGACGTTTAGTCTTTGGCTCTTTCAATTCTTGAATGGAGATCGGGAGTTTGTCCTTCACAGGAACTCCGCACTGACGAGTCCACTTGTCCGCAACGGTCTTAGGCGTGAGGGGTTCGCCACTAAGTTTGGTGGATTCGATGTGGTACTTTACACCATCCTTCAACAATCTGCCCGGGCCTCGCTTTGCTTGCTGTTTGTAGAAGCAGATTTGCTCGATCCGGAGGGCTGAAAGAAGAAAGATCGATTCGTTAATATATCTTCAATAAAAAAACATGTGATGATCACCATGATGCATGCTTAATTATATAAATATACCTCGCCAGTAGTCTTTGTTATTTGAAGATCAGCATTGTCTGTGTCATCACAAACATTGTCTGTGTCATAATCATAATCATAGTTCATGACTTCATCAGCCTGGTCGTCGAGATTGAATATCTTTTCATCACCCTCTCCAGTATTGTTCAGATATTGGGAGCCGTCATCTGCTTCATTCAGATCATCTAGCCTGTGAGGGTTGCGTATGATGTCGAACAATTCCTCTTCTCTCTCTCTCTCTGCCGGTATTGTCCGCCATAGCTTTTACTTTACTAATACAGAAGAAATATAAAACAATTTAGTATTCAAATTACAATGCATGGATGCAATTAATCAATAAGGAAAAACTGAATCTCGAATACATCGTCTCGAATATATAATCTCGAATACATCATCGATCGTCTTAATATATATAATCTCGAATACATCGTCTCGCATATTATATATCGAATACATCACTGGCTAGGTACCTAATAAAGATCGAGTACTACAGAAGAATCTAGGGCGCCACTCGCGGTTCCTGGGGCGCGGGCGGTGCACACCCAAAGAGAAGGAACCATCACAGGATCATATCTCCGGTCATCTGCCCAAAGAACCCGCCAAGTAGTGGAGAACCTGACGTCGTCCATAGCAGCCATGTAGCAATGGACGTGCTCATCTTCCTCCCTGATACGGCGACGCACCACCTCCGGCGGGGCCGGCTGCCTCTGCACCGAATGTGGCCCACGCGAACGCCACCAAAGAAGATCAGGGTCGACGACGGGACCCGAGGTCGGGTTCCTCACCAAGCGGCGCGCCCGTCCAGGTAGCACCTCCCAGTGCCAGCCCGGCGGAGCCCACTCCCGGACATGGGTCCCCTCAAGCAGGACGTCGTCGCGAACGAGTCGACAGCGAGGATGTGGGCCGGGCATATCATCGAGAACAAATATTATATGCCCGCCAAAAGTAACATTTTTTAAATGATTGGATTGTGATAACTAAAATTCTATATATATGCAAATTCTAACAATTTGAAATTAATCTAATTCATCTAACTAAAACTAATTCTAAAATTTCCTGATTATATAACTAACATTTCCATAACAATTCTAATATTTATATAACTAAAAAACAGAAAAATTGCTAACATTTCTATAAATATTTTTATAACTAAAAAACAGAAAACATTTATAACATTTCTATAAAACTAACATTTCTAATATTTATATAACTAAAAAACAGAATAATTTCAAACATTTCTATAACTAAAAACAGCAAAAATTATAACAAACAAACTAATGTGTGTGTGTGTGTGTGTGTGTGTGTGTGTGTGTGTGTGTGTGTGTGTGTGTGTGTGTGTGTGTATGAGTGGACATGGAGGCAGGCGAGCTCTTTGGCCTTGGCGGCGACGACGGGCGGCGACGACGAGGCGAGGCGGCAGGGGCGACGGACGGGCGGCGACGACAGTATGGGCGGGGCCGAGGCACGGGACGACAGGGGACGGGACGGACGGGCGGCGACATCAACGGGGGCGGCGACGAGGGGCGGGGACGGCCGGGGTCGGCGATGAGGGGCGGGGGCGGTGACGATCGAGGCAGGGCGGTGCGACAGAGGGAGGAAACAGAGGGAAGAACAGAGGGAAATTGAATCTTTTCCAAGTGTTGTATATATAGGATGGACCTTTAGTACCGGTTGGTGTCTGTTTTGGCCAGGCCAAGCGGCGGGAAGCGCACCCCCTTTAGTACCGGGTGGTGGCTCCAACCAGTACTAAAGGGGGGGCTACCTGTCCTCTTCGCCCAGTGGGCCTACTAGGACTTTGCGGGCCTACATCCTGGCCCAACAAAAGCTTGTGTTCCAAGTCGTATGCAGGCCGCTTTGGCCGAGTAGGTGGGCTTTTTTATTTTCTTAATTTTTTCGCTTTATTTATTTTTGAGTTGTTTTTTGTTATATTTAGAGTTTCTTTGTGAATATTTTTGCTTTAGGTACAAAAAATTACAAACTTTCTGTTAGTGCCGGTAGTTTTCAAATTTGAATAGTTTAAATTTTGAATTATTTGAAATTTGTGTGAATCACTAGTTTGTGAATAACTTAACTTTGAAAAAAGTTTTCCAGTGATTCTTTTTTCTTATGTTTAATATTAGTGTGTTTTATCATTATATTCAATTTGGTAATGCTTAGGTTATTTAAAAAAATGAAATGCCTTTGTAACAGTTCAGTTTTCGTCGGAAACCCTGATACTTCGAAAGAGATTGTCCACTTTGTACATGAAGTGCATCCAGTTTTTGCCGTAACCGTCTCTACTTTCTTGCACATACTATTTGTATGAAATTATGATACCTTGCGAACTTTCAACCTTTTCTGAGTTCATTTGAAATGCTTTTCAATTTCAGGGTCATTTAAATTTGGAAAAATCAAGTAAATGCATGAAAAGAATTTGTTTGCACATAAAATTTCTTCGCTTCAAATGCTAAAACACATAACTACCCTAACTATTACAGACATTCCCTCACGGGTGTGAAACACGAAGAAAGTGATGATAGTGAAGCCGATCACATCCCGGATCTTTCGGTGTGAAACTTTTTCTTCGTGTGTGTCCCTTTGCGCCGTAACCATGGAAAATCTTCATCATTTAACTGGATGCTCGGGTCAATATTCACTGTGAATGGAGCAATTTCATCAAACTTTTCATAATCTTCGACATGTCATCTTGTCATCCACTCCCATGATGTTTCTTTTCTGAAGAACTATGTGGCGCTTTGGCTCGTCGTATGATCCATTCGCTTCCTTATATTTTCTTTTTCTTGGCCCGAAGACATGTCTTTCACATAAAAACCTGTGCCACATCATTGGCTAGGACGAATGGTTAAATCTGACACGCAAGATTGTTGAGATCCTTGTTGTCATTCCGCACTCACGGGTCTTCCGTTACCCGCCTCGTGTCATATTGACCCATTTGCACCGAAACAAAGGGACCTTCAAATCACCTGATCCATAGTTAAGTTCCCATATGTCCTCTATGTAACCATAATATGTTTTCTTTCCCGTGTTGGTTGTTGCATCAAAGTGGACACCACTGTTTTGGTTGGTGCTCTTCTTATCTTGTGCGATCGTGTAAAATGTATTCCCATTTATCTGGTACCCTTTGAAAGTCATTATATTTGAAGATGGTAACTAGGACAACGAGTACAAGTCATTTTGAATATCGCCATCATTCAGGGCACGTTTCTGCAACCAACCGGCGAAAGTCCTCGTTTGTTCGCATGTAATCCAATCGTCAGACTTCTCCGGGTGTCTGGACTCTAGAAAATTCTTGTGTTCCTCCATATACGGAGCCACCAAGGCGGAATTCTGTAGAACTGTGTAGTGTGCTTCAGTGAGAGAATGCCCGTCCATAGATATTATTTGATGCCTTCCTAGCGTGCCTTTTCCTTCCAGTCCGCCCTTATGCCGCGATTCAGGAACACCAATCGGCTTAAGGTCAGGAATAAAGTCAATACAAAACTCAATGACCTCCTCATTTTCATGGCCCTTCGAGATGCTTCCTTCTGGCCTAGCACGGTTATGAACATATTTCTTCAAGACTCCCATGAACCTTTCAAAGGGGAACATATTGTGTAGAAATACAATACCCAAAACGTTACTCTCTTTGCAAATGTGAACTAGGACGTGCGTCATGATGTTGAAGAAGGATGGTGGGAACACCAACTCGAAACTGACAAGACATTGCACCAAATCATTTTGTAACCTTGGTATGATTTCTGGATCGATTACCTTCTGAGAGATTGCATTGAGGAATGCACATAGCTTCACAATGGCTAATCGAACGTTTTCTGGTGGAAGCCCCCTCAATGCAACCGGAAGGAGTTGCGTCATAATCACGTGGCAGTCATGATACTTTAGGTGCTGGAACTTTTTCTCTGCCATATTTATTATTCCCTTTATATTCGATGAGAAGCTAGACGGTACCTTCATGCTGAGCAGGCATTCGAAGAAGATTTCCTTCTCTTCTTTGGTAAGAGCGTAGCTGGCCTGACCCTGATGTATGCCGTCTTTTCCGTGCATACGTTGCTGGTCCTCCCGTGCCTCTAGTGTATCTTTTATCTTCCCATACGCGCCCAAAAAGCCAAGCAGGGTCACGCAAAGATTCTTCGTCACGTGCATCACATCGATTGCGGAGCGGACCTCTAGGTCTTTCCAATATGGCAGGTCCCAAAATATAGATTTCTTCTTCCACATGGGTGCGCGTCCGTCAGCGTCCTTCGGAACAGGTTCTCCGCCAGGACCCTTTCCAAAGATTACCTCCAAATCCTTGACCATATCATGTACATCAGCACCAGTACGGTGGCGAGGCTTCGTCCGGTGATCCGCCTCACCTTTGAAATGCTTGCCTTTATTTCTTACGGGATGCCTTGTCGGAAGAAATCGACAATGTCCCAGGTACACATTCTTCCTACAACTATCCAAATATATACTGTTGGTATCATCCAAACAGTGCGTGCATCCGCGGTACCCCTCGTTTGTCTGTCCTGAAAGGTTACTGAGCGCAGTCCAATCATTGATGGTCACGAATAGCAATGCCTTTAGGTCAAATTCTTCCTGACTGTGCTCATCCCATGCACGTACACCTGTTCCATTCCACAGCTGTAATAGTTCTTCAACTAATGGCCTTAGGTACACATCAGTGTCGTTGCCGGGTTTCTTAGGGCCTTGGATGAGCAATGGCATCATAATGAACTTCCGCTTCATGCACAACCAAGGAGGAAGGTTATACAAACATAGAGTCACAGGCCACATGCTATGGTTGCTGCTCTGCTCCCCAAGAGGATTAATGCCATCTGCGCTTAGACCAAACCATACGTTCCTTGGGTCACATGCAAACTCCTCCCAGTACTTTTCTCGATTTTTCTCCACTGCAAACCGTCAGCGGGTACTCTCAACTTTCCGTCTTTCTTACGGTCTTCTGCGTGCCACCGCATCACCTTCGCATGCTCTTTGTTTTGGAACAAACGTTTCAACCGTGGTATTATAGGAGCATACCACATCACCTTGGCAGGAATCTTCTTCCTTGGGCGCTCGCCCACGACATCACCATGGTCATCGCGACTGATCTTATAACACAATGCACCGCATATCGGGCAAGCGTCCAAATTCTCGTACACACCGCGGTAGAGGATGCAGTCATTAGGGCATGCATGTATCTTTTGCACCTCTAACCCTAGAGGGCAGACAACCTTCTTTGCTTCATACGTACTCTCGGGAAATTTGTTGTCCTTTGGAAGCATATTCTTTATCATTACCAGCAACTTTCCAAGTCCCTTGTCAGATACACCATTCCCTGCCTTCCATTGCAGCAATTCAAGTGTGGTGCCCAACTTTTTTTTGTCAGCTTCGCAATTCGGGTACAACAATTTCTTGTGATCCTCTAACATGCGCTGCAACTTCGTCCTCTCCAGATCACTTGCGCAGTTTCTCTTTGCATCGGCAATGGCCCGACCTTGATAGCGGGCTCATCTGATGCCTCTTCTTCAGCTTCTTCCCGCATTGCCGGCTCAGCTTCTTCCCCCATTGTTGTATCATCATATTCAGGGAACCCATGGCTAGGATAGCCGTCGTCGTCCTCTTCTTCTTCATTGTCTTCCATCATAACCCCTATCTCTCTGTGCTTGGTCCAAACAATATAGTGGGGCATGAAACCGGACTTAAATAGGTGGATGTGAATGGTTTTTTCTATAGAGTAAATGTGACCATTCTTACAGCCAGCACATGGACAAGGCATAAAACCATCCGCCCGCTTGTTTGCCTCGTGCCCTTGAAAAGTATGCACGCCATTAATGAACTCAGGAGAGCATCGGTCATCATACATCCATTGTTGGCTCATCTTCATTACACAACACCAAACAGACCAAATTAATACAAGTTCATACATAAAGTTCATATACAGCACTTAATTAAATGCAACATACAAATAACTCTCTAGCTAAAGAATTTAAATGCAACAACAAATGCGATGAAGATCGCAACTGAGGTAACAATTGATCCAACAGCATAATGATACCAAGCCACACTATCAATGGCATATTTTCTAATCTTCAACCTCATTTTCTCCATCTTGATCTTGTGATATCGACGACATCGGCAACATGCAACTCCAATTCCATCTTCTCCCCCTCAATTCTTTTCAATTTTTCTTTCAAATACTCGTTTTCTCTTTCAACTAAATTTAACCTCTCGACAATAGGGTCGGTTGGAATTTCCGGTTCACATACCTCCTAGATAAAAATATCTATGTCAACTTGATGGGCATAATTTGTCATAAACACGAAATGCAACAACTAGTTTTAAAAGAGAATATACCACATCCGAATCATAACAAGGACGAGGGCCGATGGGGACGGATATCAAAAGCATGGCACTATGTATAACAAACAACGTACGGGTAAGATAATTATACGAGTAACTATATATCCAAATCACACAAACATCAATTTGGTAATGTAAAACATTCATGAACAAGAGCCTCACCACAAGGTGGTGCCGTGACGGATGGTGTGAGCGATCGGCGGTGGTTACGACGGAGATTTAGAAGGCACTAAGTAAACCACACCTACATATGCAAACTAAGTGTTATTTTTGACCTCAAATTGCATATAAATCAAATACTAGCAAATATAATTCCTCCCAAATTAATCACTATACAAAGCATTGCAAGAGCTAATCTAGCAATGAGAGTTGAAAGGACAAAGTTGCTAACCTTTGTGATCATTTGAATGGATGGGGGCCTTCAAATCTTGACAAATTTTGGGCAAAATTTGTGAGGAGCTCGAGGGGAATGGGGAATAACAGAGGAGAAGTGAGGGGAAAGGGGAAGAACAGAGTGGTTCGGGTGGACGAAGGGTTTATGTACGTCGACCTTTAGTACCAGTTCATGCCACAAACCGGTACTAAAGGTGCTGGACGGGCCCCAGACTGACAACACCCTGCCACCACCCGCTTTAGTACCAGTTCGTGGCACGAACCGGTACTGAAGGTTCGCCACGAACCGGTACTAATGAGGACGGCCGGCTAGCCGTTGGAACCGGCACTAATGGACACATTAGTCCGGCTCGAAACCAAACCGGCACTAATGTGTCTCATATTAGGTCCGTTTTCTACTAGTGATAGATCGATCAGAAAGGATAACTTGGTGTTATTTTAGTACGAACTCTTGAAAAGATTGATCGGAAAGAATAACTTTGAGGTGGTTTAGTACCCTACAAAAAATTTCTTCCTATGTTCTCCGCTAGATAGGAACTTTGGAGTGATTCTTCATCGCATGTTGAGGGATTGTTATGTAATCCAATTATATTAGCATTGTTGAGAGATTGCACTAGCGAAAGTACGAACCCTAGGCCTCATTTTCAAGCATTACAATACTGTTTGTGCTCATTTTTGTTACTTGCTACCTTGCTGTTTTTTATTGTTACTATTATAAAAATCAATATCTACTATCATTACTACACTTGTATCACCATTTCTTGGCTGAACTACTGCACCTATACAAATTACCATTGTATTTGGTGTGTCGGGGACACAAGAGACTTTTTTTTATTTGGTTGCAGGGTTACTTGAGAGAGACCATCTTCATCCTACGTCTCCCACGGATTGATAAACCTTAATCATCCACTTGAGGGAAATTTGCAACAATCCTAAAAAACTCTGCTTTTGGAGACCCAACACTAGTCTACAAGAACAAGTTGTGTAGTAGACATCAAGCTCTTTTCCGGCGCCGTTGCCGGGGAGGTGAGTGCTTGGAGGTATATCTTTAGATCTTGCAATCGAATCTTCTAGTTTCTTGTTTTATCACTATGCAACATCCCAATTTTTAATTTGGATGTTATTTATAGATCATTCATATGCATCCATGATTTATGCATTTTGTTTTTTATTTGAATTTTGATCCAAGAGACCTTAAGCAAGTCAAGGACCAAATTGAGAGAGTTGGAGGTTTCCCAAAAGTCCATTTTTGATTTATCAAAAGTTGGAAAAATTGGATCAAATTGTTATTCAAAATTCTTTTCCAATTATTTTGCAAATAAATAAAGTAAAGAGAGAAGATAAAAGGACTTCTTCAAAAGTTCAAAAACAACAAAGAAATATTGGAAACTGAATTTTGAATATTTGGATATTTTATTTAATTTTATTTGCAAATTTATTTATTTTATTGCGGAGAAATTAGTACTAATAAGTTTGCTTTTAGTTTAGGCATTTAGGCCCAGAAAAATGTTCACTAGGTCATTAATAAGGCCACATTAATATGTGAACTTTTCTGGTATTTCTAGATATTTATTTATATTAGTTTTGCGTGTTTTCTTCTCTGGAAAAATGTTTGTTTTTTGAAAAAAACTCTCCGCCGAACTGGGCCGGCGCAGCTAGTCGCCAGGCCATGGCCCAGCCAGCACCGCGCCCGCGCCGACTTCGAGCGGAGTCCCACCGCCGCCCGCCTCCTGCTGTCGTGTCCGTCTCGGACACGCCGCCGCCGCCGCCTCCCCACGCTCCTTTAAATACTGGACCCCGACCCCCTCTCCTTCCCAAGTCGAGCGCCGCCGCCGCCACCCGCACCGGCCGCCGATGCCGCCCGCCGCCACAACCGCCGCCGCCGCTTCGCGCCAGATCCACCACCGCCGCTTTTCGCCGACGCCGCTGCCTCTGCCGCGAGCTGCCATCGCCGTCCATGCAAGCCGCCGCCCGCCCGAGCCCGAAGTCGCCGCCGTCGTCTGCCTCGCCGTCGTCGCCTCCGCCGCCGCCGGTAGCTCCCGCCTCCCTCGTCCGTCTGATCTGGATCCAACGGTCTAGATCACGTCTGTTTTTTTCGAAACGTTTTTTTGTTTAGCGGACGTTCGTCCATTAGTCTTCGAACGGTTTTCGTTCTGTTAGCTTTTGTAGCAAATGTTTGCTCGTTAGATTTTTTTCTTTTATTTATCTGCCAGGGACCTATTCGTTTGTTTTTATTTACAATTTAGTCATTGCGTTTCAAACTAGCAAAACTTTTTGCTCGTTTGTCCAAATTCGACGAAACCAATGCCAAAATCTTCAGAACAATCTCATCTATCCAGTAATAAAACTTAAACATGTATTTGAAAATTTAAAATATTGGTTTTTTCAGATTTGAATTTCAACTTCTTTTGATCGTATCTTGAATTTCATAGCTTCGTTTTAGTTGATTCTTTTTGCAAATTGAAGCTAATCACATGTACCTTCTGTTAAGATCTAATCCACATAATTGTAATACTAATAAAAATTGTTTTCTTTTTAGATTAGTTAGTTGCTTGTATTTGAGTTTTTCGAATCTTTTCTTCGATTCTCTTTGCATCTTTTGCTTGAGTGCTTATGTATGCTATTGTTTGTTTACGATAGATTTTCCAGAGTGCGAAGCTTGTTGATACGAATCTCTGGAGTTTTCCAATCATTGGCAAGGCAAGTTACACTCTGACATACTTTTCAATACCTAGTTTTTACTATGCATTAGTTTCACCCTCAAAGATTGCATGAGTAGGATTGGGAACATGTGGTTTTGGTTGTAGTTCATGAGGTAGGAACCTCTTACCTTTGATTACCCCGAGAATATACGTTATGCTCATAAATTGGTTAGCCATGCTTGTAGACGGGGATTGGTTCGTGAGATTCATGCAAGTTTCGAGAGATAATAATTTTGGACAACATTAAGGTGGAACTCTAATACACATATGGGTGGATTGTTTGGGGCACCTGGAGAAATTTGTGCTTGCCCAAGGGAATCCCAGAGTACCCGTGTGATTACCCTAGGTCCGCCACCCAGGCTCAAAGGGATCATATGATATTTCAAGCCTAGAAACTTCTGTGTGCAGCCACAAGCCATTATGGGCTCTGGCATAGTTGAGTAAGTTGTGTGACCTCTTTCAGTGGTAGACTAGCAGATGTAGGGGAAAGTAGGTGTACCGGTCTACCCAGAGTAAAGAGTAAATGCTTCAGAAAGGCTATGTCTCGATCTTGTGATCATGGAGGTGGTCGAGTCTTGTGGGGAAAAGTGCGCAAACCTCTGCAGAGTGTACAAACTAATCATTGTTAGCTGTGTCCCCGGTTATGGACAATTTGAGTATCTGGAAGTGGTTATTTGTTGATCTCATCACTCTTTAATTAATGTATCGGGTTTACAATTTATACTTGGTAATTTTGGGATTGAGTTGGAGGAACCTTGTCAATAATGGCATAAACTTGGTAGTAAATAAAATTTATTCCTTTGTTTTAGGGGAAAATTAGCTTATGCAAAAATTCAACATAGAGCCTCCACCAGCCAGATATGCATGTGGATATAGTCTATTTCATTCTTTTGCTCTATAGTGTGACTCTGCCAGCATACTCCATGTGCTGACCTACACGCCTGCAACATCTCATGTTGCAGAGCTTCCCGACGAAGAATAAGGTGCGCTAGGTCGTTGTCATGCACTCAGTTATGCAGTGTAGTTGATGAACTCATTTATCTTCGAAGCTTCCACAGTTATTTTATTTAGCTGGCCTTCAGCCATATTTTTTGTAATAAATACTCTTTATGAGGACCTCTATGTAATAAGTGTGTGATTGAACTTTGTTATAATTCCTCGAGTACTATGTGTGTCAGCATACTGATCCAGGGATGACACTTAAGCACAAAGACTTCGATCCATTGGGATTGGGTCACTACAAGATGGTATTAGAGCACACGCTGACTGTAGGATGCGACCACTAGGAAAAGTCACATGATACTCTTCTCTATTCATGTCTAATCCTCCTCTATTTCTACTCTATAGATGTCGGACCCCAGGAACAAGTTCACTCAGCTGGATGTTGACACCCCTTTCGGACGACACCTGAAGGAAGTCACGAAGTACCTGAACATCGGTCTACCAAGTTTCACCGGAACCTTCACGGCAACTTTACTAGAAGAGGGGTGCTGGAGGATCAAAGTTTGTATTCCAGGAAGGACATTTGCACCAACTACCAAGCCCATCGAGTTTACCTTGGATGCACCAACTTGGAGCTTAGGAAAGAGCATGGCCGCCCACATCACTTTTGGACGCATTTGTGAGGTGAACCACAAGGATCTTAAAGACATCGTCTACCAGATATGTGGACGCCGAGATGAGCAATGGGAGATGATTCGCACCAGGAAGGATGGATCTATTGCAGCGTACATTCAGGAGATGGATGAACACATTCGACGATATGAGAATCAGATGTGCACTATCATGAAGAAGACCAAGAAGGTGATGACCAGGAATATCGAGTTAGAAGAGGAACTCAAGGCAACCCGCGATGGATATGAACAGGAAATTGTTGTGCTACTTGAGAAGAATGAAGACCTGAAGAAGAGGCTAGGAATACCCGAGGTGAAACAAGAACATGAAGTGCATATCCATGAAGACGACTACATCATACTAGATGACACACACGGTGATGAAGATGAAGACTGTGATGATGACGCTAGAGATCATGATTATGAGCCCATGGAGTCTTTCACCGATCAAAACTTCTAGAAGACCACCATATTACTATTAGAGTTCTTCCAAGTAGTTAGAAATCGTTCGTGAGATTTTGTAATAGTAGTTTAGACCGATTGTGTGAATCTTGTTTGAATTGAGTGGTGTGATTTGAATGTATTTGCCTCATATGCATATGGGTAGTGAAATCTCTAATTAGACCTTATTCTATTCTGTTTTCTCACCCCTCTAACCCATCAGATGCCTCCGAGATGTGACCCCAGATTCACTTTCCCGCTGGAGCTCACCCAGTTGATCCAACAGCAGAATGCCTTGATGCAGATGATGATCCAGAACCAAGGCAACAACAGCAACCCACCTCCACCACCCCCAGTTGACAATCTAGCTCGTTTCCTAAGGTTGAATCCGCCAGTGTTCTCTAGCAACACCGAGCCGATTGTTGCTGATGATTGGCTCCGCAAGATCGGGAGGGAGCTAACAACTACTGGATGCACGGATGCGGAGAGAGTGTGCTTTGCTGCACATCAGATTGATGGACCTGCAGCCTCATGGTGGGAGAATTTCACCGCCACCTACCCCATTGCTACAGTTACATGGGATTAGTTTTAGCTGGCCTTCCGCACAGCACATGTCTCAGCTGGAGCCATGAGTTTGAAGAAGCGTGAGTTCCGCAACTTACGCCAAGGGAATCATATGGTGGGTAGTATGTGGATGAGTTCAGTAAGTTAGCACGCTATGACCCAGTTGATGTGGCCACAGATGCCGCCAAGCAGGAGAAATTTCTTGAGGGACTCAATGATGAGCTGAGTATGAAGTTGATGGTGGCAACCTTCAACAACTATTAGGATCTAGTAGACAGGACTCTCATGATTAAGGGCAAGCACCAGCAGATAGATAACCACAAGCAGAAGTATGGATAGGGGAAGTACAACTCTGGAGCTCAGCAGAAGCCTCGCTATTCCCCGTACTCGGGGGGACACATTCATCATACCCATGGAGGACATAACCATGGGGGCCATTCACATAGTGGAGGAAGTTCACACAACCATAGTGGCCCTAAGAATGGTAATGGGAATGGAGGAAGCAACAGACAGAGCCGTTCCAACCCCGTGACACCCGCCAAGAAAGATCTGAGTCACATTACCCGTTTCAAGTGCGGGAAGACCGGACACTACACCACTGAATGTCCTAAGGCAAAGAATGTAAATGACAATGGAAGCTCTGGAAAGAAGCCCAACCCTTTCACTAGAGGTCAGGTGAATCATGTCAGTGCGGAGGAAATTGAGGAGCAGCCCGACGCAGTTGTCGGTAAGTTTTTGATAAATGCATTTACAGCCCTTGTTCTTTTTGACACTGGTGCATCACATTCATTCATATCAAGGGGATTTGTGGACAAGTTTAAGTTGCCAACCGTAGCCCTTAAGTCACCTATGTTAGTGAGTTCCCCAGGAGCATAGTATATGGCTAGTCAGGGATGTTATCAATTGCCATTAACCATAGGTAGACACATGTTCCCCACAGACCTCATTATCCTGGAGTCACAAGGATTGGATGTGATCCTAGGCATGGATTGGCTATCCAAGTACGAGGGAAACATCGACTGTGCCAGTAAATCGATTCTTCTCACCACCCCAGAGGGAAAACGGATCAAATATGTGTCTAGGCATGCACCGAGGAGGACTCAGGTGAGTTCTCTTTCGGGAGTTGTTCAGGAGGAAGTACCAGTTGTGAAGGATTATCCCGATGTATTCCTGTAGGAATTACCAGGCATGCCACTAGACCGAGACATAGAGTTTCTGATCGAGTTGTTACCAGGCACTGGGCCAATATCCAAGAGACCGTATCGGATGCCCGCCAATGATCTAGAGGAAATTAAGAAGTAGATTAAGGAGTTATTGGAGAAAGGTTATATTTTACCAAGTTCATCACCTTGGGGATCCCTAGTGCTTCTAGTCGAGAAAAAGGATGGATCCTTGAGGATGGTTGTTGATTATCGTGCATTGAATAAGGTGACGATCAAGAACAAATACCCTCTGTCGATGATCAATGATTTGTTTGACCAGCTACAGGGAGCTAAAGTTTTCCCCAAGATCAATATTCGTTCAGGTTATCACCAGCTGAAGATCCGAGAGCAGGATATACCTAAGACAACTTTTACCATGAGGTATGGGCTTTATGAGTATATGGTTATGTCATTTGGTTTGGCTAATGCCCCTACCTATTTTATGAGTATGATGAACAAGGTGTTCATGGAGTTCTTGGACAAGTTTGTCGTGGTGTTCATTGATGATATATTGGTCTACTCGAAGAATGAAAAAGAACACAAGGAATATTTGCGCTTGGTTCTCGAGAAGCTCAGGGAACACCAGTTATATGCCAAGTTTAGCAAATGTGAGTTTTTGTTGAAGGAAGTCGGATTTCTCGGGCATGTTATATCAGGAATAGGAATAATAGTAGATCCTACCAAGGTTCTAGCCGTCACTAAATGGTTGGCACCCACCTCAGTTGGAGAGATACACAGTTTCCTTGGACACGCAGGTTATTATCGGAGATTTATTGAGAATTTATCCAAGATCGCAAAACCCATGACGGAGTTATTGAAGAAAGACACCAAGTTTAAATGGACCGAGGATTGTGAGGCCAGTTTTCAGGAGTTGAAGAAACGTTTGGTTAAAGCCCCAGTGCTGATTCTTCCAAATATACGCAACAATTTCCAAGTATATTGCGACGCTTCTCGTTAGGGACTTGGAGGCATTCTTATGCAGGAAGGAAGAGTTGTTTCATATGACTCACGTCAGCTTCAACCTCATGAGTTGAATTATGCCACGCATGATTTAGAGTTAGCAGCCGTAGTGCATGCGCTCAAGACCTGGAGGCACTTTCTTATCGGAAACTGTTGCGATGTTTACACGGATCATAAGAGTTTGAAATACATCTTCTCGTAGAAGGAGTTGAACCTCGGGCATAGAAGATGGTTGGAGCTCATAAAGGATTATGACATGAGATTGCATTATCACCCAGGAAAGGCCAATATCGTGGCCGATGCTTTGAGCCGAAAGAGTCATGTTAGTACTATCATAACCGGAGGATTACCCCAGGAGTTAGCCGATGATCTTTGAGAACTTCGCTTGGAGATAGTTCCAAGAGGTTTTGTTGCGGCACTGGAAATTCAGTCCACTTTGTTGGGAAAGATCCAAGAAGCCCAGAAGACGGACAAGGAGATGGCAGAGATAAAAGAGAGGATGAGTAAAGGAAAGGCTAAAGGTTTTTGTGAGGATGAGCACGAAACTTTATGGTTTGAGGACCGCATCTATGTGCCCAATGACCATGAGATCAGAAAATTAATTCTTTAGGAGGCTCATGATTTGCCTTACTCGATTCACCCAGGCAATACCAAGATGTATCTGGACTTGAAGGAGAGTTTCTGGTGGACAGGAATGAAGAAGGATATTGCCGAGTATGTAGTAGTATGCGACGTATGTCAGAGAGTTAAGGCGGAACATCAGAAACCAGCAGGGTTACTTCAGCCTTTACCGATACCCGAATGGAAGTGGGATAAACTTGGCATGGATTTCATCACCGGATTACCCAGGACTCGTTCAGGCTATGACTCCATCTAGGTTGTAGTTGATCGCTTGACCAAGGTAGCCCACTTCATCCCCGTGAAAACCACGTATACGAGTTCTAAGTTGGCCAAGATATACATGACCAGGATCGTATGTCTGCATGGAGTTCCGAGGACCATCGTATCAGATAGAGGAACACAGTTTAATTCAATGTTCTGGAATCCGTTGCACGAAACTTTGGGTACCAGGCTAGAGTTCAGTATAGCCTTTCATCCGCAGACAGATGGGCAGACCGAGAGAGTTAATCTCATTCTGGAGGACATGTTGAGAGCTTGTGCGCTAGATTATGGATCTAGTTGGGATGACAATTTAACCTATGCAGAGTTCTCATATAACAACAGCTATCAATCCAGTTTGAAGATGGCCCCTTTTGAAGCTTTGTACGGAAGGAGGTGCAGGACACCACATTTGTGGGATGAAGTTGGAGATCGACAGTTGTTCGGACCAGAATTAATCAGAGATTCTGAGAAGGTTAAGTTGATTCGTGATAGACTCAAGATAGCCCAGTCCAGGCAGAAGAGTTATGTCGATACTAAAAGCAAGGAGGTAACCTATGAAGTCGGAGACAGAGCATATCTTCGTGTGTCCCCACTCCGAGGAGTTAAACGATTTGGAGTCAAAGGAAAGTTAGCACCACGATTTGTGGGTCCATATAGAGTTTAGGAGCGTATGTGTGAGGTTGCCTACAAGTTGGAATTACCCGAAGGTTTGTCAGGAGTTCATGATGTGTTTCACGTTTCCCAGTTGAAGAAGTGCCATGCAGAAATGGACGATATTCCTCAGAGAGATACAGTGCCACTGGAAGCAACTCAGTTGGAGAGTGACCTGACCTATAGGAGAAACCTATTAAGATTCTCGAGTTTGCCATCCGAGTTACTGGCGGCAGAGTCATCAAGTTTTGCAAAGTTCAGTGGAGTCACCATACCGAGGAGGAAGCCACCTGGGAGTGCGAAGAAGACCTCCGCAAGGACCACCCACACCTAATTGCTGACCAACCCGAATCTTGAGGGCGAGATTCATCTTAAGGGGGGTAGGTTTGTAACATCCCAATTTTCAATTTGGATGTTATTTATAGATCATTCATATGCATCCATGATTTATGCATTTTGTTTGTTTTATTTGAATTTTGATCAAAGAGACCTTCCGCAACTCAAGGACCAAATTGAGAGAGTTGGAGGTTTCCCAAAAGTCCATTTTTGATTTATCAAAAGTTGAAAAAATTGGATCAAATTGTTATTCAAAATTCTTTTACAATTATTTTGCGAATAAATAAAATATAGAGAGAAGATAAAGGACTTCTTAAAAAACAGCAAAGAAATATTGGAAATTGAATTTTGAATTTGTGGATATTTTATTTGATTTTATTTGCAAGTTTATTTATTTTATTGCGGAGAAATTAGTACTAATAAGTTTGTTTTTAGTTTAGGCATTTAGGCCGAGAAAAATGTTCACTAGGTCATTAATAAGGCCATATAAATATTTGAATTTTTCTGGTATTTTTAGGTACTTATTTATATTATTTTTGCGTGTTTTCTTCTCTGAAAAAATGTTTTTTAACTCTCCGCCGAACTAGGCTAGCCCAGATAGTCGCTAGGCCGTGGCCCAGCCAACACCGCGCCCCGCGCCGACTTCAAGCGAGTCCGACTGCCGCCCGTCTCCCGCCGTTGTGTGTGGCTCGGACATGCCGCCGCCTTGCCCCTCGTGCAAGCCGCTGCCTATCCTTCCTCCTTTAAATACCGGACCCCTGACCCCCTCTCCTCCCCAAGTCGAGCACCGCCACTGCCGACGCCGCCGCCATGCCGCATCCACGCCGCCCAAGCCGCCGCCGCCGCCTCGCCACGAGCCGCCGCCACCGTCGCCGCCTACCCAGCATGCCGCCGCCCCGCCCAAGCCCGAAGTCGCCACCGCCGTCTGCCTCGCCGCCGATAGTTCCCGCCGCCCTCGTCCGTCCGATCTGGATCCAACGGTCTAGATCGCGTCTATTTTTTTTCGAAACATTTTTTTATTTAGCGGACGTTCGTCCGTTAGTATTCGGTAGAGAACGGTTTTCATTCTGATAGCTTCTGTAGTGAACGTTCGTTTGTTAGATTTTTTCTTTTATTTATCTGCCAGGGACCTATTCATTAGTTTTTATTTATAGTTTAGTCCCTGCGTTTCAAACTAGCACAACTTTTTGCTCGTTTGTCCAAATTCGACGAAACCAACGCCGAAATCTTCGGAACGATCTCTTCTATCCAGTAATCCAACTTAAACATGTTTTTGAAAATTTAAATTTTAGTTTGTTCAGATTTGAATTTGAACTTCTTTTGACCGTATCTTGAGTTTCGTGGCTCCGTTTTACTTGATTCTTTTTGCAAATCGAAGCTAATCGCATGTAACTTCTGTTAAGATCTAATCCAAATAATTATAATACTGTTAAAAATTGCTTTCTATTTAGATTAGTTTTTTGCTTGTATTTGAGTTTCCGAATCTTTTCTTTGATTCTCTTTGCATCTTTTGCTTGAGTGCTTATGTATGCTATTGTTTGTTTACAATAGATTTTCCGGAGTGTGATGCTTGTTACTACGAATCTCTAGAGTTTTCCGATCGTCAGCAAGGCAAGTTACACTTTGATCATACTTTCAATACTTAGTTTTTTTTACTATGCATTAGTTTCACCAGCAAAGATTGCATGAGTAGGATTGGGAACATGTGGTTTTGGTTGTAGTTCATGAGGTAGGAACCTATTACCTTTGATCACCCCGGGAATATACATTATGCTCATAAATTGCTTAGCCATGCTCGTAGACGGGGATTGGTTCATGAGATTCATGCAAGTTGCGGGAGATAATAATTTTGGACAACATTAAGGTGGAAACTCTAATACACATCTGGGTGGATTGTTTGGGGCACCTGGAGAAACCAGTGCTTGCCCAAGGGAATCCCAGAGTACCTGTGTGATTACCCTAGGTCCGCCACCCAGGCTCAAAGGGATCATATGATATTTCAAGCCTAGAAACTTCCGTGTGCAGCCACAAGCCATTATGGGCTCTGGCATAGTTGAGTAAGTTGTCTGACCTCTTTCAGTGGTAGACTAGCATATGTAGGGGAAAGTAGGTGTACCGGTCTACCCAGAGTAAAGAGTAAATGCTCAAGAAAGACTATGTCTCGATCTTCCGATCATGGAGGTGGTCGAGTCTTTTTGGAAAAAGTGCGCAAACCTCTGCAGAGTGTAAAAACTAATCATGGTTAGCCTTGTCCCCAGCTATGGACAATTTGAGTATCTGGAAGTGTTTATTTGTTGAACTCATCACTCTTTAATTAATGTATCCGGTTTATTATTTATACTTGGTAATTTTGGGATTGAGTTGGAGGAACGTTCTCAATAATGGCATAAAATTGATAGTAAATAAAATTTATTCCTTTGTTGTTGGGAAAAATTAGCTTTATGCAAAAATTAAACATAGAGCCTCCACCAGCCAGATATGCAAGTTGATATAGTCTCTTTCATTCTTTTGCTCTATAGTGTGACTCTGCCAGCATATTCCATGTGCTGACCTACACGGCTGCAACGTCTCATGTTGCAAAGCTTTCCGATGAAGAATAAGGTGCGCTAGGTCGTTGTCATGCACTTAGTTATGTCGTGGAGTTGACGGACTCATTTATCTTCGAAGCTTCTGCAGTTATTTTATTAGGCTAGCCTGCAGCCATATTTTTGTAATAAATACTCTTTATGAGGACCTCGATGTAATAAGTGCGTGATTGAACTCTGTTATAATTCCTCGAGTATTGTGTGTGTCAGCATACCGATCCAGGGATGACACTTAAGCACAGAGACTTTGATCCATTGGGATTGGGTCGCTACACACTAGTTTGGTTTATAAAAGAAAACTACAAAAAATGGAATTGAGGTGGTCTCATATATTGTTCATCTTTATAATGTCTTTCTTGAAAATGGTGGATCAGAATATTGTGCTCAATTGATAGAAGAAGAATTCAATAAAATATTTGTCAAGAAATCTTTGAAGGATGAGCATGATTGCAATGTTGCTAGTATGAATTATTTGAATATCCATGATGCTGATGATATGCAGAGCCATAAGCTTGGGGATGCTATGTTTGATGAAGATGATATTTTTCAGCTTCCCAAGTTTGATGAAGATGATATGTTTGATGAATATCATGGCGCTGCTGATGGTGATGTCAATGGATTGGATGTGCCACTGCGTCAACGACGATGCGTTGAGGCGGGAAGTGGAAAGGGAATATAGAGACCAGGGGAACTCGATGGCATGGTGCTCGAGGTGGAGGACGTGGCCAACGCTACGTTGTACATGGAGTTAGACGAGGCTAGGTATGTGGTCGTGACTTGGACTTCGAACTATCCTGGGAGTTAAACGCTGAACCTCGTACTTGTGTGTTGCGTAACCACCACTAGACATCTGAATATATATGGTAAAAGAGGTTGTGTGTGTTTGGATCATACTCCTAGGATAGTTCGATGCCCTGTAGAAAACTTGCTATGAATTTTCTATTGGTAATGTTATTGAAATGCAAATCAAGTAAGATGCCAGAAACCAAGTGAAGAAATTGATATAAATTTATTGGCTTAGCAATTAAAAACCAGCTGTAGAAAACTATCTTTCTATAATTCAGTATTAGCAAACTAATTCTAATGATAATATTATATTCGTATAAGCGATACCGTAAGGTGAGGATTCCTTCCTTACGATCTGGTTTATATCTATGGGCTAATTATAGTTTCTGTGTTAATCCATTCTCATTCACTGTATACTTTCAATGATAATAGAGGGGCTTCTTTTATAAATTCTTATTCTTACACTAGTAGAAAAGGGGGCAATGGTCCAGGCCGGTCCAGCCCATTAGTCCCGGTTCAATCCAGAACCGGGACCAATGGAAACATTGGACCGGTTCAGGAGCCCGGGGCGGCCAGACCCGTGGGCCATTGGTCCCGGTTCGTCTGGACCTTTTAGTCCCGGTTGGTGGGGCGAACCGGGACCAATGGGCCTCGCTCTTGGCCCACCACCATTGGTCCGGGTTGGTGGCACGAACCGGGACCAAAGGCAACCCTTTAGTCCCGGTTCATGCGACCAACCGGGACCAATGGTGGTGCCTATATATACCCCCTCGCGCAAGAGCAGAGCACACTGCTCTGTTTTTTCTGGCCGAGGGGGAGAGGGCTTGGTGGTGCTCTAGCTCACCTCCTATGCACACAAGGTGTTCGATGGAATGCCCGAGCCACACTACTTAAGGTTTCTCCTCTCCAAGCTCGACCGCCAAGCTCCATTTTCCTCAATATTTGTCTAGGTTTAGCGGTCCGTCACGCCCGTCCCGTCTTCACCGTAAATCGATCACCGCGCCGATCTCATCGCGGCACCACCGTGGTGAGCCTCTTGTTCTTATCTTCTTTCTAAAAGGAAAAATATTCTTACTTGTATGTTTAGATAGATACTTGTATAATTTTCTTACTTTTATTATTGCATCTTATATAGTGCGATGGTTTTGGTATCCGCCTCCGTCGGCCCTCGTCCTGTCTATGATTCGGATGTGGTATATATTATCTTTTCATAACTATTGGTTCATTTATTGTTTATGACAATTATGCCGACCAACGTGACATAGATTTTATTTATCTAGGAGGTTGTTGAACCAGAAATTCCAACCGACCCTATTGTCGAGAGGTTAAATTTAGTTGAAGAAGAAAACAATTTGTTGAAGGAAAAAATTAGAAAAATTGAGGAGGAGAAGATGATATTGGAGTTGCATGTTGCGGATGTAAATCGATGATCACAAGATCAAGATGGATGCAATGCACTTGAAGATTAGAAAGATTAGAAAATATGCCATTCATACCGAGGCTTGGTATCATTATCTTTGTTGGATCGGTTATTACGTTGGTTGCGATTATCATCGCATTTGTTTCGCATTGAAATGTTTTACATAGTTTCAGGTGTATGGTTTAATTAATTTAGATGCTCTGCAGAGCTTTATATTGTTAGATGAGAACTATGTATGTACTTTGGTTTTAACGTGATGATGAACTTCTATTAATTTGGTCACTTCATTATCATTCATGATGTTCTCTAATGATTTTGACACACTTAATTATATATAATGCACGCAGATGAACCGCAATGGATGTACGGTTCAAGACACACCTCCGAGTACATTAAGGGCAAGCATGATTTTCTTGAAGTGGCTGAGGCAAACAAGAGAATGGTTTTATGTGTTGTCCATGCCCTATATGTGGGAATCTGAAGTCTTACTCGACGGAAAATCCTCCACACCCACCGCTTTACAAGGGTTTCATGTCACACTATAATGTTTGGACGAGGCACGGAGAAATAGGGGTTATGATGGAAGATGGCGAAGAAGAAGAGTACGATGACAACTATGTGCCCCTGAATACGGTGATGCTCACGAAGATCAAGAGGAACCAGACGATGTGCATGATGATCTTGTCAGTGGTGAAGCTGCTGAAGATCAAGAGGAACCAGATGATGTGCTCGATGATGATGATCTCCGCGGGTCATTGTCGATGCAAGGGACTTAATGCGAAAGTCAAAAGGAGAAGCTGAAGTTCGACCGCATGCTAGAGGACCAAAAAAGGGTTGTACCCCAATTGCGAAGATGGAAACACAAAGCTCGGTACCGTCTTTGGAATTGCTGCGATGGAAGGTAGAGAATCTGTGCTCGACAAAGGATTTGAGAAGCTACTAAAAATATTGAAGAAGAAGCTTCCAAAGGATAACGATTGCCCGACGGTACATACGCATCAAAGAAGGTCGTATGCCCTCTAGGATTGGAGGTGCGAGAAGATACATGCATGCCCTAATGATTGCATCCTCTACGCGGTGCGTACAAGGATCTGAACGCATGCCCGGTATGCGGTGCATTACGGTATAAGATCGACGAGATGACCACGGTGATGTTGACGGTGAGCACCCGGGAAGAGGGTTCTGCGAAGGTGATGTGGTATGCTCCTATAATACCACGGTTGAAACATCTGCTTGAAAGAGAGCATGCCAAGTTGATCCGATGGCACAGTGAGGACCGTAAGAAAGGCGGAAGTTGAGAGCACCACGACGGGTCGCAGATGGAGAAAAATCAAGAGAAAGTATTGGGATGAGTTTGTAAGTGAGCCAAGGCGTATGGTTTGCTTTAAGCGTGGATGGCATTAATCCTTTCGGGAGCAAAGCAGCAATCACAGACACGACCCGTGACTCTATGTATGTATAACCTTCCTCCTTGGATGTGCATGAAGCGGAAGTTCATTATGATGCCGTTCTCATCCAAGGCCCTAAGCAACCCGGCAATGACATTGATTTGTACCTAAGGCCATTAGTTGAAGAACTTTTACAGCTGTGGAATGGAAGCGATGTGCGTCGTGGGATGAGCACAAACAGGAGGAATTTGACCTAAAGGCGTTGCTGTTTGTGACCATCAACGATTGGCCCGCTCTCAGTAACCTTTCAGGACAGACAAACAAGGGATACCACGCATGCACACACTGTTTACTTGACACCGATAATATATACCTGGAAAGCTGCAGGAAGAATGTGTACCTAGGCCATCGTCGATTTCTTCCGACCAACCACCAATGTCGAAAGAAAGGCAAGCATTTCAAAGGCGAGGCAGATCACCAGAAGAAGCCCGCCATGCGTACCGGTGATCACGTACTTGCTATGGTCAATGATTTACACATAATCTTTGGAAAGGGTCCCGGCGCACTAGCTGTTCCGAGTGACGCTGGGGGACACGCACCCATGTGGAAGAAGAAATCTATATTTTGGGACCTACCCTATTAGAAAGACCTAGAGGTCCGCTCTTCGATCGACGTGATGCACATGACGAAGAACGTTTGCGTGAACCTGCTAGGCTTCTAGGGCGTGTATGGGAAGACAAAAGATACAGCTGAGGCACGGGAGGACCTCCAATGTTTGCACGAAAAAGACGGCATGCCTCCAAAGCAGTATGAAGGTCCTGCCAGCTATGCTCTTACCAAAGAAGAGAAGAAAATCTTCTTTGAATGCCTGCTTAGTATGAAGGTCCCGAGTGGCTTCTCATCGAATATAAAAGGAATAATAAATATGGCAGAGAAAAAGTTTCGAACCTAAAGTCTCATGATCGCCACGTGATTGTGACGCAATGCTTCCGGTTGCATTGAGGGGCTTCTACCGAAAACGTCCGATTAGCCATTGTGAAGTTATGTGCATTCCTCAATGCAATCTCTCGAAGGTGATTGATCCGAAATCATACCAAGGCTAAGGAGTGATGTGGTGTAATGTCTTGTCGGTTTTGAGCTGGTGTTCCCACCATCCTTCTTCAATATCATGGCACGTCCTAGTTCATCTAGTTGACGAGATTGTCATTACGGGCCTGTATTTCTACACAATATGTACCCCTTTGAGAGGTTCATGGAGTCCTAAAGAAATATGTAAAGAAACGCGCTAGGCCGAAGGAAGCATCTCCATGGGCCATCAAGCAGAGGATGTCATCGGGTTTTGTGTTGACTTCATTCCTGGCCTTAAGAAGATAGGTCTCCCTAAATCACGGTATGAGGGGAGACAGACCGAAAAAACACGCTTGGAAGGGACTCGATAATATGCAGGGACGGGTATTCTTGGTCTCAAGCACACTACATAGTTCTCTGAACTCTACCTTGGTGACCCGTATGTCGATGAACACAAGAACGATCTGCGCCCAAACACGGGAGCGGTCGACGATCGGATTACATGTGAACACATTAGGACTTTCAGCAGTTGGTTGGAAGCACGTATGAGAGGTGACAACACTGTTTGTGATGAGCTGTACTTGTTATCCAGGGGACCATCTTTGACTGTATTGATTTGGAAAGGATACGAGACAAATGGGAATACATTTTACACGATTGACCAAGATCAAAAGAGCACCAACCAAAACAGCGGTGTCCGCTTTGATGCAACAACCGAGAGGGGAAAGGACACATATTATGGTTACATAGTGGACATATGGGAACTTGACTACGGACATGATTTTAAGGTCCCTTTGTTTAAGTGCAAATGGGTCAATCTGTCAGAGGCGGGTGTGTAGACCCACGACGGAATGACAACAGTGGATCTGAAAAATCTTGGGTACACCGACGAACCGTTCGTCCTAGCCAATGATGTGGCACGGAGTTATCTATGTGAAGGACATGTCTACAGACGGAGAAAGAGAAAAGATAAGGAAGCGAATACATCATACGATGAGCCAAAGCGCCACATAGTTCTTTTCGGAAAAAGGGACATCGTGGGAGTGGAGGACAAGATGACATGTCGAAGATTATGAAAATTTTCATGAAATTCCTCCTTTAAAGTCAAGGCTGACTGAGATCCCGATAAAAGATGAAGATTATCCATGGTTATGGCGCAATAAGCAAATGACACAAGCGAAGAAAAAGTGAAGACTTTCTCCGCAACTATTATGATGATACCATGCCAACTTTGTAATGGCAGCGAGTATGATACCATTGTCCATTTTGTACATGCACATGCTATGTGTGGGTCAATTTATGATACCATGCCAACTTTCAACTTTTCGAGTTCATTTGAAATGCTTTAATGTCTTACTGGTTCGGCCCTCGTAATAATTAAAAATAGCAACAATAAGTATTTTGTTGTAAGTAGAAACAAAATAAAATAAATAAAGCAAGAAAGAAAACAAAAAAAACAAAAAAGTGTTTTCAAATTTGAAAAGTAATGGCACTAACGAAAGTTTATAATTTTCCTAAAACTAAAAGCAAAAAAGAATTAAAAAATAAAAAAAACAAATAAAATAAATAATGCAGAAAACAAAACAAAAAAACAACAATAAGTATTTTGTTGTAAGTAGAAACAAAATAAAATAAATAAAGCAAGAAAGAAAACAAAAGAAGTGTTTTCAAATTTGAAAAGTAATGGCACTAACAGAAAGTTTATAATTTTCCTAAAACTAAAAGCAAAAAGAATTAAAAATAAAGCAAAAACAAAAGAAAATAAATAATGCAGAAAACAAAACAAAAACGGAAAAAATAAAATAGCAACAATAAGTAAAGAAAAAAAAAACAAAAAAAGCCCTCATCGGGCCCCCACGGCCTTAATACGACTTGATTCCCTACTTTGGGCCAGGATTCAGGCCCGCAGTAGGCCCAGATGGCCCATCAGGCAAAGCAGTAGCAAGTAGGCCCGTAAGCCTGCAGTGGAGAGGAGCTCGAGAGGGGTGCGGTAGTGGGGCTGATAAACCACTGCGCGCCCCTCTCAACTAGCGAGGTGGGACTAAACTTTGGCCTCGATGCAGGCAGCACAGGGGCCTTTGGTCTCGGTTGGTGGCACCAACCGGGACTAAAGGGTGGGCATTGGTACCGGTTGGTGCCACGAACCGTACCAATGCTCACTTTTTAGTCGGTTGGTGCCACCAACCGACCAAAGGTCGCAGCTTCCGCCCTTTGGGCTGCCGAAAAGAGGCCTTTGGTCCGGTTGGTGGCACCAACCGGGAGTAAAGGGGCATTAGTCCCGGTTGGAGGCTGTGCTATATAAGCAGCACTTAGCAGTTCGGCCAAATCGCCCACTTCTCCCCGACGCCCTGCTCCTCCTCGTCGCCGTCGCCGCCCGACGCCTTTACTCCACCTTGTTGCCGCCGCCGCCATCGACGCCTTGTGCTTTCGCCTTCACCGTCACCGCCGCCCCTGTGAGCATAGCTTGCTCGCGCCCCTCCGTCCAGCGCCTGCATGCGGCCACGCGCCGCCGCCTGCTGCGGGCTTGCCGCCACATCTCTGCTGCTGCGCTGCGCGCGCCCGACTGCTTGTGGCCACCGCAGGCCCCCATCCCACGTGGGGCGTGGCCGCCGCCCGCCTTTGCTGCCGCCGCCACGCTGCCCCTCCGCCCCTGCCCTGCATTTTCCTCCATAGCATTTTTTGCATTTTTTGTGTATATGTGTTTGTATGTGTATATATGTGTACATGTTCATAGTATTTTTTTCATAAGTGTATTTTTTGTTCATTGCATTTTTTTCATATGTATAATGTATATATGTATGTGGTAGCTATATATATATATGATGAATGGATGTGGCTATATATGTATGTATGAATATAATGTTCATAGCATTTTTTATATATGTTTTTCATATATGTATTAATTTTATATTTAGGTTGTTAGTAGATATCGATTTTAGGTTAGTGCATTTTAGGTTAGTGTAGAGGAGAAAGTAAAATAAGGAAAAGGAAGAAAAGAGGAAGAAGGAAGAGGGAAGAAGAAGAAGAAAAGAATGAGAGGAAAAGGAAAATAAGAAGAGGAAGAAAGGAGAAAAGAGGAGAGGAAGAAGAGGGAAATAAATAAGAAGAGGAAAAAAGAAAAAAAAGAAGAGGAGAAGAAGAAAGGAATAGAGGAGAAGAAGAAAAAATAGAAGAAAAAAATTCTATTTTTTCTTCTTCTCTATTCCTTTCTTCTTCTCCTATTTTTTTTCTTCTTTTTCTTCTTCTTCTTCTTCCTTCTTCCTTCTTCGTCTTTTCTTCCTTTTCCTTAATTATTTTCCTTTCTCGAGGGAGAAGAAGAAAAATAAGAGGAGAAGAAGAAAGAAAGGAATAGAGGAGAAAGAAGAAACTTCAACACGAGGGGGTGGTACCGATACCCCCTCCCCGATAACATTATTTTCCCATGTATATGTATGTTGCGTCGTTGTCGATATAACCCCCTCTAGATAACTTCGACATGAGGGGCGGTCGATATATATACCCCCTCTCGACCGTGATAACTTATACAACTGCAGCACCCCCCTCGGCCCTCTCGCTCGACCAAAACTCTCGAGGACACCCAAACCCTAGAGAGAAAACGATGTTGGTCTCCTACCCCTCCCCGCGCGCCCTACCCAACAAATTAACTCTCTTGAGGCCACCCAAATTTATCAAGTTAAAAGAGCGTTGTCGTCGAGGCCACCCCAAACCCTTGAAGCGTTGTGTCGAGGCGACCCCAAACCCTAGAGAAGCAGCGTCGAGGCCACTAACATGATTCCTTATTGTGATTAGCTAGCTAGTTCTACGTTTGCCACTAATATATATATATATCCATCTGTACCATGTTTGAATAATAATTGACATGTTGTAAATATTTGCAGAAACTATGGAGCACTCCCGAGACGAAGAAACATAAGCGATGTTGGGGGAAATAATCCCACAAGGAAGTGATGAAGTTGTGTCATTTCTCAACGAGACCGATGGTCAGGAAGGACTGGATGAAGAAGTGGGCTATGTTCATGATGGCTTCGATCCATTAATGCCGATACAAGAAGAGGACTATGTTCATGATGGCTCCGGTGACACAATGGAGGTACAAGAAGGAGACTGTGCTGACTGCTCCGGTCACCGAACCGAGTCCGGCCAGGTATATATATATATATATATTAGTTAAGCCCATGCTGACTAGTTAATTGATGCATCCATTGTTTTGGTATGTGTACACATATTAATTACTGTCGTCTTTATTCCTTATAATTTATAGCCCTCCGGTAAGGAGACGAGGCCCGAAGAAAAAGTTGAGCTCGGATGAAAAGTTTGAGATCATAGAAATCGCGCCCGACGGCGAACCGATTGAACCCATCCGGACAAGGAAGGCATTTTCGCTTTCGGTCACGGGGTTCTTGTTAGGGACAAGATCCCGATCAGCATCCAAACAATGGTATAAGCTGCTAAGGATGAAGACCCCGAGGTGTCTTATGTCAATGATATGCGTAAAGAAGATCTTTGGACTGAGCTGAAGGCAAATTTCACCCTACCGCCAGAGGAGGATCCGGAGAAGCCAGTTAAAGAGCAATTAATCAAGTCTTGTGCTCTTAAGAAGATGGCAAGCCTCATGAGGAGGTGGAGGAAAGAGCTGAACCAGTTTGTCGAGAAAAAAAAGACACCAGAATTCATCGGCAAATATGAGAAGATCAAAGATCACTGGCCCCCATTTGTGGCCCACAAGACATCGGAAAAGAGTAAGAAGATGTCGGCGACAAACAAGCAAAATGCTGTGAAGAAGAAGCTTCACCATCGCACGGGGTCAGGTGGCTACCTCAAAGCCCGCCTAAGTGGTCCAAGGCTGAGCATGATCTCGCTTGAAAAAGGGATCGAACCGAGACAATGTTGGCGGACCATTGTCGGACTTGGTTCTTCGGGGCTGGCAGAACCTTGGACCCTGTAACAGGGAAGTGTCAGTGGATGGACGAGCAACTGCAAACACCAGTCAAGAACCTTCGACACTATATCGATGCAGCGCAGCGAGGGACGTTCCTTCCAAACAGGGAGAAGGACGAGCTCGCAATGGCCCTTGGGAATGCTGAGCACCCTGGACGGACACGAGGCACGCCAGGCTCCATTCCGTGGAAGGTTGGTTTTCCGGACGCAGGGGGTTACAAAACCCACGAGAGGAGGAAGAAACTGGAGCAGGACCAAATGCAGGAGCTGCACGAAAGGGTAATGGGGCTAGAGGAACGAGAAGAGGTACGAGAAGCAGCAGATCGCAACAAACGACCTGCCGAAGCTTCCCCCGAAGCTACCCCACCATCTTAGCGGAGAAGCAGCATGGCTTCCACCGAGATGCTTCAGCCGGAGCATGTCTTGATGGCTCCTGCCAGCTATCCCGTGGATGGTGTCACGGAGTCTCAAAATTCCCACATTTTGGCGTGATGAATGAATTTGAAGGTCAAGGCGGCTGTTGGCCAAGTTTATCCTAGTGGACCCGGCACAACTTATCACCGCCACCGATTCGGTATGATTTGCTAAGGTGATGGTGGATGAAATAATGAGAGGATTTGAGGACCTCGTGCTTGAGCACCCTACGGTGAAGGGGAGACTAGGCTGGGTTCTCGCTCAAGACTCCATGCCTATGGCGGAAGGAGCTCATCAACCTTCGAATCGACGCCTCGCCTCCTCCTCCTCCTCCGCGAGTCAGGCACTCCGCCTCCTCCACCGCCTCCTCCTCCAGCGAGTGACGATCAAGGAACGCCTGGCGGCACTCCGCCTCCTCCACCGCCTCCTCCACCGGCGAGTGACGATCAGAGCACGCGTGGCGGCACTTCGCCTCCTTCTCCGGCGCGTGGCGGCACTCCGCCTCCTCCTTCTCCGCCTCGCCAGCAAGGGCGGAAGAGACCCGCCGCCGCCCCGGCTGCTCCGGCGCATTGTAGTCCTTCTCCTCCGCCTCGTAAGCAAGCACGAAGAAGACAGACGCCGCAGCTGCCGCTCCGTCTGCTCGGCGTCTAGCAGACAAGAAGAGGAGAGAGGCAATACAAATAGGGTCCACCTCTAAAGCCTCTAGAGAAGTTACCGTATGAGAGGACCAAGGAGGAAAACAATACGATCGTGCAGCCCACGTGAAGGAGTTCTTTGAAGGGGTGAAAGCAAAGAGACATCCACCTCCGGAGGAGAGGGTAGATCCGCGAAAGCAAAGCGCTCGCGATGCCCCGAGGAAACCACCAAAGTCTCCGCCGAGAACCAACTATGAGCGCATTCTTGAGCAGACATATCTCCAAGCCAAGCGGTGGGAACTACATCGGTGATAAAGGTTAAAAGAACAACGAGCAAAGGGGAAAAATTGCCCAGCTCGGTGAACAAGCACAACAATCGTGCCCCCCGCTCAATGTGTCTAATCCTCCGGGGACGGTGGCCGGTTATGGCAATCTTGAAGATTACCTGCTTGACGATGCACTTCCTGATTTCATGGAGGTGGACGAATTCAGATACAAGTACGGGAAGCCTCTCGTCAAAGATGAAAAATCTCTGACAACAATGATGCGAAGATTCCATAGTTGGTACATGAAAACCTGCAGAGAGTCTGAGGGGAAGAACAGTTTGCATCTGAAAATTAAAGAGGAGCACGACCTTGTTTCAAATGATCTGTTGTGTGTTCCATTTGAGGAGTTCTTCGAGTTCTTCAATCAAAAGGCCCTCGATAAATTAATGGGCTTTTTCTACTGCCTGTAAGTACTATTTTTGTCATTAAGTCTCTATATATAGCTCGGCTCTTTCATTGCATGTATTTATAATTAATTATCCTCAATATATTATGCAGATTGAAGATCGTCGAGTGCAAAAAAAATGAAATCTATGATATTGTGTTCATTAACACAAATATCATAGATGTATTTCTGGTTAAAAAGCACGTCGAAGAGGCTGAGGACAACTTGCTACAATCGTTGATCAAAAATCAAAACAAAGATACCATACTCTTTCCTTACAACGGCCCGTGAGTGTTACTGTCGTGTGCATATTCGGATTCCCTTATTACTCGAGCGAGGTTATAGTAATGTAATTGATGAGTTATGCATGCGTGCGCAGGTACCACTATATTCTTCTGGAGATTAAGCTTGAGCGTGGACTAGTAACCGTCTTAGACTCGAGTCGGAAAGATCCCGAAACCTATGCGGCCATCACTGAAATGCTCAGCAAGTAAGTTCAATCGATCATTATCGCACCATATCGGCAACTTTTTGTTCATTTCCTGATATCTCAAGTAATAATAAATATTTTCTTTGTGTTGCAGGGTTTGGAAACAATTCACCACACAAGCTCCGGGACTGCCGAAGGAGCTGCGATATACATACCCGAAAGTAAGTACTACTGGCTAGCTAGTTGCACGCATCTCCCGCTGATTCTATAGCTATACTTTCATCAATGCCATTTATAATGCTTCATTATCAGTTTGATTGACCTCTATTTCTCGTAAAGTGCTTGTGGCAGGAGGAAGGAATGATTTACGTGGATACTACGTGTGCGAGTTCATCCACAAGGCGACTTTGAAAAACAAGCGGGGCTACTCTAGAAGACAATATGAAGTGCGTAAGCAATAATATTCACAATTTCATTTTATTACACCATCATTTCTGTTGAGTTTCATTCATATATATATGTATTAATTAACCCCTTCTTCAAATTAGACGTGGCAGATGCGGATGAACTCCTAGAACCAGATCGCATGAAAGCAATTCAAGAGGAATTGGCGGGATTCTTTCTTGAACACGCCATCAAGAAAGCCGAGAATACCATGTGGAACTTGATTTCAAATGCTAGGGGTTTGTAATTAAGAGATCTTATACATGTATGTTGCCAAGAAAAACTTGTTGCTCGACCAATCTCTCGGAGAAGGAGAGGTCGATCGATCTTCTCGGTATGCATGACTTAACTTCAGATGAATGGTTCTTTCGATCACTTATGTATATATACTACGTAGCGTCGACCAAGCACGGACATAAGAGAGGACACTTCTCTCTATTAAGTAGCTAGCTAACACAATATACGAAACACCTAAGTTAACCCCACAAAACCCCCAACCCCCCTCCTTTCAAAAAAATAACAAAAACCCCAGCCACTAGAATGCAGATGCGTGGATGCCTTTTGGTCCCAGTTGGAGCCACCAACCGGGACCAAAGGCCCCCTCACTGGGCTCGGCGAACCGGGCCACGTGGAGGAACATTGGTAACAGTTCGTGTTTGAACCGGGACTAATGGGTGGAGGTATTAGTAATGACCCATTAGTCCCGGTTCGTGAACCGGGACTAAAGGCCCTTACGAACCGGGTCTAATGGGTGGTTTTCTACTAGTGTTAGTTGTTACTCATATATGCAGGTCAGCTTCAAGGCTATGAAGCGAAAGATCAGACAACGGTTTTCATGATGTTTGTTCTTTAGCTTAGTAGTAACTATACGTCTAGTTCTTTCCCCTACTGTAGTTCTTTTATTTGCATCCTACTTATCGAAAGATGATAATTATTGTAGAGTGGCCATGCTTCTATTTGTATTCCTGAAATGAACTGAAGTTACATTTACATCTCTATAGCATCATTTTTGTTAATAAAAAGGTCTGATTAATTAAGCATTGCAATTACATGGCTTTATCCTTACTTTTCATCATATCATGTCTCCACTTCTATCTAACAGGGACGTAGCTCTTGCTATAGTTGTAAGTTGTGATCCTAAATTTAAAATTGATGGTATTGAAATTACAAATGAATTCTGAGCAGTGCATGTTGATATGGCAATCGTGAAAACTGAAGATTTGGTACGGTGTCGCAAAACCTATAATATTCTCTGTAATGTAGAATAAACAAGGATTGTATTGCCTTCAACCTTCGTATGTGACATATTCTGCCTCTATTACTACTTGCATCATGTCAATGCATTGTGTGTTAACCGTTCATATTCTTATTTTCTTTGTGGATTCAAAAGATATATGGATGATTATATGGGTGCGTGGCATGTATACTTCAATGATGATGATGGTGTTGTGGTTCATGATGATGATGGATGCTTTCAGTTGTCAGTTTTAGTTAAGTTGTAGGGATGTTGTTCCAATTGGATGATGTTCCTCGGTTAAGATTTTGTTAAGTTGTAGGGATGTTGATGAATGCTTTCATATTAAAATTTTCCATCAAAAATATATTTAGATTATGCATCATATTTGGATGATGTTCCTCTTGTAATATCCACTATTATAATCCAATAGTTTTATCCAATATATATGATTTCTTCCTCTCGTGAGTATATTACTTTTCCCCTCTCTTATATACATAATTATCACCATTATGTGGAGCATTAATTTAATTTGTGGGAATATGTACCGACACCTGAAGCGTTGCAACTGTTTGTTGCCGAGAAATTATATTTCGATTCCTGTATATTAAGCACCAACATATAACAATGTTGCAAAATTCTTTTTTATATGTTGTACTCTTGCAATGGTCCATTTTACCAACGGAAGTGTAAGCATTGCGTCATGCGTTAGCAACACTGGATAAGGCACCGCATCCTGAACCGTTGGTAGACATTAGCAACGCATGTATGGACTTTTAGATACGGAAAAACCGTTGCTTTAGGGGGGGGGGGTCATGTTGTAGCGAAGCTTGACGATCACAATATTGGTCATACAAGCAATTCATGAATGATTAGTATAAGGAAGAGAACTTTCACATACAAATATATTATCTTGGACATCTTCTATGATTGTGAATACACATTAATTATTTTCGAACTTGAGCAAATTAGTTGAACTTGGACACGGAAGACAACATAATGAGTTATGGTTGTGTATATTTGCATAGAAGTTATTGTTATGGATCCTCCAACATGTGGTGTTTGCTTAGGATCTTTTGCTAGCCAAAAATTCGTACTAAGTAGAGATACTACTTGTGCATCCAAAAAACCTTAAACCCAGTTTCTTGCCATGAGTGTCCACCATACGTACCTACCTATGGATTGAATAAGATCCTTCAAGTAAGTTGTCATCAGTGCATAAAGCAATAAAAATTGCTCGTAAATATGTTTGATCTTTTATTGTTAGGGAAAATAAGTGTTGCAAAAACTTGTGATGGCAAATTAATAAAAGCAACAGACTACATAATAAAGGTTGCTATCATAAGGGGAAATATAACGTTCCTTTGCATTAAGAGATTGTGCATCCAAAAATAAAAACTGCATGACAACCACAGTTTCCCTCTGCGAATGGCCTATCTTCTACTTTTCAGTATTTACTTGTATGCAAGAGTCAATAGTATGCATTCTCATTTCAACCTCAATTATTCTCCAGTTGGCAAGCATCATGTGGTGGGGAAAGATCTAGGCACATATGGCCAGTCAAATATATTTGATCATCATTTATTATTGTTGATAATTATATGTAACGCCCCGGTTTCGATGCGCCAGGTGTCTGCCAGTTATTCGCCGTAGTTGCCATGTCATTTGCTCGCGTGTTGCATTTTGCCACGTCATCATCTGCATTTCATATCATGTCATCATGTGTATTTCATTTTGCATACATGTTCGTCTCATGCATCCGAGCATTTTCCCCGTTGTCCGTTTTGCAATCCGGCACTCCTATGTCCCCCGGCGTCCCCTTTTGTCTCCTGTTGTGAGTGGGTGTTAAACTTTCTCGGAATGGTTCGAGGTTTGCTAAGCGGCCTTGGTATACCACCGTAGACCGCTTGTCAAGTTTCGTGCCATTTGGAGGTCGTTTGATACTCCAACAGTTAACCGGTAACCGCAAAGCCCTCTTTGTTGCAGCCCAACACCCTTCCAAAGTGGCCCAAAACCCAGCAAACTCCCTCCATGCTCTCGGTCGTTCGATCACGATCGCGTGGCAAAACCGCTCCTCATTTGGACTCTCCTAGCTCCCTCTACCTATATAAACGCCCTTCCCCTCCATTTTCGCGGATGTTTTTCCCCCGAAACCCTAAATCTCTCCTTCTCCGCGCCGGACACATCCGCCCCAGTCCGGACATGTCCGCGCCGCCGCGCCCGGCGAATCCCGACGCGCCACGTCGCCGTCTCCTAGCGCCAGCCCGTCGGGCGGATCGCCCGCAGGGCCCATCGTGTCGCTGTCGCGACCAGCGGGCGCCCCGCCCGTCTTGCCTTGCCGTCCGCGCCGCAGCGCGGGACCCGCCGCCAGCGCCACTCCGGCGACTCCGCGCCGCGCCACGCCATTGCTTTCGCGGCGTGCCTCGCCGAGCAGAGTTCCCCACGCCGCCCGCGTCCGCTCGCATCCGCTGGCGGCGCGCGCGCCGCCAAGGCCGCCGTCGCCGGATCACGCCGACCATCGCCGGACCACGCCGCGCCGTGCGACTTCGCCGCCATCCAAGGAGCCCGCCGGAGCCCGCCGCCTCGCTCGCGGATGCCTCGCCGCCTTGAGCGCGCGCCGCTTCGCGAGCAGCACCTCCTCCGCCTCCCGTCGCCCTCGCCTCCAACTCCGGCCGTCGCCCTCGCCGGAGCTGTCGCCGGAGCCACCGGACCCGTCGCCCCGGATCGGGACGAGATCCACCAGGAGCCCATCCAAACGCCCGCGCCCGATCCGGATCTCTCCGTCCCGCACAACCGCGTCCAGTTTTGGAGGTTGAAAATTCCACTAAGTCCCCAGATTGTTACATTATCATGCCATGTTCATCATGCTGTATCTCTGCATTCGTAGCTCCGTTTTGTGCGTGTAATATGTCAAATTGTTCGCCTCGATGATTACTTCATTTCATTACATTGCATCATATTCATTTGAGCTCATCTTGATGCCCGAAATGCTGTTGTAAGAGTGCATGTTGATGTTAATCTGCTGAAACTGTTATAACTTGCTCATTTATCATTTTTGCCCTGTTTGATGTGTGCATCCTATGAGGTTGATGTCTACATGTGTTTTAATCTATGCTATGCCATCTTTCCAGGGGTTCCAACCATGTATTTTTGTGAGTTGTGTGCTGAGTGTATCAAGCTTGCTAAGTAGGGTAGTAGCTGTTGCTGTTTTTCCTGACTGATTCTGTTATATTTTGTTGCTATGTAAACATGCTTCTACTAGTTGTTCTATGCATAATCTGGAGATGCTCTATAAACATGTTTTGATCTAAATGTTATGCTCTATCCATTCATGCCCTTGGTTGCAATTATAGCCTGCTGGAACATGTTGTTATCTTGCTCCAAAGTTGCTTGATAATGTTGCTATCAGCCTCTTAACATTAAGTTCAATGTTTCCATGATTGTTTGCTAGTGATCCATGCACCTTATGAACTTGATCTTGCCATGCTTAGCTTCATAAACATGCCTTATTACTGTTGGTTGCCTTGCCATGGAATGTATTGCTCTGTGGTGAGTGGTTCAAGCTCACCAACATGCCTACTTATTGTTGTTTCTGCCATGTATGAATCTGTAATATAACTTGCCATGTTTACATGGGTGCCATCATATTTTCCGTGCCTTTTTGGCTCATGGTCAGTAAGGGTCTTTTGATCTATGCAATCGGTAGATTCATGCCATGCCTTTGTTTGCCATGATAAGTTCCTGTAACATGTTGTTTGCTTGCTCTAAACATTGCAACCTGATGTTATTTCTGCTAAAGTCTGAATCTGTTATTATTTGCAATATCTCCATGTCTTTTTGAGCATGATCCATTGATTTCTGGAGATAGCTCAGTGTTCATGTTTTGTTGTCCTTTACCTGTACTTCATGCCCATGCCTTTTGTTATTTCGTTGGGATGCTGTAGCATATTGTTTTGATGCTTGCAAGATGCCTATTTGCTGTTATGGGCAGATTGTTGCTATGACTTGTATAGTGTGTGTGTGTTGCACCGTTGCTCCGTTTTGAGTGTGTCTATATGAAACTTGCTTGTTTTTGCATGTAGCTTCATATTATCATGTTGCATCCTTGTTTTGTGGTGTTTGCTTGATGTTTGTATGCATTTTGCATCAATGCCATGTTTATCTTGTTTTGCTCATATCTTCTAGGCCGTAGCTCCGAATCTAATGAACTTTATATGTAACTTGACTAGAATTTCGTGTAGATCATCTTGTTGCATCTTAACTTGCTGTTTAACAACTTGAACATAAGGTTTATTCAGTTCTGGACCAATTTCGAAATATGCATATGAGGACTTACCTGAATTGTTATATGTTGTTTCCGGCCTCATTTAAACTTGCCTTGATGTGTTGTTCTTGTTTGCATCATCTCTTGCCATGAGTAGCTTCATGTAGCTTGGTCATGCATCATGCTTGTTGTGCATCATGCCTTGTTCATGTGTGGTGTGTTTACCTATGTTGTGTGCTTCTTCTTATTAGTTCCTGTTTCGTTGCGATCGTGAGGATCCGTTAAATCTCACGGTTGGTTCGGCTTCATCCGTTCGTCTTCTTCATGGACTCGTTCTTCTTCCTTGCGGGATTTCAGGCAAGATGACCGCTACCCTGGATCTCACTACTATCATTGCTATGCTAGTTGCTTCGTTCTATCGCTATGCTGCGTTACCTATCTTTAGCTCATCAAGCCTCCCAAATTGCCATGAACCTCTAACCTTTGACACCATTCATAGCAAACCATTGTTTGGCTATGTTACCACTTTGCTCAGCCCCTCTTATAGCGTTGCTAGTTGCAGGTGAAGTTGAAGATTTCTCCATGGTGGACAGGGTTATGTTGGGATATCACAATATCTCCTATATTATTAATGCATCTATATATTTGGTAAAGGGTGGAAGGCTCGGCCTTATGCCTGGTGTTTTGTTCCACTCTTGCCGCCTTAGTTTCCGTCATACCGGTGTTATGTTCCCGGATTTTGCGTTCCTAACGCGGTAGGGTGATTTATGGGACCCCCGACGGTTCGCTTTGAATAAAACTTGTCCAAAGAAGGCCCAACCTTGGTTTTACCATTTGCCTCACCTAGCCCTTTTTCCCATGGGTTTCTGGAGCCCGAGGGTCATCTTTATTTACCCCCCCCCCCTCCCGAGCCGGTGCTCGTTGTGAGTTTTGGTCCAAACCGTCACCACGGTGGTACCAGGGCAACTCTGGGCTCGCCACGGAAGTTTGGACAATCCGGTGTGCCCTGAGAACGAGATATGTGCAGCTCCTATCAGGATTTGTCGGCACATCCAGGCGTCTTTGCTGGTCTTGTTTTACCACTGTCGAAATGTTTTGTAAACCGGGATTCCGAGACTGATCGGGTCTTCCTGGGAGAAGGTCTATTCCTTCGTTGATCGCGAGAGCTTATCATGGGCTGTTGGGACACCCTGCAGGTATAAACTTTCGAGAGCCGTGCCCGCGGTTATGTGGCAGATGGGAATTTGTTAATGTCCGGTTGTAGATAACTTGACACCAGATCCGAATTAAAATGCATCAACCGCGTGTGTAGCCGTGATGGTCTCTTCTCGGCGGAGTCCGGGAAGTTAACACGGTCTTTGGGTTATGTTTGACGTAAGTAGGTGTTCAGGATCACCTCTTGATCATTGCTAGTTGACGACCGTTCCTTTGTTTCTCTTCTTGCTCTCATTTGCGTATGTTAGCCACCATATCTTGCTTAGCCGCTGCTGCAACCTCACCACTTTACCCCTTCCTTTCCCATTAAGCTTTGCTAGTCTTGATACCCATGGTAATGGGATTGCTGAGTCCTCGTGACTCACAGATTACTACAACAACAGTTGCAGGTGCAGGTTTATCCGACGATCATGACGCGAGAGCGATGCTTGCTTCCGTTGAGTTTTTCTTCTGCTTCTTCGATCAGGGGATAGGTTCCAGGTCGGCAGCCTGGGCTAGCAGGGTGGATGTCGTTTGAGCTTCTGTTTGTGTTTCATCCGTAGTCGGATGTTGATCTTATGTATATGTGATGTTGTATTCGTGTGGCATGGTATGCCTCTTGTATGTATCCCCACTATTATGTAATGTTGATGTAATGATATCCACCTTGCAAAGCATTTCAATATGCGGGTCTATCCTTGGTGGGACCTTCGAGTTCCTTTTGGATAGGGTCGCATATTGGGCGTGACATTATATCTGTGATAAATGTGTTGGGAGGTGAAACATTAAGCCCCTAGCTTTCTCTGTGTTTGTTGGATGCCATTTGCTCTACAAATATGCTTTGAGTACTAGCAATCATAGAAGACTATATGATGATTGAGTACTAGCAATCTTACTTAGACTTTGTTGATAATAAGTTAAATTTCAATTGTTTGTGACTAAGAACATAGGTTGTTAAGTTTCAAGAGAATTCATTGTTTGAACCATAACATGTGAATTGGTTATTACATTAACATGAGAAGTTTTATGAGAAAGAGTTGTTGTTATGATGCTAGGAAAAGTGATTGAAATTATCATTGATCAAACATATGCACTATGCTAGCATTCACACTTCATAAATTATTTCTTTTATCATTCACCTACTCGAGGACGAGTAGGAATTAAGCTTGGGGATGCTGATACGTCTCCAACATATCTATAATTTATGAAGTATTCATGCCATGTTTACAACAATTCTACATGGTTTTGGTATGATTTGAATGGAACTAACCCGGACTGACGTTGTTTTAGGCAGAACTATCGTGGTGTTGTTTTTTGTGCAGAAATAAAAGTTCTCCAAATAAATGAAACTTTTTGACGATTTTATTGGAACAAAAGAGGCACTAGAAACTTCGTGGGAGGACCAGAAGGTGAACCCGGTGGGCACGACCCACCGGGGCGCCAGGTGCCTTGCCCATGTGTTGGTGGGTTGTGGGCCCCACGAAGCCCATCTTCACGTGATACCAATGCCAAAAGTCCTATAAATATTGAAACCCCCAGAAATAATCCTAGATCAGAAGTTCTGCCACGGCAAGCCTCTGTAGCCACGAAAATCAATTGGGAGCCCATTCTGGCACCTTGCCGGAGGGGGCATGTTGGGGAGCGTAGCAGAAATTCAAAATTTTCCTACGTGTCACCAAGATCTATCTATGGAGAAACCAGCAACGAGGGGAAGGAGAGTGCATCTACATACCCTTGTAGATTGCTAAGCGAAGCGCTCAAGAGAACGGGGTTGAAGGAGTCGTACTGTCGTGATCCAAATCACCGGAGATCCTAGTGCCGAACAGACGGTACCTCCGCGCTCAACACACGTACAGCCGGTGACGTCTCCCATGCCTTGATCTAGCAAGGAGAGAGGAGAGGTTGAGGAAAACTCCATCCAGCAGAGCACAACGGCGTGGTGGTGATGGAGGAGTGTGGCAATCTGCGCAGGCTTCGCCAAGCACCGGGAGAGGAGGAGGAGAGAGGTAGGGCTGCGCCAGGAGAGGTGAAACTCATGTGTTGGCAGCCCCAAAACCCTCAAGTATATATAGGGGAGAGGAGGGCTGCGCCCCACCTAGGGTTCCACCCCTAGGGGCGCGGCCAGCCCAAACCCATCTAGGGTGCGCCAAGGGGGAGAGGGAAACTTGCCCCCCAAGTTAGGTGGGTGCGCCCCCTCCCCCAAACCCTAGGCACCTTGGGCCCTTGTGGGGGGCGCACCAGCCCACCTGGGGCTAGTCCCCTCCCACACTTGGCCCATGCAGCCCTCCGGGGATGGTGGCCCCACATGGTGGACCCCCGGGACCCTCCCGGTGGTCCCGGTACGTTACCGATAAAACCCGAAACTTTTCCGGTGACCAAAACAGGACTTCCCATATATAAATCTTTACCTCCGGACCATTCACGAACTCCTCGTGACGTCCAGGATCTCATCCGAGACTCCGAACAAAATTCGGTAACCACATACAAGTCATCGAACCTTAAGTGTGTAGACCCTACGGGTTCGGGAGACATGTAGACATGACCGAGACGTTCTCCGGTCAATAACCTACAGCGGGATCTGGATACCCATGTTGGCTCCCACATGTTCCACGATGATCTCATCGGATGAACCACGATGTCAAGGACTCAATCAATCCCGTATACAATTCCCTTTGTCTAGCGGTATAGTACTTGCCCGAGATTCGATCGTCGGTATACCGATACCTTGTTCAATCTTGTTACCGGCAAGTCTCTTTACTCGTTCCGTAACACATCATCCCGTGATCAACCCCTTGGTCACATTGTGCACATTATGATGATGTCCTACCGAGTGGGCCCAGAGATACCTCTCCGTTTACCGGAGTGACAAATCCCAGTATTGATTCGTGCCAACCCAACAAACACTTTCGGAGATACCTATAGTGCACCTTTATAGCCACCCAGTTACGTTGTGACGTTTGGTACACCCAAAGCATTCCTACGGTATCTGGGAGTTGCACAATCCCATGGTCTAAGGAAATGATACTTGACATTAGAAAAGCTTTAGCATACAAACTACGATCTTTGTGCTAGGCTTAGGATTGGGTTTTGTCCATCACATCATTATCCTAATGATGCACTACTAGGAAAAGGGCTATAGATAGGATTGATTCTAATGGCGCACCGTGGAAGCAGTGCGCCACTACTATATACTAATGGCGCACCTGTTTGCGATACACCATTAGTGTGGAAGACACTAATGGCGCACCGTAAACAGGGTGCGCCACTATTATGAATTATTTTTTTTCCATTTTCCCATACATACTAATGGCGCATCTGGTCCATAATGCGCCATTACTATCTATAACTAATGGGGCACCAAGCAGCAAAGGCGCCATTATGTAAATTTTGTTTTATTCTTTTTTTGCAAAACTACTAATGGCGATCGTCATGCAAAGGCGCCATTACTAGTTTAAACTAGTAATGGCGCACTCAGAGGAGATGCGCCATTAGTATATATACTTATTATTTTTACTTTTTGCAAAAATATTAATGGTGCACCGTCTCACGATGCGCTTATTAGTAATCAGGTTACTAATGGCGCATTTTCCACTGATGCGCCATTAGTAACCTGGGACCAACAAGATATTTTGGACAGCCCACACCTACCCTCTCACTTTCCCCACTTCATTCCATCCACCTCCTTCTCCAAGCTTTCGGCCATCTCCTCCTCCTCACCTCATTTCCATCATAGATTCAACAAAATTAAGTGGTCAAATTACCTTTTTTTGATAGGTAAGTAAGGGAAAGCTATCTTCATGATATAGATCTACTTTTTTTCTCCCTAGCTTGCTCCAACAACGTGCACATGCACTTTTTGTGGCCTAGCTAGATCTATGTATGTTTGTGGTGTTGCATGTGTTTGTGGTGTTGCATATATGTTTGTGTTTGAAGGTAACGGTATTTGAAATATGCGATAGTTGCCAATATTTTGCCGGAATGTTTTGATTCATTTCCGTTTCGGCGAGAATTTTGGCACTATGCATTCTTTTTGGTCCTATTTTTAGGGAAGGTCATGCCAAATTTTTCTTGGTTCTAACATATCGTTTTGCTCTACCCCGCAGGCAACCATGGTCCGCACGATGACTGAAGGCATCGTGAATAGGTTTTTGAGCTCCGCGAAGGCCGAGATGCTTCAAAAGAACGAGACGGAGATAAGATGTCCATGTCAAAGATGCAAGTCAAGAGCCTTATTGCGGATCGGATTCCGGCAGGTGCGGGACCACCGCTCTTGCGTGGTTTCATGGATGGCTATCGGTGGCAAGGTGATGAAGATGACTATCAAGTCGCCCATGGCGGGCCGGGCAAGAAATGAGGAACGGCAACAAGACAAGTACCACCGCGGCGAGGGCGGGCGAGAAGACGAAGAATCTCCGTGACATGATCACGACGGTGATCTTCAGTACGATCATCATGTAGAAGATGTCGACATGATGATGAGGAAGATCAAGACGAAGGGCATGATCATGAAGATAAAGATGCCGGAGCAGACGACGATGGAGGCTGGGTGCAGGACCTCATATTCAAGAGTGCTTCTCAAGCGGACGGATAACGCAAGAGCCGCCGCCGAGAGAAAGCTAAGCTGGATCAACCGGAGATAGACGCGTTACTCCATTGTATGAAGGATGCAGCCCGAGGATACCCACCGAAAGTAATGCTCATGGCTCGAGATGAAGGTAAAACACAAAATGACCGACGATGCTTCGACGAGAACATGTCATTTCGCACGAACGCCTTCCCAAGGGGAACAAGTGCCCACCAGTTCGAGGAGGCGAAGAAAATCGTGTGTCCTCTGGATTTACCGCACGTGAAATACCATGTGTGCATGAACAATTGCATCATTTATCGAGACGAGCACGCTGAGTCTACCATATGTCCGGTGCGCGCCACTCGATACAAGAAGAGGAAGAAAGCTCCTCGAAAATCGGTGTGGTACTTTCCGATCACTCCTCGTCATAGCGGTATTTTGCGGACCCTAAGGTAGCAAAGCTCCTACGCTGGCACGCGGATAGGGAGGAGAAGAAGCGAGAAGATGACGAAATGATCCGGAGATAGATAAAAAGACAAGATGCTGAGTCACCCTAAGGATGCGAGCCGTGGCAAGCGTTGAACTTCGAATACCGAATTTGGGAACGATCCAAGGAACATCGTGGCCGGGCGCGAGCACCGATGGAGTCAATCCGCTTGGCAGCCAGAGAAGCACACATAGCACCGCCTGTGTTTGTGTGGATGTACAACCTTCCCCTGGTTGTGCATGAAGAGGAAGTACATTCACATGAGTATGCTAATTGAAGGGCCAAAACAACCAGGAACGACATCAATCAGACCTGGGGCTGCTGAAAGAGGAGCTTGACACGCTGTGGAAAACGCCGCCAATACGTGGACGCCGCAGAAAGAATATTTCCCTATGAGAGCCGTGATCTTGCTCACGACGGCACGACTATCTCGGTTACGGATATCTCGGGCAGGGTAGTCCACGGATTTTTCGGATGCGTAAGGTGCATGGATGACACAACGACGCCAGCTAGATAGAGATCCGGGTCTTGAAAACCATGTTCATGGGACATCGAAGGTGGCTTCGCGACGATGACCCGTGGAGGAAACGCAAGGATCTGTTTGATGGTGAAACCGAACTCGAAAACGCCCTGTACGAGGAGCGGCGAGGAAATAGACAAGCTGTTGAAAATTGGAAAGACGCCCACCGCCGAAAGAAGCGAAGGCGCCAGAGCCGCTGCCAAGGTATGGAAAACGAGGTCTGTTTTCGACTTGCCGATCGAAGATCCACCGTGCCTCACAGCCTTGATGTCATGCATATCACGAAGAACGTGTGCGAGAGTCCGCTTGGTACCGATCAACATGCCGAGAGGACCAAAGATGGGCCGAAAGCAAGGGCGACTTGAAATCAATGGGCATCGTGCAGGAGCTTCACGCTAATGATGATGATGATGATGATGATGAGGCGAAGCAGACACGGAAAGTCGTTGTAAAGGCAAAAGGCCAAGAAGACCGGAAATGACTACCCTCCCGTGCTTCACTCTAAGTCGAGGAGATCGAGCAGTTTTTCACCGCCTCCTAGGAGTAAAACTTCCTTATGGTTACGCTGGGAAGATAAGCAGATACCTTGACCCAATGAAGCGAAGTTCAGCGGGATGAAGTATCACGGTATCACGCGGTCGATGACGCAGATACTTCCGGTTGTAATCCGTGGGATCATGGACGCGACGTCCGTGAAATGCTATTTGGCCTATGCAACTTTTTTCGACGCCATCTCTCGGAAGTCGATTGGCGTGAGGCAACTCGAAGGCTACAGAAGATATCATGGTGATACTATGCGAACTTGAGATGTACTTCCGCCCGCATTCTTCGACGTTATGGTGCATCCGCTGGTCCATATAGTGGAGGATATCATCCAACTCGGGCCGACATTCCCGCACAAAGATGATGCCGCTCGAAAGGATGAATGGTGTCATCAAAGGATACGTTCGCAACATGTCACGCCCGAGGGAAGCATAGCCAGGGCTTTTCGATCAAGAGTGCATCTCCTCATCGCATCGAATTATCTAGGCATCGAGAACCCCGCTGGTCCGCCCGTCAACAGCACCTCGGCAGGCTCGCTGGATGGGGTCACCATGAGGGTCGCGCAAATGCATGTCAACTTCGAGGGTCGACTCACGACTTTGAAAGAGCAAACCTAGTCGCGCTACAACACATAGACGTGGTCGATCCTTGGGTGGTAGAGCACAAAACCTTTATTAAGAAGACGACAATGACCGAGGCCAACAGAGGACGGACGGAGATATACTCAAAGAGCACAACTCATGTTTCACGCGTTGGTTCAAGCGAAGCTTCGTCGTGCCCTTTACATGAGGATTCTTCCGCGAAGAACAACTCATATTCGCCTTTGTCACGGCGCCGAGCACAACTCGATGACCTATGAGGCGCACGATATCAACGGCTACACATTCGACAAGGACATGAAGAGCGATGGTTATCGTAACTCCGGGTAACGATGGAATCCTACACCGTAACGACAAGGACAGATACTACGGAAGGATCGAGGAGATCTGGGAGCTGAGCTGTTGGAGAGAAGGTCCCGATGTTCCGTGTCGATGGGCCAAAACGCTATAAAAGAAGACCGTATTTCACCACCATGGTTATACCCGGCCAAATCCAAGATCATGGCGCAAACGTCACCACGAAAAATGAGCCATGGGTACTGGCTTCCCAAGTGGACCAATGCTTTTCATTACCGACCCGCCAAAGCCCTACCGTGTTGTCGTGAGGAGAGGCAAAAGGAAGATCATCGGAATGGATGGAGTAGCCAATGAGCAAGACTTGACAAGTACGGTGACCAAGATCGAACATGACGACGACGATGAAGTAGCAGCACACACCACAAGAAGAAGCGGGACCACCCTACCTAAAGGACGTCTGCTCCATAGAAGAACTCCGCTTATAAAAAGAAGGGCAAGAAGATTGTGAACAGATAGCAAGCTAAGACCGATTGTATTTAAATCGTAGTCTTCATTTCTCGATTGTATTTCATGGGCACTTTTGATATCATGAATATTTTTAAATTTCATGGGCACTTTTTGAATTCATGAGGACACTTGATCTCGATCCCCCTCCATCTCGATCTCGATCCTCCATCTCGATCGCACCAAGACCTCCCCGCTTAGCTCCACCCATCGCAACCCTCCCCGCTCCACTTGCCGAGCACCCGCCCCCAAGACCAAGACTTTTGAACATATTTTTAAATTTTTTACTATTTTATAAAAAATATTACTGTTATAATTTAAACAAGTTTGAACATATTTAAACACAAATAAATATAAAAACAGCATTTAAAATGCATAAAAATATTACTGTTATGATTTAAACAAGTTTGAACATATTTAAACACAAATAAATATAAAAACACCATTTAAAATGCATAAAAAATATTGGGGATCCAGGAATCGAACATAGGACCTCCTCGTGTGTGTGCTGCGTCTTGACTACCGGGCTAGTGGGTGGGTTACATTGTAGATAGGGTTGGGCTGTAGATATGGCTCTTGGGCTAGATTAAAACAAAATTTAATGGCACACCGAGGGGTGGTGCGCCATTAGAACAGTCAGACTATATGGCGCACCGGCGTGTGGTGCGCCATTAGAAAGATTCCTCCACCTATTCCCTCCGCCTCTCTCCTCCTCGCCAGATCCTCCCCCACTCGACCTAACTTTGCCCCGCCGCTGTCAGCCTCGACGCCAACCGCTCTTCGGAGCTTCAACGCCGGCGTCTTCCTCGATCCGCACGGGTGCGGGATTTACGATCATGGCCGCCGGCCTTCCCACGGCCAATCGAGGCATCCTTCGACGATGCCGCCGCCGCCGACCGACCCCAACCCCGACTCGACCCCTTGGCGCGCCGGGCGCGCCTGCCTGTACCTCTCCTCCTTCCTCCGTCCTCCCTCTCCATCCTTCCTCCCTCCCCAACCTATGCATGGTGAAGATGAGTTCATTGAGTAGGCGGGAAGTTGCTGCTTCCAAATGCTTTTTCCTTTCTTGCTTAAACTACCACTTAATGGTTTGTCGCAATTGCTTCATGGAAGAATCTAAACTGCTTACATGGCAAGTGTGTGATACAACTCTTCAGAGGCTATAAGCATGCAAGTTCTCAACCTCTGGACATTGTTCGCTTGCAAATGCATCCAAGTAGATTGAGATTTCATTTCGCTTCCTTGTGCTCTATGTAGAATGCTTCTAAATTTCTGTTTTGTCCAACTGCAGTTTCTTGAATTAACTTGCTATGCATTAGGTTGGTCTCACCCTCGGATCGATGTTGGTAATGATATGTATGTGCTATTAGATGCTGGTATTGTTCTAGTTTTAGTTGTGATGGTTTGCTTGTGGGTTTGTTTGACTGTGTGTTTTAGTTCATGTTTCCATGTACAGATGTTTTAGTTAGTCAACTGAATCCAGTTTGAGATGTTCTGTTTCTGATGGAGTGTCAAAGCAGATGGAGTGTCAAAGCAGTAGAGTTTTCAAAACTAGATCATTTTACTAGCCATTTAGTGACAAGTTTCCTGGGAGTTGTCGACCCTTCTGCCTTGAGTTGTTGCTAGCCTAGAAGTAAGTCTCCTCATGGTTTTACTGGATCATTGAATTATCCCCGAGAGTAAAAGGGCATAAAGCTCTCTAGCTGATTGACTATGCGTGTTCTGTTATAGCTATTTCAGCAAATTGATGTCATCCACTATTAGCAATGTTGCAATAAGGGAACATATATATCATTAGTAAGGTTAAAAGGAAGTGATCCATCTCAGAACTGGTGTTTATTAGTCTTTTGAGTGAGTTATCTGATCCGCTCCTTGTGGTGGTGGTTGTTTAGATGGGCAAGAAGAAACCATGCTTGATTTGGGGACTGAACTTATGCTTATGTATGCCATCGAAGCAGTTCAAATCATTATTCTCTCTTTTCCTTGCAGGTTTGGGCAACTTGAGTCGGTTGATCTTGAATCCAGTGAGCCTTCACTTAGAGCTGGTACTCATCCATGTAACTCTTCACATTTCCATGTAGGATGGTTGCCTATCACTTACTAGTGTGCTAGTGCCCCTTAGTCCAAAGACTAATAGCTATGACAAAATATAATTCCTTGTAGTGTTTAAGTATAACAAAATTCAGAGAAATGCATGCAGAAGCTAGATCAGTACCAGCTAGCTAGCTAGCTAGCTAGTAGTAGTACTACTGCTACTGTTCTTTCCTTTCTTTTTCTCTCTGCTCATAATTTTTTTAAGATTTATCTGTTCATACGATGATATACTAATAATTATAAAGAAAATCTTGGACACCCATGGATTCAAGAGTTAGCTAGCTAGATGATAAGAGGGATGCATGAGAAGCTAGCTACACCGCCATGAACTTTGTTTTTCCTTTTGACAAACACACTTGTTAACATCAGAATTAAAATGCAACATAGAACAAGATATATAGATAGCTGAAAGAAAGAGGTGTGCTTTGAAAGAAAAATGTGCACCGCAAGTGAGACTTGACATGTGCCAAGCTAGTAAACAAAATCAGATATGTACATACTCTCATAAGGTTCTAAGAGATTTTGTAATAAGCTTGATGTTCCTTGTCGCTGACTTATCACCATTAAATGAGACCTCTGAGCCATGATCTGTAAAAATACATTTGTCATTCTTTCTGTGTTTGTACAGACTTGCTAAACTATTGATGATTTTTTGTTGGGAGACATATTATATCTGGAATGGAAGCTCACATAAGTTGAGCTGATTTTTGTCCATATGAAAGCAGAGGACCATATGGTCTGTGGCTGGGTTTTGTCTCCGACCATCGTGTCGTGATGAATTTGCAGGTACCCCGAGAGGCCCTTGAGTTTGCCGGAATGTCGATTAACTTCCGCTCCTAAGCAAATTTGGGTACTCCATATGTCCTATTTTCAGCAAAGGTCATGCTGAAATTTTTCGTGAATTTTAGCATGACTTTGCTAAAAATAGGACATATGGGGTACTTTGCGACTAATGCATGGGCGGGCTATCTTAGTACTTAGTTAAGTAGGATCAACTCGCCTCGCCATTCTTGCTGCATTAAATCATAGGTGGCAATAGAGCCAAGTGATTAGGCCCAACTTAGAATTATCCTTAGCACCGATAAACCCTAGATGATAAACCCAACATAGGTGGCAATAGAGCCAAGATTAGGCCCAACCTAGGGTGCCTCGGCATCGATAAACCCTAAATGATGAAAACTTAACTTGGCTGCCCCGGATGCCTCGGTGTCGATGAGAACCTAAATGATGAAAGCGGCTTTTAGGGTGCCTCGGTGTCGACAAACCCTAAATCATGAGACCATGATCTTGTTCCTTGACAATAACCATCTTTTTGACCAAACTTTTTTCCTATTTAGAGAGAAACATGGCCCACAACGATGAGGCCGGTGGTTCGGGCGGCAAGCAATTCTGGGAGCTGTCCCAAGAGATGGAGGAACAACCTCACCGCTATGATGACGCCGCGGCTGACCTCACCGCTAGTGGCGTCGGGGATGACACCACTGATGGTGCCGCCGAGGATGCCACCACTGATGATGGCGGCGCACACACAGATGGTGGCGGCGCACACACAGATGGCAGCCAACCGAAGAAGCAAAGGAAGGATCGGCGCCAATGCGCCCGCACCGTCAAGGAGGAATTACTCAAGTGGACTCGACGGAATCCAACGGAGCCCAAACATATAGTCAAGGGTTTTCGGTTCATCTCGGGTGCATTCTCCGAGCACCGCCTCGATCAACACCGAGAACCTTAGGCATAAGGACCGAGGGAATTTGCGCAACCTCCTCTTCACAAAGCTGCACGAACGATACAAGTTCCTCGCCGAATTTGAAAACACACGCCTCGTGGAATAGTGAACAGTGCCGCCCTCACGAAGATGAGCACGGCCCTGTCTACTTGGAGAAGCGCGGTGAAGAGAATGATTGATAAAGGTGATAGTTATGACAAGATCAAGGCGAAATATCCTTTGATGAGCGAAGATGAGTACAAGGAGTTCAAGATCAAGTGCCAGAGCCCCGCAACATCCGAATCAAGTCAGTGGGGGAAAGAAATGCGGGAGTTGAACTTAGGGGAACACAAACTCGGTCCCGGCGGTTATAGAGTGGCGGAGCCTATATGGGACAAGGAGGACGCGGAGCGTGCCGAGCAAGGCCTACCGCCCGCTTCAAGAAATACAGCGGTGACAAGCGGACCAGAACTATGTCGTGGCCCGGTACAAGGAGGACCCGATAACAAAGGAGCTTACCACGGATCCGAAGACCAGGGCGCTTGAGCTTGTTCTAGTAAGGAATACACCCCCGCGTAATTAGCTCCATATGGTTGCACTCTAATTAATCCCCAATATTTCTAAATGGTTCATGTTCCTTTCGCAGGACAATGAAAGCAGTAGCGCGGGGTCGTCTAAGAGCTCCCCATTCGACACCCCTTTAAATAGGGCGTTGAACGTAATGAAAAAGAAGGATTAGATCAATAAGCCGACGTCAGCTGGTCGTGTGGCCGGCAAAGGCTTGTCCACAAAATGGGGGTCATACTATACCGCTGGTGTGCGGAAGGAGAAAAAGACCAGCTCGGAAAGCCAGACGCGCGAGGTTGAAGAACTCAAGGCACAAGTGGCGCGGATTCCGGAGCTTGTCCATGAGCAAGTGCAACAACTTGGAACGACGCTCAACGCCATGGTGCCTACGTTGATTCATGGGCTGACGACGTGGATTGCGGGCGGCCAAAAGGGGCCTCCCCCGGTTCCCAGCTTCACGGCCAGCAACTCGCACAGCGCGGTGGCGGAACCATTGGTGTCTCCGGCGGCGGCGCCATTGGTGTCTCCGGCGGCGGCGCCATTGGTGTCTCCGGCGGCGGCACCATTGGTGTCTCCGGCGGCGGCGCCATTGGTGTCTCCGGTGGAGGCGGTATTCGTGTCTCCGCACCGCACGGCATTGAGCTTAATGCACCGGGTGTACGCCGACCGCACTCGCCAAAGAAGCGCCCCCTCCGTCGGTTACCGCCCGCCGTTGGCGGTGCCTCGACATTAGCCGAGCTCGACGGCATCATGGTAAATAAGCCTCTCTACCGATGACTTCATCTCCTTGTTTTTACGGGCATCCTCGACGCCCTATACATGTTTTCGCAGGGCACCGCCGACGTTCCTTGCACTCTTCGCACCTCGTGGGCGCCGAGTTGGTCGATGTCGCCAAGGGCAGAATCGCTCAACCGGCAACCCCATGTTCCACGGTAATCCGATGCCAACCACAATGTATAGGGTTGAAGTGGTCCGGTGCTGCCAGCTGCGACGAGCTGTTACCTTCGATTTGACCATTGGGCCGGCGAAGAAGATGAGATGACCCTCGGACTCGCAGAACGGCCCTCGCTATGGACGAAGAGCAGATTCGCTTGGGGCGGGGACACCACCCCACGAACAAGACCGCCACCGTCGTCGGGCGCCAAGCCATGGCAAGAACGCCGCAACGCTACCGGACCTGCCGGACATCCCTATGGCATAGGATCCGGACAGCCCTATGGCACAGGATCCAGACGGCGATGACAATGACGACGGTACATTTACCAAAGTTGATAAGTACTTTGCCGAACATGGGTATGCTGACGAGTTCTGCGGGCCTCTTTCTCAAGAACCCAACCAAGACCACCGCGATCTAGCTGGTATGGCGGAGAAATCCAATTGCAACAAGCGCCGCTCGGTGTTTCAGCTCAGACACGCCCAGCTCCGCCACCGAGCCTCGAGATAATCGAGGCGCGAATATTATCAGCCCCAACACGCTGAAGAAGGCGGTCGTGAGCGTAACTCGGTCCCATTACAGAGATCAAGAAGAAGGGCCGAAACGAAGACTAACAAGGGCGCGGTGCGAGCCAGCCGCACCGAAGTTCAATCTGTGCTCGGGACGGGCCACCTTCACCTAAGGATATCTCGAGGAGGGTGCATGTGGCGGTAGGGCGATGCTACCGCCAAATATGCTGAATGCTGCAACCGGTGCTATGCGGAGTCTGCACGACGTTGTTCTAATTTTGGAGAAGCGGCATCTCGTAGAGAAGGATGTGGCATACCCGGTTTTCGTGGCTAAGGTGCCGAGAGCAAGGGCTTTGTGGATGGCGACATCGGGGTATGATCGCCCTGCGGTTTGATGACATCTTTGCTATGTTTAACCTTCATCCGTTGCACTACACCTTCGTTCGGCTGTTTTACTGAGCATGCAGATGCGGATCATTAGAGACAATACCCGGACATCGTGATAGTCGACCCTTCTACATGCGTGCCAAGCACTTGAGCAGCGCTGGAACCGCCAAGTTGCGAGTTCACACCTCGAATGCGCTATTCGCAAACGCAGATAAGGATAACTTCCTTGTGCCTTACTTTCCCGAGTAAGTCATCCCTTAACCGCCCGTAACATATGATTTCTTAGATTTCGATCGTTCTTTTTTGTAACATTCCGTGTTCTATGCAAAGGACACATTGCACACTCATCCTCTTAAGCCGAAATATTCCATGGCCACGATTTCGACCCAACCGTAACTCCATGATAGACTACACAAATGTGAAGAAAGTTCTTGATGATGTTCTCCTGCCACGCCTAACTGGAGGCACCTTCACGTGCCAGTTCGTAAGTACGGCAAGCACATCTTCTCACACAATACGAAGTTCGCTGCGTCAAGCAGCCGCGGGTGTCGAAGGATGCCTACTACGCCCTCCATCACATGCGGGCGATCGTAAGGGACCATCATCACCTTCTGCTACCAGATAATCTCAAAGATTGGGCCGCGAGCTTGTCGGCAGTCCAGGACGCGGACCTCAGACAAGAATTCTTTCGGATCCAGTCGGAGTTTGCGGACATCATCCATCAAGATGTCCTTCATACCGCGGGGCAGTTCTTCCTCAGATATCAACCGTCCAACGGTGAGATAGATGAAACGCTACAAATGCAGGGTGACAACGACCGTGATTTCATGACCATCACGACAAACGGCGGCTTCACCCACGCTCCTGTCCGATGAGTTGAGTCGAAAGTAGTGATGTGTAGTTCTGAAACATTGATTGGCTCATGTTGTAATTAAACTTTAATGAATTTGTATCTCTCTTTGGTTTGGATGGTTGTTCAACTTAGATGTAATCGATGCTATTTATTAGTAGGACCATGAATCGTGCTATTAATGTCTTGCTTTTCTCTTCCGATCCTTTTGTTGCATACTTACACATTGCTTATGTATTGTCTGTTGTTTGGCTTGTGCATAGAGATGCCGTCGTATGTCGTGGTACAAGGGTAAGGTTCCTGAGTCTACGATGGTGGGAGGAGTGTCGGAGATGTGTTCACCGCTTCAGCGGTATAGATTACAAGGGTACACCACTAGGGCGGAGGCCGAATCTAGATACGCCCGCTATCTAGCGGAGAGAGGAGGGAGCGTTGAGGAACCGGATGAAGACCAGTTTCATCGCGATGATGCTCATCGTGATGACCACAGCTCTCTTCTATGTGATGGTAGTTTAGATGATCGATATCGACTTGTAATGTGAAGGCAAACTCGATACTCGCGGTCTTGAGACTTGTAATGTTTTATCTTTGTCGGTCTTTTGAATCGGAGACTAATATGATGAATTGTATTCGGAGACTAATCTTCTATTGTATTTGATGAATCTGATGTTGCTGTGTGTCTGCTGTATATATTCTATGCAATAATATATTTTGTAACCTGTGCAAAAATCGAAAAGCAAAAAATAAAACCTAATATTCATACTAATGGCGCACCACACAAGACACTAATGGCGACCGTGATCATCACACTAATGGCGCATTAGCTGCTGGTGCGCCATTAGAATGCCAAAGCAAATTTGTACATATGGCCCCGGGAGGCATTCTAATGGCGCATCGCAGTTATACTAATGGCAAGATTACGCGCGCCATTAGAACACCAGATACTAATGGCGCGATGAAGAGTGCGCCATTAGAATTTAATTCTAATGGCGTGATGCCAGTGGCGCACCAGTAGTGCGCCATTAGAAGGCAAATTCGGTGCACCACTAACATGCCTTTTCCTAGTAGTGATGTGGTCCCGTTATCAATGACATCCAATGTCCATGATCAGGAAACCGTAACCATCTATTGATCAACAAGCTAGTCAGTTAGAGGCTTACTAGGGACATGGTGTTGTCTATGTATCCACACATGTATCTGAGTTTCCTATCAATACAATTATAGCATGGATAATAAACGATTATCATGAACAAGGAAATATAGTAATTATAACTAATTCATTATTGCCTCTAGGGCATATTTCCAACAGTCTCCCACTTGCACTAGAGTCAATAATCTAGTTCACATCGCCATGTGATTAACACTCACATGTCACATCGTCATGTGACCAACACCCACGAGTTTACTAGTGTCACTAAACTAGTTCACATCATCATGTGATTAAGACTCAATGAGTTCTGGGGTTTGATCATGTTTTGCTTGTAAGAGAGGTTTTAGTCAACGGGTCTGCAACATTCAGATCCGTATGTACTTTGCAAATATCTAGGTCATATTGTAAATGCTGCTTCCACGCTCCACTTGGAGCTATTCCAAATGGTTGCTCCACTATATGTATCCGGTTTGCTACTCAGAGTCACTCGGATAGGTGTTAAAGCTTGCATCGACGTAACCCTTTACGCCGAACTCTTTATCACCTCCATAATAGAGAAACATGTCCTTATTTACTCCAAGGACAATTTTAACCGCTATCCAATGATCCATTCCTGGATCATTCTTGTACCCCTTGACTGACTCATGGCAAGGCACACTTCCGGTGCGGTACACAGCATAGCATACTATAGAGCCTACATCTGAAGCATAGGGGACGACCTTCGTCCTTTCTCTCTATTCTGCCGTGGTCGAGCTTTAAGTCTTAACTTCGTACCTTACATCTCAGGCAAGAACTCCTTCTTTGACTGATCCATCTTGAACACCTTCAAGATTATGTCAAGGTATATGCTCATTTGAAAGTACCATTAAGCGTTTTTGACCTATCCTCATAGATCTTGATGCTCAATGTTCAAGCAGCTTAATCCAGGTTTTCTATTGAAAAACACCTTTCAAACAACCCTATATGCTTTCCAGAAACTCTACAACATTTCTGATCAACAATATGTTAGCAACATATACTCATCAGAAATTCTATAGTGCTCCCACTCACTTCTTTGGAAATACAAGTTTATCATAAACTTTGTATAAACCCAAATCTTTGATCATCTCATCAAAGCGCACATTCCAACTCTGAGATGCTTACTCCAGTCCTTAGAAGGATCGCTGGAGCTAGCATACCTTTCAGCATCCTTAGGATCAACAAAACCTTTCTGATTGTATCACATACAACCTTTCCTTACAAAAACTGGTAAGGAAACTCATTTTGACATCCATCTGCCAGATTTCATAAATGCAGCTAATGCTAACATGATTCCGACGGACTTAAGCATCGCTACGGATGAGAAAATCTCATCGTAGTCAACTCCTTGAACTTGTGAAAAACTCTTTGTCACAAGTCGAGCTTCATAGATGGTGACATTACCATCCACGTCCGTCTTCTTCTTAAAGATCCATTTATCTCAATGGCTTGCCGATCATCGGGCAAGTCCACCAAAGTCCATGCTTTGTTCTGATACATGGATCCTATCTCGGATTTCATGGCTTCCAACCATTTGTCGGAATTTGGGCCCACCATTGCTTCTCCATAGCTCGTAGGTTCATTGTTGGCTAACAACATGACCTCTAAGACAGGATTGCGTACCACTCTGAAGTAGTACGCATCCTTGTCACCCTACGAGGTATGGTAGTGACTTGATCCGAAGTTTCATGATAAGCTTCTACTTCAATTGGTGTGGGTGCCACAGGAACAACTTCCTGTGCCCTGCTACACACTAGTTGTAGTGACGGTTCAATAACCATATCAAGTCTCCACCATCCTCCCACTCAACTTTCCGAGACAAACTTTTCCTCGAGAAAGGACCCAATTCAAGAAACAATCCCTATTGCTTTCGGATCTGAATTAGGAGGTATACCCAACTGTTTTGGGTGTCCTATGAAGATGCATTTTATCCGCTTTGGGTTCAAGCTTATCAACCTGAAACTTTTTCATATAAGCATCGCAGCCCCAAACTTTTAAGAAACGACAACTTAGGTTTCTCCAAACCATAGTTCAAACGGTGTCGTCTCAACGGAATTATGTGGTGACCTATTAAAGTGAGTGCGGTTGTCTCTAATGCCTAACCCATGAACGATAGTGGTAGTTTGATAAGAGACATCATGGTACGCACCATATATATCCAATAGGGTGCAACTATGATGTTCGGACACACCATCACACTATGGTGTTCCAGGCGGTACTAATTTTTAAACATTTCCACAATGTCTTAATTGCGTGCCAAAGCTCGTAACTCAGATACTCATCTCTATGATCATATCATAGACATTTTATCCTCTTGTCACAATGATCTTCAACTTCACTATGAAATTACTTGAACCATTCAATAATTCAGACTTGTGTTTCATCAAGTAAATATACTCAACATCTACTCGAATCATCTGTGAAGTAAGAACATAACGATATTCATCAGATGCCTCAAAGACTCATTGGACTGCACACATCAAAATGTGTTACTTCCAATAAGTTGCTATCTTGTTCCATCTTACTGAAAACGAGGCTTTTCAGTCATCTTGCCCATGTGGTAAGATTTGCATATCTCAAGTGATTCAAAATCAAGTGAGTCCAAACGATCCATCTGCATGGAGTTTCTTCATGCGTATACACCAATAGACATGGTTCGCATGTCTCAAACTATTCAAAAACGAGTGAGTCCAAAGATCCATCAACATGGAGCTTCTTCATGCGTTTTACACCAATATGACTTACATGGCAGTGCCACAAGTAAGTGGTAATATCATTACTATCTTATCTCTTGGCATGAAAATGTGTATCACTATGATCGAGATTCAATAAACCATTCCTTTAGGTGCAAGACCATTGAAGGTATTATTCAAATAAATAGAGTAACCATTATTCTCCTTAAATGAATAACTGTATTGCGATAGACATAATCCAATCATTTCTATGCTCAACGCAAACACAAAATTACAATTATTTATGTTTAACACCAATCTCGATGGTAGAGGGAGCATGCGATGCTTGATCACATCAACCTTGGAAACACTTCCAACACATATCGTCAGCTCACCTTTAGCTAGTTTCCGTTAATTCCGTAGCTCTTTTATTTCGAGTTACTAACACTTAGCAACCGAACCGGTATCTTAATACCCTGGTACTACTAGGAGTACTAGTAAAGTACACATTAACATAATGTATATCTAATATACATCTATCGACCTTGCCAACCTTCTCATCTACCAAGTATCTAGGGTAATTCTGCTCCAGTGGTTGTTCCCCTTATTACAGAAGCACTTAGTCTCGGGTTTGGGTTCAACCTTGGGTTTCTTCACTAGAGCAGCAGCTGATTTGCCGTTTCATGAAGTATCCCTTCTTGCCCTTGCCCTTCTTGAAACTAGTGGTTTCACCAACCATCAACAATTGATGCTCCTTCTTGATTTCTACTTTTGTGGTGTCAAACACCGCGAATACCTCAAGGATCATCATATCTATCCCTGATATGTTATAGTTCATCACGAAGCTCTAGTAGCTTGGTGGCAATGACTTTGGAGAAACATTACTATCTCTGGAAGATCAACTCCCACTCGATTCAAGTGATTGTCGTATTCAGACAATCTGAGCACAAGCTCAGCGATTGAGCTTTTCTCCCTTAGTTTGCAGGCTAAGAAAATCGTCGGAGGTCTCATACCTCTTGACGTGGGCACGAGCCTGAAATCCAAATTTCAGCCCTCGAAACATCTCATATGTTCCGCGACGTTTCGAAAACTTCTTTGGTGCCTCAACTCTAAACCGTTTAACTGAACTATCACGTAGTTATCAAAACGTGTATGTCCCATGTTCGCAACATCCATAGACGTCGTTTGGGGTTCAACACACTAAGCGGTGCATTAAGGACATAAGCTTTCTATTGTCCGCATAATCGCTATTGTCAACTTTCAACTATATTTTCTCTAGGAACATATCTAAATAGTGGAACTAAAGCGCGAGCTTACGACATAATTTGCAAAGATCTTTTGACTATGTTTAGGATAATTAAGTTCATCTTATGAACTCCCACTCAGATAGACATCCCTCTAGTCATCTAAGTGATTACATGATCCGAGTCAACTAGGATCATCACGTGAGATGGACTAGTCATCATCGGTGAACATCTTCATGTTGATCGTATCTACTATATGACTCATGCTCGACCTTTCGGTCTCTTGTGTTCCGAGGCCATGTCTGTACATGCTAGGCTCGTCAAGTCAACCTAAGTGTTTCGCGTGTGTAAATCTGGCTTACACCCGTTGTATGTGAATGTAAGAATCTATCACACCCGATCATCACGTGGTGCTTCGAAACGACGAACTTTCGCAACGATGCACAGTTAGGGGGAACACTTTCTTGAAACTATAATGAGGGATCATCTTATTTACTACCATTGTTCTAAGCAAATAAGATGCATAAACATGATAAACATCACATGCAATCAAAAAGTGACATGATATGGCCAATATCATTTTGCTCCTTTTGATCTCCATCTTCGGGGCTCCATGATCATCATCGTCACCGGCATGACACCATGATCACCATCATCGTGTCTCCATGAAGTTGTCTCGCCAACTTATTACTTCTACTACTATGGCTACCGGTTAGCAATAAAGTAAAGTAATTACATGGCGTTGTTCAATGACACGCAAGTCATACAATAAATAAAGACAACTCCTATGGCTCCTGCCGGTTGTCATACTCATCGACATGCAAGTCGTGATTCCTATTACAAGAACATGATCAATCTCATACATCACATATCATTCATCACATTCTTCTTGGCCATATCACATCATATCGAGTGGGAGTTCATCTACATACCCTTGTAGATCGCTAAGCGGAAGCGTTCAAGAAAACGGGGTTGAAGGAGCCATAATCGTCGTGATCCAAATCACCAGAGATCCTAGTGCCGAACGGACGGCACCTCCGCGTTCAACACACATACAGCCCAGTGACGTCTCCCATGCCTTGATCCAGCAAGGAGAGAGGGAGACGTTGAGGAAGACTCCGTCCAGCAGCAGCACAACGGCGTGGTGCTGATTGAGGAGCGTGGCAATCCTGCAGGGCTTCGCCAAGCACCGCAGGAGAGGAGGAGGGAGAGAGGTAGGGCTTCACCAGGGAGAGGTGAAACTCATGTGTTGGCAGCCCCAAAACCCTCAAGTATATATAGGGGGATAGGGAGGGCTGCTCCCCCACCTAGGGTTCCACCCCTAGGGGCGGCGGCCAGCCCAAACCCATCTAGGGTGCGGCCAAGGGGGGGAGAGGGGAAACTTGCCCCCCAAGTTAGGTGGGTGCGCCCCCTCCCCAAACCCTAGGCACCTTGGGCCCTTGTGGGGGGCGCACCAGCCCACCTGGGGCTAGTCCCCTCCCACACTTGGCCCATGCAGCCCTCCGGGGATGGTGGCCCCACTTGGTGGACCCCCGGGACCCTCCCGGTGGTCCCGGTACGTTACCGATAAAACCCGAAACTTTTCCGGTGACCAAAACAGGACTTCCCATATATAAATCTTTACCTCCAGACCATTCTGGAACTCCTCGTGACGTCCGGGGTCTCATCCAGGACTCCGAACAACATTCGGTAACCACATACAAACTTTCTTTATAACCCTAGCGTCATCGAACCTTAAGTGTGTAGACCCTACGGGTTCGGGAGACATGTAGACATGACCGAGACATTCTCCGGTCAATAACCAACAGTGGGATCTGGATACCCATGTTGGCTCCCACATGTTCCACGATGATCTCATCGGATGAACCACGATGTCAAGGACTCAATCAATCCCGTATACAATTCCCTTTGTCTAGCGGTATAGTACTTGCCCGAGATTCGATCGTCGGTATACCGATACCTTGTTCAATCTCGTTACCGGCAAGTCTCTTTACTCGTTCCGTAACACATCATCCCGTGATCAACCCCTTGGTCACATTGTGCACATTATGATGATGTCCTATCGAGTGGGCCCAGAGATACCTCTCCGTTTACCAGAGTGACAAATCCCAGTCTCGATTCGTGCCAACCCAACAAACACTTTCGGAGATACCTGTAGTGCACCTTTATAGCCACCCAGTTACGTTGTGACGTTCGGTACACCCAAAGCATCCCTACGGTATTCGGGAGTTGCACAATCTCATGGTCTAAGGAAATGATACTTGACATTAGAAAAGCTTTAGCATACGAACTACGATCTTTGTGCTAGGCTTAGGATTGGGTCTTGTCCATCACATCATTCTCCTAATGATGTGATCCCATTATCAACGACATCCAATGTCCATGGTGAGGAAACCGTAACCATCTATTGATCAACGAGCTAGTCAATTAGAGGCTTACTAGGGACATGGTGTTGTCTATGTATCCACACATGTATCTGAGTTTTCTATCAATACAATTATAGCATGGATAATAAACGATTATCATGAACAAGGAAATATAGTAATAATAACTAATTCATTATTGCCTCTAGGGCATATTTCCAATAGGGCAATCATCACCGGAGGCCATCTTTATCATCCCTATGGCCACCATGATGAGGAGGGAGTAGTCCACCCTCGGGGCTGAGGGTTTGTACCAGTAGTTGTGTGTTTAATCTCTCTCTCTCTCTCTCTCTCTCTCTCTCTCTCTCTCTCTTGTGTTCTTGACTTGGCACAATTTTGATGTATCACGAGCTTTGTTAATATAGTTGGATCATATGGTGTTTCTCCCTCTCTATCTTGTTGTGATGAATTGAGTTTTCCCCTTGGGATTTCTTATTTATCAGATTTAATACTTTCATGGATTTGAGAGCACTTGATGTATGTCTTGCTATGAATATCGTTGGTGACAATGGGGTATCATATTGATTCACTTGATATGTGTTTTGGCGTTCAACTCGCAGATTCCTGAGGTGACATTGGGGTAATCTATGCATAGGGGTTGATGCACGTTCTCGTCTTTTTTTCTCGGGTAGAAATCTTGGGGCACTCTTTGAGGTTCTTTGTGTTGGATTGAGAATTATGAATCTGAAATTGTTTGATGCATATCGTATAATCAACTAACGGATACTCGTGGTGACATTGGAGTATGTTGGTGACATTAGAGTTGGTTGACGTGTATCATATGGTGTTATTTTAGTACGAACTCTTGGATAGATCGATTGGAAAGGATAACTTGGTGTTATTTTAGTACGAACTCTTGAAAAGATTGAATGGAAAGAATAACTTTGAGGTGGTTTAGTACCCTACAAACAATTTCTTCCTATGTTCTCTGCTAAATAGGAACATTGGAGTGATTCTTCATCGCACGTTGAGGGATTGTTATGTGATCCAATTATATTAGCATTGTTGAGAGGTTGCACTAGCGAAAGTACGGACCCTAGACCTCTTTTTCAAGCATTGCAATACCGTTTGTGCTCACTTTTGTTACTTGCTACCTTGCTGTTTTTTAATATTATATTATAAAAATCACTATCTACTATCATTACTACACTTGTATCACCATCTCTTCGCCGAACTAGTGCACCTATACAATTTACCATTGTATTTGGTGTGTTGGGGACACAAGAGACTTTATTATTTGGTTGCAGGGTTGTTTGAGATAGACCATCTTCATCCTACGTCTCCCACAGATTGATAAACCTTAGATCATCCACTTGAGGGAAATTTGCTACTATCCTACAAAACTCTGCGCTTGGAGGCCAACACGAGTCTACAAGAACAAGTTGTGTAGTAGACATCAACGACATGCTCGTAATTCCACCAGGATGGCCAAACAGTGTCCGTGGAGCGTAGGACGCGCAGCTGGTGGCATTCCCATCCACGATTGCCTCTGCATCCAATGTCGCCTCCGCATCCAGCTGCGCCACATGTACGTTGCAAGCGGCGGCTTGAGCGCGGGCGGCCTCGTTGAGAGCCCGCTGCTCGGCGACAAAGACGGGGTTAGCCGCGACCATGGTTGCCACAGCCTCCTCGCTCGCGCGTACGCCGTTGATCCGCCCCTCCGCCAGCTGGTGCTGCTCGAGGCGGAACATGTTGTAGTGTTGTTCCTCCTGCGCCCGCGCTGGAACACCGACATAGGTGCAGGCGCCGATTGCTCCTCGGGCATGGCGTAGTTGAAGTGCGCCTGCGCCTGCTCCATCGTCAGGACGACATGCAATGACGCGGGCTCCAGTGCGGAGTCGTCGTTGGAGCCAGTCTCCATCGTGGGCTCATTGTCATAGACCCCCCGGGGGGGGGGGGGGCAGGCCGACCTTGATCTGCCTGGTACGGTGGCTCTGCCAGGCGGCCGCAAGGGTGGCCACCTCGTGCTTCTGTTGGGTCGAGAGGCTCTTCCACAAAGCGTTCTCGCTCGCGGTCATGGGGGATGTGGTTCATGGGAGAAGGATGTGCAGTGGATGTGTTGTGGTGCGTGTGAGCTTGGTGTGACCACCTTTAAATAGCGGATTCTGGCGAGGCCAATCGTCTGGACGCGTCAATGCGCGGGTGCCGGAGTTGGTTCCTCGGACAGCGAGCCTATTTAATGGCGGCAGACGGACATGCATTGAACAGACGTGGTAGATATCCGCCCCATCCGGTCCAATAAATGTCTCTCCAGCATTGAACAAGGGCGGACACTGGGACGCGACGCGGACGGCGCCCTCAGACAACGAGCCGCTTCGATGCTGATGCCAGGGAGTGGTCACATCCGCTCTGGGTCGGCGTCAGTGCAGAGCAACCGCTCTAGAGCGGCATGAATGCGGGTAGCTGACTCCGGGCTACGCGTGGACGAGGGAAAGGGTTTTCAAGTGGGCTAGGTTAGTTAGATGTGGGCGTGGCAGTAGTCTGGACACCCGCAAAGCCCTCCAGTTTGTCTTCGGTTTGCGAACAATATGCGTCCGAACCAATCGGCGTACCGATACAGGCCCGTATTGAATGGTAAAACACGTCCGGACCGTGCGGTCGAATAGTTGCAAGCTGTCTAAGAGTCGGCCTTGGGGATGCCCTTAAGAAAATTGTTGCTATTTGTACAAAAGTTTTGATCAGTGGGAGCACAATTCAGCGCATATTTCCCCATAAAAGAAAAATTCAGCGCATGGTATCTTCCCATGCTTGAAACGAAGTCGCAGCTCAGCAGAGAACGGAAAAAAATTCTATAAGACCAGGTATCACGGATTAGCAGGTGAGACCCATCCTGATGGATGATACGTGGCATTCACAAATCACAAAACATCCACCCCACCTCCCACCTGATTCAGAGGGGAGAGATTAGATGCTTTGTGATTTGTGAATGCCACATGTCATCCATCAGGATGGGTCTCACCTGATTTATATGAGACCTGGTCTCGTATAATTTTTTTCCGCAGAGAACCAAGCGCTAACATTAAGCGACATCTCCTGCTCTAACAGCTCGGTCCTCAGTCCTCACTCTGTCACTCAGAGAGAAAATGGCAGTGGAGATCCTGGAGTCGTGCATGGTGACGCCAAGCGAGGCGACGCCGAAGCACGGGGTGTGGCTCTCCAACCTCGACCTGCTGGTCGCCAGGGGCCACACGCCCACCGTCTACATCTACCGGCCAAGCTCCGGCCCGGCCTCCTTCTCACCGGACGTCCTCAAAGCCGCGCTGTCCAGGGCGCTCGTCCCATTCTACCCACTTGCCGGCCGGCTCGCGCAGGATGACGCCGGCCGCCCGGAGATCAGCTGCAGCGGCGAGGGGGTCCTCTTCGTCACTGCGCGGGCGGACTCCACGCTCGACGTCCTCGGCGACTTCGCCCCGTCCGACGAGCTGCGGCGAACGCTTGTCCCCTCGGCCGACGCCAGCGGCCTTGCCGGCATATTGGCTATGTTTCAGGTGACATTCTTCAAGTGCGGCGGGGTCTGCCTCGGGGCTGCCATCCACCACACGGCGGCGGACGGCCTCGCAGCGCTCGATTTCGTGAACGCCTGGGCTGCCATCACGAGGGGCGATGTTGGCGTGCCCGCGGCGAGCCCCTGCCTCGACCGCACGCTCCTCCGCGCGCGCTCTCCTCCCTCCGTGCTCTTCGACCACGCCGAGTACTCCCGGCGTGGCGGCGGCGAGTCGAAACCCAGAGTCCCGTTCGGCTCCGCCATCCTCCCCATGTCCAAGGACCAGATCGACGCGCTCAAGGACAGCGCCGGCCAGGGCAAGAGGCTCTCCACGTTCAAAGCCGTGGTCGCCCACGTGTGGCGCTGCGCGTGCAAGGCGCGCGGGCTCGCGGCGACGGAGGACACCCGGCTGTACATGACCGCGGACGCGCGCACCCGCGTCCACCCGCCGCTCCCACGCGGTTACTTCGGCAACGCCATCTTCCGCGCTTCGGCGGCGACCAAGGTCGGCGACGTCGCCTCCGGGCCGCTGGACGCCGTCGCGGAGAAGGTCACCGGCGCGACCGCTCGGCTGGATGACGAGTATGTGCGGTCGCTGCTGGACCAGCTGGAGCTGCAGGCGGCGGACGCGTCCGGGCTGCGCAAGGGGGAGTGGGTCATGCCGGAGACCGACCTGTGGGTGATAAGCTGGCAGGGGCTGCCGATCTACGGCGCGGACTTCGGCTGGGGTCGGCCGGCGTTCATGGGCAGGGCCTGCCTCCAGTTCAGCGGCCTCGTGTACCTCGTGCCTGGCCCCGAGGACGACGGCCGGCTGGACGTCGTGGTGGCCATGGAGCCCGAGAGCCTGGCCAGGTTCAGGGAGGTGTTCTCCCAGGAGCTCATGCACTACTAGTCCGTCCGTTCTCCTGCAGATTTTTCGCACGCAGTAAAAACTAAAAACCAGTTCTCTCACTGTTTCACGTCGTGCCAGAACGGACCGTCGATCTGCAGGTCAGCTAGCTAGCTGTATGGCGTCGTCATTTTATGTGGGATTGATAGATAGGCTACAAGTCTCGGTGTTCTTCAGTTCTTGTCGCTTGCATGCATAGTGGTCATGAGCAGTGGTGTCACTACACGTACGTGTATTGATCTAAAAATAGTAGTACTAGTGTTTTGTTTTTGGAGAAACACAATATATATAGACGCTGGTCACAACATTCGATGGATAGATATACCGAGGCTAGTGATCAGCTGGACGATCGTGCTGTGTGCCGCTTATTCATCAGCGGTGGTGTCACTACGTACTCCTATACGTGCTACGTGTAGCGTCCGAGCAGCCTATCGCATATGCAGCAGACGCGTCACACGATAATGCCAACGCAAAACGGTCTAGAGACCAGTGATGCTTGATAAACACAACTACGTGTATGTCATTGCTTACGTACCTAATCGGTTAAAAAACACTATCTGTTTTGTATCTAACACGAAACATATTTTACTCAAAGTTATTACAGGTTGTTAGCATGGTTGTGTTTGTATCCATTTGACTCCTTGTATTCAGCGATAATCAGGGCGTGCCATTCCGGGGGAGACCAATTACAGACGGCGCAAACAACAAACAACAAATTAACCAGCGGCGCACTTCACTTGCATAGAGAGGAAGGCACAAAAGTCTCAAAGCATAGAACACAAAGAAAGATACAAATATGACATGCCAATTAGGTGCATCCTTAACCGCATGTGAGTTTTGGAGGATCACGACCTTTGTGTGTGTTTTTTCTATCGTAGGTTCTTGTTTGATTTTCCGTGATAAAAAATGATTTTATTGGCTTATAATGTTGTTTTAAGCGAGCAAAATTATGATAAGCACCTCCGAAAACATTCACAAAGATCGAGGAATGCCTAAGGTTAGGTGGGAGCGTGTGCATTATGGAGATTATGCCGTCATCGATATTGGGTAAAAAATATGCTTGGCTAACTGCTCATACGACTGTTGGTAGGTTAGGTTCTTTGTGCGGTGGAATTCTGAACTATGAAACGAGTCCAGTTCAGATGGTTAGGTTCATTGTGGTGGAACAAATCATTTTTCGGCGATGTTCGTTCAGGGATGAGAAATTCCCATCGACTATGAAGATGTCTATGGTAACTTCGTTTATCTCAAGATGATGTGTGAGCTCAGCCTCTTGATGAAATTCATAAGGGTATGACGTGTGTTGATATGGATGAGTTATGTGCGCATGTATAAACGTCTGCATTTGTACTGTGTTAAAATAAAGCTGTTAGGTTAGTTGTTTGATATAAACGAGACACATATACCATGTAAAAGGAAGTTAGCTGTTTAATAGGATTGTAATTTTGTGTGTGTGTTACCTGCAACCATATGAGTGGATTAATTACTGCAGACAACATATTTACAATAAGACACCTAAGTATTTTCTCTCGACAACATTAATTAAAAAAGTTTCGCAAAAAGGAAACATGATTTCGAATTTGTTCCACTTGCACCTGCCACGCTTACCCACACATGAATTTATAATCGGAGAGATGGCGCAGCAGTAGCTTCGCATGCCGTGATCCAATGAGCAGTCCACCGCAGTACGCAGATGTCTCCTCCCTCCTGGCAGCTGCGGGCGGCCACCAGCCGCCGCTCGACGGCCGCGTGGCCATCGTGACCGGTGGCGCTGGCGGAATTGGCGCCGAAGTCACCGCGCACCTCGCATCCCTCGGCGCTCGCATCGTCGTTGGCTACATCGGCGACTCGGCACCCGCGGACCAGCTGGTCGCATCCCTCAACGCGGCCGCAGGCAGCTCCGGGCCACGCGCGGTCGCGGTGTGTGCCGACGTGTCGGACCCCGTGCAGGTGGAGCGTCTGTTCGACGCGGCGCAGGCGGCGTTCGGGCGCGACCTCCACATCGTGGTGGCGGCCGCCGGGTTCCAGGACGCGGCGTACCCGGCCATCGCGGACACCGAGCCGGAGCAGTGGGATCGCGCCTTCGGAGTCAACGCGCGTGGCACGTTCCTGTGCTGCCGGCAGGCTGCCCGGCGGCTCGTCAGAGGCGGCGGCGGGCGGATAGTCACCTTTTCTTCGTCGAACGTTGCGTCGCTCCGGCCAGGGTATGGCGCGTACGTGGCGACGAAGGCGGCCGTGGAGGCCATGACCAAGGTGCTGGCCAAGGAGCTCGCCGGAACTGGCATCACGGCCAACAGCGTGGCGCCGGGGCCGGTCGCCACGCCCATGTTCTACGCCGGGAAGTCCGAGGAGCGCGTGAGGGCCGTCGCCAGCGAGTGCCCCATGAAGCGCATCGGCGAGCCAGCGGACGTGGCGCCGGTGGTCGGCTTTCTCTGTAGTGACGCCGCCGGGTGGATTAACGGCCAGGTGATTCGGGTCAATGGTGGGTACGTGTAGTTTGTGCCGTTTGCTCATATCCGATGTGCGTGTAACTCGATTACAAATGAGAAGATCCACTCGGTCGATCTCCACGTTGTCACGTCGATTTACATGAATGAACAAGCACGGTTTTTTCTTAAATAGCAGCACACAATCTTTTCACTGGTTTTAAATGAAGCACGATAAAAACACAATGATGAAAGTGACATGATGTGAAAAGAGTGATGCATGGAAGCTCGTCAAATCCGGCATGGAAGCTTATTGACATCCCCGCTCCGCTCCTAGGCTAGGCCCCGCTCCGCCCCGCGCCGCTGGCCGCCCGGCCGCTGGCGGCCACCGCCCCAGCTCCGCTGCTTCGCCGGAGGGTCGCTGCCGCCATGCCGGCCCCGCCTCCGCCCCGGCATCCCGCATCCCCATCGGCCAAGCATCAATGCTCCGCCTTCGGGGGCGGATCTGGATCCGCTGGATCTTCCGCGGCGCCTCCTCTGCCTCTCGGCCAAGGCCGATGTGGGGACGCCCATAAATCTGCCGCGGGGTGCTGACCTCGAGGGCGCCCCATCCCCCGGACCGACGGATCTTCGACGCCCGCAAGAGCAGCCCCGGCTCCGATCCATTGTAGTTGTGCCCTCCCCGCCGCCTGCTTCGGGGCCGGCCGCCATTGATGAGGGATGGACTCGTTATCAATCCCGCAGGAGCAAGAAGGTAGGCAGGCGTCCGCCGGACAATCCTCGACGCCTCCGCGGGCCCGGCCCTTGACGCTCCCCTCCCTCGCCGGGGCGCGAGGCCTTCTTAAAGAGGTTCAAGGGCCTCTGCTTTCGCTGCCTTAGCCCTCACCACCGCCGCGTCGACTGCCACGACCCCCTCCATTGCATCGTCTGCAAGCTCCCGGGCCACTTTGGCAGGGAGTGCCCCAAGACCAAGAGAAGTCGGGCCGTGGGCGAGCAGCAAGCCCGTCCGGTGCGGGAACGCCTTGTGTTCCCCGCCGGCCACCCTCCGCCTCCACCGCCCCCGATGGCCCCGACGAACGCCCCCTGCATCGACCACGGGCGCAGGCCGAGGACCAGCCACAAGGTAATCGCTTCCACCCCGGAGATGGAGCATCAGGTGTTCCTACTGCAGCAGCACGCGGTGGTGGTCACGGCGGTCTCCAAGCTGAACGCGGCCAGCCCCCTCTCCATCGGCCAGGCCATCGAGCGAGAGTTCCAGATCCCCACGCACCTCCTCCGCGTCACCAGCCACGACCCCGAGGATTTCTTCGTCCACTTCACCATGCCGGCGCACAAAGATCTCGCCGTCCGTCGCGGCTCGATCACCATGGACGACGTCGCCTTCCTCCTGGAGCCGTGGAGGGAGGACACGCACGCGATCCATGACACCTGGATGTTCCACGTCCGCGTCGTCATGGAGAAGCTGCCAATGCAGCTGTGGACCCTGGAGGGCGCGAAGGAGGCGCTGGGCGACAAGGTGATCATCGACCGCCTCGACAGCCGCACTTTCGAGCGTGCGGACACGAAGCTCTTCGCCGTCTGGGTGTGGGTGTGGCAGCTCCACCACATCCCAACCAAGCGGACGCTCTGGAAGCACGCGCGGGGGGCCGGTAGGGTGGAGGAGATGATGGGCTTCTCGCCGCCGAGCAGGGCGGTCCCGCCGCCCCCTGACCTGCTTCGATGGGATGTCCTGGTGCACATCGACCGCGTTGAGGACTGGACGCCGCTCTCCCCCCGCTCCTCGCACTCGGGGCAGAGCGGGCTCCCCTTCTCCGACGACGACGACCGCCCGTACCCACGCTTCCCACCTGTGGGAGGCTGGGTGGCAGGCGTGGAAGACGGCAGGCCATCGCAGGACTCGGGGCCTCGCCTGCGCCCTTCCGCGCAGGTGGCGTCCTCGGGCTGCAAGGGCATGCCCTCGGCTGGCCACAGGCGCAACCATGACGGCGACGACAGCTAGCGGAGGTCCTGGAAGGACACACTGCTGGGTCGGGGCCGTGGCAAGGAGCCAGCCGCGCCCCCGGCCACGGAGTGCCACCGCAGCCGCACGCCCACCTCGCGGCACAGCCGGAGCCGCCTCGCAACGTGCGTCAAGGCCACGCCACCAAGAAGGGAAGGACCGGGCCCCAGGCGGCGTCGTCCACTGGGACGGCTGCTCCTCCGCCAAACCCGCTGCTGGCGGCGCCCCGACCCCTGCCTAGGGTTAGGGGCGGGCCACCGTGCGCCAGTGACCCGGTGGCGGCCTTCTTCGACGAGGTGGGGAGGGAGCTGCCCCCTCGTCCTCGGGTGGACCCGAGGAGGACCGCGGTGGATAAGGCTGCTGCGGCCACCGTCGACAAGCCCCTCTGCTTCGACGAGAACTTAGACTCGCCCTGCAACCTCGACGACGGCATAGACATGGGCCCGGCCCTCTCCCTCGCCCAGCACACCCCCGGAGCGGCCACCTCGCACTCCCTGCAGCTCGGCGCGGTCACCTCCCAGGTGCGCCACCTGCAGCTCTCTGACGCGGGTGGCCGTGGCGCCCTGCCAGGCCAGCTGTTCGCAACCCCACCGCCATCCGTGCTGGGGCAGGCCCCGACTCGCGCCAAGACGCCGGCTCGCTCCAGGCCTGCAGCACCACCGTCCCGCCAGAGCGCTCGTCAGGAGGCCAACCCTTCCACTGTCCCGGTCAGCCAGAGGGCCACTCTTCGCATCGTGCACGGCCTGGGCATCCTGGAACCGAAGGAGACCATGATGACCAAGGCTGCTGAGGCGCTGATCCGCCGTTTCGACGAGCCGCTCTCCGACGCCGACATCAGGGCCATTGCCAAGCTCACTAACCTCGACGCCGCGGCCCTCAAGATCGCCGCGGGCATGCACGGACAAGACGGAGAGGCCGTTCAGGCCGACGCTTCCCCATGTTAGGTTCCTTCAGTAGTTTTAGTCTCCGGCGACGCTCAGCGTGCGGCTGGGTAGAGTTAGGTTTCTCCATGTGCTGTACCTGTCATAGGTGCTCTCGTAGCAGGGGCAAAGTTGGTCGCCGCCGGGATTTGGGGCCTATTGGTGGCCGCCGGCGTTCCCCCGGACCGTTGGTGGTGTACTCGTGTTTGTTTTCTTGTAGTTTTAGTCACCCGAGCTATCGCCTGTCTCCCCCATGATTGACACAAACTACCAAATCATGTGCTGGAACGTCCGAGGGCTCAATTCGCCGGCCTGGCGAGCTGTAGTGTGCGAGACGGCAGAGACACACAAGCTAGCCCTTCTCTGCCTGCAAGAGACAAAAATCGACGAATGGAGCAGATCGTTAGTTAGAGACGTTGGCGGGAGCAGGCTAGCCGATTGCGTCGTCCTCCCAGCGACTGGCACTCGTGGAGGCGTCGCGATTTTCTAGGACAGGAGCCGCGTAGGCGTGCAGTCCCAAGCCATCGGCCTTTTCTCCATCACGGCCAAGGTTACCCTAGCTGATTCAGCTTCATCCTTTTGGATGACAACCATCTACGGGCCTGTCGACAAGGGGAGGAAAGATGAGTTCCTGGCTGAACTTGCTCGAGCTGCACCACCGACGGACGCCCCATGGCTGATCAATGGCGACTTCAACCTAATCTACGAGGCGCACGACAAGAACAATAGCAACATAAACCGCCGAATTATGGGCAAGTTCAGAGCGGCGATCGACGCGGCAGGTTTGAAAGAGATCAAGTGTAAAAATAGGAAATTCACATGGAGCAACGATCGGACGATGCCTACCCTAGTCAGCATCGACAAATTCTTCTGCAATTTGGCTTGGAGCACCATGTTCCTATCATACCTCCTCCATGCCACTTCAACATCGTGCTCTGACCACTGCCCCTTGCTACTGTCTGAAGCTTCTTCACCCCGTCGCGCGGCCTGTTTTTGCTTCGAGTCTTTCTGGCCGCGCTTCCCTTGCTTCCACACCACGGTCCAGCGTGCGTGGAATCGACTGGTCGCCTCCAACTGCGCTTTCCAGCGCCTCAACACCAAGCTAGCTAGGGCGGCAAAAGACCTGAAGATTTGGTCAAAGGGTTTCTTCAGTGAGCCTAGGGTTTAGATGCACATGGCAAATGAGATCATCCTGCGCCTTGACATTGCCCAGGAATGCAGACAGCTCTCGGGCGCAGAACTACAGTTGCAGAGACAGCTTAAGCTGCACGTCCTTGGCCTGGCCGCGATCGACAGAGCCCGCAAACGGCAGGCGTCTCGGATCACATGGCTGCGTGCGGGCGACGCCAGGACGGTGTTTTTCCAGGCAAAGATTAACTCCAGGCGACAGAAAAACTTCATTCACACCCTCCACAACGGCCGCGCCATCGCCACCTCCCATGAAGACAAGGAACAGATCATCCTTGAGCATTTCAGCTCCACCTTAGGGACAGCGACGCCGCGTAGCTGCACCATCAACTGGGACGCTGTCCACCTGCCAACCCTGCCTGTGGCCGGCCTCGACAACCCGTTTACCGAAGAAGAGGTGTGGACGGCAATCTGCAAGTCCCCGCAGGAAAAATCCCCAGGACCAGACGGCTTCAACGGATCCTTCTTCCGCTCTTGCTGGTCGATCATCAAGGCTGACGTCATGGCGGCCTTCCATCAGTTCTACAACCTCGCAGGCCGCGACATGTCCATGATCAACAACGCAACGATCATTCTCCTGCCCAAGAAGGACGGGGCGACGACGATCGCTGACTTCAGGCCTATCAGCCTGATCCATTCAATCGCGAAGCTCATCTCCAAGGTCCTCTGCATTAGGCTCGCCTCCGTCATCGGCTGCATCATCTCGCCTGCGCAGACGGCTTTCCTGAAGACAAAGTGCATACATGACAGCTTCCTCTATGTGCAAAACACCGTCAGGGCCCTGCACCGCCGCAAGACTCCGTGTCTTCTTATGAAATTAGACATAGCAAAAGCCTTCGACACCGTGTCCTGGGAGTATCTCCTCGAATTGCTTCAAAAGCTAGGGTTTAGCGCGCGCTGGAGGGACTGGGTCGCGCGTCTTCTCGTCACTGCCTCATCTTCGGTCTCCCTCAACGGCAACACAGGCCCAAGGATCCTCCATTTGCGAGGATTACGTCAGGGAGACCCACTGTCCCCCTTCCTTTTCATCTTAGCTATCGACCCACTGCATCGCCTCATCGCTGCGGCTATAGATCAGCAGCTTCTGCACCGTCTCCCTGGACGTGACCTTGCGCTACGAGTGAGCCTTTACGCTGACGACGCAGCCATCATCTTAAACCCTAGCCGCGACGAGGTCGACTCCCTGCTGCGCATCCTAGATGACTTCGGAAAAGCGACCGGCCTACGCATCAACCCAGCCAAATCTACGGTCTCCCCCATCCGCTGTGAGAACGTTAACATGGAGGAGGTGCTGCAGGGCTTCCAGGGCTCGATCGCCCCGTTCCCCATTCGATACCTTGGCCTCCCGGTCACCACGGGCCGTCTACGCCTCGTCCACCTCCAGTTCATCATCGATAGAATCAAGGCTAGGCTGGCGGGATGGAAGGGCAAGCTACTGCCCATGGCGGGACGCCGGGTGCTCGTCCGCTGCGTCTTGAGCGCAATGCCTACCTTTGCGCTCACTGTCCTTCGCGTCCCAAAGAAGATCCTCAGGGAGATCGACAAGTGCAGGCGACGCTTCCTCTGGCGCCAGGATAAAGAGATTACGGGTGCCAGCTGCAAGGTCAACTGGCCGACGGTGTGTGCCCCCACGGAGCATGGAGGCCTAGGCATCCTTGACCTGCAGCGCTTCGGTAGAGCGCTCCGTCTTCGTTGGCTCTGGATCGCCTGGCACAGCCCGGAAAGACCCTGGGTCGGTTCTGAACTGCCATGCGACGAGGCGGACCGGGCGCTCTTCTCGGCCTCGACAAAGGTGACGATCGGAGACGGAGCACGAGCATCCTTCTGGCACTCTCCGTGGCTTGGGCATGCAACCCTCTCCCAGCGCTTCCCCGAGCTCTTCGCCCACTCTCGGAGGAAGCACCGATCGGTCCTCGATGCGCTCACCGACGACACCTGGATCCAGGACCTAGCCCATGGGCAAAATGAGCACCTCCTCAAAGACGTCCTTGCCTTGCACCGCGAATTGCAACTATCGGCGCCACCCCTCCAACCAGGAGTGCCAGACGACCTAACCTGGAAGCATTCTAGCTCCGGGACGTACTCGGCCAGGTCCGCATACCAGGCCCAGTTCCAAGACATTTACGGCGACCAACTTTGACCATTTAACTGAAAGCACAGGCGCCGGGAAGATCAAGATCTTCGCTCTTGTTGCGTGGCGATGTGCTCGTGCAACGGCAGCATTGCGAGGCGGGCTGGCGAATGGCTACTTCTGCCAGCTCTGCGTCAGAAACCTCGAATCATCGCACCACTTGTTCTGGAACTGCCCGGAGGCCAGGCAGGTCTGGACTGTGATCGGGCACTGGCATGGCTGCTCCGCCCTCTCCCCTGCGGATTGCTGGGACCACGGAAGCTCCAGCACGATCATCCACAACATTTTGGCACGCACTGATCCATCTCGACGACATGGTGCGCGGTCAATCCTGCTACTCACTTGCTGGGAAATTTGGCAAGAAAGAAACAACTGCACCTTTCGAAGCAACCTCCCGAGCGTGCCAGAAATCATCAAGCGTATCTGAGACAACATCGAGCTCTGGAGGATCGCGGGCGCAACGTGCATTGAGAGCCCTTTCGGGGAGCCACCTTGAGAGAAATTTCCCTTTATCTGTACGAGGGTTTTTCGGCCGCATGTGGCTGGCCCTACGCACTTGATCCTAGGATCTTCACCCCCCCCCTTTGTTTTCCCGCTGCTTCCTGCTATAATCAATGAAAAGCCAGCAATTGCTGGATCTTTTAAATTTTTTTTGCATAGTTAGAATGCACACAACCAACATCAACACACGTACATAAAAAACACATGAGTGTCAAATGCACGATTGACAAATTACAACAATGGTCATATCCGCGCCAATCATCTCATGACACTACAAGAGTGACAAGATTCTTCTTCAACAACGCCTTCAGTAAGGGAGCGACGCTCAAACCACTCCGTCACCGGACTCAACCACACAAGATCAGAATCTAGCTTGGTTTTCACCTTGATTAACCAGTCCGAACATATCCGAGCAATGCCTTCAAAACAGTAACAACGTAAAAACATCGTCATCTAAAAGTCCAAGAAAGTAATGTCATTCGAGTTGAAATTGTAGAAGTGTGAGTTGTTTGAGTTTGAATAAAATAACAAAAACATGGTGTTCTATTTTCGACCATTTTTAAGTCTAAGCTTAGAGGGGGTAGCGCAGTCGGTTAATTTTGGCAATCTTGTTCTTACAAGCCTCAGCTCAGCTAGTAGCTATGTAGGAGTAACGTCTAAATTGTCCACCACACGGCCAAGGTGCTGAAATATTTTGTGCAAACTGTTGATCGTTGCTGTTGCTGTGTTCCACGTCACTGATCTCCCTAGTTTTTCGAACTGTTGATCATTGTTATTTTTTGAACTGTGCGAACAATTATTAAAATTCATAAATTTTTAATTTGTGAACACTTTTTTGAATTTGTGATTTTTAATTCATGAACATTTCAAAAATATTTTTAAAAGATCAAATAGGATTTGCCAAATCTCATCTAGATGAGACTTTAACAATGTCTCGTCTAAGTTGTTGTTCGTCCAATCTATTTGTTGTAATCCTGGCGCAAACTTGAACCTGCTTCGTTTTTGTCGCGTGCGTCATGTATCGTTGTGATGTCTAGTTGTTAGCTGGTTTTTGTTAGGCTCATTTTTATTTCATCCTTGGTTTTGTTTTTTTCCTAGCCATTTTCATGGGCTTTTTGTCACTTGTTATTGACCTGCTTTGTAAAAGCGGAAGAGACAGGGTGCTCTCTTAGCTACCTCTTTTATCGCCCCCATTATGCGGCTGATTTGCCTCTCCCCATTCCTCCTCTCTCTCTCTCCATTTGCCCTTTTGCCTTCCATTATAGCTGTTGCCTTTTTCTGTGGGATCCTTTTTAATTTTGCCACAATTGCAACTCCACCCTCACCTTGCCACTGGGACCAACCATTTTTTCGCCCCAGTTGCAAGTTCACTATTAACTTCCAAGCGAGTCCAATCTTTTTCTTGTCTCCAGTTACAAGTCCACCCTTGACTCACGCTGGTTCCCTCCTCTAAGGCATCGTCGAGGTCCCATCCCAGACCGATTTGCATTCGCTACTTCCGGTGAAAACCCAGTTCCCCTTGTGGACAATGGTGGCATGTCGTCGCCCCTTCCCTTTCTAGAGGTGTTGTGTGGGGATCACTAGGATGATGCTGGCTCATCTTCGCTTGTTTCATTGTGCAGTGTGATTTTGTAGCTTGCATCTTATTGTGTGGTTGAGCTGCGGGTGTCGGTGTGGTCGTGGCAGGCTATGTTTATGATGACGACTTTTCGGTTTCTTCCTGGGTAGCTAGTTAGGCGTTGTTCATGTGAGCTGTAGTGGAAGCATTTTGTCTGCCGGCGATGCGGCGTCCTTCGAGCCAAGGTGAGAGGGTGGTGGCCTCTTCGGAGGCAATGCCAGATGGCATGGGTGACCTAGTTTTGGCTTGTATGGAGTGAGAGAGGATGTGTTCTTCTGGTGTTGGCGACCCCTTCCACGATCTTCACTTTCCTGCTGGTGGTGGCTGCTATTCATGGGGTTCCAGCCTTGGGGTCTCATGCCGGTTTTCTTAGCTTTTCTTTTGCATGTTTCTCCTTTCTGGTTTTAAGCTGTGCAAGCACTCTATATTTTAGCCGTTTATTTTTTTATTGTAAGTGGCTATGTTGTAATCATGGTTGGTTGATGGCTTTGTTAATTTAAAGTCAGCCCGCCTCATTTAGCTGTTCATAATCCTTAATTTTATTTTATATGGGAAAAACTGCAACATAGGGTATATTATATTCGATACTGCACTTTGGCCCTCAAGGAACGCCTTCCAGGGCCTTATTTTTACATGATAGTCGTCACACTCATAGTATAGTAGGAACTAACTTGACAACGGCGTGTACGCAGTGACATGATCGCACGTCGACATGGAAAACAACAAAGATGAACAGAACACGTGGTGCATTATGCGTCCACTGCAACTGCAGACGATGGTGGCACTCCTGTGCCTTCCACCTCGTCTTCTTTCTCCTCGGACTCGTACGCGTCGCGCTCCTGGACCCAGAGGTCGGCGAACTCGCAGTCCTTGTACCGCTCGAACCACGGCCCGCCGGACGTGTAGTGTATGGCGCGCGGCGTGGTCCCGTCGACGTCCGCCGGGTCAACGCGGTTGTGCCCCACGAGGAAGTTCCACGCGAATGGCACCTCGCCGACGTCGGCGTCGTCAAGCCACGCGAAGCGGTGGAGGTGCGCTCCGCTCTGGGTGCTCACGGCCTCTGGCGTGAGCGCGGCGCGGTTCTTGGGGTGGCCGCAGTTGAAGAGCACCATGGAGGACCAGTTCTTGCGGGGGTACACCGTCTGCACGGCGCCGTCCATCTTGGTGGCCTCCTTGGGCGTGTAGTCGTGGTGCACGCACAGCACGGCGTAGCGAGGGTCGGCCATGCGCGCCAGCTCTGCCACGTCGGCGACGAAGAGGAAGTCGCAGTCCACGAAGAGCGCCCAGCCACGGTAGCCGGCGAGGTGCGGCGTCAGGAAGCGGGTGAAGGAGAACTCTGTGCTCTCCGTCGGCCCGCGCTCCCGCCAGTACAGCCCAGCCTCGCGGAGCTCCTGCTGGACGATCGGGATGACCTCCAGCGGCACGGAGGAGCGGCGCAGGAGTGACCGCCGGCAGACGCGGTATGCGATGTCCTCGCGGGAGTCGTAGCCCACGTAGATGCGGAATGGTTCCGCCGTCGCGTCAGCGCCGGTGAGGTGGGAAGGTGCTGGAGACATTTTCGGGCACCGTCACGTATCACGTATAGCCGGTACGGGTTATCAGGTGCACCGGGGTGGTGGCTTTTAAAAGGCGTGCGTCCATGCTTGGTTGAATATCTTCTCAAATTTCTATCACATTTCTACTTCGAAGCCTAATTTCGATGAGAAAGTCCTTAGTTATATAACTTGGAGTTGGGCATATTCTCATCAAGGTGACAATTTCTTTGCACTTTAAAAACCTCGCTAGAAGTGTTGGGGACACAAGTATGCTTTTAGCTATACTTCATGCTACTTGAAGGCTTAAGTGAGATGTTTATGGATTGATATCTTGGTTTCTTAACCGAGAAGGAAATGTACCACTATTACAAAACGATCTAACTTGGGACCTAATAATTGCTCGCCATCCTAGTAATCTAAGTCGCTTGCACCTAAAATCTATTGGAGAGTTGTAATCCTATCATATCCTATATACCTAAGACTAGTATAGTGGGGAGTAACTTCGACGAGTAACGTGTATATGTTGCTAGTCTATTTTTCGTCTATATTACTACCTTTATAGTGAGTACTAATATCATAAGTGTGATAACATAGAAAGCTTCATTTATTATTTGTAGAGTCATGTTACATTGAAAACTGCTATGTGATGGTAACATAGATTCATCCCCACTAAGGCTGCCTGTAGTGGGTAGTATCATAACTTAATATCATGCATATGATAGTACTAGTGTAGATACTACCTCTATAATGCATAATATTGTATATTAGTATCATAGATAACTTTATTTATTGCCATGCATAAGATATAGAAGCATATCATTTATTATGATACAATCATAATATGATACTCAAGCCTCTCTTTCTTCATTTAATTTTATGTCACCTCGTCGAAAACCAAGCCTTGCGGTTCCGCCAAGATCGCATCAGGCGATCGGAGGAGGTGACCGGGTTCCCTTGCGCGCCGCCGGTGACGCCACCGGTTCCCTCTCTCTCCGTCGGCCGCTCCGACGACGGGAGGGAGGGGGAACCTCGGGTCTGTTCTCTAGGTGGGTGTGCGGTAGGGTTAGGGTTAAGGGAGATGCTGCCGAGGCCGTTGCGGTGGTGTCGCGTCGGAATAAGTTTCTCCGGGCTCCGTTCGCGGTCAGGCGAGGCTTTGCCTTCGTCTAGGAGCCAGCGGTGTTGGGGATCCCCGGATCTCGTCGAGGTCGCGAGCTATGGTGGTTGGAGGTCCATCGGCACTGGCCGTTTGGATCCTTAGATGGGCAATGGATGCAGGGAGACGAAGACCTTTCTTCTTCCTTTTTGGTATGATTTGCTGTTGCTGTTTTTCTCCTTCCTCTGCGCTGATGTTGGTGGGAGATCCTGCTTTGTCCGGGCGGATGGCCCGGCCGCGGTGCTGGACCGGTCGGATGACTCGAGTTCTCTTCCTTTCGGAAGGGACACTTTTCGCGGTACTCAAAGCCAAAGATGGCGATGGCTGTTGTAGGTGTGTTGGATTGATGTCCATGCCCTCTCAGCGATGGTGTCAAGAAAGGAGGAAGCAGCGTGGCGGCAATTGTACCGTGGTCGAAGATGATGACCTGTTTGCGACTAGTTGCAGATCCTTCTGCTGCAGGGGTCTTCTCTCGAGATTCAGGGATGATGACACAAGGCTCCGGAGATCTTTTTGTGTTATGGTTGTCTTAGGGTACTCTAGGTGTTCATGGTCCTTTGTGTTTGCGTTTCAGTGTGCTTTTTAAAGTCAACTTTGTACTGATTCGTAATTTGAATGAAGAATTTCTCAAAAGAAAAAATTATGTCACCTCAACAAAATTATCTAGTTAACATGCATGATACTAGTTATGATACTCCCATTACGACTAGCATAACTTATTTATATTAACATGCAAGCACGTCAGCTCATCGTATAATTACGAATGAAATAAGACTCCCTTCAACATGCAATCATGCATGGGAAAAGCCCCACCATGAAATTCAACCTTACATGGGAAACAATCCATTCAATTATTCTACTTATTTGCATTAAATACTATTACAACTATACATGATCAAATACAGTAAGTCATATGTTTTTTTTATTTTGGTTCTCATGTTATCAACCTAAATTTTTATCAAACAATTCCAGCAGCAACGCGCGGGGTATCCTCTAGTTTTCACCAGTTTTGGAGCCCAAAATGACACCCAACTACGACCTTAGTTTTATTATAGTTTTATTATAGATTGTATCTTGTTCCATCCTATGCAATACATTTGTTCTCTAGTCTCAAAGCAACTTAGACTCCCTGAATTCCCACCATATAAAAAGTATCAAAATAGAGAAAATACCACCATAACAGTTCACTAGAGCCTCTTCTATCCCAATAATTATTAGAGGGCCCTCTAAAAACTCCAGCTACAACTAAAACTGACCATTTAGTGGTACTGTACAAACTCATTCTAGCAATTTTTTGAGTTCCTTTTTCTTATTTTTTGGTGATTTTTCTCTTAGGATTTATTCTACGGGCATAAGATATGGTTTGTGTAAATTTTTATGGAGAGTGTTTTTTTCTTTTGCAAAATTGACCAGATATATTATAAAAGTTCACCGGAAGTACAAAACATCTCAAACATAATAAAAATTGTATCAAGATTATGAGACCACCAAACGACCATTACTGAGTACAATTAATTGATGTACGCTGTCAAGTCATCTTTTTAGGGTGTATGATGTTGCGTCAAGTATTGCCCTCAACTACAATATCGGTGTACTGACGTGCTTTCCGGTCCATGATGGTCAGGTTACCACTATGCATGTAGGTGATGTACTTTTCACACATAACATCATAAACTATTTTCTGATCTTACCTATTTTTGACATGAAAGTCAGGAGCATTGCCCATTGCATTAAGTTCGAGAAAAAAATAAGTACAAGAGTTATTTACAAGACGAAAATACAAACCAAGAGACTGGAACGAAAGTTACAACATCACTAGTAGAAAACAGGGCTTTGGTTCAGGCTGGGCCAGCCCATTAGTCCCGGTTCAGCCCAGAACCGGGACCCATGGGGGCATAGGTCCCGGTTCGTGAGGCCAGGGGGCCGACCGGGCCATCGTGCGGCATTGGTCCCGGTTCATCTGGCACCTTTGGTCCCTGTTCTAGGCACGAACCGGGACCAATATGCCTCGCTCCTGGCCCACCATCATTGGTCCCAGTTGGTGGATTGAACCGGGACCAAAGGGTGTCCTTTAGTCCCGGTTCTAGCCACGAACCGGGACCAATGAGATGCCTATACATACTCCCTCGCCCGCGAGCAGAGCACTCCACTGCTCTCTTTTTCTGGCTGGCCGTTGGAGAGCTTTGTGGTGCTCTAGCTCACCTTCCTATGCACATGAGGTGTTTGATGAAATGCCCGAGCCACACTTAAGCTTTCTCCTCTCGAAGCTCCTTGTCCAAGCCCCATTTTCCTCGAGATTTGTCTAGTTTTGGTGGTTCGTCCTGTCCCGTCCCCGTCCTCACTGCTGTTGATCGCCCGCGCTGATCTCATCGCCTGCACCACCGTGGTGAGCATCTTAATCTTATCTTCTTTCTAAAAGAAAAAAGTTCTTACTTGTAAGATTTAGATAAATACTTGTGTACTTTTCTTACTTATTATTGTTTGTTATTATATAGTGCGATGGTTTTGGTATCCCCCTTCATTGGCCCTCGTCCTGTCTATGATTCAGATGTGGTATATATATTTTATTTTATAACTATTAGTTTCATTTAGTTTTTATGACAATTATGCCCAGCAACTTGACATAGACTTTTTATCTAGGAGGTATGTGAACTGAAAATTTCAACCGACCCTATTGTCGAGAGGTTAAATTTAGTTGAAGAAGAAAACAATTACTTGAAGGAAAAATTGAAAAAAATTGAGGTGAAGAAGATGATATTGGAGTTGCATGTTGCGGATGTCGTCGATGATCACAAGATCAAGATGACGCCATGCGCTTGAAGATTAGAAAGATTAGAAAATATGCCATTCATACTGAGGATTGGTATCATTATGCCGTTGGATCAATTGTTACCTTGGTTGCGGTTATGATCGCATTTGTTGTTGCATTGAAATGTTTTACATAGTTTCAATGTATGGTTTAATTAGATGCTCTGGAGAGCTATATGTTGTTCAATGAGAACTATGTATGTACTTTGGGTTTAATGTGATGATGAACTTCTATTAATTTGGTAACTTATCTATTCATGATGTACGCAGAGATGAACCGACAATGGATGTACGGTAACAGGCGCACCTCCGAGTACATTAAGGGCGTGAATAATTTTCTCGCAGTGGCTGAGGCAAACAAGCAGAATGGTTTTATGTGTTGTCCATGCCCTATATGTGGGAATACGAGGTCTTACTCTGACTCGAGAACCCTTCACACCCACCCTCTTTATAAAGGTTTCATGCCATACTATAATGTTTGGACCAAGCACGGAGAAAGAGGGGTTATGATGGAAGACAACGAAGAAGAAGATGATGATAACGACTATGTGCCCCCCTGAATACGGTGATGCTGCAACGGGGGAAGCTGAAGATGCTGCAACAGGGGAAGCTGAAGATCAAGAGGAACCAAATGATGTGCCCGATGATGATCTTCGTCGGGTCATTGTTGATGCAAAGAGACAGTGCGAAAGTGAAAAGGAGAAGCTAAAGTTCGATCGCATGTTAGAGGATCACAAAAATGGGTTGTACCCCTATTGCGAAGATGGCAACACAAAGCTCGGTACCATACTGGAATTGCTGCAGTGGAAGGCAGAGAATGGTGTGCCTGACAAAGGATTTGAGAAGCTACTGAAAATATTGAAGAAGAAGCTTCCAAAGGATAACGAATTGCCCGACAGTACGTACGCATCAACCAAGGTCGTATGCCCTCTAGGATTGGAGGTGCAGAAGATACATGCATGCCCTAATGACTACATCCTCTACCGCGGTGCGTACAAGCATTTGAACGCATGCCCGGTATGCAGTGCATTGCGGTATAAGATTAGACGAGATGACCCTGGTGATGTTGATAGCGAGCGCCCCAGGAACAGGGTTCCTGCCAAGGTGATGTGGTATGCTCCTATAATACCACGGTTGAAACGCCTGTTCCGAAACAAAGAGCATGCCAAGTTGATGCGATGGCACAGAGAGGACCGTAAGAAAGAAGGGAAGTTGAGAGCACCCGTTGACGGGTCGCAGTGGAGAAAAATCGAGAGAAAGTACTGGGAGCAGTTTGCAGGTGATGCAAGGAACGTATGGTTTGGCTTAAGCGCAGATGAAATTAATCCTTTTGGGGAGCAGAGCAGCAATCACAACACCTGGCCCGTGACTCTATGTATCTTTAACCTTCCTCCTTGGCTGTGCATGAAGCGGAAGTTCATTATGATGCCAGTTCTCATCCAAGGCCCTAAGCAACCCGGCAACGACATTGATGTGTACCTAAGGCCATTAGTTGAAGAAATTTTACAGCTGTGGATTGGAAACGGTGTACGTGTGTGGGATGAGCTCAAACAGGAGGAATTTGACCTGCATGCGTTGCTGTTTGTAACCATCAATGATTGGCCTGCTCTCAGTAACCTTTCAGGACAGACAAACAAGGGATACCACGCATGCACGCATTGGTTAGATGAAACCGAAAGTATATACCTGGACAAATGTAGGAAGAATGTGTACCTGGGGCATCGTCGATTTCTTCCGACCAACCATCAATGTTGAAAGAAAATCAAGCATTTCAAAGGCGAGGCAGATCACCGGAAGAAGCCTGCCATGCGTACCGGTGATCACATACTTGCTATGGTCAATGATTTAAAAGTAATCTTCGGAAAGGGTCCCAACGGACTATCTGTTTCGAATGACACTGAGGGACGCGCACCCATGTGGAAGAAGAAATCTATATTTTGGGACCTACCCTACTGGATAGACCTAGAGGTCCGCTCTTCAATCGACGTGATGCACATGACGAAGAACCTTTGCGTGAACCTGCTAGGCTTCTTGGGTGTGTATGGGAAGACAAAAGATACACCGGAGGCACGGGAGGACCTGCAATGTTTGCGCGAAAAAGACGGCATGCCTCCAAAGCAGTATGAAGGTCCTGCCAGCTACGCTCTTACCAAAGAAGAGAAGGAAATCCTCTTTGAATGCCTTCTTAGTATTAAGGTCCCGTCTGACTACTCCACGAATATAAAGGGAATAATGAATATGGCAGAGAAAAAGTTTCAGAACCTAAAGTCTCATGACTGCCACGTGATTATGACGCAACTGCTTCCGGTTGCATTGAGGGGGCTTCTACCGAAAAATGTTTGATTAGCCATTATGAAGCTATGTTCATTCCTCAATGCAATCTCTTAGAAGGTGATCGATCCAGAAATCTTACCGAGGTTAAGGAGTGATGTGGCGCAATGTCTTGTCAGTTTCGAGCTGGTGTTCCCTTTGAGAGGTTCATGGGAGTCTAAAGAAATATGTCCGTAACCGCGCTAGGCCAAAAGGAAGCATCTCCATGGGCCATCAAATAGAGGATGTCGTTGGGTTTTGTGTTGACTTCATTCCTGACCTTAAGAAGATAGGTCTCCCTCAATCGCGGTATGAGGGGAGACTGAGTGGAAAAGGCACGCTAGGAGGGGACTCAATAATATGTAGGGACGGGCATTCTTGGTCTCAAGCACACTACACAGTTCTACAGAATTCTACCTTGGTGACCCCGTATGTCGATGAACACAAGAACATTCTGCGCTCCAAACACCCGGACCAGTGTGATGACTGGATGACATGTGAACACATCAGAACTTTCGGTAGTTGGTTGCAAACACGTCTCAGGGGTGACAACACTGTTTCTGATGAGCTGTACTCATTGGCGAGGGAACCATCTTCGACTGTAATGACTTACAAAGGGTACGATATAAATGAGAATACATTTTACACAATCGCCCATGATCAAAAAGAGCACCAACCAAAACAGTGGTGTCCACTTTGATGCAGCAACCAAGAGGGGAAAGGACACGTATTATGGTTACATAGTGGACATATGGGAACTTGACTATGAACATGATTTTAAGGTCCCTTTGTTGAAGTGCAAATGGGTCAATCTGTCAGGAGGCGGGGTACAGGTAGACCCACAGTACAGAATGACAACAGTGGATCTGAACAATCTGGGGTACATAGACGAACCATTCGTCCTAGCCAATGATGTGGCGCACGTTTTCTATGTGAAGGACATGTCTACCAAACCGAGAAAAAGAAAAGATAAGGAAGCGGATACATCATACGATAAGCCAAAGTGCCACATAGTTCTTTCAGGAAAAAGAGACATCATGGGATTGGAGGGCAAGACAAACATGTCTCAAGATTATGAAAAGTTTCATGAAATTCCTCCCTTCAAAGTCAAGGCTGACCCAAGTACCCTGTTAAACGATGAAGATTATCCATGGTTACGACAACACAATAAGCAAAGGACACAAGCGAAGAAGAAGTGAAGACTTTCTACCCACAACTATTATGATGATGCCTTTGATCTAGAATAACTCTGCAGTTACATGTGAACAAATGAAATCCCTTTGTAATAGATGAGTTTTCGTCCGAAACCCTAATACTTCCAAAGAGATTGTCTGTTTTGTACACGAAGTGCATCCAATTTTTGTCATAACCCTCTGAACTTTTTAGCACATGCTATGTGGGTGAAATGATGATACCATGCCAACTTTCTACCTTTTCAGAGTTCATTTGTAGTGCTTTTCAATTTATGGGTCATTTAGCTGAAAGAATGAACTAATAGCAAAAAGAATGAACTAATAGCAAAAAGAATGAACTAAAAACAATCAATTAAAATATTCTGTTATGATCAACTAAAACAAAACTATAACATCCTTCAATAGCAAAAAGAATCAACTAAAAAGCTTTTATAAAACTCCAATAGCAAAAGGAATCAACTAAAAAACTTTTATAAACCTCTAGTATTATTGAAACTAAAATTATATAAAATTTATACAACGAAAATTATCAAAGTATTTTATGTTCAAAACATTAAAAGCAAAAGGAATTTCATAAAGAATGTTTTTTGTTAGAAACTTTAATAGCAAAAAGATATATCATAAAGAATTTTTTGTTAGAAACTAAAATAACAAAATCTATTTTTGAATATGATGATAAAACACAGTAATATTAAATAGCAGGAAAAAGAATAACTCAAAAATCTATTTTTATAGTAAAGTTATTCAAAAACTAGTGCTTCACACAAATTTCAAAAAATTCAAATTTAAACTATTCAAATTGGAAAACAAATGGCACTAAGAGAAAGTTTATAATTTTTATTACCAAAAAGCAAAAAATCACATGAAAAACTAGTAAGTATTTTGCTGTATGTAGAAGCAAAATAAAATAAATAAAGCAAAAAAGAAAACATTTTTTTAAAAAGTGCCACCTACTTGGACACCATAGCCCGAATACGACTAGAAACCCAACCATGGGCCAGGATTCAGGCCCGCAGCAGCCCCAGTAGGCCCATAGGCACAACGTGACAGAGATTAGGCCCGAAAGCCTGCAGTTGAGGGGAGCTCGAGAGGGTGGGCGCAACAATGCTTATAAACCACTCTCGAGCTCTCTCAAGCGAGGTGGGACTAAACTTTTGGCCGCGACGCGGGCAGCGCAAGGCCTTTTGTCCCGGTTGGTGGCACCAACCAGGACTAAAGAGGTGCATTAGTACCGGTTCGTGGTACCAACCGGGACCAATGACCCCCCTTTAGTCCCGGTTGGTGCCACCAACCGGGACCAAAGCTCCCCTGCTTCCCGCCCTTTGGGCTGCTAAAAAGAGACCTTTGGTCCTAGATGGTGGCACCAACTAGGACTAAAGGGGGCATTGGTCCCGGTTGGTCGACGCCGCCAGGCTACACTGACGCCGCCCGCCGCCCCCGCCGTCACCATCGTCGTCGCCCGCGCCCGTCGTCGCTGCCGTCTGCCCGCCACCGCCGCCGCGCCGCCCCTGCCCGACGCCGTTATCGTTGCCGTCGCGCCACCCTGCCCCGACGCCGTCGCCGTTGTCGTGCGCGCCGCTCTTGCCTCGACACCATCGCTGTCACCGCCCCCGCGTTGTCATCGCGCCGCCCCGTGCAACTGTCCGGCCGCCGGCCCCTATGATTTCATAAGTCTTGCTTATATTCATATGATTTGTTCATATTATTTTTCTGTTCATATTCATATGATCTGTTCATATGATGATGTTGATGTATTTTTTGTATGTATGTATGTATGTATTTTTAGGTGTATTTTTTATATGTATATATTTTTTTAGATGTATTTTTTAGATGTATGGAAAAGAGGAAGAAGGAAGAAAAAGAAGGAGAGGAAAAAGGAAAATAAGAAGAGGAAGAAGGACAAGAAGAAGGGAAGAAGAGGAGACAAAAAATAAGAAGAGGAAGAAGAAGAGAAAAAAGAGGAGGAGAAGAAGAAAAATAGAAAATTTTCTATTTTTTCTTCTTCTCCTCTATTCCTTCTTCTTCTCCTTTTTTTCTTCTTTTTTCGTATATTTTTTCTTCTTCTTCTCCACTTTTTTTTTCTTCTTCTTCCTCTTCTTTTTTAATCGGGAACGAGGGTGTCGGGAACTAGGGTTTAGGGAACTAGGGTAGAGGGTCGAGTGTCGCCGAGGGGTCGAGGGTCGAGGGTCGTTGAGGGGTCGAGGGTTGTCGAGGGTCGAGGGGCATTGAGGGTCGAGGGTCATTGAGGGTCGTCGAGGGTATATATATATATATTCTTCTATATGTCACATTGTCTGTCAAAGTATTGAAGAAATCCATGGCTACATCATTTGCTGGAAGTAACAGGCGTATGATGCTATGAAGCTCTCCAAAGTTGTTTTGGAATGGACTTCCTTAGAGAATAATTAGTTTTTTCGTACGAATTTCAGCAAAGGCCTTCCAAATAGAGATATTCGGAAGGCTTTTTCTGAACTTCATACCAAAAGCTAATTATCCTATCCAGGACTCCATTCCAAAACAATTTTTGAGAGATTCGTACCATTATGTGGCTATTACTTCTGACAAATGATGAAGCAATTGTTTTCTTGAATCCTTTGACACTAGAAAACGTGACATATAGAAGGGTAGATGAGATCAGGAAAAATATGGACCATTTTCTGCACATCCAGAATGGCGCCATCTTGTTAAATCCCTTAAAGGTTAAGAGAATTCGAGCGGTCGAGGATCGAAAGTAGGTAGAGGGTCAAGGGTTGCCGAGGGCATGAGGGTCGAGGGTCGTCGAGGGGTCGAGGGTCGAGGGTCGACGATCGCCGAGGGTCGAGAGGGGGACGTCGATCAACCCCCTCTTGCTCGACCAACTCTCGAGGATGACCCAAACCATAGAAAAAACATTGTCGATCTCGTACCCCTCCCGCCCCTAACCGACAAACTCTCTCGAGATTTATAGGAGATCTATCAAGAATGCCCCCACTATGGATGTGTATAATTAAGTTAATCCCTATTTTTTCTTATCTCATCTACCATTCTATATGTGCACATTCTCTTGTGTCAAAGTATTGAATCCTTTGACACTAGACAACGTGACATATAGAAGGGTAGATGAGATCGGGAAAAATAGGGACCATTTTCTGCACATCCAGAATGGTGCCATCTTGTTAAATCTCTTATTTGACATTCATGAGAGAGGCTGTCCGGACGTCGGACATTCATGAGAGAGGCTGCCAGGCCAAACCCTAGAAGCATTGCCGAGGCCACCCCAAACCATAGAAGCGTCGAGGCCACCAAATTTACCAAGTTAAAAGAGCGTTGTCGAGGCTACCCCGAACCCTAGAAGTGTTGTGATTAGCTAGCTAGGTCTATGTTTGCCACTATTAATATATCCATCTCTCATGTTTGTATATTAATTACCATGTTGTAATATTTGCAGAAACTATTGATCAACAAAGAGACTTGGAACAAGAAGAGGTATTGGGGGACATAATCCGCGACGAACGTGATGTCTTGTCGTTATTTCTCAACGAAACCAATGGTCTAGAAGGAGAGGAAGCAGGCTACGGTGATCGAACAATGGAGGAGGAAAGTCATGATCATGATGGCTCCAGCGACCGTGATGACGGCTCCGGTGACCGAACGGAGTCGGGATCAACTGTTACAAAGTCTGGCGAGGTATATAATTAAGCCTGTGTTGACTAGCTAATTGATGCATTAATTGTTTTGGTATGTACATATATTGAATCTTCTTTCTTCTTTTATAGCCCTCCGGATCGAGCCAAACTTTGGTAACGAGATGAGGTCCGAAGAAAAGGTTGCACCAGGATGAAAGGTTCACGATCACAGCAATCGCGGGCGATGGCCAACCTATTGAACCCCTCCAGACCAAGGAAGCATTTTCTGCTCAGTGCGGGGTTCTTGTTTGGGACATGATCCTGATTAGCATCCACCAATGGTATAAGCCTGAGAACGAAGACCCTCAAGTTTCTTATGTCTAAGATAGACAGAAAGATGATCTTTGGACCGCGCTGAACGAAAATTTCACCCTACCAGCAGAGGAGGATCCGGATAAGCCAGTTATGGAGCCATTGGTCAAGGCTCATGCTCTCAAGAAGATGGCAGATCTATTCAGGAGGTGGAAGAATGAGTTGAAATCAACGTATGTCGACAAAGATAAGACTCCAGAATTCACCGGCCGATTTATTGAGAAGACAAGAGATCACTGGGCCGCATTTCTAGCCCACAAGAGATTGGAGAAGAGTAAGAAGATGTCAGCGACAAACAAGATAAATGCTGCAAAGAAGGAGCATCACCATCGCACGAGGTCAGGTGGCTACCTCAAAGCCCGACCGTTGTGGGACAAGGCTAAGAGTGACCTGATTGCTAAAGGGGTCGAATCAGAGACACTGAACTGGCTAGACCATTCAAGGACTTGGTTCTTCGGGGTTGGGGGAACCTTGGACCCTGAAATAGGGAAGTGTGTTTGGACAGACTATACCCGTCAAGAAGCTTCAGAAGTATATCACCGTGGCGCAGCAAGGGACGTTCGTTCTCGACAGAGAGAACGACGAGCTCACACAGGCCCTCGGGAATCCTAAGCACCCTGGACGAACACGAGGCATGCCAGCCTCCGTTGCGTGGAAGGCAGGGTTTCCCAACACAGGAAGTTACAAAACCCAAGAGAGGAGGAGGAAAGTGGAGCTGAGCGAACTGCAAAAGCTGAATGCAAGGGTACAAAAGCTAGAGGAACAAGCTGTTGAGAACCAGCAACCTGCCCAAGCTACCCCAGAAGCTACCCCGCCATCTCAGCGGAGAAGCAGCATGGGTTCCGCCGAGCTCGTTCAGCAGCCTGACTTCACGGCTCCTAGCTACCCCATGGATGCTATCACGCAGGCTCACCAGTGCTAGCTTATGACGCAATGGCAGAACCTCAAAGTGAAGGCGGCTATCGGCTCTGTTGCACCTCCTGAACCCGACGCAACTTTTCACTGCCTTCCGATTCCACAAGGCTATGATGTTGTCATGGTGGATAAAATAACGGAGGGATTTGAGGAGCTCCAGCTTGACCACCCTACAGGTGAAGGGGAGACTCAGCTGGGTCTTTCTTTGAAGACTCCATGTCTATGGCGGAAGGAGCACATCAAGCTTCTGAACTTCACACCTCCGCCTCCTCCTCCTCCGGTGAGTCAGGGCACTCCGCCTCCTCCTCCTCCTCCTCCTCCTCCTCCTCCTCCTCCTCCTCCTCCGGCGAGTGATCAGGGCATGCCGCCTCCTTCTCCGGCACGTGAGGGCGGCAGTCCACCTCCTTCTCCGCCTGCTCCGGCGCATCCAAGTAGCCTGCCTCCTCCTCCACCTTGTCAGCAACGGTAGAACATAGACGCTGCCGCTCCGGCTGCTCCGGCGCATCGGACCACTCCGCCTCCTTCTACTACTCGTCAGCAGCAACGGAAGAGAGTCGCCGCCGCTCCAGCGTCTAGCAGTATAGCCAGAGGCGAGAGGCAATACAGATTCAGTCCATCTCTCAAGCCTGTAGAGAAGTTACCATACGAGATGACCGTGGAGGAAAACGAGCAGATCATTCAAGCCCAAGTGAAGGACTTCTTTGAAACGAAAAGAGCTATGAAACATCCACCTCCGGAGGAGAAGATAGATCTGGTGAAAGCGAAGCGCACTATCAATGCCCTGAAGCGACCACTACCGCATTCGCCAGATAAAAACCATCTCCGTTGTCTTAAAAAGACATTGCAAGAAGTGCGGTAGTCGGGAAGTACTTCAACTGACAAAAGGTTAAAAGAACGAAGAAGTGGGAAGAAAATTCCCCAACTCGGAGAACAGGAGAACCAATCATCCCCCCCCTCGCTCAAGGTGTCTAGCAATATCGTCGCAAATCAGCTGCTGCTTCCCGGTTTCACTATTGGTGATTACCTGCCCGGCGATGTAGATTTTGAAACAATGGAGGTGGACGAATTCAAATACCATTACGGGAAGCCTCTCGTCAAAGATACTCTTGCTCTAACAACGATGATGCGAAGATTCCATGACTGGTACATGAAAACCTGCAGCGAGTCTGGAAAGGATGCTTTGTCGATGCTGATTAAGGAGGACCACGACTTCATTGGCCATGAATTGTTAAGTGTTGATTTTGACGAGTTTTTCTAGTTCTAAAATCAAAATGCCCTCGACAAATCACTTGTGGCTTGCTACTGTCTGTAAGTACTACTTTATGTAATTAAGCCTATATATATATATACCTCAGCTCTTTCATTGCATGTATATATAACTATGCTCACTATATTATGCAGATTGAAGATCGTCAAATGAAGAAAAGAACAAATCTGTGACATTGGGTTCATTAACCCAAATTTCATACATGAATGTACGGTTAAAAAGAATGTCGCAGAAACCGAGGACAACTTGCGCAAATCGTTGCTCAAAAATCAAACCAAAGATAAAATACTCTTTCCTTACAACTTCAAGTGAGTGTTACTGTCTTGTGCATATTCGGTTTCCCTTATTACTCGAGGTTATAGTCATGTAACTGATGAGTTGTGCATGTGTGCGCAGCTTCCACTTTATTCTGCTAGTGATTAATATTGAGAAGGGAGAAGTAACCGTCTTAGACTCGAGACGAAAAGATCCCGAGGGCTATGCGGACATGACTGGGATGCTCCAGAAGTAAGTTCAATCGATCATTATCGCACCATATCGGCAACTTTGTTCATTTCCTAATATCAAGTAATTATTTTCTTTGTCTGGCAGAGTTTAGAAAGAGTTCACCACAATTTCTCCGGGACTGCCGACCGAGGTGACATTTAAAACACCGAAAGTAAGTACTACTACCTAGTTCCACGCATCTCCCATTGATTGTAGCTACTTTCATCAATACCATTTAGCATGCTTGCATATTAGTTTGATTGACCTCTATTTCTCGTAAAGTGCTTGCGGCCGGAACACGGAAATAATTTCTGTGGATACTACATTTGCGAGTTCATCTACAACAAGACGGCCAAGAATAAGCGGGGCTACACTGAAAAAAATGTCAAGTGCGTAAGCAAAAATATTCAGAATTGTATTTTATTACCATCATTTGTGTTGAGTTTCATTCATACACATGTATTGACCCTCTTCTTTGATTTAGATCTAGCAGCTGCGAGATGAGCTCCTACCACATGATCGCATAAAAGCAATTCAAGAGCAATTAGTGGGATTCTTTTTTGACCACGTCATCAATAAAGCTGGAGAATACCATGTGGCACTTGACTTCAGACTTTAAGGATTGTAATAAATCTTATATTGTATATATGTAGCTAGTAGCGTCAGATAGATATAGGAAAACTTGTTATTCGACCAATCTATCGGAGAAGGATAGGTCGATCACTTCTCTCTGTATATGTTCATGATGATCTTCTATACTTAATGGTTTCCTTCATTTTCTTACTAGCTAGCGTGTCGAGTCCTCTATACGTATAGTACGTAGCGTCGACCAAGCACGGAGATAAGATAGGTCACTTCTCTCTATTAGATAGCAAACGCAATATATGAAACCCCTAATTAAATTAACCTTCCAAAACCCCCAGTCCTCCCCCCTTTCAAAAATACATAAACCCCAGCCTCTGAACTGCTGACGCGTGGATGCTTTTTGGTCCCGGTTGGTGTTACTAACCGGGACTAAAGGCCCTCCAGCCTTGGCAAGCCACAGCGGCCACGTGGAGCCCCATCTGTCCCGGTTCGTGAGTGAACCGGGACTAAAGGTCATGGGCTTTAGTACCGACCCTTTAGTCCCGGGTCCAGAACCGGGACAAATGGGCATCTGGAACCGAGACAGATGGGCCTTTTTCTACTAGTGCATCTCCAGAGTAAAGGCCAATTGGAGTTGGCAAATGTCCTCCATGACAAAGTATGCAATACCAGAGAAGTGTTGTTGAAGGTGAACCTATTATGCTATTCCCAAACATTCCACAACACATAGATAATGGCTAGCAATATTGTCGTTAAAACAATTTGAGACAATACCCAAACCCCACGGTTGACAGAAAGCAAATTTGAGATAATACCCAAACCCCATGGGACAATATGCATTCGAGTGCAAGAGGTGCTAATTGGATTTGTAACTGGTTAGGCAAAGCTCACAAAACTTGTCATGTAGCCACCTACGGATGCCAAGGCTGTCTTCCGTAAGAGCTTTTCGATGGAGGAGAAGTCACATGAAAATCTTACACTTGGGCCCAACCTTGGTGCTCAAAATTTTATTTTCCAAGAAAGGGACCATGGCACTATCAAACTGGAGACCATATGCAGACAAGACTGAGTAGCAGGCTTAAGACGACGCAGTTCACGTGATGTGATTGAGAGTTTTGGTGTCAAGGACTACATCTTGGAGCTGCATTCACATGTCCATAAACTCACAGATCTGTTGGGTAGTAGTAATGGTATCAATGGAGCACATCGGGTTATCTTCCCTAAGGTCTTTCAGGATGGTCCTTCGCATGTGCCTCACAAGCCCAACAATAGAAGATCATGTTGTTGATGTAAACATGTTGTTAGTCAAATTTATTATATAATTACATGTTGGTCTCTATTATTTACCACCGCAGTGGTGATGTCCTACCATAGAGTGTTAAATCATGCAATCTTTTGGTTTTCCTTATTCACTTACACTTCATGCAAGATCTTTTGAAATGTTGTGTAGACTTTTTTGGTAACATAATTTTGTTTTGAATTATGCATTACCGATTTTGTTTATTAAGAAAATTGGTGTGTTGATGATTGAGTAATTAGTATGTGCATGTCCATGTACTAAGATTAAGTATGGTGTTCATAATGCAGTGTCTACTAATCTAGTTAGGTACAAAACGCAGATCGTGTGAATTCAGAGGAAAAAAATGCTTCGCTCAACCCCCGGTAAGTTCTACTCAGGAAACTCGGGAGGCGATGAATCCTAGCCGACGTGTTCTCCTTTCCCCTTCCCTCGTCACCGCTATAGGGCCCATGCACTTGCCAAGGGGACTAAAAGTGAGTAAAGCAGAGTGCTACGGTTTCTTAGGCAGCGGCCTCGGGCGGTGTGGCACTACTAGGGAAAACCTTATACATAGAACTTACCTGTAGCGCGTGCTAAATAGAAGCGCTACTACAATTTACCACTAGCGCGTGTAGTCTAAACCGCTGCAGCTAAGTTCGTAGCGGTAGCGCGTCTAACGAAGGAAGCGCTACTACTACAATTCCCCTTAGTGTTCTCGCTAGGCTACCAATAGTAGTAGCGTGCTTCAGGAAAGCGCGCTGTTGCTAAGATTATTGTAGCATCGTGTTTTATGCAGAAAGTGCTACTACTAAGGAAAGGAAAATAAAATTAAAAACATATAGAAAAGTAAATGAAAATGAAAGAAATAGAAAAAAGGGAAGGAAAAAAAGAAAATGTGAATGAAAACAAATGAAAAATAAAAATAAAGGAGAAATGCGTAGCAGCAGCGGGCTTTCTGGATATGCACTATAACTAACTTAGGAGTAGCGCCAGTTTCCATCAAGTGCTACAAATAAGTTAGCTATAGCTAATGTAGTAGTAGCGCTTCTACTGGAACACACTACTGCTACTTTTGACTTAACCACGCGCGGTTCTTCTTCCCCACGGCCACTTCCCCCAAATCCAACGCATGCGTCTGCTGTCGCCGCCGTTGTTGCCCGGCCACCACGCGCTCTCCCGTCGCCCTCCGCGCGCTCTCGCGTCACCCTCCGCACGCCCTTGACGCTGCCCCCGACCCCGACCTCGACGCCACCCCCGACCGCGACCTCGATGCCCCCTACATCGCCGCCCTCCGCCGTGCACCTGAGCCCCGACCCCGACCCCGTCCCGGACCTCGACACCACGTGCCCCTCTCCTTGGGCCGCTCCCTAACTCTGCCGGCGCCCGAGGTGAGCTCGCCCTCCTCCTCCCCTACCTCTGCCTAGCTAGGGTTGCTAGTTTTAAATTTTAGAGTTCATATAATTAGTTAGGGTTCATAAAATTAGATGCTAATTAGAGCAGTAGTTTTTAAATAGAATTAGTTTTAGAGTTCATCAACTTAGTTAGGGTTAAATTTTAGAGTTCATCAAATTAGTTAGGGTTAAATTTTAGAGTTCATCAAATTAGTTTGGGTTCATCAAAATTTAGAGTTCATCAAATTAGTTAGGGTTAAATTTTAGAGTTCATCTAACTAGTTTTTTTACTGTTTTTAGCAAGTGTTTAATAGAATTAGTAAAAGAATTAATAGAACTAGTTGAACTAGTTTATTTTTAGTAAGAACTAGTTGAATTAATAGAACTAGTTTAGTTTTAGTAATAAAATTAATAGAACTTGTTGAACTAGTTCATTTTTAGTAAGAACTAGTTGAATTAATAGAACTAGTTTTTTAGTAAGAAAATTAATAGAACTAGTTGAACTAGTTTATTTTTAGTAAGAACTAGTTAAAATTTTATTACTGTTCTTAGTTGAATTAGTAAGTGCTTAGTTGAATTAGTAAGAAAATTAATTATTTTTATTTATAGTAAGTGCTTAGTGAACTAGTTGAATTAATATAACTAGTTTATTTTTAGTAAGAAAATTAATAAAACTAGTTTATTTTTAGTAAGTGCTTAGTTGAATTAATAGAACTAGTTGAATTTATATCATTATCACTTTGTCATCAAAGAATGCTATATGAGATTTGATGATCGAATTAAAATTTTACTCGGTGGAATATGAAGGCTTAGTCGTGTCTCCTTGGAGTGATCGTCATCCAAGCTACCTCCACTTCCTCTACACCCGAGTCGGTGAGCTAAAAGTCCACCTCCTCCTTGTCCACCTTCCTCTACATCCGAACTAGGGTATTTAGATATGCTTCTTAATCAAATGAAATGTTCGGATTATAAGATATATTGAAATGTTTTTGTCAATATTGAAACACTGAAATGCAATGAGCACCAGTTTATGCTCACGTGTGAAGTGTTCATTCATTTCCGAGTGACCTATGTTTTGCCGTAATGTTCATTCATTCCGTTTCGGCAAATTTCAAGCTCTCGATATGTCCTATTTTAGCAAAGGTCATGCCGGATTTTTCCGTGAATTTAAGCATGACTTGTGCTAGAATATGTAGGAAATATCAAGTGCCCCGGATTTGCTAGAAAGAGAATTAAACGACATTTCGAGTTGACTTTAAGTCCGTCGGGGCACCATACATGACTGTCCAAAAATCGGCGAGGGAGAGTCTCCACCATATATGAGAGAAGAATGCCGACTTTTGTCGTGGGGCTCGCTTTTCCTTCTTCTCTTTGTGCTAGACCTTTGTTATGCACTAGGGGAAGAAGGAGTAGAGACCACCATCGACGGTCAAAAAGCCGGTGAGGGAGTGTCCACCATATATGAGAGAAGAAGAATGCCGACTGTTGTCGTGGGGGTCGCTTCTCCTTCTTTTCCTTGTGCTAGATATTTGTAATGCACTCGGGAAAGGAGGAGTAGAGACCATCACCAATGGTCGCAATATCAGAGAGGGAGTGCCCACCATATACGTGAGATGAGAGTTTAGGAAGGAAGACTTGACAGACCTAAATTCAACCCGTTGCATATTGAGTAATAGTGATCTGTGTGTTGAGTTCCCTGGTAGTTGCCTTTGGTCGATTTTTAATTAATGCTTCAAATATGAACATAGGAAATGTCTGACGACGGAAAGGAATTCGGTATGTGCGAAGACTGCGAAGACGAGCGCGACCTGTGCAACGGGCCTCACCGTGTTGGTGGTAGGCGCTTTAGCATCAAGCTAGATGACACCTTCGAAGTGCATACAATAAGTCACAACGACAAGTGTTTTTTTCGTAATTAAGCATGACTTCTGCTTCTTTTGCTTCAACTTATAATTTAATTTTTTTTACTATTCTACTAGCGTATCCCCTGCCATGCAAGAATATATGTCTTGGATAAGGTTGGTTTCAGTACTATGGAAACTGTGGAGGTAAAAAGAGTTAACTTGAGGACCGAGCATGGTTATAGTTTTCCCGCAAAATTATACAATACAGACACCTACACCTATTTTGAATGCAAACAATTGAGAGCACTATGCAAGGCTTATGCATTTGAGCCTGATAAGCTTATCACCTTTGATATTCGTCCGGAAGATGATATTGAAGATAATATCGACATCTGGGTCGATGTGCAGACGCCTCCAGTTCTACCATTATGTAAGCTTTTCAACCATATTTATGTCTTGGATATTTTTTATTCAAAAATATTTGACAACTAATTTCTATTGACAGCCTATTTCCATTCAAGCAAACATGTCCATCACTTGGTAGACATGACCAACTACTGTCCCGGGGCTGAACTAAATTGTGAGGAGACAAGTCATTATGTTTCATGGCTTGAGGATCTTCATACTGTCAAGACAAATTATTTTCCTAAACTTGGAAATCTTAGTACTCAAAATGTGTGACCAATAGTGTTCGTACTGAACTACGGTCACATCTATTTAGGAAAGATGGTAAGATTTTTACTATTTGTCCTCAGTGCATCTTTGGCATAAATTATTTTTAAGCTAAACTTTATTGCTAAGCATGTTACTAAGCTGTTCTTCAACAGGGACTCCTGACGATAGTTGTGCCTCAGTGGATCGAAGCTAAAGGTCGCATGTCCATGGTTAGCATACGGCCAAGACATCCTACATTGCACATGAGTGCATTCAGGATTTCTAGAAGCGAGCAAGTCTTAATAGTCAAAGACTGGAACAAAATTATGAAGGATCGCAGAGAAGTACTAGGGGTGTAACGCCCCGGACACACCCGCCGGTGGTCGTTACTCCTGGCGGGATCTAGACTGGCCCCACAGATCAATACTAGTCTTTTCTGCGCACTTTGTCCTCACTCGTGCGCACCGGGAGCAACTTCGGATCGGTCACCCATCTGAAACTACTCCTAGCTGAGCACGCTTAACTTTGGAGTTACGTCCGAATGGGATCCGGAAAAGAAGGAATTCCTTATTGATATGAGTAGTCTATCATCCCTAATAAGCCAGGCTATGACATACACCCCCACTTAGAGGAACCAACGTCCTCGTCGGGCCACAGAGCGTTCCCTCTTAGCACAACCGTCATGCATCCGGTCCGTACATGTGCCATCTTTGTGTGCCACGACGGATCACTGGCGTCATGAACAACATGACCGCGCGACCTGTCGCAACCATCCGTGTAACCGCGAGGGTCGGCTCGATACCAACTTGTAACGCCCGGACACACCCGCGGTGGTCGTTACTCTGGCGGGATCTAGATGGCCCCACAGATCAATACTAGTCTTTTCTGCGCACTTTGTCCTCACTCGTGCGCACCCGGGAGCAACTTCCCGGTCGGTCACCCATCCTGAAACTACTCCAAGCTGAGCACGCTTAACTTTGGAGTTCTGTCCGAATGGGATCCCGGAAAAGAAGGAATTCCTTATTGATATGAGTAGTCTATCATCCCTAATAAGCCATGCTATTACAAGGGCGCAGCAATCAGAAGCGCAGCACATAATTAGGAGACAGGTTCATTTGCATGCTTCAATATGATGAATCAGGAGCGCTCCACATGTTCTATGCTATTTTACTTGACAGAGAGAGAGAGAGAGCAGTAGGAGTGATTAGCTAGCTAGAATGAGTGTTGGTGGTGATGACTATGATGATTAATATTAGCTAGTGTTGGTGGTGATTAGCTATTACTATGATGATTAAATAGTGTTGGTGGTAATAACTATGATGATTATTAGCTAGTCTTGTTGGTGATGATATGATGCAAGAGTATTAATAGGATGATGATGATGATGATGATGCTGAGTACATTATTATATCATTGGGTGAAAGAACCGTGGATTAGTTTTAAGTGGATGGATCCTAAGGGATCAAGTCATGGATTATCGTGATAATCCATGACTTGGTCACTTAGGATCCATCCATTTGAAACTAATCCACGGGTCTTTCACCTAGTGATTTAATAACTCATTATAATGTAAAAACAATCTCTAAATTGCTACTGTATGAAAAATTGTATAAAGGTGTATGAATACGACCTAAAATTTGAAAGAAATAGAATACAAAATAATAGTAGTAGCGTGGGAGAGAGAAAGCGCTACTAATAAGTAGATATAGCAGTAGTGCGTGCCAGCAGGCGCTACTGCTATGCTTTAGTTGTAGCGTCGTATCAGTAGCGCGGTTACCCGCGCTACTAATAGGCCAAAAACCAGCATTACTGCTAGGCTTTTCCCTAGTAGTGTGGTGTCATTATATTTGTGTCCTGTAGAACTCATGGGTCATGCTCTCCCTCCTCCTTGACCATGGGGGCGGCGAGTTGTAGGTGTAGGTCACGGTTGTAGCAGTAGGCCTAGTCTTCCTGGCCCCGTGCCCGATATTACTGTCTCCTTCCTTTCCCTCCCATCGTCCTCCTCCTTCATAGATCTGGTCCTCAGCGCCACCAGATGTGTCGAATGTGGGGCTACTACAGGTGTGGTCTTGGACCAGAGAAATTCTTGGATGGCTGCAGCGACCATGACGATGGTGACACTTTCTAGTATTGCCTCTCTCCTTGGAGGCAGGGTCGAGGTTGGTGATACGTCTCCAACATATCTATAATTTTTTATTGTTTCATGCTATTATATTATTGATACATCTCCAACGTATCTATAATTTTTGATTGTTCCATGCTATTATATTACCCGTTTTGGATGTTTATGGGCTTTACTATACACTTTTACACTACTAGGGAAAAGCCTATACACAGAATCTTATCAGCAGCGTGCTTCAAAATAACTCGCTGCTGCTAACTAGCGATAGCAGCGCCTGAGCGAAACTTCGCTGCTTTGAGACAAATATAGCGATGGCGTGTCCTCCCAAAGACGCTCTGCTGCTATAATTCCTACGAGGCGCCGAGGCTAGTTATAGCAGCACAGCGTTATAGCGATGTCGCCATCGCTACGTAGCATAGTAGCGGCGCATTTCTTAGATAAGCGCCATTGCTAAGTTTCCTACAAAAATTTAGTCCCACCTCGCTCCGTGAAGAGAGTTTCTACCACCTTAAATATGTTACTTCTCATACTTTGACAAGCACTTGATCTTCATTGAACTCTATGTGTAGAATTTGTGGCTGCAATATGAGTCTTCACTGTTCCTAAACCGGTGAGGACTCATATTGACAAATCAGATTGTACACAAAAGATCGTTGATGATCAATGTATTTTGATATATTGAACAAAGTCTATTTTACATGTTGACACGTAGCGATGGCGCTTTATTGTGAAAGGCGCTGCTAGATAGCTTAGCAAGATGGCGTCTTTTCCTAAAGAGCACTCTTGCTAAGCCATTCATCTCCCCATCTCCTCCATTCCGATCCACTCACACACACAGCCACTCAATCCTCTCCGATCCGTCTGCCTTGCCCTCGCCGCCTCCTCCTCCGTCTGCGCAAGGTCACCTCCTCCTCCTTCTGGACTCATCTGGCCTCCTCCTCCGTCCTCCTCTCCACTCGCGCTGGCCGGCCCTCCTCGCTCCGCCTTCCTCCTCCGTCCTCCCTCAACTGGCCGCGCCGGCCGGCCCCTCCTCGCTCCGCCTTCCTCCTCCGTCCTCCCTCAACTGGCCGCGCCGGCCGGCCCCTCCTCGCTCCGCCTTCCTCCTCCGTCCTCCCTCAACTGGCCGCGCCGGCCGGCCCCTCCTCGCTCCGCCTTCCTCCTCCATCCTACTCTCTTCTCCCTCCTCAAGTCGCCCCTCCTTCTCCCTCCTGCTCATATGCAACATTTTGATTTAGTTGATATAATTTAGTTGATTTAGTAGGCTAGTTGATTTAGTTGACTTAGAACATTTTGATTTAGTTGATTTAGTAGGCTAATTCATTTAGTTAATTTAGTTGACTTAGAACATTTTGATTTAATTGATTTAGTAGGCTAGTTCATATGCAACATTTTGATTTAGTTGATATGATTTAGTTGATTTAGTAGGCTAGTTGATTTAGTTCACTTAGAACATTTTGATTTAGTTGATATGATTTAGTTGATTTAGTAGGCTAGTTCATATGCAACATTTTGATTTAGTTGATTTAGTAGGCTAGTTGATTTAGTTCACTTAGAACATTTTGATTTAGTTGATTTGGTAAGCTAGTTGATTTAGTTCACTTAGAACATTTTGATTTAGTTGATCGTTAATCCTTTGCTCATATTGCTTTAGGAAGAATGGCGCCACCACCACCACCACTATGTCGATGTGCAAGTCAAGATCTTGACAACCTTGGCCCGGCAAGTTGTTAAGCATCTACTTCCAGCCGAGTTTTAGTCATGCGGTGTAAGTAATTAGATGAAATGTAATAACTATTTTATTTTTAGTGTTGGCATTCTGCATTGTGTCATTTTGCTTATTTTACAGATCGTCCCATGCAATGTGAGGTTGAAATTCAACAAGCTGATAGGAGACACTATGACATTTGAGGCTCCTTGGGGCCGTACACTATGGAGGTCGAGAAAGGACGCAATATGTCGCAGATTGGAGGAGATGGATGGGCCCGTTTGTCGCTCGCATGCATCTTCTTGGTGGTGAGTTGATCAGCTTCAACTTCCGTGCGAAAGACCCAAGCTAGCTATCATTTATCTCAACTTTGGTGGAAGATGATGAAGATGACGAAGATGATGAAGATGATGAAGATAATGAGGACCCACTCGATGAAGATGATGAGGACCCACTTCATGAAGCCATCGTAGCTCAAAGAACAAGGCTGAGTGAGGAGGAGGTGTCCAACTGTGGGACATAATTCCACCACGTCTTGACTTTGTCGGGTGCCATTCGTGACCCGCTTGACAAATACCATGGTTGATCGACATGATATGGTATGTTATACTTACAAATGCAAATTAATAGTGTGAATTACTTAGTGTACAGTCCAATGATATGGTATGTTGTGTGGAATCTAGTCGATGATATGTTTTAGTGAAGAGTTCGATCACATGCTTATTAATTAATATGTTTTTCTTATTCAGAAATTGGCAAAGAGCATATCATGAGTTATGGTATCGAGCACGATGAAGAAGGCTCACTGGACTACGCCTTCTTGCAAGGGCTCCGTCACAACCTATACTTACAGCGTGGACACGGATGGTCGCTTTACACTTAAACTTCGGTTGGGTGGAAGAAATTCCTCGATGGCAAGAATCTTCGTGTTGGACAGGCCATCCTAATTACTATCAGGAACACCAACCGCCCAGGCTTGAGGATGATGATTGTCTTCGATATCATCTAGAATTACATATGTGTGTGTGGCTATATCATCTAGAACTACATATGTGTGTGTGTGGCTATATCATCTAGAACTACATATGTGTGTGTGGCTATATCATCTTGAACTACATATGATGATCGTCGTCGATATCATCTAGAACTACGTATGATGATGGCCGTTGATATGACCTTGTACTGCTTGAGGATGCATATATGTTGGCTATGCATGAAATTGTTATCTAGTACTCCCTTCGTTCCAAATTACTCGTCGTGGTTTGAACTAAAACAACGACGAGTAATTTGGAACGAAGGGAGTACTACCGTACCTAGTAATGGTTTATGAATTTGATATCTACTAGCAGTAGCGAGGGATGGCGAAATCGCTACAGCTAGTTAATAGTAGCGCGTTCACAAAAAACGATGCTGATATCGTCAACAGTAGTAGCGCGGGTTACTATGAGTTAGCTGTAGCCCCTTATTAGTAGCGCGGCCACCCGCGCTGCTGCTAGCCTAAAACCCCGCGCTGCTGCTAGCCTTTTCCCTAGTAGTGCTATATCATTTTTGGACTAACCTACTAGCCGGAGGCCCAACCCAAATTGCTGTTTTTTTGCCTATTTCAGTGTTTTGAAGAAAACGAATATCAAACGGAGTCCAAACGGAATGAAACCTTCGGGAGACATCTCTTTGGAACAAACGCAATCCAGGAGACTTGGAGTGGACGTCAAGAAGTAGCCGAGGTGGCCACGAGGGTGCAGGGCACACCCTAGGGGGGTGGGCACGCCCCCACCCTCGTGGGCCCCTCGTGGCTCCCCTGTCCGACTTCTTTCGCCCATATATATCTACGTACCCCGAAAACATCCAGGAGCACCACGAAACCCTATTTCCACCATGGCAACCTTTTGTACCCGTGAGATCCCATCTTGGAGCCTTTTTCGGTGCTCCCTGAGGGAGTCCTGGATAAGGGGGTATCCGGACAGCCGGACTATATGCATTGGCCGGACTATTGGACCGTGAAGATACAAGACTCAAGATTTCGTCCCGTGTCCGGATGGGACTCTCCTTTGTGTGGAAGACAAGCTTGGAGATCCGGATATCAGATCTCCTTCTTTGTAACCGACTCTGTGTAACCCTAGCCTCCTCCGGTGTCTATATAAGCCGGAGGGTTTAGTCCGTAGGACGAGAAGAATCATAATCATCATAGGCTTGCTTCTAGGGTTTAGCCTCTACGGTCTCGTGGTAGATCAACTCTTGTAATACTCATACCATCAAGATCAATCAAGCACGATGTAGGGTTTTACCTCCATCGAGAGGGCCCGAACCTGGGTAAAACATTGTGTCCCTTGCCTCCTGTTACCATTAGCCTTAGACGCATAGATCAGGACCCCCTACCCGAGATCCGCCGGTTTTGACACTCACATTAGTGCTTTCATTGAGAGTTCCTCTATGTCATCGCTGCAAGGCTCGATGGCTCCTTCAATCATCAACAACTACGCGGTCCAGGGTGAGACTTTTCTCCCCGGACAAATCTTTGCGTTCGGCGGCTTCGCACTGTTTGCCAATTCGCTTAGCCATCTGGAGCAGATCAACAGCTACGCCCCTGGCCATCAGGTCAGGTTTGGAAATTTGAACTACATGGCCGATATCCGCGGAGACTTGATCTTCAATGGATTCGGGCCTACGCCAGGAGCGCCGAACAGTCACAACAAGCGCGGCTTAGACCTGCTGTCAGGCAGTACTCGGGATATCGCATCTGCCAGAGCTCCGGACCTAAATTCGGGGCAGATCGCAACGTCCGAGGACGGGTGGATGGACCCCGCCCTGGAGGCCGCACACTCGTCGGCGGTAGAGCCGAACACAGACTCCACCCCCAAGGAAGTCTGTGTCACCGGACTCCCGGACTTGTGTCCGGCTGTAGGTTCCAGACCGCGCGCCCCCGAGCCCGCCAAATCTGGTTCGGCTCGGGTAATGGAGTTCGCCGCTGCGGATATCTTCCAGCACTCGCCCTTCGGCGACATGCTGAATTCATTAAGGTCTCTGTCTTTGTCAGGAGACTCTTGGCCGAACTATGTCCAGCTCGAGGGGGAAGAAGGCGACGAAGAAATTTGTTGCCCACCCACCACCCACTTCATAGCCACTATCGATGACGTAACAGACATGCTTGACTTTGACTGCGATGACACCGACGGTATGGACGACGACGCAGGGGACGATTCAGAACCACCGCCCACGGGGCGCTGGACTACCACCTCATCATATGATATATACATGGTGGACACGCCTAAGGAGGACGATGGCGACAAAACGGAGGATAAAACCCCCGGACAAAAGCCAAAACAACGGCGCAAACGCCGCTCTAAGTCCAGCCACAGCAAAAACAGCGATAACAGCCCTAGAAAGATAGACACCCCAGTTAAAGGCAACGACGACCATATGGACCTAGCGATGGAGCAGGATGAGCCAGGTCACGCCGAACACAGCTCGGAGCAAACGCCTGATCACAGCGATCCCGAGGGACGAACTCATCAACCTGTCCCGGGAGAGGAGCACAGTCCGGACGACGATGCATTCATCATCCCGGAAAAACGTTTGGAACGAGATAACCTACACAGAAGGCTTATGGTCACTGCGAGAAGTCTAAAGAAGCAGAAGCAAAGACTCAAGGCCACGCAGGAAACACTCAACCGCAAATGGAATAAAGTGCTAGACACTGAAGAAAAATACGGCGACGATCGCCACACAAAGAGCTACCCAAAGCGCAAGCTGCTGCCAGAATTCGACGATGAGGCCATTTTGCCGAAGAACAATATGGCCAGTAGGCCGGACCAACCACTTCATGACCACAACAGAGCATCTACTGATGCCGCACACGATTTACGTGAGCTCCTGGACAAAAAGGTCGGCGCGACGAGGTCCATCTACGGATCTAGAGGACACGCTCCAGCGCAGGATTATGGTCACCAAAACGAACAGACTGATCGAATACCAGTTTGGAATCAGCACCGGACACAACAACAGTCGACAGCATCACACAACATGTCTAGATACAGAGGGGCTGCTCACCCTCTGTGCTTCACCGAAGAGGTACTGGACCACGAATTTCCACAGGGTTTTAAACCCGTGAACATAGAGGCATATGATTTGAACGCAGCGGACCCGGGTGCGGATTGAGGATTTTATCCTGCATATTCACATGGCTCGTGGGGACGACCTCCACGCCATCAAATACCTTCCCCTCAAGTTGAAGGGACCAGCTCGGCACTGGTTGAAAAGCCTCCCCGAAAATTCAATCGGAAGTTGGGAGGAACTTGAGGACGCTTTCAGGGCCAATTTTCAAGGAACCTATGTCCGACCTCCGGACGCTGACGATTTAGGTCACATAATTCAACAACCTGGAGAGTCCGCCCGCAAGCTTTGGAATAGATTCCTCACTAAGAAGAATCAAATTGTTGATTGTCCGGATGCCCAAGCCCTAGCGGCCTTCAAGCACAGTATCCGGGATGAGTGGCTCGCCAGACACCTCGGCCAAGAAAAGCCGAGGACAATGGTAGCCTTAACAAGCCTTACGACCCACTTTTGCGCGGGTGAAGACAGCTGTTTGGCCCGTAGAGGCACCAGTGACCCAGGCACATCCAAAATCAGGGAAGGCAATGGGAAGCTATGCTGCAATAAAAACAAGCGTCTAAACAAGGAAGAAAGTCCAGACAACACAGCGGTCAACGCCGGATTCAGGGGCTCTCGACCCGGTCAACAAAATAAGCCATTTAAAGGCAGCAAAGAGGGACCGTCTGGCCTGAACAAAGTCCTGGACAGACTGTGCCAAATTCACGGCATCCCCGAAAAACCTGCGAACCACACTCATAGAGAATGTTTGGTCTTTAAGCAGGCCGACAAGTTAAATGCCAAACACAAGGGAAGGGAAACACCAAGTGAAGACGAGGATGAGCCTCGCTTGACCGAACACCGGGGACGAAAAAATTCCACAGAGGTAAAAACAGTAAAGATGATCTACGCGACTCACATACCCAAGAGAAGGCGCAAACGCGCGCTCAGAGATGCATACGCTGTAGAGCCCATCGCCCCCAAACTTAACCCTTGGTCGGCCTGCCCGATCACCTTTGATCACAGGGACTATCCGACTAGTATGCAGCATGGAGGATCGGCTGCCTTGGTGCTCGACCCAATAATCGACGGATACCATCTCACTCGTGTCCTCATGGAAGGCGGCAGTAGTCTCAATCTAATATACCAGGACACTGTCCGCAGGATGGGGATAGACCCATCCAGAATCAGCCAAAGTAACACCACCTTTGAAGGGGTGATACCAGGCGTTGAGGCCCGCTGCAGGGGCTCCCTCGTATTAGAGGTGACATTGGGTTCTCTAGACAACTTCAGAAGCGAAGAATTATTCTTCACCATAGCTCCCCTCCGAAGTGGTTATCATGCATTGCTCGGAAGAACGGCCTTCGCTCGCTTCAACGCAGTACCGCAGTACGCTTACCTTAAGCTCAAGATGCCCGGTCCACGTGGCGTCATCACCGTTAATGGAAATACAGAGAGTTCCTTACGTGTGGAAGAGTATGCGGCGGCTCTAGCAGCCGGACACTAAGCGGCCTCTAATATCAGAACGCATGATTGGTCGTTAAGACCACGGACACGGTTAGACGAGTCCGGTACACCACCGTGGGTAACAGCCCAGATAAACCTGATCTGGGTGCTATATATGTAATCCCGTAGAGGACACCAGGGGCTACAGATATTCAATAAAGCCCACCTTTTGGCTTGACCTTATTAACAGGCCAATGTCTTACACTTCTACTCTCCATTGGTAATAACCAACTCTTCGCATGCTTACGTCATACTCTTTTACATGAGTTTTCCTTTTTACAGACACCATTCATGCGATACCCTCCCAGGACACGGCACAACGGAGACAAAGGCGCAGACGTGCAGCAGGGCCCCGCTCAAAGGTTTCTCTTTAGATTAAGCCCCTGTGTAAACTTTCTTTATTGTCTCTTGTTGCTCAACATCCCATGGGTACTCAATATACCCACAGGGGATACTGGCGTTATTGGCATTTCGCCACGACAGAATAATGCACGTACCTGGAAATACAGGGTTCATAATAAAGGGCGTTACTCAGCCCAGTATATGTTATAAAGTCCGAATACCCTCGGGAGTGTTCGTCATCGCGAGTTTGGCCTTATATGCATCAGCTCTGAATCATGTCTTTGGTCAAATGTTGGGTTTGCCCGGCTCCTGGGTTTGCTGCCTTACGTTCCATTTTTATTGGCTAAGGCAGCCAAAGGAGAACTACTACGATTGTGCCCTGGTTATTCCGGATGAGCACCTTAGTAGAGAAAGCCGAAAACTGACTGTCATGATATAGCGAGATACTGGTCAACCACTTGAGGACTCATCGGAATCTTTAGGGTTCCTTGGCATGAACGAAGGGCCGTTCGCCGGTCATGTACACACGCTCCCGTATCTGGATGCACGCGAAGGTACCAGGGGCTACATAGTAGCCCCACCGTCAAACTCCTATGGCTAAGTGAAAGTGTTAAAGCTATATAGTCCGGTTGCCTAGTTCGACATGCGATCACCTCCTTAACGGACCAAGACGTTGGATCAAGTGTGATTACGCATATTTTTGCGAACACCCCCACATTTTATGCGTGGGGGCTGAAGCCAGCAACTGCTAACTTTCAGGTTATATATACATCAAACGGCCGCACAGGAGGCACAATAACACTTTCGGGCGAAAGTATAAACATAGCCTCTATAATTAAAATACAATTGTTTTTACAACGGAAAGATTTGTCACTCGAACATGACATTCTTCGAGCACTGAGCCTCTATTAAACGAGCACCTTTTGTTACCTGCTCCAAGTAGTGCTCGGCTGGATCCTGGCTTCCCGCCGGATTCTGGGTTGCAATGATGGTGGCCTCCATATCTATCCAATATTCTTTAACACGGGCAAGAGCCATCTGTACACCCTCTATGCACGCCGACCTCTTCATGGCATCGATTCATGATACAGCACCAAGAAATTGTTGCACTAAACCAAAATAACTGTCCGGCTTCGGCCCATTCGGCCATAGATGGTCTATTACAGACTTCATTGCAAGACCGGACAATCTATGGAGCTCGGCCACAACGGCCATCCTTTCACTCAATGGCAATGGGTGCGTTGGAGCACTGAATTGCGACCAGAACAGCTTTTCCACTTCATTATCTTTTTGATCCTCGAAAAACTTGGCCGCATCAGCTGTACTCTTTGCCAGATCTGCATACGCGTCTGCAGGGCTCCAGCGCCAATCCAGAGGAGCGTACTTTGGATCTAAGAACTTCATTCGCAACAAATAAGGGCTTCTAGCCGCGATTTCTCTGGCCTGTCGAAGCTCCTCCCGCGCATCCCTAATTTCGGAACGCGTCTCCTTGGCCGCATCAAGGGCCTTCTTCGGGTCAGCCGACTTCGCCTGATTCTCTTTCTCAAGGAGCTCATACCGGCCGGAGGCGTTTTTCAGCTCCACAGCCATCTCGGCTATTTTATCTTCACTTCGGCGATGAGCAGCCTGTTCGGCTCTCAAGTCTTCGGCCGCCTTTAGGGCAGCCGCATTGCTGGCCCAGGCTTGCTCCTTGGCTAGGGCAAGCTCCGCCCTCAGGGCCTCCATGCCAGCAGCTCCGCCTGCAGTCGAAGCATATCACATTAACATTATGCTCCTCTTAAATATTTCGTATAAAAATAAGGAAAGTAGAACACATACTTTGTGACTCGTTAAGCCGCTCGTTCACAAGTGTGATGTCGGCATCCACAACTTCAATCTGTCGCCTCAGTTCGGCGACTTCAGCGGTCTGGTCTTCCGCCGGACCCTTAGCCACCTGCGCATGAATGCAGTACGATCATTACTTAAGAGTGTGATCCTCCGTTTGCTGCCTAGGGCTGGCAACCAGACTCTCAGGGGCTACTAACTATACGGAACACACCTACCGTGTGCGGTACAACCAAAAAATGACGTATTTCATTATGTACCTCAAAGCCTTTGAGCAGGCTCGTAAAAGCTTCATCAACCCGCTTGTGGCGGATGAAATCTTCTCAAGCACCATGCTCATTAATGAATGGTGATCCTCCGAGAGAGCAGCTTGCTCCAGAAGGCCCATCAGCGTGTCCGGCCGGTCACTGAACTGTGCTAGACCCTTCTTATCGCCCCCCATGGGAGCCGAACGCTCCGAGCTCAGGGCGGCCGAAGTATTAGCTTCTTGCCTTGGAATATCTGGACTCCTCCGTGACGACACCTCGTGGTCGCCCGCCCCATGAGGCGGAGAGGCTGGTGGGGTTTCACTCTCCATCATCTCCGGAAGAAGATCCCCCGAAGACTAACTCTGTCGAGAAGAGCTGCTAGCCGGACTGCAAAGAATAGATCCTGGTTATTGTTCTCGGAGGAGGAAGCAGTAGCTTTGTATTTACGATTAACTTACAGCTTGTCTGAGGGATGGCCCATTTGCGGGCATGGCGCGGTGAGGACGCCCTTCGAGGCAGGGCCCCCTGGTGAAGTTTTCTTCCCTTGTCTCGGCACCTCCGTCTCCAAGTCTTCGGAGGCGGCCCTCTTCTTCCCGCAGGGGGAGGAGACCATAGATTCCCCTCCCCGACGACCCTCCTTTGCGGAGGTAGTAATTCCCCCGGTTTCGATGTGCAATGTGTGAAGCTCTGCTTCTCTGTTCTTCCCTTCATCTTTCCCCGAGAGCACACGACTAAGCATCCTGGCTATGGCAGGACTAGGCGAGCCTTCGGGAAGCGGTGCCGGACACCAGATTCTCTCTGCCTTGCTGAGCCATTCCTAGCCGCGGATGGTTTTCAGAACAATGTTATGATAAATATAAACGAAGTGTTCGGTTTCTGGGTTACTTACTTGGGTATCTGGGCGGTTGCAGCTCAGGCCCGCATCCTCGGTGGTGTCCGGACACTTTACTTGTGGTCCGAAGAATAACTTACACATCCCTTCGAGCGTCATGCCGAAGAAGTGCAGAATAGTCCGCGGACCTTCTGGATTGAACTCCCACATCCGGAGAGGCCGACGTTTGCACGGCAAGATCCGTCGGACTAGCATTACCTGAATTACACTGACAAGACTAATGTCCCTCTCAAGAAGCTCCCGAATGCGGCTTTGCAATGTTGGTACATCATTAGCAAGCCCCCAATCCAATCCCACATTGGCCCATGACGCCAGTTGAGGCGGAGGGCCCGAACGGAAGTCGGGGGCAGCCACCCACTTTGTGCCTCTGGGAGCCGTGACGTAAAACCACCTCCGCTGCCATAGATCGGACACCTCCAGGAAGAAGCCCTCTGGCCATGCCGTTGAAGGTCTTGAGCATCGGCGTTCGGCATTCCTGCTTATTGCAGCACCTCCGCACTCCGTGTGTCGCCCCTCAATCATCTTCGGCTTCACATTGAAGGTCTTGAGCCATAAGCCGAAGTGCGGGGTGATGTGGAGGAAGGCTTCGCACACGACGATGAATGACGAGATGTGAAGGATGGAGTCCGGAGCTAGATCGTGAAAATCTAGCCCGTAATAGAACATGAGCCCTCTCACAAAGGGATCAAGGGTGAAGCCTAAGCCGCGGAGGAAGTGAGAAACAAATACAATGATCTCGTTGGGCTCGGGAGTAGGGATGACCTGCCCTTGAGCAGGAAGCCTGTGCTGGATGTCGGCGGTCAGATATCTGGCCTCCCTAAGCTTTGCAATGTCCTCCTCTATGACAGAGGAGGCCATCCACCGGCCTTGAAGGTTGGATCCGGACATGATTGAAGATCCGAAGTGCCTGAGCTTGGGCTTCGGGTGTTGGAACTCGAGATGCGGAAAGGCGCAAGCGTGGTAGGAAAGAGGGATAGGCCTCCGCCCCTCTATAAAGAGGGTGAATATCAAGCATCCACAGCATAACCGCTTGGGACTTACCTAAAAACATGGAGTCATACCAACAGGCATCATGGGGTTGCATGCGCCCGTATTGATGGAGGATCCCGCGATAAGGGGAACACGATCTCTGCTTTGGCAAGGCGTGCCAATGAAACTGCCTCACAACGCATGTCGAGGCAGGCCGAGAAAAACCGGTTCGTATTGAGCCAGACGCGGCGTAAGGGCACACCGTGAAAAATTGTCAGAAGATTAGATTTGTAAAGTGTTATGCTCTCTACAAGGGTGTGCGGAAATTATATCACAAAGCCGGACATGATCCTGGATCTACTTTGGAGTATTCGGAGATGGAACCCACCTTGCAATGCCGAAGACAAACTGCGCGCCGGACTCATCGTCATTGAAGCCTGGTTCAGGGGCTACTGAGGGAGTCCTGGATATGGGGGTATCCGGACAGCCGGACTATATGCATTGTCGGACTGTTGGACCGTGAAGATACAAGACTCAAGACTTCGTCTCGTGTCAGGATGGGACTCTCCTTTGCATGGAAGACAAGCTTGGAGATCCAGTTATCAGATCTCCTTCTTTGTAACCGACTCTGTGTAACCCTAGTCTCCTTCGGTGTCTATATAAGCCGGAGGGTTTAGTCCGTAGGACCAGAACAATCATAATCATCATAGGCTAGCTTCTAGGGTTTAGCCTCTACGATCTCGTGGTAGATCAACTCTTGTAATACTCATATCATCAAGATCAATCAAGTAGGAAGTAGGGTTTTACCTCCATCGAGAGGGCCCAAACCTGGGTAAAACATCGTGTCCCTTGCCTCCTATTACCACATTAGCCTTAGACGCACAGATCGGGACCCCCTACCCGAGATCCGCCAAGGTGGAATTGATCACAGAGGGCTTCTACATCAACACCATAGCCTCTCTGATGAGTTTTGAGTAGTTTACCACAGACCTTTGGGTCCATAGTTATTATCTAGATGGATTCTTCTCTCTCTTTGATTCTCAATACAATGTTCTCCTCGATCTTCTTGGAGATCTATTCGATGTAACTCTTTTTGCGGTGTGTTGGTCAATATCCGATGAATTGTGGGTTTATGATCAAGTTTATCTATGAGAAATATTTGAATCTCCGCTGAATTCTTTTATGTATGATTGGTTATCTTTGCAAGTCTCTTTGAATTATCAGTTTGGTTTGGCCTACTAGATTGATCTTTCTTGCAATGGGAGAAGTGCTTAGCTTTGGGTTCAATCTTGCGGTGTCCTTTCCCAGTGACAGCAGGGGCAGCAAGGCGCGTATTGTATTGTTGCCATCGAGGATAAAAAGATGGGGTTTATATCATATTGCTTGAGTTTATCCCTCTACATCATGTCATCTTGCCTAATGCGTTACTCTGTTCTTATGAACTTAATACTCTAGATGCATGTTGGATAGCGGTCGATGTGTGGAGTAATAGTAGTAGATGTAGAATCGTTTCGATCTACTTGTCACATACGTGATGCCTATATACATGATCATGCCTATGCACTTTTCTATCAATTGCTCGATAGTAATTTGATCACACACCGTAATACTTATGCTATCTGGAGAGAAGCCACTAGTGAAACCTATGGCCCCCGGGTCTATTTTCCATCATGTAAGTTTCAGATCTATCTTATTTTGCAATCTTTACTTTCCAATCTATATCATAAAAATACCAAAAATATTTATCTTATCTTATTATCTCTACCAGATCTCACTTTCGCAAGTGGCCATGAAGGGTTTGACAACCCCTTTATCGCGTTGGTTGCGAGGTTCTTGTATGTTTGTGTAGGTACGAGGGACTTGCGTGTAGCCTCCTTCTGGATTGATACCTTGGTTCTCAAAAACTGATGGAAATACTTATGCTACTTTGTTGCATCACCCTTTTCTCTTCAAGGTAAAACCAACACAATGCTCAAGAGGTAGCAATTATCAATCTTACACACTTCATATGCAATTTTATATCATTTTTGGGGACTAACCTATTAACTCGATGCCTAGCGCCACTTGCTGTTTTTTGCTTGTTTTTGGTTTTTTTTAGAAAATCTATACCAAACAGAGTCCAAACGCTACGAAACTATATGACAATTTTTTTCTAGACATAAGAGACCCTAGAAGCTTTGGGAGGAGTCCAGATGAGAAGCGAGGAAACTGCAAGGCAACAAGGTGTCCACAATGGTTCCCATCGATGCCAAAAGCTATTTTCACATTTGGCTACACATTGTGGATGCCCTTAACCGTACCACTTGGTTTTGCTCCTGTGTGCTATCTATACAAATCTCGATTATATTGATCTAACAAATTATAGTATCAAGATTAGTAAAAAGGAGGTGATTTTGCCGCGCGGATGGCGGGGGAGGTTTCTTATTTTTAGAGGACATTGGCCTAGTGGTTTACCAAGCTGATCCGCATCCCACATGAGGCAGAACAACGGCAGAAGCAACACGTGGTTAACTTAAAGAAGATGATGGAGAAGCGGATTCAGCAATGAGTGAAATGATGGTTGCTTCATCCCTCCAACTTCTTTTTTTAGCATTATTACTTCGTCCCTCCAACTTAACTGCGAGAAAGGTGCGGCTTTGTGATTTGATACCTCATTGCCCATTACTACGCCGGCGCCATGACTGGGGTGCTTCACCCCCTGCTGCTCTGCACTGTTATTTCGCTATGGCACGTGCCCGGTTGCTTGATGTCCGACATGTCGGCAAAAGGGACTAGAACATTTATGAAAGCGAGCACTCCACTCTTGCGACGGAGGAGTACACGACACGGCGACCCAGTGAACTGTTGCTTGTACGTAGTACTAATAGTTTTTCTGTTTCGCACGATCCATCGATACAAACCCGATTAAATAGGCAATGGCGGGATTTTTCCCGCGCAGTAGATGATACTATCCATACATTTCAAAGGCAATTTTAATGTATGCAAACTAAATAATTAAGTAACAATATGAGATCTATAAAAACTAAAAACACATATGATTTATTGTGTTAGAGTGTACTAGTAGTGATGTATTGCATAGTTGTTAGATGTAACATGTGAGAACGTGTAGAGATGTAATTTTGGAGGGCCTACAGAGAGAAAATGGGCATAAAGTGGATTCCAATATTTGTATTCGTGTTCATAGCATTTGTAACTCATATCTACAGTTTGTACAGTAGACGTGAATGCTTGTTCGCTCTTACGAAACTAGTACAACAATAATGGGGTGGCATGCACCAATTAGGCACTAGCACATTGGCCTACTCGACTCCACAGAGAGAGTGAGAGAAGAGATAAATAAACGGGCGGTCAGTGTATTTCAAGCGAAAAGCGTAATACGGCCATGGGACTTCAGAATACGTTCATTACAGTCACTATATACATTTTGCGGTGATTATAAGATCACGTGCTCACCGTTCAGCATCGGATTGCACTTGCACTTTGTTAACCGGCCAAATAGTCTGCGTGGCACAATGTTGACTAGTTAAATTGACCATGTTCCTTGTGGGTCCCACCTGTCAGTTCGCATAGGAAAATGGTCAGATAAACACAAATTTATGCAGGGGCGACAAGACTCCAACCCGTGCGCGGGAACCACCTGGTTGTGTATGTGTCCGTCAGGGCCTGATGTGTGTGCATGCACGTGTAGGTTGAGCACTTGAGCGTGAGAGTGTGTGTTGGCCATGTGGTGTGTGCATGCATGCGTGTGTGTGTGCGCGTGTGAGTGTTGCGTGCGTGTGTGGTTGTGTGTGTATGTGTGAGTGTTGCGTGTGTGCGTGGCTATGTGTGTTCGTGTGAGTGTTGCGTGCATGCAGTTCGTCTGGATGCGTGCGCGTGTGTGTATAATCACAACACCAGCTCATGTGTGTTAAAACAGACGGCTCAGCATACCAATACAAGGCCACCTTGTTCGTTGTGCCCGCGGTCATGACTTCGAACCACCGTCCCATATTTTTTTATCGTTTGTTTTCATTCTTATACACGCCGACAGGTGGGCCCAATGGTAGTGAGATAATGTGATGCAACACTAGAGGTGCCACGTGGAGCATATAACTGGTTAACTAGTCATGTCTTGAGCACATACAGAGCTGTACGGTGAGTCTGTATAATAGCCACAAAACATAAATGGTGACCATAATGAGTGGATTCTGAAGTCCAATCTACTTTGCGTGCTTTCGCTTCAAATACAATGATCGTCATTGTATATATCGCGAGAGAAAGATGAAACATGCGTGAATGTGCTGGGGGCGTACTTTTAGAGGACCTGGAGATAGTTTTTGTGTGTACGTGAAAGGGGCGTAGAGGGGGTGTATGCGATGGAGAGTGAGATGCTCTTCGTTTCTCTTTATTATGACTAACTTTATATATAGTATAAAAATATAAAAATTCACAGTGCGGAATAAATATCATTGGGGGGCACCATGCAATGCAAATTAACGTTCATGCTCCTACATGTAACTTTTTAATGTTGTATATATGTAGAAATTATAAAATAATTTTTTGGCCACACTTTGTGTGGTTTCATTCAAAAGGAATGTTGTATGTGAAGTAAGAGTGAAGAGAGGGATTTTTAGATGAATGGGGTACGTGATGTAGCATGTGTGAATGTGTAGTTGATGTATTTGGTAGGGCCTTAGAGAGGTATGTGTATGTATTACATGTTCGAGAGAGGCATGGATAGAGGGGCCGGCGGGGGGGGAGTGGGAGAGATAGCATGAGAGATGAGAGAGGTCTAGAGAGAGAGACGAATAGGATGTCACGGCGAGAGATGCCCTTGAGCGTGTATATGCAAATGGGGAGGGGATAGAGGCACGAGGAGAAAATATTTTGTGTGGTGTCTGTGTTAGTATGTGTGGGTGTGAGAAGATAACGAGACCTGGGGGCAGAGGATGTGTCACCGCGTGAGGTCCGGTGGGCCGAGGGAGGCCCTTGGTTCGGTTTCGTCCTGCGCCACATTGGTCGGCCCGTGTCGCATTTAGGAAGACCCATGGAGGACTAGTCATACAAGACAAAGATAGCAGATTCGCGAAGGACTCTGTGTGTGTAGGATCGAAAGTATGTCTAGAGGGGGGGGTTGATTAGACTACTTGACCAAATAAAAATCTAGCCTTTTCCCAATTTTAAGTCTTGGCAGATTTTAGCAACTTAACAGAAGTCAAGAAATCAACCTACACATGCAATTCTAAGAGTATAGAAGCGGAATGTAAATCATTGCATATGAAGGTAAAGGGGAGAAGTTTGGAGGGAGCAAACGCAATGTAGACTCGGAGTTTTTTTCGTGGTTCTGATAGGTGGTGCTATCGTACATCCACGTTGATGGAGACTTCAACCCACGAAGTGTAACGGTTGCGCGAGTTCACGGAGGGCTCCACCCACGAAGGGTCCACGAAAAAGCAACCTTGTCTATCCCACCATGGCCATCACCCACGAAGGACTGGCCTCACTTGGGTAGATCTTCAGGAAGTAGGCGATCTCCTTGCCCTTACAAACTCCTTGGTTCAACTCCACAATCTTGACGGAGGCTCCCAAGTGACACCTAACCAATCTAGGAGACACCACTCTCCAAAAGGTAATAGATGGTGTGCTAATGATGAACTCTTTGATCTTGTGCTTCAAATGATAGTCTCTCCAACACTCAACTCTCTCTCACAGATTTGGATACGGTGGAAAGATGATTTTAGTGGAAAGCAACTTGGGGAAGTCTAGAGATCAAGATTCTTGTGGTTGGATTGGAATGTATTGGTCTCAACACATGAGTAGGTGGTTCTCTCTTAGAAAATGAGTGTGGAAGTGTAGGCAGTTTCTGACGGATCTTTCTCGAATGGAGAAGGGGGTGGAGGGGTATATATAGCCTCCACAAAAAATCTAACCGTTACACACAATTTACTAAACTCGGTGAGACCGACTTGGTTCAAGATGTGAACGTTAGGATTTTCGGTGGGATCGACAATATCAACTCAGTGAGACCGATGTGCTAGGGTTAGGGCAAAACCTCATCTCGGTGAGACCGATCACATTAACTCGGTGGGACCGATTTCAGTAATAAGCAAACAGAGACTTGGTCAGGCAAACTCGGTGGGACCGAGCGCTCTTATCGGTGAGACCGAAATGTTACGAAAAGGAAACAGAGAGTTGCACTACGAACTCGGTGGGACCAATCGCTCATCTTTGTTAGACCGAAACGTTACGAAGGGAAACACAGAGTTTGCAATCCCATCTCGGTGAGACCGAGATCCCTATCGGTAAGACCAAACTGATTATTGTTTCTGGATATGGCTATGTCATGTGAACTCGGCGGCGCCGGATAGATCAAATCGGCGGGGCCGAGTTTGACTTTAGGTTTATGGCATATGTGGAAATGAGAAAGTGGTTAAGGGCTTTTGGAGCATATCACTAAGCATTTTGAGCAAGCAAGCCATTAAGCAACACCTCATCCCCTTTTAATAGTATTGTCTTTTCCTATGGACTCAATGTGATCTTGGATCACTAAAACGAAAATGTAGATTCTTGAGCTTTTGCCAATATGTGTCCTTAGCATTTTGAGGGGTCCATATCTCTAGTCCATGTCATACCAACCATTGAACTTTCTGAAACATTAATCTTGAAAGAATATTAGTTCAATGAGCTATATGTTTTTATGAATTACCAAAACCACCCAGGGATTAGTTGCACTTTTAATCTCCCCCTTTTTTGGTAATTGATGACAACATATGGATCAAAGCTTCGACAAATGATAATATAAATGAAGGACATCATCAGTTTGAGAAGTATGTGATAAGCAAGAGCTCCCCCTAAATTTGTGCATTATTTTAAAATTTTCTTCTGAATGCAAATGCGCAATCGATTAGGATCATGGTCACTCTTCCATGTCACATACATCTTGGTGGAGCGTTAAAAATAATAGAATATGGAATATGCACTCATCACCAAAACAAGATACGAATGATCATACATAAGAGATAGAATATCATCATTAAGCACAAACATTAAAGTATGATATGATCAAACAAATGATCATAGAAGTATCTCACACACAAGCATAAATATTGTATCACCCCATCAAGCAAACAAATAGTAGCAAGAGAGACAAAAGAGAAAGCAAACACACTCTCTCTCGAAGCCTATGATCTATACACTTTCTCCCCCTTTGGCAACAAGTTGCCAAAAAGCTTGAAAATGCATAGTGCTATGCGGCTCTCTAAGCATGATCTCCGAGAGCTCCAGAGTGCGAAAGTGGCATCGAAAGGATTCCTGCAACGAATGCATCCGAAGAGGTCTGAGGAGTTGGTGGTGTTGCAATTAGAGGAGCAACTGAAGTTGTAGCTGTAGGTGCTGACACTGTAGGTCTGGGATCAGTAGCAACTGGCACAACTAATGACCTTGATCCCCTTGGGACTTGCTGAAAAGCATTTGTTGTAGGTCCCTCATCCCTGTCTTCAAGCTCCTCTTGATTCTTCTCCACAGTTGACTGTATTTCTGTGACCTTCACATCTAGATCATGAATCTTTGTGTTGATAATCCTTTCAAGGCTCTCTTGATTTTGAGTCAGGGTGGCCAATCCTTTCTCAATCCTCAAAGTTGCTTGAATGAGATAACCAAGTTGATCTTGCTTGGACTTCAGAAATATCTGGGATGCCTCTTCAGCACTTGGTGTCTTGGCTGCCTTCTCTGCTTTTGCTTTTTCCTTTTTCTCCTAAGCCTGTACTGATGTGGGATGTGATGGATCCATGCACTGATACATCGAGGTGCTATACAAACGGTTTTTAACCCCTTTCCGCAACGGCATTTGGAACCGTCGCCAAGTGAGTGTGGGCGATAGGGGGGTCCTTCCCACACGACCCAGAAACCATCGGGGATATGCCCTCCTCGCACACACGCTCGGCAAAATGAGGTCGTGTGCGACCGGCGAGCGAGCAAATACGATTATACGTACAATAGTGCTAAAAATACAATTATATAGGCGAAATCGTTTCCGATCGTAAGTACATCCCACACTATCAGTCCCCACTAAACCTTTCCGTTCGTATATACATCCCACACAGTCGCTCCAAGGAAAATGTTTCCGTTTGCAGGTACATCAAACACTATTTTCCCCGTTAAATTGTTTGTGATAGCATTGCCATCGCACCCAATATTAACAATTTTATCGTTTGCGTTATCGAATGCATTACACAAAGTGCGCAGAAGAAACAGTGTGGCAAAGGCTGTCTGATAACCCACAAGTATAGGGGATTGCTACGTCTTGAGCTTGCGTTGGTTTTCATCGAAGAGGAGGGGGTGATGCAGCAAAGTGTAGCGTAAGTATTTCCCTCAGTTTTGAGAACCAAGGTATCAATCCAGTAGGAGGTTCCTCAAAAGTCCCACGCACCTACACAAACAAACTGAGAACTCGCAACCAACGCAATAAAGGGGTTGTCAATCCCTTCACGGCCACTTGCGGAAGTGAGATCTAATAAAGATAGTATGATAAGATAAATATATTTTTGGTATTTTATAAGATAGATGCAAAAAGTAAAGATGCAAATAAAGGTAGATTGAAAGCAAATATGATAAGAGATAGACCCGGGGGCCATAGGTTTCACTAGTGGCTTCTCTCAAGATAGCATAAGTATTACGGTGGGTGAACAAATTACTGTCGACCAATTGATAGAAAAGCGCATAGTTATGAGATTATCTAGGCACGATCATGTATATAGGCATCACATCCATAACAAGTAGACCGACTCCTGCCTGCATCCACTACTATTACTCCACACATCGACCGCTGTCCAGCATGCATCTAGAGTATTAAGTTCATAAGAACATAGTAACACATTAAGCAAGATGACATGATGTAGAGGGATAAACACATGCAATATTATATAAACCCCATCTTGTTATCTCGATGGCAACAATACAATACGTGCCTTGCAACCCTTTCTGTCATTGGGTAAGGACACCGCAAGATTGAACCCAAAGCTAAGCACTTCTCCCATGGCAAGAAAGACCAATCTAGTAGGCCAAACCAAACTGATAATTCGAAGAGACTTGCAAAGATAACTCAATCATACATAAAAGAATTCAGAGAAGATTCAAATATTATTCATAGATAAACTTGATCATAAACCCACAATTCATAGGATCTCGACAAACACACTGCAAAAAGAGTTTACATCGAATAGATCTCCACAAGAGAGGGGGGGAACATTGTATTGAGATCCAAAAATATAGAAGAAGCCATCTAGCTAATAACTATGGACCCGTAGGTCTGTGGTAAACTACTCACAACTCATCGGAGGGGCAAGGATGTTGATGTAGAGGCCCTCCATGGTTGATTCCCCCTCCGGCAAAGTGCCGGCGAAGGCTCCAAGATGGGATCTCGCGGATACAGAAGGTTACGGTGGTGGAAATTGTGTTTCGTGGTGCTCCTGGATGTTTTCGGGGTACGTAGGTATATATAGGAGGAAGAAGTACGTCGGTGGCCGGCCGAGGGGCCCACGAGACAGGGGGCGCATCCTACAGGGGGGGGGGGGGCGGCCCCTATCTCGTGGGGACCTCGGAAGCTTCTTGACTTGCACTCCAGGCTCTCTGGATTACGTTTGTTCCAAAAATCACACTCCCGAAGGTTTCATTCCATTTGGACTCAGTTTGATATTCCTTTTCTTCGAAATACTGAAATAGGCAAAAAACAGCAATATGGGCTGGGCCTCCTGTTAGTAGGTTAGTCCCAAAAATGTTATAAATGTGTAAAATAAAGCCAATAAACATTCAAAAGGGGTAATATAATAGCATGAAACAATTAAAAATTAAATATACGTTGGATACATATCAAGCATCCCCAAGCTTAATTCATGCTCGTCCTCGAGTAGGTAAATGATAAAAAAGAGAATTTTTGATGTGGAATGCTACCTAGCATAATTCATAATGTAATTTTCTTTATTGTGGCATGAATGTTCAGATCAAAATGAATACAAAATAAAAGTTCATATTGACATAAGAAATAGTAATACTTCAAGCATACTAATCAAAGTAATCATCTCTTTTCAAAATAACATGGCTAAAGAAAGTTATCCCTACAAAATCATATAGTATGGCTATGCTCTATCTTCATCACACAAAGTATTTAATCATGCACAACCCCGATGACAAGCCAAGCAATTGTTTCATACTTTAATAATCTCAAACTTTTTCAACTTTCACACAATACATGAGCGTGAGCCATGGACATAGCACTATATGTGGAATAGAATGGTGGTTGTGGAGAAGACAAAAAAGGAGAAGATAGTCTCACATCAACCAGGCATATCAACGGGCTATGGACATGCCCATTAATAGATATCAATGTGAGTGAGTAGGGATTGCCATGCAACGGATGCACTAGAGCAATAAATATATGAAAGCTCAACAAAACAAACTAAGTGGGGTGCATCCAACTTGCTTGCTCACGAAGACCTAGGGCACTTTTGAGGAAGCCCATCATTGGAATATACAAGCCAAGTTCTATAATGAAAAATTCCCACTAGTATATGAAAGTGACAACATATGAGACTCTCTATCATGAATATCATGGTGCTATTTTGAAGCACAAGTGTGGGAAAAGAGATAGTAGCATTGTCCCTTTTCTCTTTTTCTCTCATTTTATTTATTTTATTTTATTATTTTTCCTTTTTCTTCTTTTTTTTCTTTGGCCTTCCTTTTTTGGCCTTTCTCTTTTTTTTGTAAAGTCCGAAGTCTCATCCCGACTTGTGGGGGAATCATAGTCTTCATCATCCTTTCCTCACTAGGACAATGCTCTAATAATGAAGATCATCACACTTTTATGGATTTACAACTCAAAGCTAGAACAAGATATGACTCTGTATGAATGCCTCCGATGGTGTACCGGGATATGCAATGAATCAAGAGCGACATGTATGAAAATTATGAAAGTGGCCTTGCCACAAATACGATGTCAACTACATGATCATGCAAAAAGCAATATGACAAAAGAAATGCGTGTCATATGAACGGAACGGTGGAAAGTTGCATGGCAATATATCTCGGAATGGCTATGGAAATGCCATAATAGGTAGGTATGGTGGCTGTTTTGAGGAAGGTAAATGGTGGGTGTATGGTACCAGCGAAAGTTACGCGGTACAAGAGAGGCTAGCAATGGTGGAAGGGTGAAAGAGTGCGTATAATCCATGGACTCAACATTAATCAAAAGAACTCATATACTTGTTGCAAAAATTAAGAAGTAATCAAAAATCAAAGCACTACGCGCATGATCCTAGGGGGATAGATTGGTAGGAAAAGACCATCGCTCGTCCCCGACCGCCACTCATAAGGAAGACAATCAATCAATAAAATTATGCTCCAACTTCATCACAAAGCGGTTCACCATACGTGCATGCTATGGGAATCATAAACTTCAACACAAGCATTCTTTAAATTCATAATCACCCAACTAGCATGACTTTAATATCACTACCTCCATATCTCAAAACAATTATAAAGCATCAAATTGATCATAGCATCCAATTCACTTTCTATGATAGTTTTTATTATACCCAACTTGGATGCTCATCATTCTAGGACCAACTTTATGATCATAGCAAATACCATGCTGTTCTAAAAGACTCTCAAAATAATATAAGTGAAGCATGAGAGACTAGCAATTTCTTCAAAATTAAGACACCACCATGCTCTAAAAGATATATGTGAAGCACTAGAGCAAAAACTATCAAGCTCAAAATATATAAGTGAAGCTATTCTAGCAAATTCTAATCAAATAGGCTTCTCCCAAAAGGTTTGTACAGCAAGGATGATTGTGGTAAACTAAAAAGCAAAGACTAATATAATACACGACGCTCCAAGCAAAACACATATCATGTGGCGAAAAAATATATAGCTCCAAGTAAAGTTAACAAAGACGAAAGAGGGGCTGCCTTCCCGGGGCATCCCCAAGCTTAGGCTTTTTGCTATCCTTGAATATATTGGGGTGCCATGGGCATCCCCAATTTCAGGCTCTTGCCACTCGTTATTCCATAGTCCATAAAAGCTTTACCCAAAACTTGAAAACTTCACAACACAAAACTCAACAGGAAATCTTATAAGCTCCGTTAGTGAAAGAAAACAAAACCACCACATAAGATACTGCAATGAACTCATTCTTTATTTAATTTGGTGTTAAACCTAATGTATTCCAACTTCTTTATGGTTCATAGACTAATTTTCTAGCCATAGATGCATTGAAATAAGCAAACAACACACGAAAAACAGAATCTGTCAAAAACGGAATAGTCTGTAGCAATCTGTAACTAACGCAAACTTCTGGAACTCTAAAACTTCTACCAAAATAGTAAGTCCTGGAAAATTTGTTTATTGAACAGCAACAAAAAGAATCAACTCAAAATCACGTTCCTGTGAGTTAACAAAATTATATTCGTGCGCGCAAAGTTTCTATTTTTAAGCAGAATCAAATCAACTATCATCGTAGGTTATCCTATAGGTTCTACTTGGCACAAACACTAATTAAAAGATAAAAACACATCTAAACAGAAGGTAGATGCAATATTTATTACTAAACAGGAGCAAAAATAAAAAACATAAAGAAAATTGGGTTGCCTCCCAACTAGCGCTATTGTTTAACGCCCCTAGCTAGGCATAAAAGCAAGGATAGATCTACGTCTTTGGCACTAAATTCATAAGTAGCACGCATGATAGATTCATAAGGTAATTTGACTTTCTTTCTTGGAAAGTGCTCCATGCCTTTCTTTAAAGGAAATTGGAATCTAATATTCCTTTCCTTCATATCAATAATTGCACCAATCGTTCTAAGGAAAGGTCTACCAAGAATAATAGGGCAAAAAAGATTGCAATCTATATCAAGAACTATAAAATCTACGGGCACCAAATTTCTATTTGCAACGATAAGAACATCATTGATCCTTCCCATAGGCTTTTTAATGGTGGAATCCGCAAGGTGCAAATTTAAAGAGCAATCATCAAGATCGTGGAAACCTAGAATATCACATAAAGTTTTCAGAATCGTGGAAACACTAGCACCCAAATCACACAAAGCAAAACACTCATAATCTTTAATTCTAATCTTTATAGTAGGTTCCCACTCATCATTAAGTTTTCTAGGTATAGAAACTTCCAAATTAAGTTTTTCATCATAAGATTGCATCAAGGCATCAACGATATGTTTGGTAAAATGCTTTATTTTGACTATAAGCATGAGGAGAATTAACAATGGATTGCAACAAGGAAATACAACCTTCTAAAGAGCAATTATCATAATCAAATTCCTTGAAATCCAAGATAGTAGGTTCAATATTATTAGAAGTTGAGGATTCTCCAATCTCACTTTTACCAAATTTAACATCAAGATCTAAAGACTCCGAATTTTCGGGACGCCTTCTAGGCAAAGTTGATTCATCATCACTCCCATAATCATCAAAATTCATATTGCAAAACATAGATCTAATCGGAGACGTATCAATAACTTTAAGATCATCATCATTATTTTCATGAAGACTAGAAGAACACACTTTTATAAAGCTTTCTTTTTTAGCACACAATCTAGCGGTTCTTTCCTTGCACTCGTCAATGGAAATTCTCATTACTTTGAGAGAGTCATTGATATCATGCTTAGGAGAAGAAGATCCAAGTTTAAGAGAATTAACATCAAGCGAAAGTCTATCAACGTTTCTAGCCAAATCATCAACTTTGAGCAATTTTTCTTCAAGCAAAGCATTAAAATTCTTTTGAGAAATCATAAATTCTTTCACACTATTCTCAGAATCAGAGGGCATCTTATTAAAATTACCATAAGAATTATTGTAGGAATTTCCATAATTATTAGAGGGATTACTAGGGAACGGTCTAGCGTTAAAATTTCCTCTATAAGCGTTGTTTCCAAAACTGTTCCTGCCAACAAAATTCACATCCATAGATTCATTATTATTCTCAATCAAGGAAGACAAATGCATATCATTGGGATCAAGAGGAGTATTTTTAGTAGCAAACATCTTCATAAGTTCATCCATCTTTCCACTCAAAACATTAATTTCTTCTATAGCATGCACTTTTTTACTAGAAGATCTTTTGGTGTGCCATTGAGGATAATTAGGCATAATATTATCAAGAAATTTTGTAGCATCTCCTAACGTGATTTCCATAAAGGTGCCTCCCGCGGCCGAATCTAAGAGATTTCTAGAAGCAAAGTTCAAACCGGCATAAAAAATTTGTATGATCATCTATAAATTCAAACCATGAGTAGGGCAATTGCGAAGCATCAATTTCATTCTTTCCCAAGATTGGGCAACATGCTCATGATCAAGTTGTTTAAAATTCATAATATCGTTCCTAAGAGTGATGATCTTAGCGGGAGGAAAATACTTAGAGATAAAAGCATCTTTGCACTTGTTCCAAGAATCAATACTATTTTTAGGCAAAGACGAAAACCAAACTTTAGCACGATCTCTAAGTGAAAACGGAAATAACTTTAATTTACAATATTGTTATCCATATCTTTCTTCTTTTGTATATCACACAAATCAACAAAATTGTTTAGATGAGTAGCGGCATCTTCACTAGGAAGGCCGGCGAATTGATCTTTCATAACAAGATTCAGCAAAGCGGTATTGATTTCACAAGACTCAACATCATTAAGAGGAGCAATCGGAGTACTAAGGAAATCATTATTATTGATATTCGAGAAATCACATAATTTGGTATTATCTTGCGCAATGGCAACAAGTAATCCAACACACAAGCAAACAGAAAAAAAGGCAAGCGAAAAGAGAGGAGGAGATTGGGAAAGAGAGGGCAAATAAAATGGCAAGGGTGAAGTGGGGGAGAGGAAAATGAGAGGCAAATGGCAAATAATGTAAATGCAAGGGAGATGGGTTTGTGATGGGTACTTGGTATGTCTTGACTTGAGCGAAGACCTCCCCGGCAACGGCGCCAGAAATCCTTCTTGCTACGTCTTGAGCTTGTGTTGGTTTTCCTCGAAGAGGAGAGGGTGGTGCAGCAAAGTGTAGCATAAGTATTTCCCTCAGTTTTGAGAACCAAGGTATCAATCTAGTAGGAGGCTCCTCAAAAGTCCCATGCACCTACACAAACAAATGAGAACTCGCAACCAACGCAATAAAGGGGTTGTCAATCCCTTCACGGCCACTTGCGGAAGTGAGATCTAATAAAGATAGTATGATAAGATAAATATATTTTTGGTATTTTATAAGATAGATGCAAAAAGTAAAGATGCAAATAAAGGTAGATTGAAAGCAAATATGATAAGAGATAGACCCGGGGGCCATAGGTTTCACTAGTGGCTTCTCTCAAGATAGCATAAGTATTACAGTGGGCGAACAAATTACTGTCGAGCAATTGATAGAAAAGCGCATAGTTATGAGATTATCTAGGCATGATCATGTATATAGGCATCACGTCCATAACAAGTATACCAACTCCTGCCAGCACCTACTACTATTACTCCACACATTGACCGCTATCTAGCATGCATCTAGAATATTAAGTTCATAAGAAGAGAGTAATGATTAAGCAAGATGACATGATGTGGAGGGATAAACACATGCAATATGATATAAACCCCATCTTGTTATCCTCGATGGCAACAATACAATACGTGCCTTGCAACCCTTTCTGTCACTGGGTAAGGACACAACAAGATTGAACCCAAAGCTAAGCACTTCTCCCATGGCAAGAAAGACCAATCTAGCAGGCCAAACCAAACTGATAATTTGAAGAGACTTGCAAAGATAACTCAATCATACATAAAAGAATTCAGAGAAGATTGAAATATTATTCATAGATAAACTTGATCATAAACCCACAATTCATCGGATCTCGACAAACACACCGCAAAAAGAGTTTACATCGAGATCTCCACAAGAGAGGGGGAAACATTGTATTGAGATCCAAAAAGAGAGAAGAAGCCATCTAGCTAATAACTATGGACCCGTAGATCTGTGGTAAACTACTCACAACTCATCGGAGGGGCAAGTATGTTGATGTAGAGGCCCTCCGTGGTTGATTCCCCCTCACTTGAGTGCTTGTGAAGGCTCCAAGATGGGATCTCATGGATCTGAAGGTTATGGCGGTGGAAATTGTGTTTCATGGTGCTCCTGGATGTTTTCGGGGTATGTAGGTATATATAGGAGGAAGAAGTACGTCGGTGGCCGCCCGAGGGGCCCACGAGAAAGGGGCGCGCCCTACAGGGGGGGTCCTATCTCGTGGGGCCCTCGGAAGCTTCTTGACTTGCACTCCAAGCTCTCCAGATCATGTTTGTTCCAAAAATCACGTTCTGGAAGGTTTCATTCCGTTTGGACTCCGTTTGATATTCCTTTTCTTGAAATCTTGAAATAGGCAAAAAAACACAATATAAATTTGGGCCTCCGGTTAGTAGGTTAGTGCCAAAAATGATATAAATGTGTAAAATAAAGCCCATAAACATCCAAAAGGGGTAATATAATAGCATGGAACAATCAAAAATTATAGACACATTGGAGACGTATCAGGGATCACAACAATATTCGAGGGTAAGCATTTAACCCAAATTTATAGATTCGACACAAGGGGAGCCAAACAATATTTGAAGGTATTAGCAGTTGAGTTGTTAATTCAACCACACCTGGAGATTAATTATCTGAAGCAAAGTGATTAGTAGCAAAGTAGTTTGATAGTTTTGATAGTAGTGACAGCAGCAACGGTAACGGTAATAGTGATAGCAGTGATATTGTAGCAGCAGTAGCAACAGTAGTAACTTAGCAGAAACAATATAAGATAAATTCGTAGGCATTGGATCGGTGACTTGTTGGATGATATTCATCATGTGACAGTTATAACCAAGGGCGATACGACACTAGCTCCAGTTCATCGATATAATGTAGGCATGTATTTCGTAAATAGTCATACGTGCTTTATTAAAAGAACTTGCATGACATTTTGTCCTACCCTCTCATGGCAGCGGGGTCCATATTGGAAACTAAGGGATATTAAGGCCTCCTTTTAATAGAGAACCGGAACAAAGCATTAACACATAGTGAATACATGAACTCCTCAAACTACTGTCATCACCGAGAGTGGGCCTGGTTGTTGTCTCTCCGGGGTTGTCGGATCATAACCGTAGTAGGTGACTATAACTTGCAAGATAGGATCTAAAACATGGACATAATGATGTATTCATAAACGGTTCAGATCTGAGTTCATGGCACGCGGGCCCAAAGTGACAAGCATTAAGCATACCAACATCAATCTAAGACCATAGTGGATACTAGGAATCAGGCCCTAACAAAACTAACTCGATTACATGATGAATATCATCCAACTCCTCACCGACCAGTGAGCCTACGAAGGAATTACCCACTCCCGGTGGGGGCATCATGGAATTGGCGATGGGGGTGGGTTGGTGATGACGAAGAACGAAGATCCCCCTCTCCGGAGCCCCAAACGGACTCCAGATCTGCCCTCCCGAGGAAGAACAGGGCTTGACGGCGGCTCCGTCTCGTGGATCGTGATAATTCTTTCTTCTTGTTTTTTTTTCTGGAAATATGCGATTTTATAGTATCAGGGGGGTCATCTGCGGGGCCACCAGGTGCGTACAACCCACCTGGGGGCGCCAGGAGAGGGGGGGCGCCCTGGTGGGTTGTGCCCACCCAGGTGCCCCTCTCCTGCAGGTCTTGGCTCCAGAAATTCTTATTATTGATATAAAAAATCCTTGCAAAGTTTCGTTCCATTCCAAGAACTTTTATTTCTGCACAAAAACGACACCATGGTAGTTCTGCTGAAAACAGTGTCAGTCCAGGGTTAGTTTCATTCAAACCATGCAAACTAGAGTCCAAAACAAGAGGAAAAGCGTGAGAAAAAGTCGATATGTTGGAGACGTATCAACTCCCCCAAGCTTAAACCTTTGCTTGTCCTCAAGAAATTCAGTTGATAAACTAAAGGTGAGAAACAAAAACTTTTATGAACTCTTTTGCTCTTGTTTGTATAAAGAAGCTTAAACAGCACCCGGGTTTTCAGCCAACATTATAACTAACCATGTCAACAATAACATTTAAAGATTATAGTGACTCATATCAATGACATAATCGGCTAGCAAGCAATAATAAAATATCTCAAACAACAACACGTTGTCAAAACAACCATGATATAATATGGCAATACTGGTATCTCGCTAGCCCTTTCTGAGACCGCAAAACATAAATGCAGACCACCTCCAAAGTTCAAGCAGCGACTAAACATTGTAATTCATGGTACAAAAGATCCAGTCATGATGCACCCAACATTAGCTACACATAATGCATAAATCATGACAGCTGTGCTCTACTTAGTTTTTGGTGCTTGTTTTAGAAGGTGGTGACACAACATAAAAGTAAATAGATAGTCCCTTCACAGAGGGAAGCAGTGATTTGCAGAGGTGCCAGAGCTCAATTTTAAAACAGAGATAAATGATATTTTGAGACATGCACCCTTCTTATTCACTTCAGGACCATCAGTTATCAATATCTTCCATGCTAAGCACGCTAGTGGCGGTTCCCAAGTGATAAAAGTAAAGGTTTACTCCCCCTCCACCATCAATCACACTCCACGGACTGTCCGAAACAACGGGTGCCGTCCATACCAACATCAGTCCCGGGGGAGTTTTGTTAAATTATTTGCATTTTTTAGTTCGGGACTGGGCATCCCTATTACCGCCCATTTTCTTGTGCGATGGCGAGTGAATAAACACTCGGCCTGAGAATAACCCACTTAGCATGGAAGATACCGACCACCTCTTGTCATTCCATGAACGATCCAAGCACACAAAAAGGATAATTTTTAGAAGTTTTTAGAGGTGGCACATGTAAATTTACTTAGGACGGCATGGTAATACCGCATATAGGTAGGTATGGTGGACTCATCTGGAATAACTTTGGGTTCAAGGTTTTTGATGTACAAGCAGAATTCCCACTTAGTACAGGCGAAGGCTAGCAGTTCAGATTGAGAAGCGGACGGCTAGAGAGCAACAACGATCATAACCATGCATTATGCGTAAGTAACATTGGACACCAGCATGAGTAGGATATGGACACCATGAACATAAATATAATAGAGGCTATGTTGGTTTTGATTCAACTACATGCATGAACATGTGCCAAGTCAAGCCACCCGAACATTCAGAGGAGGATACCATATCATCATACTACATCATAATCATTTTAACGCTATGTTGATATCCAAGATAAATCATTATCAACTCCCAGCTACCTATGCATGGCATGAGAAACTATAATCTCTAATTATCATTGCAAACATGTTTAATCATAATGGGCTGAATCAGGGATACTAGGTTAAACATATTTACACAAACAGAACAAGTCGAGTTCATACCAGTTTCTCCCTGCCACGGCCAGTTCATTGGATGTCGTCATTATTGCCTTTCACTTGCACAACCGAACAATATGAAAATAATAATAGTGCAAGAATGCGGTGGACTAAGCTGGAATCTGCAAACATTTTATTCAACAGGAGAAGACTAGGTAAAACGTGCTCTTTATTAGTTCAACAATTATTCATATGAGAGCCACTCAACATTTTCATCGTGGTCTTCTCCTTGGTAAGACTCGAATAAAAAGAAAAGAAGTTCAGAGAAACACATTGAAATATTTTTGGAGTTTTTGATTTTCTAGAACGGCCAAATAAAAGGGAAAAGCAAAAACAACAAAAACTATTTACACGGGAAAGCTCCCAACAAGCAAAAGAAGAACAAGGAAATCTTTTTGGGTTTCCTTTTTAATCCTACTAAGCATGCAAAGAAATTAAATTACTACAACTAATTTTTTGGTTTTTCTAAAGTTTTTCAAACACACAAGAAGAAAGCAGGAAAATAAATCTAATCATGGATGATACAATGAAAAAGTGTGAACACGGACTAATGAAATATGTGGACATGAATGTAAGGTCGGTGGAAACACGTACTCCCCCAAGCTTAGGCTTTTGGCCTAACTTGGTAGTCGATCAGTAGCTTGGAGGGTAGAAGTCTGTGTGGAAGCTCATAGAGGCTCTCGGTGCAGATGCCTCGGCACACCGCGCGTGCTGCCACCACTGCTACGTTATGAGCTCGGGTCTCGCTCTCAAGAACAAAATATCTCCCCTTGCTGTGATAATCAAAAAGAGCAGGCATAGGCAAATGTGTGAGCACAATAGAGGTTTGGTTAAAGAACAAATTATAAGTGAAGTCATGAATTTTTCCTCTGAGGATCTTATGGCTTTTAAAGCCACAAAATCTAAATACTACGTGGGTAGGATAGGGTCAAAGGGCAAAGGTGAAACACCCAGCCCTCGTGCCAAACATGTGGCATAAATTCCCCCATAGAACCAGACACTGTTAGCATTATTCTGAAGTCTACGTGCAACAATCACTCCAAGGTTATAATTCCATTCACTAGTGAGAGCGGTGTGAATGAGGCTCAAGTCTAGCGCACAAAGTATGCTACAGCCTTGCTTGCCTACTATGCATTTCCCGTTAAATAATTCAAAATACTGAATTGCAGGAAAGTGAATGCTCTTTATTCTGCCTTGTGTCACTCCCCTATTTTCACCGTAATAAAGGCTAGTCAAGAAAGACTCGTACTCAGCCTTCGGTGGTTCATCAAGCGAACCCCAATATGACAGTTTGCAATGGTAATCAAAATTCTCGAGTGAGATGGTAAATGGATTATCATAAAGCTTAAAAGACACCCTAGACTCACGAGGAAAAAATGTAAATCCTTTGAAAATGACTCAGTGAGAACTTGGCATTGCTCACACTTATCTGAAAGGTAGGGACCGAGGCCAACATTGTGAACATATTGCTCAAATTCCTCCTTAATGCCCACACGCACGATATATTCATCGCAAGTCCATAAACATGTTTTGGTGGCGGCATCATGCGTGGAACTTTCACTTGGTTCAACATAAGACCGGCGAGCATAACTGTTACTAGAAGATGCCCCCGTGGATTGTCTCCTTGAAGAGCTCCTTCCAAATAGGTTAATCGTGTCTGCGTACAATTTTCTGAAAATAAAATTTTTTTGGTGGCAAACATTTGTCAACAAAACTTCACAAAATTGATAGCAACTACTCATAGGGATACATAGAGGCGATAGCAAGCATTCAAACTACTTAGAACACTAAGAATTCAACATGCAAGCACATCTACAACAACACCAAGAGTAGCTAAATATTGAAAGTATAAACCATTAAAACAAAAACTAATTGGAATGTTGGAGTCACATACCAAGCAACAATCCCCCGAAATAGTTTTGGAAACGGAGCTTCGAGCAAAGAGATCGAAATCCGCGGGTTTGAGAGCAAGAACACAGGAGAGAGAGCAATGGAGATTTTTTCTGGAGGTAAGTGATAATGTGGGCTAAAGAGATAAGTGAGAGGGCCCACGTGGGGACCAAAACCCACCAGGGCGTGCCTGGGGGTTCTGGCGCGCCCAGGTGGGTTGTGCCCACCTGGTGCACCTCCCTCTCTAGTATTATTTGCAATAGAAATTCAAAAATATTTAGAAAACATTCTGAGAACTTCTATTTTTGGGTCATTTTTTATTGCACGGGACATTCAGAAAACAGACAAAACATGGCATTTTATTAGTAAAAATAGGAAACAACAAGGTAGGGACGGAAGGTAGTGCTTACTAAATTCATCAACTTCATACCGCTCAAAACTGATGCATTAATAAGGTTGATCAGGTCTTATTAACAACCACTTTCGATTAGCATGAAACCGAAGAACTTTCATAAATCACTAAGTTACCTCAATGGGGATATGCATTTCCACGACAATAAGCATTTCATATTTCTTTTTGATAGTAGGTAGAGGTATTTGAAAACTTCCAATAGTGATTGTCGGAGATTTTTCAAAAACATTAATACCATTCACCTAGAATTGTTTCTTCGGAAAGTGCACCGTATGCTCATTACCATTAATATGAAAAGTGACCTTGCTTTTATTGCAATCAATAATAGCCCCTACAGTATTCAAGAAGGGTCTACCAAGAACAATTGACATGTTGTCGTCCTCAGGCATCTCAAGTATAGCAAAGTCAGTCAAAATAGTGACATTAGCAACAACAACGGCCACATCCTCATAGATACCGATAAGTATGGCAGTTGATTTGTCAGCCATTTGCAAAGATATTTAAGTATGTGTGAGTTTATTCAAGTCAAGTCTTTTATATAAAGAGAAAGACATAATACTAACACCAGCTCCTAAATCACATAAAGTAGTTTTCACATAATTCCTTTTGATAGAGCAAGGTATAGTAGGTATACCCGGACCTCTAAGTTTTTTATGTACTCCATCTTTAAAAGTATTGTTAGCAAGCATAGTAGAGATTTCAGCTTCCGGTATTTTTCTCTTATTTTTGATGATATCTTTCATATACTTTGCATAAGGAGGCATTTTAAGGATATCAGTCAAGCGAGTATGCAAAAAGACTGGCCTCAGCATTTCAACAAAGCATTCAAATTCTTCATCATCATTCTTTTTAGTTGACTTGGGTGGAAAAGGCATAGGTTTTTGAACCCGCGGTTCTCTTTCTTTACCGTGTTTTCTAGCAACAAGTCTCTTTTATCATATCTTTTATTCTTAGGTTGTGGGTTATCAAGATCAACAGGTGATTCTATCTCAACATCATTATCTGGTTCTTTATCATTATTTGTTTGAGTGTCTTCATGAACCTCATCATTGTCTTTTTCATTATCACTAGGAAAAGTGCCCGTGCGTTGCAACGGGTTAAAAAAATCCTTACATGTCTCTATATTGATTATCTAGTCGTATACAACATATCATAAGGCATATCAACAAACATCACTCTAATAATGAATCAGGTTTAATAAAGTGGTGCTGCATCAGATTGATTAAATTTGATTATGCAAGACAATAATTGGTCCAAAAATAATTCATGTCAACATGAGCTAAATTCCAACGTATTTAGTTAGCAGTTATCATACCAAAAGTAATGGGGTGAATGGCTTTCGAAAACAAAAGTAATGAGGTAAATGTATGAGACCTTTACCATAAACAATTACATGAATCTAATTTTACTAATAATGTTCATGACACGAGTCTTCAGAATTGGATACCGCAATTTCATTTGTTCACACATGCACAATATTAACAATACTTTATGCTTATTCCAAATGTATTTAACGATGGAAAATGCAAGCAATATATTGATTGCCTTTAGGTAATATATGAGCCTTTGTATTCCCCCGACAAAAGTTAAGCTGGAGAGAAAACTCTTATTACAATTTTGGTGTCAAAATATATATAAGAAAGTTGTAGCAATAAGATTGATAAAATAATAGCTTCTTGAATGAAAAAAACTGCACACAACAAAAACTATTCTTACTTGGCGAATATATAATGCAATGCATTATTTTCTAGTAACTCGTAAATTTACCATCAGCTTCAATCTTTTCTTGTTAGATACATTGTTTTCTACTTTTTTTCTTATTTCAATCATGAATATCCATAGTTTGATCCGCAACATCCGCCCATCTGTTGCTACCGTTGTTGCTTCTGAATCAAACATCCATCAAGGACGCCGCTGACGCTCTCGTGTCCTTCTTCTTAAATCAGATTAGAATGTCTCCTGATTCCGATTGCCTTCCTTATTTCTCTATTACCTCGTGTCCATAATCCAATTTTCCTTCCTTATTTCTTCTCTATCGCCTTGTGTCCTTGCTATATTAGGATTCTAATTTCCTTCTTTATTTCTTTCTTTTATCACCTTGTTTGCCTCACTTTCCCATTATATTTAGCCTCCCTTTTCTTCCTCATGTTTTTATCACGACTTCAAGATAACTTGTTGATATCCAGAAAACTCAAAGATGTATATAAATTGGGTATATTAGATGTAACAGAGCGATGTGGGACTATTTAATAAACGAAGCAATCGCCCTTTGTACAAATAGCATAGCTTAGCTCAGTTGGCTCTGCTGTTATTTTCTTCTAGTTAGATCTTGAGTTCGAGCCCGGCAGAAGCAAATATTTTTGCCTCATATGGACTGTGTTCATTTGGCCCACAGCGCTAGGGCTAGTTTGTTCACTCGGCCTAGGTGGGCCGGATTCATTGGGCCACATCCCACATATTTGGTTCGCTGGATTGCGGGTTCAATAAAGGAAAAATATAAGGACTTTTTTTAAAAATGTCATGACGGTGAACCCGAGGAGTCAATTCGTGATGTAAAAGCGTATTATGACATGAGAAGAAAGCGTATTGTGACGGTGAACCCGACAAAGTCAATCCGTGCTTTATTATTAGGGATAGACTAGGTGGATGTTCATTACCAAATTGAGTTTCGGCATCAAAGATAGAAGTTTCATTTTAGTTATCAGGAGGTTTGTCTATTTCAGGTTCACTAAAAGCATGCAAAGTCCTATCATTTTTCTTTTTCTTTTTCTTTTTAGAAGGACTAGGTGCACTAGTGTTATTTCTTTGTGAATCTTGTTTAATTCTTTTTGGGTGTCCCTTAGGATAAAGTGGTTCCCGAGTCATTTTACCTCCTCTAGTTGCAACTCTAACAGCAAAGTCATGTATATTATGATTCATTTCATCAAGTAATTCTCTTTGTGATTTAGCAACTTGTTCTAACTGGGTTTGAACCATAGAAGCATGTTTTCCAACACCTCTAACATCATTTGAGAATCTAAATAACAAGTCACTCAAGTGAGCAATCATATCAGAATTATATTTCAATTGTTTCATAACATTTGCATTGAAGCGATCTTGCTTTCTAATGTAATTATCAAACTCATAAAGGCATTGGCTAGGATGCATATTATGAGGATCATCACTATCATTGAATTTTATTAAAGATTTTACCTCTACCACCTTGGGTGGTGGTGGTGCTTCAAGCCCATGTATTTCTTCGGAGTGGGTTTAGGCGGTGGTTTAGGAATAGTCCAATCATCATAATTTTTCAATATGTTATTCAATAATTCTTCAGCTTGAGCAATAGTTCGTTCCCTGAAAACACAACCAGCACAACTATCTAGGAAGTCCCTAGAAGCATCAGTTAGTCCATTATAGAAGATATCAAGTATTTCATTTTTCTTAAGAGGATGATCAGGCAAAGCATTAAGTAACTCGCATAGCCTCCCCCAAGCTTGTGGGAGACTCTCTTCTTTAGTTTGAACAAAGTTAAATATTTCCTGTAAGGCAATTTGTTTCTTATGAGCTAGAAAATATTTTTCAGAGAAGTAGTAAATCATATCCTGGGGACTACGCACACAACCAGGAGCAAGAGTATTGTACCAAGCCTTAGCATCACCATTTAATAAGAAAGGAAATAATTTGATAATAAATTAGTATCGAGTCTTCTCATCATGAGTAAAAAGGGTGGCTATATCATTCAACATAGTAAGATGTGGCACAACAGCTTCAGTTTCATAACCATGGAAAGGATCAAAGTCAACCAAAGTAATTAACTCTGGGTTGACAGAGAATTTATAATCCTTATCATCAATAAAGATAGGCGGAGTAGCAAACTTAGGATCACATTTCATTCTAGCATTCAGAGATTTTTCTTTATACTTGTGTAATAATTTCTCTAGATCATCTCTATCCTTACAAGCGAGAATATCTCTAGTTGCCTCTTCACTCATAACATAGCCTTCCGGTACCTTAGGAAATTCATATCTAGGAGGGCTAGCTCTAGCAAGTGTTTTAGGAGTTTCAGTTTCAATCTCATCATCAGATTCGACAACATCATATCACAGTTGTATTACTCTAGCAATTTGTTCATCAAGAAATTCACCAAGTGGAACATCATCATTACCGAGCATGGTACTAGCATCATCATAAGCATCATTCATAGTAGAAGTAGCATCATCAATAACCTGCAACATATCATAATTAATAGCAAGTGTGGTGGTGTTGCAAGTTTACTCATAACAGAAGGTGAATATAAAGCAGAACTGGATGGTAGTTTCTTACCTCCCCTCGTACTTGAGGGAAATATCTTAGTCTTTGGATCCTTCAGATTCTTCATAGTGATAAATTGATAATAATCCCAAGTGACTCAACAAATATAGCTATGCTCCCCGGCAACGGCGCCAGAAAAAAGGTCTTGATAACCCACAAGTATAGGGGATCGCAATAGTTTTCGAGGGTAAGTATTTAACCCAAATTTATATATTCGACACACGGGCCAAAGAATATTTGAAGGTATTAGTAGCTGAATTTTCAATTCAACTACACCTGGAGATTATTATCTACAGCGAAGTGATCAGTAGCAAAGTAGTTTGATAGTTTTGATAGTAGTGACAGCATCAACGGTAACGGTAACAGTGATAGCAGTGATATTGTAGCAGTAACGATAGCAGTAGCAACAGTAGTAACTTAGCAGAAACAATATAAGATAAATTCATAGGCATTGGATTGGTGACTTGTTGGATGATATTGGTCAAGTGACAGTTATAACCTAGGGCGATACAGCACTAGCTCCAGTTCATCGATATAATGTAGGCATGTATTCTGTAAATAGTCATACGTGCTTTATTAAAAGAACTTGCATGACATCTTTTGTCCTACCCTTCCGTGGCAGCGGGGTCCATATTGGAAACTAAGGGACATTAAGGCCTCCTTTTAATAGAGAACCAGAACAAAGCATTAACACATAGTGAATACATGAACTCCTCAAACTACGGTCATCACTGAGAGTGGGCCCGGTTGTTGTCACTCCCAGGTTGTCGGATCATAGCCGCAGTAGGTGACTATAACTTGCAAGATCAGATCTAAAAAATGGATATAATGATGAATTCATAAATGGTTCAGATCTGAGTTCATGGCACCTGGGCCCAAATTGACAAGCATTAAGCATAGCAAAGTCATAGCAACATCAATCTAAGAACATAGTGGATACTAGGGATCAGCCCTAACAAAACTAACTCGATTACATGATGAATCTCATCCAACTCCTCACCGACCTGCGAGCCTACGAAGGAATTACTCACTCCCGGTGGGGAGTATCATGGAATTGGCCATGGAGATGGGTTGGTGATGACGAAGAATGAAGATCCCCCTCCTCGGAGCCCCAAAAGGACTTCAGATCTGCCCTCCCGAGGAAGAACAGGGCTTGGCGGCGGCTCCGTCTCGTGGATCACGATAATTCTTTCTCCATGATTTTTTTTCTAAAAATATGTGATTTTATAGTATCAGGGGGTCGTCTGCGGGGCCACCGGGTGGGTACAACCCACCTGGGCACGCCAGGAGAGGGGGGTGTCCTGGTGGGTTGTGCCCACCTAGGTGCCCCTCTCCTGCAGGTCTTGGCTCCAGAAATTCTTATTATTGATATGAAAAATCCTCGCAAAGTTTCGTTCCATTTCGAGAAGTTTTATTTCTGCACAAAAATAACACCATGGTAGTTCTGCTGAAAACAGCGTCAGTCCAGGGTTAGTTTCATTCAAATCATGCAAATTGGAGTCCAAAACAAGAGGAAAAGCGTGAGGAGAAGTCGATACGTTGGAGACGTATCACTGTCCATCACACACAGTTTTTATGTGGTAAACGTTTGCGTAAGGTTGTCTAACGCAAATAGTTTTGAAGGGAATGCCGTGTGTGATTGTTCATCGGTCAACACGGTTTTTTCCTAGAAACTGTGTGCGTTGCCTTAGGTCAGCGCCCACGGTATTTTCTTAATAACCGTTTGCAATAGCAAAAACCAATTAGCAGGCTAATTGCCCTATTATTAATAATCCATTAATTAATCTAATTGACATTCATATTAAACACATAATATATTTCATTCCCATATTTAGGAAGCAGGGTTTCATAATTGAAATACATTAGAGTACAACATGATATAGCTTTAGCACTCAACTACCCCATTACACAACTGCACCACACCAAGTTTCACATGCAACATCTAGAACCTTTCTAAATTGGCATCATAGACAGTACATAGACAAATGCATCTCATCGGGAAAACTGCTGAAGTGGAAGGCGAATATTGAGCCTTCATTGATGTTGAAGGTATTTGCAACTTTAGGCTAGTGCCTGTGGATGATTGACCGTCCATCCTTCGTCCTCTTAGGAACACTTCAATATTGAACCATGGGTGTTGTATGAAAACCTTCCTCGTCTCCTGACCATAGAGGTGGTTTGAGAGGTAATCATTAGTGAACTACTTTGGAAAGGCCCAAAAACAAGGATGTGCATGAATATCTTCTCTATATTGGAAATATGGAAAAGGAATAAAAAAGGCAAGGTATAATAGTTAGTACCATCTTGTAGTGAACTGATGCCTTCTTCATTGTGCAGACAAAGATCTTGTTGTTTTTTGTCACTAATTTCTTTATCCTAACAATCTTTCTGAGTTTCTTGACTTGATTGATATTCATGGACAACTCATTTCCCCATATGCAAAAAGGGTCGAACAGTGGGTCAAAACCTCTGACAGTAGGACCTACATGTGCTAGACCAAATTGTTAAAAACCTAAATATTAGAATGGTTGCTGCATTTGCACAATAATTTGCTATTAGACAACGGACCATACACGTGCTAACCTCGATTGTAAACCTCAGTGCTTCCCATTGTTTCCCTGCAACACATATAAGTTAGTTAGTCAGCAGGTTAAGTAAGGGTTCGCATGCTATCAGTAAAATATGTTGATGAAAAATAAGCACATTGGAGATTCATCAGATTAATTCAAGCCACATGGAAAACCCATTTATCCAAACCAAGCATGATTAAGAACTAGGAAATATAGCACTTGTATATGTTTCTCATGTATTAAGTGCAGCCAAATTCGATGTATTCCTCACATGCACAACAATACAAAATTCTACCCACGACAATTGGACATCGGATTGCAGAATTGAACCAAGCAGTTAACTAAACACCACAATAAATGAACCAAACATTAACTGAGCACCACATTGCACAATATAACACACTCCTAATAGAAGATCAGACAGTTAACCAAACCAAGCATGCTTGACAACTTGGAAATATAGCAAATGTATTTGTTTCTCATGTATTTAGTACAACCAAATTCAATTTACTTCTCACATGGTATACAATAACAGAATGCACCCACAACTATTGAACATTGCATTGCAGAATTGAACCAAACAGTTAACTAAACACCACAACACAAATAAACCAAATGTTAACTGAGAACCACATTGCACAATGTATAACCAAACCAAGCATGCTTGACAACTTGGAAATATAGCAATTCTATTCATTTCTCATGTATTTTGTAAAGATAAAATCGATTTATTTCTCACATGGAAGACAATACAAAATTGTAGCTTGTAGAATTGAACTTCACATTTGCAGAATTGAACCAAACAATTAACTGAAGACGACAACTAATTAACCAAACAGTTAATAAGTGAGCACCACACTGCAACAGATTGCATGGTAAAATTAGATAGCACAATTCACTAGAATTTGTTAAGGAAAGGCAGGAGCAGCACACGCAATGGGTAAACCGAGCATGCTTAACTGGCGTAGCTAGCAAATGGCAAGGTGCTCCTCCAAAATCTGGGGGTCGGCACGAATGGTAGCCATCGCGACCTCATTCGCGCGTGCGGCCGCGATTTGCTTCTCCGCTGCCAAATGCTCCTTGAGCTCCTGGCTATACTGCATGCACCATGACTTAGGGCAGCGCTTATTTGGTGGAGGGTTCAGAGATTTGGGTGGAAGGTGTCGCGCCGGCGATCGAGGCATGCGGGATGTGGAAGGAGGAGGAGGATGGGGGTCTGGTGTGGATTACTGCTGGATAGACGAGGCCAAGCAACGTGAAGGAGTGTCACCGGCGCTGCAAGCAAGGAGTGAAGGTTTCAACTTGGAAAGGAAGGCGCAAACAAGAGAAATGTGGCTTTTGGTAAGGGGAAGGGGCGGGGAGGTAGATATTTCCGCAGAAGCCGAAAATTTGGAATCGATTCAGCGAAAACACTGGCGTGCAAAGTGTCATCAGACACAGTCCCTTATTCAGAACTGTGTACGATATGTGAACATCAGAAACGATTCAGATAGCTTAACCCATGTGTGATGATTTTGAGCGTCAAAAATTTTGGTTCCAATTTACCTGGTACAGGAGTCATCCACGTCATTGCATAATTTGGGTACACACATGAGACTACTGCACACCCACACTTCTTAATCGAGCAAGTTCAGCAATTAAACAACGCTAGCTGGCCTAAACATTACTCTAACAAATTAAAGACCAACACTATTAATTAAACAAAACAAAGAGTACTACTACAGCTGGTGCTCGTCGATCTCCGCCTCCTCCTCCATGTCCAGCTCGCGCCCGACGGTCTCCTGGGGAATGGGCTCCATGGCATCCATCGCACCATACTCGGCAAGCATCTCGCCATCCCGTCTGCCATCTCTTTGGAAAAGGCCGCCACGAGCTGGGCGTGGGAGGCCGCGATCTAGGCTTTGGCGGGCTCCGTCGTGGCAAGGTATGCCGCGTAGGAACAGATGGTTGCTCGAACGCTCTCGGCGATTGCCTACTCTTCGGTCGTGGGTTGCCGACCATTGTCGGAGAAGCTTCTTTCGATTTGTGCGGTGACCGCCATGAGCAGGGCATGGATGGCCTCAACATGGTCATGGGCAGCCTCCATTAGGGCTAAGGCCGCCGCTCCAGAACGGATAGCTACTGTGCCGCTCTTGCAAGTTGCTAACCCCGGAGGTAGATGTTGCTGCCGCCGCCTGAGAAGCAACATCGGCCATTTTGGCAGCCTTGGTCGCCCGGTCGCAGATTGCGGTCACCCTCACGAAGCCTGTTAGCACGCGCCTGGCGGCTGCAGCCGCACTCTCACCGGAGTGGGCTGCCGAAGTTGCCCTCATGATAGGGGTCCATGTCCCCATCTTTCACTGGCAACAATTGAACAGTGAAATGATATTTGGGGAGCGAGCTAGTATGCTTGAAAATGCCGGCTGTGGACTATTGCCGACGCACCTTCTCACGTAAGCCATAGGCATATTATACACCGACGGTGCTCTGGGATATTTTGTACTGCATCTCACACGGTTGATGATAATAAACTGTGTGGGATCTACTTGATTTTTCATCTTGATTTGAATTACATAATGGGGTCACAGCGGCAATGGATGGTGTTTGAATTGCTAGATATTTTATCTGTAGTGAACATGCAACTATATGTGTGTCATAAAAAATTGTAATTATTCAGGGTTTGTTTGGAATCTTTTTTACATTAAATTGGGTTTCTAACCATTTCAGGTGCACAATTCAAAATTAAAGCACATGCTCCAGTCCATAAAAATGGGTTGCAAAATCAAATGTTTGTCCTTGGTTGCAAGCTTAGGTCACATGCAAGAAATGAGAATGAATGTCAAAGACCTTGACACTGTCGCTCGGCCGCTAACATTGAGATACATGCTTTTAAAATTCTAGTAAATCAAAAACTCGTTTTAAATTCATGAAACTTGACATGACATCATGGAACAGCAGCGACATGCTATGGTAAAAATATTGTCCCATTTGGGGCAGGATTGGGTATAAGCTTCTTGCAAACCAGAGCTTCTCTCCCAACAAACCAGGTGGTTTCGATAGGGTACGTGCCACCTTGGGGGACGGAACAATATATGTTGCCTCTTCTTACTTTCAAAATGTTTCTCGTGTGAACATAGAACAACAGGAGTGTTGTGTCAATTTTTGCGATTATTGGGGGTTCGCTTGGACATTTTTAGACATTAACTGAGTTTTCTATGCATTCATGTGCATAATTCAAATTTGAACTACATGCACATGCCCTAATGCATATAAATTAGTTGAAAAATTCAAATATGTGTCCTTTCATTGCATGCTTAGGTCCCATGCAAGAAATGGGAATGAATGTCAAACACTATGCCACTGTCACTCGGCCACAAACATTGAGATACCTGGTTTTTAAATTCTAGTAAATCCAAAACTCCTATGAAATTCATGAAACTTGGCATGCTATCATGGAGTGGCATCAACATGTCGTGGTAAATTTTTTGTCCCATTTGGGGCAGGTTTGGGGATATGCTTCTCACAAACCGGAGCTTCTCCCAATAAGCCTGATGGTTTCGGTAGGGAACGTCCCACCTTTGGGGACGAAACGATATCCATTGCCTCTTATTTCTTTCAAATTTTTTCTAGTGTCAACATAGTACAACAGGAGTGTTGTGTCAATTTTTAGGATTTTTGGGTTTCGTTTGGACATTTTTATGCATTAGTTGAGTTTTCAATGAATTCATGTGTGATACGTCCATTTTGCATCATGCTTTTATATCAATATTTATTGCATTATGGGCTGTTATTACACATTATATCTCAATACTTATGGCTATTCTCTCTCATTTTACAAGGTTTACCATGAAGAGGGGAATGCTTGCACTGAATTCTGGTGGAAAAGGAGCAAACGTTGAAACCTATTCGCTTTGCTCCAAAATCCTGAAACTCCACGAAACTTATTTTTGGCATTAATAAAATTATTGAGCGGAAGAAACACCTCAGGGGGGCCCACACCCAGGCCAGGAGGGTGGAGGGCGCGCCCACCCCTACTAGGCGCACCCCCTAGTCTCCTGGGCCCCCTGGTGGCCCTCCGGTGTCCATCTTCTGCTATATGAAGGCTTTACCACGAAAAATCGTGGGCAAGCTTACGGACGAAATCGCGCCACCAGGCGGAACCTTGGCGGAACCAATCTAGGGCTCGGTGGAGTTGTTCTGCCGGGAAACTTCCCTTTGGGGGGAAATCATCACCATCGTCATCACCAACGATCCTCTCATCGGGAGGGGGTCAATCTCCATCAACATCTTCACCAGCACCATCTCCTCTCAAAACCCTAGTTCATCTCTTGTATCCAATCTTGTATCCAAACCACAAATTGGTACCTGTGGGTTGCTAGTAGTGTTGATTACTCCTTGTAGTTGATGCTAATTGGTTTACTTGGTGGAAGATCATATGTTCAGATCCTTAATGCATATTATTACTCCTCTGATTATGAATATGAATATGCTTTGTGAGTATTTACGTTTGTTCCTGAGGACATGGGTGAAGTCTTTCTATTAGTAGTCATGTGAATTTGGTATTCGTTCGATATTTTGATGAGATGTATGTTGTCTTTTCCTCTAGTGGTGTTATGTGAACGTCGACTACATGACACTTCACCATTATTTGGGCCTAGAGGAAGGCATGGGTAAGTAATAAGTAGATGATGGGTTGCTAGAGTGATAGAAGCTTAAACCCTAGTTTATGCATTGCTTCGTTAGGGGCTGATTTGGATCCATATGTTTAATGCTGTGGTTAGGTTTACCTTAATACTTCTTTTGTAGTTGCGGATGCTTGCAATAGGGGTTAATCATAAGTGGGATGCTTTTCCAAGTATGGGCAGTGCCCAAGCACCGGTCCACCCACATATGAAATTATCAAAGTACCGAACGCGAATCATATGAGCGTGATGAAAACTAGCTTGACGATAATTCCCATGTGTCCTCGGGAGCTCCTTTCTCATTATAAGAAATTGTCCAGGCTTATCCTTTGCTACATAAAGGATTGGGCCACCTTGCTGCACTTTATTTACTTTCATTGCTTGTTACTCGTTAGAATTTATCTTATCACAAAACTATCTATTACCTACAATTTCAGTGCTTGCAGAGAAAACCTTACTGAAAACCGCTTATCATTTCCTTCTGCTCCTCGTTGGGTTCGACATTCTTACTTATCGAAAGGACTATGATAGATCCCCTACACTTGTGGGTCATCAAGACTCTTTTCTGGCGCCGTTGTCGGGGAGTGTAGCGCTTTTGGTGAGTGCAACTTGGTAAGGAAACATTTATATAGTGTGCTGAAATTTTCTGTTACTTGTCACTATGGAAACTTATCCTTTGAGGGGCTTCTTCGGGGTATCTTCACCCTGACCAGAAGAGCAAAGAGTTGCTCCTCAACCTACTGAACTTTTTGAAAATATTTACTTTGAGATTCCTTCGGGTATGATAGAGAAACTGCTAGCTAATCCATTTGCAGGAGATGGAACATTGCATCCCGATTTACACCTTATCTTTGTGGATGAAGTTTGTGGATTATTTAAGCTTGCAGGTATTCCCGATGATGTTGTCAAAAGTAATGTTTTCCCTTTATCTTTGAAGGGAGATTCATTGACATGGTATAGGCTATGTGATGATATGAGATCCTGGAATTATAAACGATTGAAGTTGGAATTTCACCAGAAGTTCTATCCTATGCATCTTGTTCATCATGATCGTAATTACATATATAATTTCTGGCCTTGCGAAGGAGAAAGCATCGCTCAAGCTTGGGGGAGGATCAAATCAATGTTATATTCATGCCCCAATCATGAGCTCTCCAGAGAAAGGATTATTCAAAAAATTTATGCTCGGCTTTCTCTCAATGATCGCAACCTGCTCCATACTTCCTGTGTTGGTTCTTATATGCTGAAGACTATTGATTTCAAATGGGACTTATTGGAAAGAATTAAACGCAACTCTGAAGATTGGGGTTCCGACGATGGTAAGGAGTCAGGTATGACACCTAAGTTTGATTGTGTTAATTCTTTTATGGATACCGATGCTTTTCGTGGATTTAGCGCTAAGTATGGACTTGACTCTGAGATAGTAGCTTCTTTCTGCGAATCCTTTGCTACTCATGTCGATCTCCCTAAAGAGAAGTGGTTTAAATATAATCCTCTCGTTAAACTAAAAGTAGTTGCACCTATTACAGTTGAAGAAAAGACTGTCTCTTATAGTGATCCTATTGTTCCTACTACTTATGTTGAGAAACTTCCTTTTCCTGTTAGGATAAAGGATCATGCTAAAACTTCGAATGTTGTTCCTAACAGTAATACTAGGACTTATACACCTCCTGAGCAAATCAAAGTTGAACCTAGTATTGCTATGGTTAAAGATCTCTTGGATGATGATTTAGACGGGCATGTTATTTATTTCTGTAGTGAGACTGCTAATATTGCTAGACCCGATACTAAGATACATAGACCTATAGTAGGCATGCCTGTTATTTCTTTTAAAATAGGAGATCATTGTTATCATGGATTATGTGATATGGGTGCTAGTGCTAGTGCAATACCCTATGACTTATATAAACAAATTATGCACGACATTACACCCGTTGAATTGGAAGACATTGATGTTACTATTAAGCTTGCTAATAGGGATACCATTAAACCAGTTGGGATAGTTGGAGATGTTGAAGTCTTGTGTGGGAAGGTTAAATATCCAGCTGATTTTCTTGTTCTTGGTTCCCCACAAGATGACTTTTGTCCCATTATTTTTGGTAGACCCTTCTTAAACACTGTTAATGCTAAGATTGATTGTGAAAAGGATACTGTTACAATTGGCTTAAAAGGTATGTCTCATGAGTTTAATTTTGCTAAGTTTCATAGACAACCTCGTGATAGAGAATCACCTAGTAAGGATGAGATTATTGGTCTTGCTTCTATTGCCGTGCCTCCTACTGATCCTTTAGAACAATATTTGCTTAACCATGAAAATGATATGTTTATGAAGGAACGAAGGGAAATAGATGAAGTGTTCCTTAAACAGGAACCTATGCTGAAACACAACCTTCCCGTTGAAATTCTTGGGGATCCCGCTCCACCCAAGGGTGATCCCGCGTTTGAACTCAAACCATTACCTGATAATCTTAAGTATGCTTATCTTGATGAAAAGAAAATATATCCTGTTATTATTAGTGCTAACCTTTCAGAGCAAGAAGAGGAAAGATTATTGAAACTCTGAAGAAGCACACCGCTGCTATTGGATATACTCTGGATGATCTTCAAGGCATTAGTCCCATGTTATGCCAACACAAAATTAATTTGGAGGATGATGCCAAACCAGTTAGAGATCCTCAACGACGATTGAATCCTTAGATGAAAGAAGTGGTAAGAAAGGAGATACTAAAGCTCCTTGAGGCAGGTATAATTTATCCCGTTGCTGATAGTGCATGGGTAAGCCCTGTCCACTTTGTTCCTAAAAAGGGAGGTATTACCGTTGTTCCTAATGATAAAGATGAATCGATCCCGCAAAGAATTATCACATGTTATAGGATGGTAATTGATTTCCGTAAATTAAATAAAGCTACTAAGAAAGATCATTACCCTTTACCTTTTATTGATCAAATGCTAGAAAGACTATCCAAACACACATATTTCTTCTTTCTAGATGGTTATTCTGGTTTCTCTCAAATACCTGTGTCAGCTAAGGATCAATCGAAAACTACCTTTACTTGCCCTTTTGGTACTTTTGCTTATAGACGTATGCCTTTTGGTTTATGTAATGCTCCTGCTACTTTTCAAAGATGCATGATGGCTATATTTTCTGACTTTTGTGAAAAGATTTGTGAGGTATTCATGGATGACTTCTCCGTTTATGGATCCTCTTTTGATGATTGCTTGAGAAACCTTGATCGAGTTTTGCAGAGATGCGAAGACACTAGTCTCGTCTTGAATTGGGAAAAGTGTCACTTTATGGTTAATGAAGGCATTGTTTTGGGGCATAAGATTTCCGAGAGAGGTATTGAAGTTGATAAAACCAAAGTTGATGCCATTGAAAAGATGCCATGTCCAAGGACATAAAAGGTATAAGAAGTTTCCTTGGTCACGCCAGTTTTTATAGGAGGTTCATTAAGGACTTTTCTAAAATCTCTAGGCCTCTGACTAATTTATTGCAAAAAGATATTCCTTTTGTCTTTGATGATGATTGTGTAGAAGCATTTGAAATACTTAAGAAAGCTTTGATCACTCCACCTATTGTTCAGCCACCTGATTGGAATTTACCTTTTGAAATTATGTGCGATGCTAGTTATTATGCTGTAGGTGCTGTTCTAGGGCAAAGAGTTGATAAGAAGTTGAATGTTATCCAGTATGCTAGTAAGACTCTTGATACTTCCCAGAGAAATTATGCTACTACTAAAAAAGAATTCTTAGCAGTTGTGTTTGCATGTGATAAGTTTAGACCTTATATTGTTGATTCCAAAGTTACTATTCACACTGATCATGCTGCTATTAAATATCTTATGGAAAAGAAAGATGCTAAGCCTAGACTCATTAGATGGGTTATCTTGCTCCAAGAATTTGAATTGCATATTATTGATAGAAAGGGAGCTGAGAACCCCGTTGCAGACAACTTGTCTAGGTTAGAGAATGTTCTTGATGACCCACTGCCTATTGATGATAGTTTCCTGATGAACAATTAGCGGTCGTTAATGCTTCTCGTACTGCTCCTTGTTATGCTGATTATGCTAATTATATTGTTGCTAAATTTATACCACCTAATTTCACATACCAGCAAAAGAAAAAGTTCTTTTATGATTTAAGACATTACTTCTGGGATGACCCACACCTTTATAAAGAAGGAGTAGATGGTGTTATTAGACGTTGTGTACCTGAGCATGAACAGGAACAGATCCTATGCAAGTGTCACTCCGAATCATGTGGAGGACACCGCGCTGGAGATAGAACTGCACACAAGGTATTGCAATCTGGTTTTTATCGGCCTACTCTCTTCAAAGATGCCCGTAAGTTTGTCTTATCTTGTGATGAATGTCAAAGAATTGGTAATATTAGTAGACGTCAAGAAATGCCTATGAATTATTCTCTTATTATTGAACCACTTGATATTTGGGGCTTTGATTATATGGGACCTTTTCCTGCCTCTAATGGTTACACACATATTTTAGTTGTTGTTGATTATGTTACTAAGTGGGTAGAAGCTATTCCAACTAGTAGTGCTGATCATAACACTTCTATTAAAATGCTTAAAAAAGTTATTTTTCCGAGGTTTGGAGTCCCTAGATATCTTATGACTGATGGTGGTTCACATTTTATTCATGGTGCTTTCCGTAAGATGCTTGTTAAGTATGATGTTAATCATAGAATCGCATCTCCTTATCATCCTCAGTCTAGTGGTCAAGTAGAGTTGAGCAATAGAGAGCTCAAATTAATTTTGCAAAAGACTGTCAATAGATCTAGAAAGAATTGGTCCAAAAAACTTGATGATGCATTATGGGCCTATAGAACTGCATACAAAAATCCTATGGGTATATCTCCTTATAAGATGGTTTATGGAAAAGCGTATCATTTACCTCTTGAGCTTGAACATAAAGCATATTGGGCTATTAAAGAGCTCAACTATGACTTCAAACTTGCTGGTGATAAGAGGTTGTTTGATATTAGCTCACTTGATGAATGGAGAACCCAAGCCTATGAGAATGCGAAGCTATTCAAAGAAAAAGTCCAACGCTTGCATGACAAAAGGATACAAAAGTGTGAGTTTAACGTAGGTGATTATGTGTTATTATTCAACTCTCGTTTAAGATTTTTTGCAGGAAAACTTCTGGTCCCTACGTTATTGAGGAGGTCTATCGTTCTGGTGCCATAAAAATCAACAACTTCGAAGGCACAAGTCCGAGGGTGGTGAACATTCAAAGAATTAAACATTATATCTCAGGTAATCCTATCAATGTTGAAACTAATATTATTGAAACCGTAACCCTGGAGGAATACATAAGGGATACTTTCCAGAACGTTCCAGACTCCAAAAAGGAATAGGTATGTGGTACGGTAAGTAAACCGACTCCAAAACAATTCTAATTGCATTTTTATCAGTTTTGGAATATTTAGGAATTTTAGGAAGAAAGAAGTAGTCCGAGAGGGACACGAGGCCCCCACGAGGGTGGAGGGTGCGCCCACCCTTACTAGGTGCGCCCCCTGTCTCGTGGCCACCCCGTATGCCTCCTGGACTCCGTTTTCTTGCACGTTACGTATTTTGGTCGGTAAAAATTCATTATATAAACTCCCGAAGGTGTTGACCACTGTATCACGCAAATATCCTCTGTTTTCCTTTCGAGTTATTCCTGTTGCAGATCAAAAGCAAGATGTCTTCTCAAGAGTCAGTTGGGGAGAGTCGGGTGTCTCACCCAACACCAGGTCCAGGAGCAAATAGCGACGCTTATCACTTTGGACCATCAACGGAGGATGAGATGGAGGCTGACTTGAAAAGGATAGATGCCATGGTGGAAGATCAAGAAGTTACCTCTCGTCTCCAAGCAGAATTCATGATGGGGGAACTACCTAGCTCGGCTATTCCAAATTCGGCCATCCCTTCCAACTTTAGATTTCTTTCTTATGGAAATATGAAAAAGAGCGTCACTTGTTCTCCAGAAGCTATGCAGCATCCTTGGGTAAAGGGAGCTTTGGCCGTTACGGGCAAGCTCCGTAAAGAAATTATGGACCTCAAACAACAAGTCAATAAGCTCGACGAGCAGAACCGTATCTTGAGGGGCATCATCGCCAAGAAGATCATAACACCAACCGTGAAGAAGGAGACATAATCACATGGGTATGGGCACTCCCCTTGGCAACTGCCAAGCTCGAGGGAGGTGCCCCGGTATCGTATCACCATCACACTCCTATCTTTACCATTTTATTTAGTTCGATCCTTTTAGTACTATCTTGATCTAGTAGATTGAAGTTTTTGATATCAAGTAGTTTTGAGTTTTGCTTTATGATCTCTTTATGTAATCGAGTCCATGAGCTATCTATAATAAAGATTAGTGTTGAGTCAAGGGCTTTGCTATGTTGCTATGATCTTGAGAAAGTAGAGAATAAAAGAGTTCATATTGATCTTATGGTTAGTTATGACTTCACACATAGAAAGTATGAGGCATAAAAGTCATTGAGAGTTGATAAACATAGTTTTGGTCATCGTTGCAATTAATAGGAAGTAATAAGGAAAGACAGGTTCACATACAAATATATTATCTTGGACATCTTTTATGATTGTGAAGCACTCTTTAAGTATGACATGCTAAAAGAGTTGATGTTGGACAAGGAAGACAACGTAATGGTTTATGTTTTCTCACATCTCAGTTAAAGTATATTGTCATTGACCTTCCAAACATGTTGAGCTTGCCTTTCCCCCTCATGCTAGCCAAATTCCTTGCACTAAGTAGAAATACTACTTGTGCTTCCAATATCCTTAAACCCAGTTCTGCCATGAGAGTCCACCATACCTACCTATGGATTGAGTAAGATCCTTCAAGTAAGTTGTCATGTTGCAGGCAATAAAAATTGCTATCTAAATATGTATGACTTATTAGTGCAGAGAAAATAAGCTTTATACGATCTTGTTTCGGAAGCAATAAAAGCGACAGACTGCATAATAAAGGTCCACATACAAGGGGCAATATAAGTGACGTTCTTTTGCATTAAGATCTGTGCATCTAGCCCTAAACGCACATGACTACCTCTGCTTCCCTCTGCGAAGGGCCTATCTTTTACTTTATGTTTTTACTTTATGCTTGAGTCAAGGTGATCTTCACCATTCCCTTTTTCATTTTATCCTTTGGCAAGCTCCTCGTGTTTGAAAGATCATGATATATATATCCAATTGGATGTAAGTTAGCATGGACTATTATTGTTGACATCACCTAAAGGTGAATACGCTGGGAGGCAACACAATAAGCCCCTATCTGTCGGTGTACTAAGGTAGGGGTACCTCAGTACCCCAACTTGTGCACGGGCAGCCCCACTCCAGCTGCTAGATCCATCAAATGCCTGCCGGAGACCATCTCCGCTCCACACCAAGCCGTTCAAGAACAAAATATATAAGATAGAAACTCAAGACCCCGGCAAGAGGAGCTTGCCGGGAAGGCCATTCCAGGCTCAAGACTACATTACTCCTGCAGATCCCCGGCGAGAGGAGCTCGTCGGGAGGACCAGAAGATCACATCACAGAAGACACGCCTCGGCGCCCCGCGCGCGCCCCGGCGAGGACCCGGGAGGCGGCAAGTCACAGAGCCCGACAAGTCCCCGGGCCCGGCAAGATCAAGGCCCCGGCAAGGTGCTTGCCGGGGAGAGCTATGCTACGTGCCCGCCTCCGGCTCATCGCCCCGCGTCGCCTCCGGCCTTCTCGAGACGCGTGGTGGGTGGCCGTGCTGCATGAGGAATGCGGTGGCACTCCACGGTGGTGGCCGCCGCCGTGGTAAAGAAGACGCAATGGCGGGAGCTTTTGGGCGGCGGCGACGGGCATTTAATGCCCTTGTCCCCTCTGTCAAAAGTAGGTAGAAAGCTTGTAGCTGCCTTTGTTCCCTTGTTCCAACTACCACCTCTTTTACGTTTTACCCCTCTACCTCACGTTGACACTGTCGGTGACCCTTGCCCTATAAAAGGAGGCCCATGCTGCGTGGGGGTTGGAAGTTGGGTTCCACGGTGGCCACTCTCGTGAAGGTTCGAGCCCCCGGCAACTCTAGCGCGGGGTTCGCCGTTTACACACCACTCCACCGTTTGCTCGCATTCTTGAGCAAGATCTAATACAACACAATGCAGCAGAGGGTTTTGCGACCATCGCGCCCGAAGCTGGGTAAAATCCCACGTGCATCACCTCGATCGCTCTCGCGCAACCTCCGCCCGTGCGAACACACGAAGGGCCCCGCCCCATAGGTGCCGCGCCACCCATCGGCGCGACATCTCTGGCGCGCCCGGTAAAGCGTCGAGGTTATGCGAACCTGATCCGGCGTTCGCGCCAAAGACTCTTCATCAACCTCTCCGGCCGTCGGCAGCTTCGCCGACAAGCTGCGTCATGGCCCCAAGACGAGAGCTCGAGGGTCGCAGACCCATCTCCGTCCTCCCGCCGCCACCGGAGCCGACGGCGGCGGAGGAGACGCCGTGGAAGGTGGGCGCCGGCGAGCGCTCGCGGTGCCACGAGATCGAGGACAGGGCGGAGGACCACGCCTCGGCCTCCGTAGATCCACGTCCATCTCGCGCGACGGCGACCAGCAGCGCCATACCGCGAGGAGGTGGTATCCGCTTGTTGGAACGAGGACACGTCGGAGGCTCGCGAGATGTTCCGGACCCTCGTCCGGACACGAAGCAGCGAAAGCGCCGGGGCAGACCTGCTCCTTCCAACACTGCCGGAAGCCAGCGCGTCCGCTCCCGCGCCGCTCGCTCCGCTTCCCTCCACTCCTGCGGAAGCGCTCACGAGCGCGCAATGCTCTCGACTTCCCTCGCGGCGGACAAGGTCGAGGGCTGGAGGGCTACCATCCAGTCTGGTCGCCGCCAACAACGACCGTCAATAGCAGCTGCGGCTCGCGGCGCGCCAAGCGGAAAGCGAAGGCTGCGGCGACAAGACCGCCGGGGTGCAACTACCGTGCACTCCCGCCGCTGAAGCGAAGATGCCGCCCGCGGAACAACGCCGGCAGCGGCTCCACGGCATCGTCGGACCAGCTGGCTCGTCGAGATCAACGTCGAGTCCTCGGCAGCGGCGGCAAGAAGATGCTCGGACCACGATCGGCGTCGCCGAAGACTTCGGCGACAATCGACCGAGAGCTGGGAGCACCTGTCGAAGTCGCCGCCCGCGAGCGAGCGACTTACCCGTCTGCGGCGAGCTGCCCGCGTTCACCCGTGAACTAAAGCGCGTCGATGGCCTAGCATGAAAAACTTCAAGCCCGGCGTCTCGGAGAAATACGACGGCAAGACACATCCTCGGAGTTTCTCGGTATCTACACCATCGTGGTGCGGCGGCGGGCGCGACGAGAAGATACTGGCGAACTACTTCCCGCTCGTGCTTAGGCCGAACGTTCGTTCTTGGCTCATGCACTTGCCGGAGGGCTCCATTTCCTCTTGGGCGGAACTCTATCATCAGTTTGTTGGTGCCTTCACTGGCGGCCACAAAACCCACGGCCAAGAAAGTGATCTCCACATTTTGGCCCAGAAAGAAGGAGAATCCCTGCGCAAGTACATCCAACGCTTCAGCCGTGTGCAACACAACATTCCCGATGTCCACCCTGCCGCGGTTATCAGCGCGTTCCACCAGAACGTGCGTAACCGCCGCATGCGTGAAGAGATGGCGATGACCAAGATCCGGGATGTCAGCGAGCTTTATGCCCTGGCTGACAAATGCGCACGCGCGGAAGAGGGGAGGAGGCTTCCCGGGGAGGATCTTTGGCGCAGAGGGAGCGACTCGACGACGCCGCCCGGCAAAGAAGCGCCGCGACAGGTCTTCGGAAGAAGAACAAGGGCAGGTGCTTGCCGTCGAAAAGTCCGGCAAGGAAGCTCCCGCCAAGCAAACACAGGTTGGCAGTTCCGGCAAGGAGCTTGCCCCTGTGGCGGCAGCCGACAAGCAGGGCGCCCCCGGCAAGCAATACTGCAAAATCCACCGCACCAAAGGCCACGACCTCTACAACTGCAAGCGCGTCGATTATCTCGTCGAGCAGCAAAAGGCTGAGTACGAGAGGCGCGACAAGGAGAGGGCCCAAGGTGGCGGAGGAGAACCGAGCAAGCGGCCGTTCGTCGGTCGGGGAGGACCTCCCGGCAAGGCCAAGCGGCGACAAGGTGACCGACCTTCTCGGAGCCGCGACAAGGGCGAAGAAGACGGCGAAGAGGGCGTGGAGGATGAGAATGACGGTGAGCAGGAATTTGAGAAGGCCACGGAGGTCTGTGCGTTGGCGGTGGCGCCGCTACACACCTCTCACCGCCAACTAAAGCGGTGGGCACGTGAGGTGAATCGGCAGAGCCGCCCATGGAATCGCAGACTCCTCAAATGGTCAACACGCCCATCATTTTCGATCTTGAGGATCACCCGACCGCACCACCGCGGTCGGGTGCTCGCCGATCTGGTCTCGCCCACCATCCGCAACCTCAAGGTCACCAAGATGTTGGTCGGCGGCGGGGCGGGCTGAACTTGATTTCCTCTGCTGTGATCAAGAAACTCCAAATCCCGGATGACGAGCTCGAAGAAACCGGCCCCTTCCAAGGAATCAACCCGGGGAGGAGCTGGCCCAAGGGAAAAATCACCTTGCCGGTGACCTTTGGCGGGAGGTCAACTTCAGGACCGGCGCGTTACTTTCGGCGTTGCCGATATTCCGTTGCCATCTGGCGGGATACTCGGCGTCCGCCCTCGCCAAGTTCATGGCGGCTTCCCATTACGCCTGGCGTGCTCAAGATGCGGGTCCGATAAGCGTCATCACCGTCGCAGCGACAAGAAAGACGCGCTTATCTGCACCGACCAGATTTACGGGATGCGCCGCGCGGCGGCGACAAGGATGCACTTGCCGCTGAAGTTCCCAAAGGAAAAAGCGAAGACCAAATGCGGCAAGCGCTCGGGCCCCCTCCAAACAATCGCACCCTTGGTGTTGCGCTGCTAGCGAGATGCCCGTCGAGCTCCGCCGGCAAGAATAAAAAGGGATGGCTGCTCCGCCGCAACCAAGAAGGTGTCCGCCAAGGAGGGCGGCCTGGTGGTACCTTCACCATCGATTGCCGGCTGACGACAAATAGGAAAGCGGCTCGTTGCTTTCCTACGGGCGAATGTCGATGTGTTTGCTTGGCAACCATCGACATCCCGGTGTTCCAGGAAGGTAATTGAGCACAAGCTTGCCGTTTGCCCCATCGCGCGCCCGTCAAGCAAAAGTGAGAAACAAGCCGTGGAGCGCCAAGAGTTCATCAATGAAGAAATCAAGAAACTAGAGGCAGCTGGCCTAGTCGTCGGTGTGATCCATCCGGCGTGGCTAGCAAACCCGATTGTCGTGCGCAAGGCCAATGGGAAATGGAGACTATGTATAGACTTCACCGATGTGAATAAAGCATGTCCCAAGGATCCGTTCCCCTTGCCGCGCATCGACCAGATTGTTGATTCCACTGCCGGATGTGAGCTACTCTGCTTTCTTGATGCGTACTCGGGCTATCGCCAGATCTTCATGGCCAAAGAAGATGAAGAAAACTGCGTTCATCACTCCATGCGGCACCTATTGCTTCATCGCATGCCATTTGGGCTGAAGAATGCAGGTCAGCGTTTGCGAGGTAGTGTATATCTGCTTTTGAGCCACAGATCCACGAAATGTAGAAGCTTACATGGATGACATCGTGGTGAAGAGCAAAACAAGGATACACCGATTCAAGATCTAGAAGAGACATTCAGAACCTGCGCAGGATACAATTAAAATTGAACCACGAGAAGTGCGTCTTTGGGGTCCCCTCGGCAAGCTTCTCGGGTTCTTTGTGTCGCAGAGGGGATCGAAGCCAACCCGACAAGATTAAAGCCATTGAGCAGATCCAAGCCCCAAAGCGGATCAAGGATGTCGAGAAGGCTCGCGGGTTGTGTGGCTGCCCTCGGTAGATTCATTTCAAAGTCTGCGAAGGCATACTGCCCTTCTTCAAAATCTTGAAGAAGGCGGGACCCATGAAGTGGACTCGAGGAAGCAGAGCACAGCTGCAAGACTTGAAACATTACATCCTCCACTCCAATACTTGTCGCACCTAAACCACGGGAGAAATTGCTGCTATACCTAGCGGCAACCAACCAAGTGGTGAGTGCTGCGCTAAGTAGCGGAGAGGAGTCCGACGAGGAGGCCGCACCACCGGCAAGCCAGCCCAGCGACAAGCGGGAGGCTGCTCGGCAAGCCCAGCCCCGGCAAGGACAGCCACAGGCAGGAGCAAGGTGAGGTGCGGAAAAAGATGGTGCAGCGTCCGGTGTATTTTGTAAGCTCCTTCTCCGAGGAGCGGATCAAGGTACTACGGTGTACAAAGTTGCTTTTCGGCCTTCTCATGGCCTCAAGAAAGCTGCGCCATTACTTCCAAGCACACGAGATAACGATGGTCACTCGCTTCCCGAAGAGGATATTGCACAACCCGAAGCAGCAGGCAGGATCGTTGAGTGGGCCTTTGGGTTGTCGAGCCGGACTCAAGTTTGAAAGTACTTCAACCATCTGAGCCGGACTCTGGCAGAATTTATAGCAGAGTGGACCCGACACGATGAAGAAGTTCAAGAAACAAGTACACCCGCACAAGGGCGGCAGTGAATGGGTAATGTACTTGATGGTGCCTTCTCGCTACAAAGGCGCGGTGCGGCGTCGTACTCATCGCGCCAACCGGAGAGCACCTCAAGTATGTTATCGGATGCACTTTCCAAGAGAGCAAGCGACAAACAACACCGCTGAATATGAGGGCTTGCTTGCGGCCTCGGGATTGCGGCGAGCTTGGGATCAAGAAGCTGATCGTGCGGGGATTCGATTGGTGGTCCGCAAGTTAACAAGAACTATCGAGCCCTTTGATGGAAGCCTATGTAGATGAAGTAAGGAAGCTTGAGGAGCACTTTGAAGGTCTGCAGATGGAACACATTCCGAGAGCTCGAGAATGAAATCGCAGACGGCCTTTCAAAGTGTGCTTCAATGAAGTTACTCATGGAACCGAGGACCTTCTTGCTCAGGTGACTCAACCCTCCGTTGCGCCATCGATTGGGCAGTCCAAGAAGAAAGTTGGTGTCCGCGACTACTTGCGGCGGACCTCCCCGAGGCCGCCGCCAAAGTCCCAGGATCAACCTCCGAGCGGCGAGGAACAATCTGCTCCCGCCGATCGCCGGATCTGGCGATCGAAGCAAGTGTTCCCGACAAGACTTGCCCGACAAGCTTGCCGGGAACCTTCAGCTCGGCGGAGCAGAGATTCTTGCCGAGAAGCGAAGGTTCCCAGCGGCCCTCATGCCTTTAGTCCTTGTCGTCGAGCCCGGGCTCCGGCATGGGCGCAGCAGATCGTCCGTTTTCGCAAAGCGGAGAACTTCAGCGACCACGAAGAGATAGAAAAGATAACGAGACAGTCAAGTATGTACCGGTTAAGTGGACAACGAGCTATCTGAAGAAGGCTCAATGGTGTCGATTGAAGTGCATCTCTAGGGAAGATGGACAACAGCTGTTGGCGAGAGGTTCACGGAGGCATCTGCGGCCACCACATTGGCGCAAGGGCGCTTGCCGGAAAGGCTTTCCGGCAAGGGTTCTTTTGGCAAGAAGCTCTCCAAGATGCAACTACACTAGTAACCAAGTGTGAAGCGTGTCAGTTCCATGCAAAGCAAATTCATCAGCCAGCTCAAGCTCTCCAAACAATCCCTTTGTCCGGCCCTTCTCGATGCAGGGCTCGACATCCTCGGCCCCTTCCCCGTGCCGTCGGGGCTTTGAGTACTTGTGCGTAGCGATCGACAAGTTCACAAAGTGGCGAAGTGGAGCGAGTGAGAAAGGTGACAACACGATCGTGATCAAGTTCTTGGTCGATTGTATGCCGTTTGGGATCCCCAACCGGATTATCACCGACAACGGTACACAATTCACTGACCGCACCTTCATGCAATATGTCCAAGACCTTGGCGCCAAGGTGCATTTAAGCTCATTGCTCACCCAAGGAGCAGCGGTCAAGCGAAAGGGCCAATCGCGGAAGTGCTGCGCGGACTCAAGACAAGAACTTTCGACAGGCTGCGCAAGTCGCGGAAGAAATTGGATAGAGGAGCTGCGGCGGCTCTCGTCAATCGAGCGACACCAAACCGAGCCACCGGGCAGACACCCTTTGCTCTAGTCTATGGAGCGAAGCGGTTCTCCCCACGGAACTTCGTATACGGATCTCCTCGAGTGCTCGCTTATGATGAGCTTGAGCAAGAGCAAGCTGCGACAAGATGGCGCATTGCTCCTCGAGGAGGGGCGTCTGTGCTCAGACGAGCTGCTCGATACCAGCAAGCCTTGCGTCGCTACCATAGCCGCAAGGTCAAAGCCGAGAGCCTCGAGGAAGGCGACCTTGTTCTTCGGCGTGTTCAGTCCGCCAAGAATTCCAACAAGTTGGCCTTGAAGTGGGAAGGCCCTTATCGGGTGAGACAAGTCACGAGACCCGGCGCTGTCCGGCTCGAGACCGAAGAAGGCTTGCCAGTGAGTAATTCCTGGAACATAGAGCATCTTCGCAAGTTCTACCCATAAGGCGCGGTCGCCGTGATCCGCTCCGGCAACCACCTTTTGTACAAAAGCTTTGCCGCCGTTGCATGTAACCCTTTGTACAAAGCCGGGCGCAGACCCCGTGCAGCAATAAAGTTTCCGTGTCTTGCGTTATTTGCCTCTTTTCCATGCTCTTCTTTGCTATTTGCATGAGTTATTTGGCATCTTTTCGTATGGCACGCGTGTCCGACAAGCAATAGCACGTCAAAAAGCTACGTGCCCATTCTCTTCTTTTTTCTCCTTGTTTCTTAAGCAAAAGAAATGTTCCTCCCGCACAAGTTTGCCGGAGGGGGGAGGAAATGAAGGATGAACCAAGCACTCCAAGTGCTGTTCAAGAAAGAGGAACCTGCCGGAGAACGCGCAGGCCTCGAAAGCTAAGTTGCCGGGATTTGCGCAGCTCAAAATTTTAAATTTTGAGATTGCCTTCCTTGAACAACCACACCTTGTATGGAAAACCTGTGCTCGGAGGAACCTGCCGACAGACAGCCGTGCCCTTATCTTGCGTTCGAGTCGACTCTGCAAGTTAAGTGTGTTCTTGTTGGCAGCGGCAAGGTTGCTTGCGTAAGGCCTTGCCCCTTGCCGGCAAGTCTTTCCTAGAAGCATAAGGTTGAAGCGTACAGAGTTGAGAATCAAAACAAGGGAATTGATTCTGCGATCATTGGTCGAAATAAAGGTAAATATCCTACAAAGGATAACTTGTCGCGGTAACTAATAAGTTCGTAGCGACTTGTGCAGCAGCAAAAGGAAACAAAGATAAAAAAAAGAGGGGCCTAGTCTACGCGGCCGCCCTCCATCTGGGATCTTGTTCACTTTGGCGATGATATGGGCGACTTGCTCCTTCAAGGCCTCCATGTCGCGTCGGCCCGGCAAGCTGCGAAGGGCGTTGGAGAGGTTTATACCAGGGTTGCGGTATCGATCTTCGTCAAGACACGCTCCATGGTTCCAGCGCAAGTGGTAGCGCCTCCTCGGCGAGCTGCGGGATCTTCTTCGTCCGCAGATTTGCGAGCTGGCGCGACCCCAAGAAGAGGCTGAGCTTGGCTTTGTGGCGAGGTTTGGATCCGGGAGTAAATGAGGTGCTCCAACTTCAGCGCCAGCAGCTCGGTCGATGGCGGTTGCGGAAGACACCAATTCCTCGGTCCATATCTCGACGATCTGGCGGAAATCCTCGGCTGCTCTGTTGGCGCCCGGCCACTAAGGATCGCTCCTCACGGAGCTCTTCCTTGATTTGGTTTCTGGGCCCGGCAGCGTCGGCGAGTCCGTCAACAGAAACTTTCCGCTCAAGATCCTCGGCGGAATCCTGGCGGCCTTCAACTCGTCGCCCTTCTCGGCAAGACGCGCTGGAGCTCGAGTTGGTGCGAGTGAATTCCTCGCGCTCCGTGGACGGCGCGGCGATCTTCTCCGAGTCCACCTTCAACAGCTCCTCCGATTCGCGACCTTGGCGGCGAGATCCTCTTTGGCAGCCTCCATGATCGCCATGGCGTCTTCGCCTCCTTCAACTCCCGCCAAGGGCTTGCTCCCGAGCAGCGAGGTCTTCCTCGTGGGCGTCGAGGCAACCTTCAGCTGGTTGAGCTCCCCTTCTCGCGGGCAGCTCCACCCGGCGAGCCGTTCTGCTCCTCGGCCTCGGCTTTCTCCAACAGCCACTCTTCATCTGCCCGGCGAGCTGCTCGCGCCTCTCCGACACCTCGCGGAGAGCAGCTTGATTAGCGGCACGGAGCTCCGCAGCGCGTTTCTCCATCTCCTCGGCGGCCTTGGCGGCAAGGGCCTCCCGGAAGCAAGCCGCTGCGGGCCGGTAAGGGCCGGGATCTGCTGAAGCAGCTTCTCCTCATCGGGCCCACCGCCCCGCCGAATCCCTCGACGACCTTCAAACCAGCTGGAGGCGAGGATCTCCCCGTCGAAGGCCTCGCCCTCCGCGGGCGCCCGCGACGAGGAAGCCCACGGCATCTGGATAAAGACACCGTTGGGGGCTTCCAAGTAGCAGCCGGGCCGTTCTGCTTCGACGGAAGGATCGGCGACCGGCACGGCGCTTGACGCTCCCGCAGCCTCCGGGCCGGTGGTGCGCTTGCCGTCCCCCTCTCCGGCCGCTGCGTCGGAAACCGAGGCAGTTCCGGGCGCGTGTGGTTCGGCGGCTCCCGCCGCGTCCTCGACAGCAGGAGCACCATCGCCGCCACCATGCACGTCCTCTTCCTCCCCGACGACGACCTCCGTCTCCATCCGCTCCGGGGGGGAGGAGGGTCTGGAAGAAGAAAGGAAAAGCGAAAAACGATTCAAGCAAATATCCAAAGAGAGACAACACCGAGGAGGCGAAGTCGCAGAACTTACCTTGGTGGACGTCTTCAGCGGCAGGCTCTCTTGCCGGGGAACCATCCCTTGCCGGAGTAGCCGCCCTCGTCGGGCTACTCGCCCTTGGCGGAGTACCCGCCCTTGTCGGGACGCTCCCCCTTGCCGGGGAATCCGGCCTTGGCGGGGATGGAGGGATTGCTTGCTCCTCGGGGGCGACCTCCGAATGCTCCTGTTGCTGCGGCTCCATCCCTGCGCAAGTCAAGGCAAACACGTCAAGATATTGGGACAAGATAAAGCTATCAGATGTACCCGGCAAGCGAAGGTGCAGAACCGGACTTCTGTTGGGGGCTGCACTGGGCTACTCCTCGGGACGGCGCTTCGGGTCCGGCAAACTCGGGTCCGGAGCGTCTCCGGCCCCCCCGACGGGCGAGTCATCCGCAATCTCGACCACGGGCACCTTGGCTCTCTTCGCCGCCCGCTCAGTCAAGGTCCTGGAGTCAATACAAAAAGCAAGATTAGCATCAGCAATGACCAAGGCGAAATTTAAGAAGATGAAGGTCTTGGGGACTCACTCCTGTTCCTCCTCGTCGTCTTCGCTCAAGGCGGAGAGGTCGTACCGCTTTGAGATCGTCGGTGTGAGGAGAGAGAGAGACGCCCTCTCGGGCGCTTGGCGGTCCTCGGGCCTGGGGGCTGCGAAGACCCAGCCCCTGTGGCGGTCGAGACCCGAGAAGTGGGCGGAGCCGCCGCCCCGCTCCGGGGAGGCCCCTGACTGCTCGGCGCCGACTTATGGGGCGCCTTTGCTGTGGCCTGCCCGCGAGTCGCCTCCGCCACATCTGGTGCGCTGGTCACCCCCGGCGCGGCTCGACTCCCCCGGGAAGCTTGCGCTGCCCGGCGAGCTGGCAGTTGCCGGGGGGCTTGCGTGTTCACCTCCGCCGCAGCCTTGCGGAGGCACTTCGGCGGAGAACGCTTGGGGCTCGCCAGAGGCGGGGAGGTTTCTGACGACGAGGAGACGTCGTCGTCATAAAGGTCCGTGGACCCGCCGGCATCATCGGCGACCGCGACGTTTTCCCCCTCCTCCTCGCCGGCTGGCTCGCCGGACCCGGCACCTTGCGCCGCGACCCCTTTACCTTTGGCGCCCCGGCTCCCCCCGGCGCCTCTGCTCCCCCCGGCGCCTCTGCTCCCTCCGGCAGCGCCACCGCTTGCCGCGATTTCAGCCACGATTCCGTGGATCCCGGAGTGCCTCAGAGAAGGGACCCCGGCAAGCGCGCCGGGAGAAAGTTTCAGCAACCGGCAGATCTCCGCCGCCTCCGCTTGATAGGACTTCTCCGCGGCCTCCTCCTCCTCGGGCGTGCAATCGAATTCTCCTGCCGCTGCGGCTGCAGCAGCCTCTTCAGCCCGGGAGGCTATGTACGCGATCTCCTGATCCGTGGTGTCCCGTGTCAGCCCGCGGATCTCATCCTTGTTTTTCGCCACCTCCTCGAGGGTGTCGAAGAAGTTGATGATGTCGCCGGCTCGGCGGAATCCATGAACGCTCCACGCCGTGGAATCACTGCGGGCATCATGGCGAGAGCGATCGGGCTACGTTATTGCAGAGGGCACCACTCCCGGGAAGCTGAACCACTCTGGATGGGCGGGTCGTATTTAAAAGCTCCGGACCATCCCCTCGGCTCGGCGTCGTGAAATTGAAGTTCAGCCGGTCGCAGCCTCATTATATCCCAGCGCGCCCGTACTCCCAGCCGGCCTTTTTCTGTCTTGGAGGGGCGTCGGCGGCGGAGAAAGTCTGCGCCTACGCTGCGATGGACAGCCCAGCGTGCGGGAGGCGAAGGATCGGATGAGGGCAGCGTCGAGCTTAGCGTCGTCGGAGTCCAGCTCGCTCAATCTCTGCCCGCTCAATGGCGCGGTCTTGGTGGCGGTGAAGGGCTGCGGTTAGTCCTCGGCGATCCAGCACCGATCTGGCGCCATTCTTCCCACTTGATGCGGAGCTCCCGGCAAGCATCGACCTCTTGAGTTCGAGACGGAAAACCCAAGAAATCCCTCCGGAAGGGGGGGCGGGCTCTGCTCTCGGGGTAAAGAAATGCACGAACAGAGCTACATTTGGGTGGATCCCTGAAGTTCTCACACATATGTCGAAAACCGCCATTGTGAGGACGGCGTTGGGGTGAAATCGAGAAGGTGGAAGCCATATGTGTGCATAATGGTACGAAGAATTCAGAGAAAGGAGGACAAAGACCGCAGTGAAAGAAAGCTGCGAAGAAATGGTACCCGCCGGGATAGTTGTCCTTGAGATCGGCCGGGTGGGCGCTGGTCGAGGATCGCTGAGGTCCTCTTGGACCGAACAAGAAGTACTTGCCCCGAGTTCGTCCACGCCGAGCAGCGGCGGGAAGGCGATGTTCTCCCTCCGCATCGAAGCGAGCTCTTCCGCTGCTCGGATTTCTCCTTCTTGGTGCCTTCCGCCTTCTCCTTCCCTTCACGGTCTTGGGGCCATAGCGGCAGCGGCGAGGGAAGGGGATGAGGGTCGGCGACGCCATGGACGAAAAAAACAGCGGAGGAGGTGCGGAGGTGGAGCGCGAGGAGGGTTTTTGGCGGAGGAAGAAGAAGCAATGAAAGCAATGGAGGGGAACGCGCTGCTGCCTCTGTTTTATGGGGAAGTGGGGCGGGGCGTTCCACTCTCCTCATTAAGGGGCGTGGGCACGTCCTATCCTGGCGCCAAGAATCGGCGCGTCTTTGCTGCACGGAAGGCGGCAGAGGCGAGCGGATTCGGCGCCCCATGGGCTTCAGCGCCCGTGCTTGTCTTGGGCCTGGCCCAACAGCGCTCGGCACCGTGTATGGCCCAGGCCCGGGGGCTCCTGTCGGTGTACTAAGGTAGGGGTACCTCAGTACCCCAACTTGTGCACGGGCAGCCCCAGCTCCCCGCGGCTAGATCCATCAAATGCCTGCCGGAGACCATCTCCGCTCCACACCAAGCCGTTCAAGAACAAAATATATAAGATAGAAACTCAAGACCCCGGCAAGAGGAGCTTGCCGGGAAGGCCATTCCAGGCTCAAGACTACATTACTCCTGCAGATCCCGGCGAGAGGAGCTCGTCGGGAGGACGAAGATCACATCACGAAGACACGCCTCGGCGCCCAGCGCCCGGCGAGGACCCGGGGCGGCAAGTCACAGAGCCGACAAGCCCCGGCCCAGCAAGATCAAGGCCCGGCAAGGTGCTTGCCGGGAGAGCTATGCTACGTGCCGCACTCCAGCTCATCTGCCCAGCGTCGCCTCCGGCCTTCTCCGAGACGCGTGGCGGGTGGCGTGCTGCATGAGGAATGCGGTGGCACTCCACGGTGGTGGCCGCCCGTGGCGAAAAACGCAATGGCGGGAGCTTTTGGGCGGCGGCGACGGGCATTTAATGCCCTTGTCCCCTCTGTCAAAAGTAGGTAGAAAGCTTTGTGGCTGCTTTGTTTCGCCTTTGCTCCAACTACCACCTCTTTTACGTTTTACCCCTCTACCTCACGTTGACACCTGTCGGTGACCCTTGCCCTATAAAAGGAGGCCCATGCACAGCGTGGGGGTTGGAAGTTGGGTTCCACGTTGGCCACTCTCATGTGAAGGTTCGAGCCCCAGCAACTCTAGCGCCGGGGTTGACCGTTTACACACCACTCCACCGTTTTGCTCGCATTCTTGAGCAAGATCTAATACAACACAATGCAGCGGTAGGGTTTCTGCGACCATCGGCCGAAGCTGGGTAAAAATCCCACGCGTGCATCGCCTTGATCTGCTCTCCGCGCAACCTCCGCCCCGTACCGAACACACGAAGGGGCCCCGGCCCCATAGGTGCCGCGCCACCCATCGGCCGCGACACTATCTTTCTCAGTGTCCGGCTGAAACTCCATAACCACAAGTATTGCGTGAGTGTTAGCAACTATAGAAGACTACTTGATAGTTGAGTATGTGGACTTGCTGAAAAGCTCTATTATTGACTCTTTCTGATGTTATGATAAATTGCAATTGCTTCAATGACCGATATTATAGTTTGTTAGCTTCCAATGAACTTTCTAAACCATGCTTGACATTGTGAATTGATTGTTACTTGAGCATAATAAATCATATGATAAATCTATTTATGCTGTTGTTATAAGAATGATCATGATGCCCTCATGTCCGTATTTTATTTTTATCGACACCTCTATCTCTAAACATGTGGACATATTTTCGATATCGGTTTCCGCTTGAGGACAAGCGAGGTCTAAGCTTGGGCGATTTGATACGTCCATTTTGCATCATGCTTTTATATCAATATTTATTGCATTATGGGCTGTTATTACACATTATATCTCAATACTTATGGCTATTCTCTCTCATTTTACAAGGTTTACCATGAAGAGGGGAATGGCATTTGAATTCTATTTGGAAAAGGAGCAAACGTTGGAAACCTATTCTGCACTGCTCCAAAAATCCTGAAACTCCACGAAACATATTTTTGGAATTAATAAGAATTATTTAGCGGAAGAAACACCTCAGGGGGCCCACACACTGGCCAGGAGGGTGGGGGCGTGCCCACCCCTACTGGGCGCGCCCCCTGTCTCCTGGGCCCCCTGGTGGCCCTCCGGTGTCCACCTTATGCTATATGAAGAATTTTACCTTGGAAAAAATCCTGGGAAAGCTTATGGGGCAAAACTCCGCTGCCACGAGGCGGAACCTTGGCGGAACCAATCTAGGGCTCCGACGGAGCTGTTCTGCCGGGGACACTTCCCTCCGGGAGGGGGAAATCATCACCATCGTCATCACCAACGATCCTCTCATCGGGAGGTGGCCAATCTCCATCAACATCTTCACTAGCACCATCTCCTCTCAAAACCCTAGTTCATCTCTTGTATCCAATCTTGTATCAAAACCACAAATTGGTACCTGTGGGTTGCTAGTAGTGTTGATTACTCCTTGTAGTTGATGCTAATTGGTTTACTTGGTGGAAGATCATATGTTCAGATCCTTAATGCATATTATTACTCCTCTGATTATGAATATGAATATGCTTTCTGAGTAGTTACGTTTGTTCCTGAGGACATGGGTGAAGTCTTGCTATTAGTAGTCATGTGAATTTGTTATTCGTTCGATATTTTGATGAGATGTATGTTGTCTTTTACTCTAGTGGTGTTATGTGAATGTTGACTACATGACACTTCACCATTATTTGGGCCTAGAGGAGGGCATGGGGAAGTAATATGTAGATGATGGGTTGCTAGAGTGACAGAAGCTTATACCCTAGTTTATGAGTTGCTTCGTTAGGGGCTGATTTGGATCCATATGTTTAATGTTGTGGTTAGGTTTACCTTAATACTTCTTTTGCACTTGCGGATGCTTGGAATAGGGGTTAATCATAAGTGGGATTCTTGTCGAAGTAAGGGCAGTACCCAAGCACCGGTCCACCCCCATATCAAATTATCAAAGCACCGAACGCGAATCATATGAGCGTGATGAAAACTAGCTTGACGATAATTCCCATGTGTCCTCGGGAGCTCCTTTCTCATTATAAGAAATTGTCCAGGCTTATCCTTTGCTACATAAAGGATTGGGCCACCTTGCTGCACTTTATTTACTTTCATTGCTTGTTACTCGTTACAATTTATCTTATCACAAAATTATCTATTACCTACAATGTCAGTGCTTGCAGAGAAAACCTTACTGAAAACCGCTTATCATTTCCTTCTGCTCCTCCTTGGGTTCGACACTCTTACTTATCGAAAGGACTACGATAGATCCCCTACACTTGTGGGTCATCAGTGTGCATAACTCAAATTTGTAATACATGTACATGCTCTAATGCTTATAATTTGGTTGAAAATTCAAATATGTGTCCTTGGTTGCATGCTTAGGTGCCTTGCAAGAAATGGGAATGAATGTCAAACACCCTGCCACCGTCAATCGGCCGCAAACATTGAGATTCCTAGTTTTTAAATTCTAGTAAATCCAAAACATGTCTGAAATTCATGAAACTTGGCATGCTATCATGGAGCGGCATCAACATGATGTGGTAAATTTTTATCCCATTTGGGGCAAGTTTGGGGATATGCTTCTCACAAACCAGAGCTTCTCACAACAAGTCTAATGGTTTTGATAGGGAACGTCCCACCTTTGGGGATGATACGATATCCACTGCCTCTTATTGCTTTCAAAAAATTTCTAGTATCAACATAGTACAACAGGAGTGTTGTGTCAATTTTTGGGATTTTTCGGGGTTCGTTTGGACATTTTTATGCATTAATTGAGTTTTCGATGCATTTATGTGCATAATTCAAATTTGAACTATAGGAACATGCTCTAATGCATATAAATTGGTTGAAAATTGAAATCTGTGTCCTTGGTTGCATGCTTAGGTCCCATGCAAGAAATGGGAATGAATGTCAAACACCCTACCACCGTCACTCGGCCGCAGACATTGAGATTCCTGGTTTTTAAATTCTATTAAATCCAAAACTCATCTGAAATTCGTGAAACTTGGCATGCGATCATGGAGCGGCATCAACATGTCGTGGTAAATTTTTTGTCCCATTTGCGGCAGGTTGGGGTATAAGCTTCTCACAAGTCAGAGCTTCTCACAACAAGCCTAATGGTTTTGGTAGGGAACGTCCCACCTTTGGGGACGAAATGATATCCACTACCTCTTATTGCTTTCAAAAAATTTATAATGTCAACAGAGAACAATAGGAGTGCTGTGTTAAATTTTGGAATTTTCAGGGTTCGTTTGGACATTCTTATACATTAACTGGGTTTTCTAGGCATTTTATGTGCATAATTCAAATTTGAACTACATGCATATGCTCCAGTGCAAATAAATTGGTTGAAAAAACAAATCTTTGTCCTTGGGTGCATGCTTAGGTCCCATGCAAGAAATGGGAATGAATTTCAAACACCAGGGCACTGTTGATTGCCAGTAAAATGCTGAGATACTTTGTTTTTAAATTCTAGCAAATCCAAAACTCGTCTAAAATTCATGGAACTTGGCATGCTATCATGGAATGGCACCTGACATGTTGTGGTATTTTTCGGGTCCATTTTGAGAGAAGAAGCACTCGAATATTAGCCAACAAATGCATTTTGAAACAAATAGCTGCCACTCTAACATCACAAACGTTTGTATAATTCAAATCGTGTGTGTTATGTTAACCATTCATGTGATGCCAGGTGTCTTGGTTTTAATGGCTATAGGAGGTGCCGTGAGGACAGCTGCTTGACTGAACGGGAGGCGTGCGAGCGCAGACCGGTGTGCAGGTTGACCGCGATGCGTGCAAGTTGTCCTCCAATGCGCAGGCTCACCGGGAAGCGTGCGAGCTGTACGCTGCACAGGCTGATGATACGTCTCCAACATATCTATAATTTTTTATTGTTCCATGCTATTATATTATCATTCTTGGATGTTTTACAATCATTTTATAGTCATTTTATATCATTTTTTGGTACTAACCTATTGACATAGTGCCCAGTGCCAATTGTTGTTTTCTGCATGTTTTTTACATCGCAGGAAATCAATACCAAACGGAGTCCAAACGCAGCGAAACTTCTTGAAGAATTTTTTGGGCCAGAAGACATCCAGTGGGCCTGGAAAGCACCTGGGGGGTGCTCAGAGGGGAGCACAACCCACCAGGGTGCAACTAGAGGCCCAGGCGCGCCCCGATGGGTTGTGCCCACCTCGGGTGCCCCCTGAACCGCCTCTTTGCTCTATAAATACCCAATATTCCAGAAACCCTAGGAGAATCGACAAAAATCAATTCCAGCCACAGCAGAGTCCAAAAACACCAGATCAAATCTAGACACCATCTCGGAGGGGTGCATCATGTCCATTGGTTCCTTTTCGATGATGCGTGAGATCTTTGTAGACCTGTGGGTCCGTAGTTAGTAGCTAGATGGCTTCCTCTCTCTCTCTCTCTTGATTATCAATACAACGGTCTCTTGGAGATCCATATGATGTAAGTCTTTTTGCAGTGTGTTTGTTGGGATCCGATGACCTTTGAGTTTATGATCAGATCTATGTTTTTATCCATGAAAGTTATTTGAGTCTTCTTTGATCTCTTATATGCGTGATTTATTATAGCATCATATTTCTTCTCCGATATTTGGGTTTTGTTTGACCAGCTTGATCTAATTATCTTGGAATGGGAAGAAGTGCTTCGTGATGGGTTCGATCTTACGGTGCTTGATCCCAGTGACAGAAAGGGAAACGACACGTTTGTATCGTTGCTATTAAGGATAACAAGATGGGGTCTATTTCTACATAAATAGGTCTTGTCTACATCATGTCGTCATTCTTATCGCATTACTCTGTTTCTCCATGAACTTAATACACTAGATGATTGCTGGATAGCGGTCGATGTGTGGAGTAATAGTAGTAGATGCAAGCAGGAGTCGGTCTACTAATCTTGGAGGTGATGCCTACAAAATGATCATTGCCTGGATATCGTCATGATTATTTGAAGTTCTATCAATTGCCCAACAGTAAAAAAATTCCCACCGTTTGCTATTTTTCTTGAGAGAAGCCACTAGTGAAGCCTATGGCCCCGAGTCTCTTTTCTTCATATTTGCCTTTGCGATCTATTTTCCTTTGCTTTTATTTTCAGATATATTAAACCAAAAATACAAAAATACCTTGCTGCAATTTAATTGTTCCGCGATCTATTTATCCTATCAACCACTTTTATCTCACGTTATTTGCCTATCTTGAGGCGCCGTACCCGAAAGGGATTGACAACCCCTTTAACACGTCGGGTTGCGAGTATTTGTTATTTGTGTGGAGGTGCTGTTTACGTGGTGTGAGGAGGTTCTGCTACTGGTTCGATAACCTTGGTCTCATCATTGAGGGAAATACCTACCATCGCTATACTGCATCATCCCTTCCTCTTTGCGAAAATACTGACGTAGTTCTAGTAGACATCAAAAGGAATTTCTGGTGTCGTTGCCGGGGAGGATCTGCAACATCAACCAGGTTCCTAGTCACAAATCTCATCTCGTCGCAATTTACATTATTTTCCATTTGCCTCTCGTTTTCCTCTCCCCCGCTTCACAAAAAATTGCCGTTTTATTCGCCCTCTTTTTCGTTCGCCTTTTTCCCGTCAGATCTCTTGTTTGCTATGTTTGCTTGTGTTGCCATGTGCCTTCTATTTTCTTGCATCTTCGCTTGCTAAAAATCTATTGATATGGATCCTCATCCACTAGCTAATATTTTTAAGAGATCTAATTAAGTTGAACCAGTTGCTAGTGATTTGAGTGCACTTGACTATCTTTATGAGGTTTTGCTTGAAATTCGTGAATCTGAAAATTGTGATGAAGTGCTAAAAGAAGAAATTTATGAAGTGATTCATGATAGCTCCTTGAATGAAAAGCATGATTGCAATGATGTTATTATAAATTCTATTAATTTCAATTGTATTAGTAATATACAAAACCCCAAGCTTGGGGATGCTAGTTTTGCTATGTCCGCTACTTATTGCAATGATCATGATTGGGGTGATAGTGTTTCTTATGATCTTGAAAATTTATTTAAGCCTCATGATGAATATTCTTGTGATAATATTAAAAGTCGGTTTGGAAGAGTGTCGACTTTGGCTAAAACTAATCCCCCATATTTGGAGAGTGTTCAATCTTATGAATTTTTTGATGAAAGTGGGCTTGGAGAGGTCATGACTTTATTTGGTTTTAATCCCACTATTTTGGAAGAGTGTCAACTTTGCATACATGTGGATCATGTAGAGAAAATTTTATATGATAGCTATATTGTTGAATTTGAGTATGATCCTACATGTAATTATTATGAGAGAGGAAAACATGGTTGGGGACATTTTCATGCATGTTACTAAATTACCTCTCGTTATGTTGAGATTTTCAATGTTTTATTCCTCTCCTTTCCATATGCTAGATATTTGTTGTCTTGATGATTTGTTTGCCTATAAAATGCCTATGCATAGTAAGAGAGTTAGACTTAAATGTGTTGATGACATGTTTTATGATGCTCTCTTTGTATTCCAATTATTATTTTTTATGTGAGCATCATTGAAATCTTATGCCTAGCTAGGGGCGTAAAATGATAGCGCTCGTTGGGAGGCAACCCAACTTGTATCTTTTTGCTTTTTAGTTTTCTTGCTGTTTTAAATAAAATACCCAATTATACCTATGGCTAGATGTTTTTTTGTGGTTTAACTTAGTGTTTGTGCCAAGCAAGGCCTTTGGGATGATTTGGGTAAAAGTTTGATTTGATCTTGCTGAAAAACAGAAACTTTTGCGCTCACGAGATTATTTATCATTTTTAATAGAAGAGTTCTTTTGAGTTGATTCTATTTGCAGAAGATTAATAGACAAATTTCTCACGTCAACCTAATTTTTTCAGCATTTTTGGAGTTACAGAAGTATTCAAAATAGTCAGATTGCAACAGACTGTTCTGTTTTTGACAGATTTTGTTTTCTTTGCATTGTGTGCTTGTTTTGATGATTCTATGTTTTTCTTTGATGATTTTTTTCCATAGAAAAGTTGGAATACAGTACATATAATGCAAAAACAAAATATGAATATGTTTGCAACAGTAATTATAGTAGTAGTTTGCTTTCTTATACTAACGGATCTCACGAAGGTTTTGTTGAGTTTTGTGTGATTGAAGTTTTGAAGTTTTGGGTGATCTTACGATGGATGAAGCAATAAGGATTAGCAAAAGGATAAGCTTGGGGATGCCCGAGGCACCCCAAGGAAATATTCAAAGAAGTAGCAAGTAACTAAGCTTGGGGATGCCCCCGAGTGGCACCCCCGCTTTCTTCTAACAACCATCGGTATTTTACTTGAAGCTATATTTTTATTCGTCACATATTATGAGTTTTGCTTGGAGCGTCTTGTATGATACAAGCCTTTGCCTGTTTTGCTTTGTGTTTTAAGTGTTGAATCCTTACTGAACACACCTTTTTAAGAGAGCCAAAAATTGTGTTATGCTTGCTCCTATGCTTCACTTAAATTTTTAGAGCCATGGATTTGCTCTAGTGCTTCACTTATATCTTTTTGAGCATGGTGTGCTTTGTTATTTTTAAATAAATGCTCTCATGCTTCACTTAGATTTATTTGGGAGTTAGTAAAATGTTTAGAAATTATCTCTTGCTTCACTTAGATTATTTTGAGAGAAAGAAATATTATGCTCATGTTCTTCACTTATATTGGTTTGAGCTTATCAAAAGCAACATATGAAAATAGTCCCAAAGTGATAGATATCCAAGGAGGATATAATAAAAACTTTCATGAAGATCATTGGACAAAATAAAATTGTAGTAATGGTTTTGAGATATGACGATATGATATGCAAGTCATGTTGATGAGTAATTGTGCTTTAGTAAGAATATTGATGTTAAGGTTTGTGATTCCCTATGCAAGCATGAAAGTCAACAGTTATGCAATGAAATTTATATCCTACTTGTGGTGCATTATTCGGTGTTACTTATGCTTAATGCTTGGGTTCGAGATTTTTCGCTTTTTGGTTGGTTGCTTCTCAATCTTTTTGCTAGCCTTCATTTTGCACTAAGTATGATCACTACTTGTGCATCCAAAACCCTTTTAACCAGTTTTGCCATATGAGTCCACTATATCTACCTATATGCGGTATTCCATGCCGCTCTAAGCAAATTTGCATGGGCCATCTCTAATTTTCAAAATAAATTTCTCTTTTGTGTGCTCTACCGCTCGCGAGGCGGTGAGGGGTGGCCAATATTTTCCATCCTAGATGTGTTATTCTCACGATGAGTGTTTATTCACTTGTCATTGCACGAGTAAGGCAAAGGTATTAGTGATGCCCAATCCCGAAATGAAAAATGAATTTACTTTATGTTGTCAAATAATAAATTCCTTGGAAAGTGTTGGTATGGAGGGCAACCGTGGATTCGGCTAGCCATGGAAAGTGAAAGTAATGGTGGAAAAAGGAATAAACTTTATTATCTGTTTGAGAACCGCCTATGATGTAACTAGCATGGAAAGTGTAGGGAGCTCTAAGTCGTTTTTGTTAGTGGGAAAAGTATGCCTCTCAAAAAAATTATCTCTCAATTTAAGCTTTGAGCTCTGGCACCTCAACAAATCCCTACTTCCCTCTGCGAAGGGCCTTTCTTTTACTTATGCAATTTTTATTTTGTATTTGAGTCTCCATCTTCTCTTATAAAGCACAAACTAAGGGGCACTATGATCGTATTTGAGCATTGGGTGTAGCTAATATTCGAGTGTGTTTCATGAATGGATCAATGGTTGAGCATAATGGGCTAGGGATAACTTGCTTTAGTGTTGATATTTTAAAAGACATGGTTGCTTGTTGGTATGCTTTAGTATTAAAGTCTTCATGTCAAAACTAGACAATTGCTTTGAATCATATAAAATTCGAAATGTCCATGCTATAAAGAAAAGAAATGTGATGAACATATTAGGCAGCATTCCACATCAAAAAATCTGTTTTTGTCATTTACCTACTCGAGGACGAGCAGGAATTAAGCTTGGGGATGCTGATACGTCTCCAACGTATCTATAATTTTTTTATTGTTCCATGCTGTTATATTATCATTCTTGGATGTTTTACAATCATGTTATAGTCATTTTATATCATTTTTTTGTACTAACCAATTGACATAGTGCCCAGTGTCGGTTGTTTTCTGCATGCTTTTTACATCACAGGAAATCAATACCAAACGGAATCCAAACGCAGTGAAACTTCTTGAGGATTTTTTTGGGCCAAAAGACATCCAATGGGCCTGGAAAGCACCTAGGGGGTGATCCGAGGGGAGCACAACCCACCAGGGCACGCCTGGAGGCCTAGGCGCGCCCCGGTGGGATGTGCCCACCTCGGGTGCCCCTTGAACCACCTCTTTGCTCTATAAATACCCCAATATTCTAGAAACCCTAGGGGAGTTGACGAAAATGACTTCCAGCCGCCGCAGAGTCTAGAAACACAAGATCCAATCTAGACACCATCTCGGAGGGGTGCATCATTTCCATTGGTGACTCTCTGATGATGCGTGAGTACTTCTTTGTAGACCTACAGGTCCGTAGATAGTAGCTAGATTATCAATACAACGGTCTCTCTCTCTCTCTCTCTCTCTCTCTTGATTATCAATACAACGGTCTCTTGGAGATCCATATGATGTAAGTCTTTTTGCGTTGTGATTGTTGGGATCCGATGAACTTTGAGTTTATGATCAGATCTATGTTTTTATCCATGAAAGTTATTTCAGTCTTCTTTGATCTCTTATATGCGTGATTGATTATAGCCTCGTATTTCTTCTCCGATATTTCGGTTTTGTTTGGCCAACTTGATCTATTTATCTTGCAATGGGAAGAGGTGTTTTGTGATGGGTTCGATCTTACGGTGCTTGATCCCAATGACAGAAAGGGAAATGACACGTATGTATCATTGCTATTAAGGATAACAAGATGGGGTCTATTTCTACATAAATATATATTGTCTACATCATGTCATTGTTGTTATTGCATTACTCCATTTCTCCATGATCCTAATACACTAGATGCATGCTGGATAGCGGTCAATGGGTGGAGTAATAGTAGTAGATGCAGGCAGGAGTCGTTCTACTAATCTTGGATGTGACTCCTATATAATGATCATTGCCTGGATATCGTCATGATTATTTGAAGTTCTATCAATTGCCCAACAGTAATTGTTTTCCCACCGTTTGCTATTTTTCTCGAGAGAAGCCACTAGTGAAACCTACGGCCCCCAGGTCTCTTTTCTTCATATTTGCCTTTTCGATCTATTTTCTTTTGCTTTTATTTTCAGATCTATTAAACCAAATATACAAAAATACCTTGCTGCAATTTATTTTTTTCCGCGATCTATTTATCCTATCTACCACTTTTATCTCATGTTATTTGCCTATCTTGAGGCGCCGTACCCAAAAGGGATTGACAAACCCTTTAAAACATCGGGTTGCGAGTATTTGTTATTTGTGTGCAGGTGATGTTTACGTGGTGTGCGGAGGTTCTCCTGCTGGTTCAATAACCTTGTTCTCATCACTGAGGGAAATACCTACCGTCGCTATACTGCATCATCGCTTCCTCTTTGGGGAAATACCGATGTAGTTCTAGCAGACATCAGGTCACTGGGAAGCGAGCCCTTTGACTTCCATGGCCGCCCGCCTTCCTATCCATTAATGGCGCCCGAGCCACAGCTTAATATGGGCGGCCTTACTCTTCGCCTCCTATTCCCCTCCCTCCCGCAGACCTCCACCAATGCCATGGCGCAGAAGGATCATCTGCCACTAGTCTTCAAGTTTGGTGAAGTCTACTCCGGGCCGGAGGAGATAGAAAATAAGGAGGAATGGGGCCTCCTGGACATGTCCTAGAACGAGCTGGCCGCGGCGGTTGCTTCTGCCGCTCCCGTCCCAGCTCCCATCCCTGCGCCCACGCCAGCGACCATCCCCGTAGCATTGATGGGCTGGTCGCCAAGCACTATCGCAGGGCTGGAAGCCGTGAGCGTCAGCGAGGTCTCCGCAGACCCGCGCGTCCTGGTGTACATGCCAGCGCCAGCGCCCATGCCCATGCGCGCCCCTCCGCCCATCGCGGCGCCGGTTCTCGTGAGTTTTGCACCTGCTGCGCCCGTGCCCATGCGCGCGCGCCCCTCAGTGGCTTGGGAGGCCGCCATTGACCGCTACCTGTCAGCGCCGCCAGCTGCCGTCCTCCCGCGCCCCGCCCGTTGATAGCGTGACGACAATGACAAGGACGGCGCAGCATGCCGCCTCCGCCGCCGCCGAAAATAGTTTTTTTCTTGGGTTTAATATTGTATCTCGATCATATGAATATAAATTCATAGTATGACTGAATGAAATATACGGTTTGAGCGAACTTGTGTTTTTCTCTCTTAATGTATAGACTTATCAAACAATTTTCTTTTGAAAAAACATCAATGGTTTTTAAATATAAAACACTCATCGCAAACGTTTTAGTTAGAACACCTATATGCAAACCGACAGCTTCCCCAGGAAGCCAAGGGAAAATGGGCCAAGCAGAATTTGTGCAGCTCTTGATCGCAAACGTTTTAGATAGAACACACGTATGCAAAGTGAGAGCAGGATTTGTGCATCTCTTTAACGCAAACAGTTATTTTGGATGAGCCGTGTGCAACCACTTACAAACAATTTGGTAAGATTTGCATCTGTCATATTGGGTATGTTGCCATTTGTCAAACAGGAAAGATGACATTTGCTGATCTAGTAACATTGCCATTTTCCAACCTAGTAACACTGCAATTTGTCAAAATATGCAGCTAAAAATTACTAGTACTATCTAATTTTTGCAACTAAAATTTAGTAATTAAGCATATATTTCATTCTTAGATTAAGCAGTCGTTCTTTATGCAAACAGTTCAACTCAACAGCTGAACCAACCAAACTTTTCCCCAATTGTTGCCAACTACGCATTGAAATAGCTAGTTCTACTTTATATACTAGCTTTTTAAGTATGTTGTAAAGTTTCACCACATCTATAGTCAGATGAACTGAACAAAATAGCCCCTAAATACTACTACTACTACTACTACTACTACTACTACTACTACTACTACTACTACTACTACTACTACTACTACTACTACTACTACTACTACTACTACTACTACTACAGAGGGTCTTTGTACTACTTCCGGCAGCCTCTCCTCTGCCGAGCGCGCTCAGTAAGAGGAAGAGGAGGAGGAGCCTACCGATGAGCTGGACAACTGCAATACGGTGCTTACCGTTGCTGCACCTTCAGCGATGCTCACCTCGAACGCCCTCTGCCGCTCCAGATGACCCCTCTCGAAGCGGTGGTTCTCCTCGTAGATCTCTTGATTCCTTGCCTCTGCGTCGGCATGCGCCGCGGCCATGGTGGCGGTAAGGCTCTTTGCATGCTCGACGAGGCGCTATTCCTCCTCGCGCAGGAACTCGATGTAGCGCGCAAGATCGCTGCCGCATGTGCGGGCCTCCACCTCGGCCTCCCACCTTCGGGTGGCGGTGTCGGAGCAGGTGATGATCCCGGCGGTCGACGGTGGGCTGGCGGCCATGGCGGCCGACGATGGGGTGGCGGCCATGACCACCACCTCCCGCCTTCGAGCCGCGGTGGCGGAGAAGCTGATGGTCACGATGGCGGCAGTGGGGTGGCGGCCACGACGGCCACCTCCCGCCTTCGAGCCGCAGCGGCGGAGCAGGCGATGGCCTTGGCTTCGACGGTGGTGTGGTGGCAACAGCGGCCGTCAACAGCTGCCGACGGGCAGCGGCGGCGGAGCGTGTGGTGGGTGTTCCGCACACACCCAACAGGGACGCCACACGCAATACACTATGCCGGGGACTGCGCCGCCGCCGCGGTGTAGCCTCCCAGCTGGAGCTGTTGTCTGATGACAGCGGAGTGGCTGAGCGACCACGACGGACCAGTGCCACTAGCGATTGTGGGAGAAGCAGACAAGATAAGCTACAACGAGGGAGGGGAAAATGCGACGCAGGACTCGCCGGCCATGAGGGTTTATATAGCAGGCGGGTAAGCATTGGGATTTTGGGGGATTTTACTGAGTCGGGCAAGAAGTTTGCACGGGTACCTGCGAGGTTGCGCGGGAACGGGCTCACCAACGATTCATTGGCACCACCGTTTTGCCAAAAGAATGTCCCCGCTGCGCAAGCTTGCGCTGTAAGCCTACTGCGGGAACGGTGCGACAAGACGTGCGAGAGGAGGACAAAAGGCCACGTACACATACGGTTAATAAAAAAAGTTTGCGATTTAGTTACCTACTATGCCCCCGTCCTGGTTTATAAGTAGGATTTAACAAATAAAATACGAATGCATGTCGCCAAAGATTATATAGTTGGATTCGTATTTGAACATAGTTTCTAATTATATAAGTTTTATAACATCATTAACATTTTGTTGGTTAAATTTGAGGGAAAAGTATGGCATGGAATATAAAGGGGACTATAGACCAAGACGGAGGTAGTAGCACACGGCCGCTCTCTACGCAGCGATGCAAGTGTGGGCCGGCTTGTAGGCGACCATTTCCTACTTGCGTGTGGTTGCTTGCGGTTGAGGCGACCGTGGCGCACTCTGCTCGCGTCCCGCTACGCGCGCTCTACTCTCGTGTCCCTCCGGGTGCTCTACCCTCATCCCTCCATGCGCGCTGCCAGTGTTTGGGGCCGGCGCACGATCACGCACGTTCGTGTGCATGCGGTTGCACCGGGCACGACGCGACAATGCAGTTACCCACTGCAAAAACTGCCATGCGGACGCACCAAGAATCCAGGCCACCCGACCCCCATTTATTCCTGCGGCCATTTACCTTCATCTCTCCCGTCACACGACACAATAAGCACCCCCACGACGACACATACAGAGAGGACATCCAGCGGTTCCAATGGGGATCCCTGTGGCTCCGATGGCGCTCCCAGGGGCCGACGACGACAACAACGGGAAGTTCACCACGCATCACGTAGTGGACACCCACGTGAGGGGGAAGGCCCTCTCGGTGGTGTACATGAACGATCCAGTGTCGGTGGAGAGCTCCATCCAAACTATGGAGCAATTCCTTGCTGAGGACAAGTACCAAGTGGTGGGCTTCAACCTAGAGTACACCATCTGTCGTACCGGGCACGATCAGAGGGTTGTCGTCGCCCAGTTGTGCGTGCAACATGATGTCCTCATCTACCACTACCACCTGGCCAGAAGGCCTTGCGAGCGTTTCTCCAGGTTTATCAACAACTCTGACTACAATTTCGCTACGGTGGACACCACCAACGATCTAAAAGCGCTCAAGGTTTCGGGCTTGAAATGCCGGAATCTTGTCAACATCGAGGACCACTACAAGGTCTAGGGCAGCGACAACAACAAACTGAACTCCCTAGTTAACCTTGCCTTGGCCATCATCGACCCCTACTACATGAAGATGAAGGATGAGAGCAAGAAGGACAAGATAGCCTGCACAGTGTTTGGCATGAGAGACTGGATGAACAACACGTCCAGTACGTGGCCAAGGACGCTTACATAAGCTACGAGATGTACAGGTGGATCGTTGACATAAGGAAGTGTCTTCTTCATGCCCTAGACGAGGGATCAAGCCGTAGAGCAGTGGCGGGTGCGTCACAAGAAGTAGATGACTAGACAATCATTTCTCCTACTTTAGAATGCATGCAATTGTTTATTGAGGTGTATGCGAATGATCTGTATAGTCACTTATGTAATTGGATGTTTATTTCAGTTATATATATACGCGTTATTCTTCTATAGACAAAGCAAATCACACGGCTTATTAGCAGCAATCGTATGTGTTATTATTGGTCTTAGCACACATTTCTGATCACAGACCTGTTTGCCGCGTATCACACACATCTTGTTCAATTGAACCGTTTCCATTGTGTTGCGCAATAAAGGCCGCAAAGAGGGATCTACAGCAGCAAGGACCAGCTTCCCTATCGATAGCTAATCTAACAGAACTCCCAAGTTAACTGTGTTGAGGTTGGAGTAGTCATGAGATGGGTGACCGGATGGGAAGTGCACTCGATATTAACTAGTTGGATGGGTAACTACAAAGGTTAATTATGAACCTTTGTAGTGACCCATCCATCTAGTTAATATTGAGGTCTTTGTTTTGTAATTTTTGACATTTGTTTTGAACACATGTTGATTGACTTGAAGAAGGTCTATCTCGTTACTTCTTGATATTTTTTGTTTTTTGAACACACAAATTAACCTCTGTGTACTTGTTCTCAAATTAACCTCCAGGCCTGTTTGCCGCGTATCACACACATCTTGTGAAGTTGAACCATTGATGTTCTCTTCCCTAATCCAAACAGTTCATTCGAGTGAACCGTATGCCGTATATCACTCACACCTTGATTTGGCTGATCGTTACTATTGCTTTCCCTAATAGCAAACAGTTCATCGGAGCGATCTGTATGCCGTATATCGCGCACACACACACACACACACACATTGATATGGCTGCCCGTTTCTATTGTTCTATCTAATCGCAAACAGTTCTTCTAGATCAACCGTATGCCCATCATCGCACATGCAAGTAAAATCTGAACCATGTTTGATGTACCCGCCATCACAAATGTTTTGCACCTTTTTTGATGATTATTTTACATCATCGTTTGTGATTAATGCATCACATATAGTTTCGTCGAAGGGTCTCTGATCGTAGTGTCGGGTTAGCAGCATCCTGCAGTAGTGATGACAAGCACATTGTCTTCAAATTCAGGCAATAGAGGAATATGCTCCTTGTCCTAAATATACATGCCTTTTCCCTTCTTGGAGTTGATGAGCATCTGAATATGTGGAGCATAGCCACATGATCTATTTTGGTCTGCATCAGTCCTTTTGACAGACTCTACTATCAAGGACATCACCTTGAATTTCTCTGGCACATCAAACATATGCAGCAAATTTATTAAATGCCCTCTAATCATCCTGTCATCTCCAGACTTGGGCAGCAATGTGTGCCTGAGGATTCTGTTGATTGTTGGCAGACCTGACAGCAGATAGTAAACTGAGCCAAACTTATGAGTGTCCAAGGCAGCATTTGGAATCTCCTTGTACATGTGTGCCATGGAGTCATGTCCTTTTCTAGGCTTGGCATACACATCAATGTCCTCCTCATGCTCTTCTGGGGCATTGATCAGCTTTGCCCACTCAGCAAAAGAAGATTGGTACCTAGTACCCTTGGTCATCCAAACAACTTTACCATCATGGTAGAAGTGTGCTGTAGAGTAAAACTGAATGATCAACTCATCATTCCATTTAATCAATTTCACAAATGTGTCAACTTGCTACCTCTTGAGCTTGTGTTGTTTTTCCCTTGAAGAGGAAAGGGTGATGCAGCAAAGTAGCGTAAGTATTTCCCTCAGTTTTGAGAACCAAGATATCAATCCAGTAGGAGACAATGCACAAGTCACCGAATACCTGCACAAACAATCAACAACTTGCACCAAACACGATAAAGGTGTTGTCACTCCCTTCACGGTCACTTGCAAAAGTGAGATCTGATAGAGATAAATAAACGGTAAAGTAAATATTTTTGGTATTTTTGGTTTATAGATTGGAAAGTAAAGATTGCAAAATAATAGATTGGAAACTAGCAAGATATAAACGACATTCAATAATATGGAAAAGAGACCTAGGGCCGTAGGTTTCACTAGTGGCTTCTCTCGAGATAGCAAATATTACAGTGGGTGAACAAATTATTGCCAAAAAATTGATAGAAAAGCGCATAGTTATGATGATATCTAAGGCAATGATCATGAACATAGGCATCACGTCCATGTCAAGTAGACCGACTCCTGCCTGCATCTACTATTATTACTCCACCCATCAACCGCTATCCAGCATGCATCTAGAGTATTAAGTTCATAAAGAATGCAGTAACGCATTAGAAAGATGACATGATGAAGAGGAATTAACTCAAGCAATATGATGAAAAGCCCATCATGTTATCCTCGATGGCAACAATACAATACGTGCCTTGCTGCCCCTGCTGTCACTGTGAAAGGACACCGCAAGATTGAACCCAAAGCTAAGTACTTCACCCATTGCAAGAAAGATCAATCTAGTAGGCCAAACTAAACCGGTAATTCGAAGAGACTTGCAAAGATATCAAATCATGCATATAAGAATTCCGAGAAGAACCAAATAATATTCATATATAATCTTGATCATAAATCCACAATTCATCGGATCTCGACAAACACACCGCAAAGAATATTACATCGGATAGATCTCCAAGAACATCGAGGAGAACATGGTACTGAAAATCAAAGAGAGAGAAGAAGCCATCTAGCTAATAACTATGGACCCGAAGGTTTGTGGTAAAGTACTCACGCTTCATCGGAGAGGTAATGGTGTTGATGTAGAAGCCCTCTGTGATTGAATCCCCCTTCGGCAGGACGCCGGAAAAGGTCCCTAGATGGAATCTCACGAGTATAGAAGGTTGCGGCAGTGGAAAAGTGGTTTTGTGGCTCTCCTGGATGTTTTTAGGGTATAAGAGTATATATAGGCGAAGGAACTAGGTCAGGGGAGCCACGAGGGGCCCACGAGGGTGGGGGTGCGCCCTCCTGCCTCGTGGCTTCCTTGTTGCGTCTCCGACTTCATCTCCAAGTCTTCTAGTTCGCTTTCAGTCCAAGAAAGATCATCGTGAAGGTTTCATTCCGTTTGGACTCCGTTTGGTATTCCTTTTCTGCAAAACTCTAAAATGGGCAAAAAAACAGAAACTGGCACTGGGCCCTCGGTTAATAGGTTAGTCCCAAAAATAATATAAAATAGCGTATAAATGCCCATTAAACATCCAAAACAGATAATATAATAACTTTGAACAATCAAAAATTATAGATGCGTTGGAGACGTATCAAGCATCCCCAAGCTTAACTCCTGCTCGTCCTCGAGTAAGTAAATGATAAAAACAGAATTTTTGATGTGAAATGCTACCTAACATATTTATCCATGTAATTTTCTTTATTGTGGCATGAATGTTCAGATCCGAAGATTCAAGACAAAAGTTTAATATTGACATAAAAATAATAATACTTCAAGCATACTAACAAAGCAATCATGTCTTCACAAAATAACATGGTCAAAGAAAGCTATCCCTACAAAATTATATAGTCTGGCTATGCTCTATCTTCATCACACAAAATATTAAAATCATGCACAACCCCGATAACAAGCCAAGCAATTGTTTCATACTTTTGATGTTCTCAAACTTTTTCAATCTTCACGCAATACATGAGCGTGAGCCATGGATATAGCCCTATAGGTGGAATGGAATGGTGGTTGTGGAGAAGACAAAAAGGAGAAGATAGTCTCACATCAACTAGGCGTATCAACGGACTATGGAGATGCCCATCAATAGATATCAATGTGAGTGAGTAGGGATTTCCGTGCAACGGATGCACTAGAGCTATAAGTGTATGAAAGCTCAAAAAGAAACTAAGTGGGTGTGCATCCAACTTGCTTGCTCACGAAGACCTAGGGCACTTTGAGGAAGCCCATCATTGGAATATACAAGCCAAGTACTATAATGAAAATTCCCACTAGTATATGAAAGGGACAACATGGGAGACTCTCTATCATGAAGATCATGGTGCTACTTTGAAGCACAAGTGTGGTAAAAGGATAGTAACATTGACCCTTCTCTCTTTTTCTCTCATTTTTTTATTTGGGCCTTCTCTTTTTTTATGGCCTCTTTTTTCTTTTACTTTTCTAATTTTTCGTCTAGAGTCTCATCCCGACTTGTGGGGGAATCATAGTCTCCATCATCCTTTCCTCACATGGGACAATGCTCTAATAATGAAGATCATCACACTTTTATTTACTTACAACTCAAGAATTACAACTCAATACTTAGAACAAAATATGACTCTATGTGAATGCCTACGACGGTGTACCAGGATGTGCAATGAATCAAGAGTGACATGTATGAAAAAATTATGAATGGTGGCTTTGCCACAAATACGATGTCAACTACATGATCATGCAAAGCAATATGACAGTGATGGAGCGTGTCATAATAAACGGAACGGTGGAAAGTTGCATGGCAATATATCTCGGAATGGCTATGGAAATGCCATAATAGGTAGGTATGGTGGCTGTTTTTAGGAAGGTACATGGTGGGTGTATGGTATCGGCGAAAATTGCGCGACACAAGAGAGGATAGCAATGGTGGAAGGGTGAGGGTGCGTATAATCCATGGACTCAACATTAGTCATAAAGAACTCACATACTTATTGCAAAAATCTATTAGTTATTGAAACGAAGTACTACGCGCATGATCCTAGGGGGATAGATTGGTAGGAAAAGACCATCGCTCGTCCCCGACCGCCACTCATAAAGAAGACAATCAATAAATAAATCATGCTCCAACTTCATCACATAATGGTTCACCATACGTGCATGCTACGGGAATCACAAACTTCAACACAAGTATCTCTCAAATTCACAACTACTCAGCTAGCATGACTCTAATATCACCATCTTCATATCTCAAAATAATCATAAGGAATCAAACTTCTCATAGTATTCAATGCACTTCATATGAAAGTGTTTATTATATCCATCTTGGATGCCCATCATATTAGGACTAATTTTATAACCAAAGCAAATTACTATGCTGTTTTAAAAGACTCTCAAAATAATATAAGTGAAGCATGAGAGTTCAACAATTTCTATAAAATAAAACCACCGTCGTGCTCTAAAAAGATATAAGTGAAGCACTAGAGCAATATTGTCTAGCTCAAAAGATATAAGTGAAGCACATAGAGTATTCTAATTAATCACGATTCATGCATGTCTCTCCCAAATGGTGTGTACAGCAAGGATGATTGTGGTAAACTAAAAAGCAAAGACTCAAATCAGACAAGACGCTCCAAGCAAAACACATATCATGTGGTGAATAAAAATATAGCCTCAAGTAAACTTACCGATAGACGAAGACGAAAGAGGGCATGCCTTCCGGGGCATCCCAAAGCATAGGCTTTTGGTTGTCCTTGAATTTTACCTTGGGGTTCCTTGGGCATCCCCAAGCTTAGGCTCTTGCCACTCCTTATTCCAAAGTCCATCGAATCCTTACCCAAAACTTGAAAACTTCACAACACAAAACTCCACAGAAAATCTCATGAGCTCCGTTAGTATAAGAAAATAAATCACCACTTTAATGTACTGCTGTGAACTCATTCTTTATTTATATTGGTGTAAGATCTACTGTATTCCAACTTATCCATGGATCATACCCCCTGATACTACTCATAGATTCATCAGAATAAGCAAACAACACGCGAAAAATAGAATCTGTCAAAAACAGAACAGTCTGTAGTAATCTGTAACTCTCAAATACTTATGTAACTCTAAAAATCCTACCAAATTAGGAAAACCTGAGAAAGTTTTTTACCAATCCAAAGAAAAAAAGAATCATCAAAAGCATGTTTCTGTGTATTTTCAAAACTAATTTACTAAGCACAAAAGTTTCTGATTTTTAGCAGGATCAACACAATTATCACCATAAGTTATCCTAAAGGCTTAACTTGGCACAAACAATAATTAAAACATGAAAGCACATCTAACTAGATGCTAGATGAATTATTTATTACTAAACAGAAGCAAAAAAAGCAAAGAACAAAAATAAAATTGGGTTGCCTCCCAACAAGCGCTATCGTTTAACGCCCTTAGCTAGGCATTGAGATTACGATGATGCTCACATGAAAGACAAGAATTGAAGCGCAAAGAGAGCATCATGAAACACTTGAAAAACACATCTAAGTCTAGCATACTTCCTATTCATAGGCATCTTATAGGCAAACAAATTATCATAGCAAGCAAAAACTAGCATATGCAAGGAAGCGGAAAGAAACAATAGCAATCTCAACATAACGAGAGGTAATTTAGTAACATGAAAATTTCTACAACCATATTTTCCTCTCTCATAATAATTACATGTGGGATCATAAGAAAATTCAACAAAATAGCTATCACATAAAATATTTTCAACACGATCCACATGCATGTGAGGTTGACACTCTTCCAAAATAGTGGGATTAACATTAACTAAAGTCATGACCTCTCCAAAGCCACTTTTATCAAAAATTTCATAAGATTGGACATTCTCCAAATATGTGGGATCTAAAGTTGACACACTTCCGAACCCACTTTCAATAATATTGCAAACATTATTATCAATCTCATATTCATCATGGGGCTTAAAGAAATTTTCAATATCATACGAAGAATCACCCCAATCATGATCATTGCAACAAATAGTAGTCATAGCAAAACTAGCATCCCCAAGCTTGAGGTTTTGCATATCATTAACACAATTGACATTAAGAGAATTTATAATAACTTCATTGCAATCATGTTTTTCATCGAAGGAACTATCAAGTATGGGTGCAATAGCAACGATCTCATGTTTAACATAAGGAACTATAGCAAATTCGTCTTCATAAATATTGGCATCATGGCCACAAGAATAGCAAGCATCATGTTCATCAAGGGATATTTCAATCAACTCATCAGAATCATAATTATTGATCGATTCATGCATATCATTATTTTCTGCCAAAGCAACGGTCATTCTTTCAATAAATTCTTTGACATAGACATTATGAGGATAGTTTTCACAGCAATATTTAAGTATGTCAAAATTTTCTGATTTGTAGACCGTAATATCATACTTTTCAATTAAAGAAGCAACTTCATAAGCACCCTTAAAAGCAACAAACTCTTCAATTTGTTTGATACAATAGTAACTATAAACACCCTTTGCATAAGAAGATAAGATTTAATTATCATTAAACTCACATAGGTAGGGAAGGTGTTTTTTAGGGTTCTTAGAGCAACAAGTAAAATCATAAATTTCACAAAGATTCCAAGCATAGCACAATAAACTATTTATTTGATTCCATAAGAGTCTCCCTTTTTCAGACAAACGGTGACGCACAGAATGAGCATGCTCATCTAATGATTTTCCCTCAACTAAACTAGTTGGGGTTTTAGCACGAGCACATATAGATTGAAGATGATCCAAGTAGAACACTTTAAGTGGATCCATATCAATAGATTTTTAGCAAGCAAAGATGCAAGCAAATAGAGGGCACATGGTAACACAAGCAAACAAAATATCAAATGGAAGAAGGGCGAACAAAAGGCAAATCTTTTCTAAAATTGTTTTAGAAGTGGGGGAGAGGAAAACGAGAGCCAAATGGCGAATAATGTAATGCAAGGGAGAAGAGTTTATGATGGGTACTTGGTATGGCTTGACTTGACGCAGATCTCCCCGGCAACGGTGCCAGAAATCCTTCTTGCTACCTCTTGAGCTTGCGTTGGTTTTCCCTTGAAGAGGAAAGGGTGATGCAGCAAAGTAGCATAAGTATTTCCCTCAGTTTTGAGAACCAAGGTATCAATCCAGTAGGAGACAACGCACAAGTCACCGAATACCTGCACAAACAATCAACAACTTGCACCCAACGCGATAAAGGGGTTGTCAATCCCTTCACGGTCACTTGCAAAAGTGAGATCTGATAGAGATAGATAAACGGTAAAGTAAATATTTTTGGTATTTTTGGTTTATAGATTGGAAAGTAAGGGTTACAAATTAAATAGTAGATCAGAAATTAGCAAGATGTAAACGAGATTCAATAATATGGAAAAGAGTTCCGGGGGCCATAGGTTTCACTAGTGGCATCTCTCGAGATAGCAAATATTACGATGGGTGAACAAATTACCGCCGAGCAATTGATAGAAAAGCGCATAGTTATGATGATATCTAAGGCAATGATCATGAACATAGGCATGACGTCCGTGTCAAGTAGACCGACTCCTGCCTGCATGTACTACTAATATCCACACATCGACCGCTATCCAGCATGCATCTAGAGTATTAAGTTCATAAAGAATGGAGTAACACATTAAGAAAGATGACATGATGTAGAGGAATTAACTCAAGCAATATGATGAAAACCCCATCTTGTTATCCTCGATGGCAATAATACATTACGTGCCTTGCTGCCCCTACTGTCATTTGGAAAGGACACTGCAAGATTGAACCCAAAGCTAAGCACTTCTCCCATTGCAAGAAACATCAATATAGTAGGCGAAACAAAACTGATAATTCAAAGAGACTTGCAAAGATATCAAATCATGCATATAAGAATTTAGAAAAGAACCAAATAATATTCATAGATAATCTTGATCATAAATCCACAATTCATCGGATCTCGACAAACACACCACAAAAGAATATTACATCGAATAGATCTCCAAGAACATCGAGGAGAACATGGTACTGAAAATCAAAGAGAGAGAAGAAGCCATCTAGCTAATAACTATGGACCCGAAGGTTTGTGGTAAACTACTCACGCTTCATCGGAGAGGTAATGGTGTTGATGTAGAAGCCCTCCATGATCGAATCCCCCTCTGGTAGGACGCCGAAAAAGGTCCCTAGATGGGATCTCATGGGTACAAAAGGTTGCGGCGGTGGAAAAGTGGTTTCGTGGCTCTCCTGGATGTTTTCAGGGTATAAGAGTAGATATAGGCGAAGGAACTAGGTCAGGGGTGCCACGAGGGTGGGGGACGCCCTCCTGCCTCGTGGCTTCCTCGTTGTGTCTCCGACTTCATCTCCAAGTCTTCTGGTTTGCTTTCTGTCCAAGAAAGATCATCGTGAAGGTTTCATTCCATTTGGACTCCGTTTGGTATTCCTTTTCTGCAAAACTCTAAAATAGGCAAAAAAAACTGGCACTGGGCCCTCGGTTAATAGGTTAGTCCCAAAAATAATATAAAATAGCATTTAAATGCCCATTAAACATCCAATACAGATAATATAATAGCATGGAACAATAAAAAAATTATAGATACGTTGGACACGTATCACAATTCCTGTTGATCTGAAACTCTCATGAACTCCTGGGAAATAGTCAGCATTGTTCTCAATGAACTTCCAGTCAACCCATCCCATATCACTTACTATGGGATTCTTGTCCAGGAGCACAGTCTCATAGAAGTCTTGTTGTTCCTTTGTATGGAACCTGTAGTCAACAGCAGTCCTCCTTCTTATGGCATATGGGTCTTTCTGCCTCCATAGCCTGAGACCTACATCCTTTCTTAGCTTCATGTTCTCAGCCACAGGATGTGTGTCATCATGATCAGGGATCTTGGGCTTCAATTTCCTAAGCACTTGGCCTTCTTCTTCTTCTTCCAATTCAGGCACTGGGGCCTTGTTCGTCTCAGCTGCTGGATTGTTCCTAGTTGACCTCTTGGGTGTTGTAGGCTTAGAAGTTTGAGCAGCAGCAGCAGCCCCTAACTTGATTGCATCCCCCATCAACTTATGATTTTTGGCAGAAGGTGCATCTTGCTCTTCCTCCTTCTAAGTCTCTGAACATAGAAGATCTGCGAATAACTCTGGCGATGGTCTTTTTGACCCTCTCCTTCCTCTTCTTGCCCTCACCAGCCTCTTTTGGTTCAAGTGTGAACTCCTTGGTTTCCTAGGTTAAAGCTCTGGCTTTGGACATTGCAATCCTTCTGGCAGGAGCTTTCTTCTTCATCCCCGGCTTGGTGGTAGCAGGACTGCCAAACTCTTTCTTGACAACTTTCTTTTTGGAAGTGACCTCCGCATCAATCAAGAGATCTTCATCTTCAGAATCTGATGTCCACTTGTTCCTCTGCCTAGATACAGCCTTAGGAAGGTTACTAGGAGTACTTCTGCTCCCATCATCATACCTGTCAGAGGGACTAGTGCCCTCACTCAACTGAACTTGTTCCTTAGACTTGTTCTGGCCGTCACTGTTGTCAGACATTGCAGAAACCTGAAGGTTGACCCTGTGAATAGATATAGATGAGATAGAGTGGATGAGTATCACAAAGTGCAGAGATTTTGCAAAAGAAATGAGCCAAAAACTTAGTTTTACTTTTCTACAAAAGGCATTTTGGAGCTACCGATTTGTTGTACTCGGTGACACCGAAGCAATGTTAGAGTTTAAACTGGTGATATCAGTCAGACCAAGGCACAGTTCGGTGACTCCAAGATTGCTAGGGTTTCACATAGATCTGAATTTGGTCACACTGATTTGCAAGTTTCGCTCAGACCGAAAATTACAAGTGCAATGGCCTGGGCCGAATCGGTGAGACCGATTTCTACAACTCGGTCGGTCCGAGATGAATTCGGCGGAAACCTAACCCTAAGTTTTCGAATCAAAACTAATCTAACAGAGTTTTTGATTGGATAGGAGTGTTTCAAACTTGGTAAGATTCATGGCATTGACCTAAGTACAGGAATCAGATGTAGAGATTCCACATAGGGTTCGAGCTCATACCCTAACTCGGCGGTGAGCTCGCTACGGCGACAACAGCGGCGAAGAATCCATTGACGGCAGCGGAGACCAGCAGCTGGAGATCGCTGACGATGGAGGATACGATCCGGAGACCTCGAGTCGGCACAGCTGGACAGCGCGGGCGAAGGGTTTCATAGAAATTTCCAAAATTCGAACCGTGGGTATTTATATCCAAACCCTGTCGGTGTGATCGAGTTGAGCAAGTTGGTGGCACCGAGATGCAGAATCACAAGTGGTTACTACAACTCGGTGAGACCGAAGTGTTCAAATCGGTTTCACCGAGATTGAAACCTAGATCAACTCAATGAAGTCGGTATGACCGAAGGAATGAATCGGTCAGACCAAAATACATTAAGAGGTTTTGGAAGTTTAAGTCTATGACAAATCGGTGGCTCCGAGTGCTCCTCACCCAGAGGGTCGAATCTGACTAGATCAAACTTTGTGATGTATCATGAATAGAGTTTGAGACGAGAAAAGCATAGATAGCTAGAGGGAGTACTTAGGCATTCTTGTCCATCCATTTGGCAAAAGAAAAGACCAAACAATCAAAGCAACAAATGGATGTCCTCGAATGAAGAAAATTATGCAACCAACATGCTCACACAATAATATAGCAAATGAAATATGTGGCAAAGCATGCACAAACACTCTAGCATCTATCAAGCAATTGGCGATGACTAGGACATCTATATATGAGTATATTCACATAGGAGTCAAATTAGAACATTTGATCATAGGTCATACTCATCGTTTAAGCACAAGTGGGGTTACCACTTTTACATAAAGCATTGTTGTATTCACACCATTAGAGTTGCTTTAACTCAATTCTTAGAGTAAAGCTCCCCCTAGATGTGATATCCCCTTTTAGAGGTATGAACTAACCCTGGGTTTTGTCGATGATGACTTCATGTAGATATTGAAGATGTGGATGCTCAATGTTGATGTAGATCATTTGGAGCAATCCATTGGAGTGAGTTGCACTTTCAATACCTACATGGGTTAGTCCCACAAGGAACAAACAAGGATATCCATAGACATAGAGTGAAGTACACACAAGATGATGTCCATGAAAGCATTAGGTTACCTTGTCCCTTGACTTACTAACAAGAGGGTTTGTGACTCCTTGAACTAGTGCAAGATGTGGAAGTTGATTGCACTTGTTCTTGCCAATATGAATATGAGTGAAGTATGTCGGCAGAGTCACCCTCAAGAACTCTCTAGTTCTTCTTCTTCGGGATCCACATCATCTTGATGGGAATCCTTGGGGTTGTAGATGTACTTGATGAAGTAGAACTTGAGGTATACTTGGGAACCCACTTGACCAAGGCCTTTGGAGCTTCTTCAAATGCATCAATCTCCTCTTGAAGCTTGTCCTTGCCTTTTAGCTTGTGCTCTTTTGGTGGAAAATCATCTTGAGCTTGTGTCCCCTTGAAGGAAGTAGGATCATACTTATCTTGTTGAGGAACAAGCTTCGTCTTGGGGTATTGATCTTCTTCCCACTCAACTCCATTGGCATTCAACTTTCGTTCAAAACCAACACCTTGATTCTTCCGGTGCCTTCCTTGCTTGTGTACGATTTCCTCAAATTGCTTACTTCCGGCAAGGCCTTTGTAAACACATTTCTCTATAATTCCCTTCAATAACCTATTTCTTGCTCAAGTGTAACTTGGCTAAGAGAATCATTAGTGGAACCAAGAGAACTACTAGAAGCAACAATATTGGATTTAGCATGATTATTGTTACTACTAGAAGAAGAATCTTTCTTATTCTTGTTGCTAGATTTTACTTGTGGCATGTAAGTAGACAAGAGTAAACGCTTGGAAATGTAAGAAGAAATTTTCTTCCGAAGACCATCATTGATGGCTTTTAACAACCCATGTTCTTGCTCTAGATTGAGCTTCTCGAAGTGTAGCTTCTCATAAGTTTTTAAAAGTTCTTGATGATCTTCTAAAGTAGTTTTATGAGCTAACTTAAGAGTGTTTAGTTCTTTAGTTAGACGCTCAATCTCCTTCTTATCATTGTCATTCATTTCATCATAGTTTTCATCACTAGCATTGTCAACAAGTAGCTCATCATCACCTAGCAAATCATCTTCATCACTATTGAAATCAATATACTTGGGGTGTGATACCTTGGGGCCTTTAGCCATGAAGCATCTTCCAATTCCTTCATTTGGTGATTCAAATATGTCACAGGAGTTGGTTGACACAAGTGCAAGACCGGCAACACCTTCATCTTGAGTATATTTGGAGTCGGAGTGATAACTTCTCTCGGAGTGGTGGTCAGAGTCAGAACCAGATACCCATTCACCAACATGAGCTTGATGTCTTCATTTTGTGTAGCTCTTTGCTGACTTATCCTTCCTTTCTGAATCCTTGCTTCTGCGAGAGGTTCTTCATTCATAACGATCATCTCTACTCCTTCTCTCTCTTGGAGGTATTTCTTCTCTTCTACTTCTTCTTTTAGGTGAGTCTTCTCTTCTTTTGTAGGGAGTCGTACACTCATTGGAGTAGTGTCCGGGTCTTCCACAATTGTAGAAATTTCGCTCACGACTAGAAGATCTTTTGTCATGGTAGGATCTTGACTTGGAGCTTCTCTCTTTGCTTCTACTCTTGTAGAATTTGTTGAAGTTCTTCACCATTAAGCTCAATTCCTCATTGAAGACTTGTTTTTCACTTGATGTGGCAGGAGCATCACATGAGGCTTTATAAGCACCACTAGACTTGTTGTGATGCTCTTCTTTATCCTTGAATGACATTTCATGAGCAACAATTCTTCCAATGACTTCCCTTGGATATAGATCTTTGTAATTGGGCATCATTTGGGTTAATGTGCACACAGTGTCATATTTTCCATCCAAGGCTCTTAGGATCTTCTTGATGATGAATCTGTTAGTCATCTCTTCACTTCCTAAGCCGGCAATCTCATTTGTGATGAGAGCAAGCCTAGAGTACATTTCAGCGACATCTTCACCATCCTTCATTTTGAACTTGTCAAGCTGACTTTGAAGCACATCCAACTTGGATTCCTTGAAGGACTCGGTACTTTCGTGCATATCAATCAAAGTATCCCAAATTTCCTTTGCATTCTCAAGACGGCTGATTTTGTTGAATTCTTCGGGGCACAATCCATTGAAGAGGATATCGCAAGCTTGAGAATTGTATTGCAGCATCTTCAACTCTTCCGCAGTTGCTTCACGATTTGGTTCTCTCCTATCGAAGAATTCACCTTGCAAACCAATACACACAATAGCCCAAACGGTGGGGTGATATACAAGAATATGCATTTTCAACTTATGCTTCCAACTAGCAAAATTAGTACCATCAAAGTAAGGACCTCTATGGTGGTAATTTCCCTCGCTAGACTCCGTACTCTCCTAGGTTGTGAAACCAAGGCTATGATCACCAAATCTATGGAAATCAAGAAAATGGACACCAAAGCTCTGATACCACTTGTAGGATCGAAAGTATGTCTAGAAGGGGGTGATTAGACTACTTGACCAAATAAAAATCTAGCTTTTTCCCAATTTAAGTCTTGGCAGATTTTAGCAACTTAACACAAGTCAAGAATTCAACCTACACATGCAATTCTAAGAGTATAGCAGCGGAATGTAAATCATTGCATATGAAGGTAAAGGGGAGAAGTTTGGAGGGAGCAAACGCAATGTAGACTCGGAGATTTTTGGCGTGGTTCTGATAGGTGGTGCTAGCGTACATCCATGTTGATGGAGACTTCAACCCACGAAGGGTAATGGTTGAGCGAGTCCACTGAGGGCTCCACCCATGAACGGTCCACGAAGAAGCAACCTTGTCTATCCCACCATGGCCATCGCCCACGAAGGACTTGCCTCACTTGGGTAGATCTTCACGAAGTAGGCGATCTCCTTGCCCTTACAAACACCTTGGTTCAACTCCACAATCTTGACAGAGGCTCCCAAGTGACACCTAACTAATCTAGGAGACACCACTCTCCAAAAGGTAATAGATGGTGTGTTGATGATGAACTCCTTGATCTTGGGCTTCAAAAGATAGTCTACCCAATACTCAACTCTCTCACACAGATTAGGATATTGTGGAAAGATGATTTGAGTGAAAAGCAACTTGGGGAAGGCTAGAGATCAAGATTCTTGTGGTTGGATTGGAATGTCTTGGTCTCAACACAGGAGTAGGTCGTTCTCTCTCAAAAAATGAGTAGTGGAAGTGTAGGCACATTCTGATGGATCTCTCTCAAATGGAGAAGGGGGTGGAGGGGTATATATAACCTCCACAAAAAATCTAACTATTACACACAGTTTACCAAACTCGTTGGGACCAAATAGTGAAACTCGGTGAGACCAACTTGGTTCAAAATGTGAACGTTAGGCTTTTCGGTGGGACCTGTTGGGGAACATAGTAATTTCAAATAATTTCCAATGCACACGCAAGATCATGGTGATGCATAGCAACGAGAGGGGTAGTGTATCTTCATACCCTTGAAGATCGCTAAGCGGAAGCGTTTATCAACGCGGTTGATGTAGTCGTACGTCTTCACGATCCGACCAATCCAAGTACCGAACGCACGGCACCTCCGAGTTCTGCACACGTTCAGCTCGATGACGTCCTTGCCTTCTCGATCCAGCAAGACGGGCGAAGTAGTAGATGAGTTCCGGCAGCACGACGGCGTGGTGACGGTGTTGGTGAAGAACAATCTCCGCAGGGTTTCGCCTAAGCACTACGGAAACTATGACGGAGGATAAACTAGAGGGGACGGGGTTGCCGGCACACGGCTTGGTGTTTCTTGATGTGTCTTTGGTGCTAGCCCTGCCCCTCTATTTATATGTTGAGCCACAGGGTGAAACTTGGAGCAAAAGCCTCCTCAAAGTCGGTTTTGCCGAAAGGCAAGAGTCCTACGGACTCGGGGCTAAACGCCAGGTTCCGGCGTCTACCCCTAAACGCCAGGTTCTGGCGTCTAGCCTCTGGTCTCCACAAAACTTCCTTTGCACTTTCCAAAAGCCTCGTGGGCTTTCCCTTTGGCCCAAATAACGTGTTCTCGTACCCAAACAATTGGGAAACATCCGGAACCCCTTAGGTGAATTCGGAACCCTTAGGAGATCAAACACTATTATCCCATATATCAAACTTTATCTCCGGACCATTCCGGAGTTCCTCGTCATGTCCATGATCTCATCCGGGACTCCGAACAACATTCGGTTACCAACATGCATAACTCATATAATACTATATCATCAACGAAACGTTAAGCGTGCGGACCCTGCGGGTTCGAGAACTATGTAGACATGACCGAGACACGTTTCCGGTCAATAACCAATAGCGGGACCTGGATGCCCATATTGGCTCCCACATATTCTACGAAGATCTTTATCGGTCAAACCGCATAACAACATACATTGTTCCCTTTATCATCGGTATGTTACTTACCAGAGATTCGATCGTCGGTATCCAATACCTAGTTCAATCTCATTACTGGTAAGTCTCTTTACTCGTTACGTAATGCATCATTCCGTAACTAACTCATTAGCTACATTGCTTGCAAGGCTTAAGTGATGTGCATTACCGAGAGGGCCCAGAGATACCTCTCCGACATTCGGAGTGACAAATCCTAATCTCGAAATACGCCAACCCAACAAGTACCTTTGGAGACACCTGTAGCGCACCTTTATAATCACCCGATTCGTTGTGACGTTTGGTAGCACACAAAGTGTTCCTCCGTAAGCAGGAGTTGCATAATCTCATAGTCATAGGAACATGTATAAGTCATGAAGAAAGCAATAGCAACATACTAAGCGATCGGGTGCTAAGCTAACGGAATGGGTCATGTCAATCAGATCATTCAACTAATGATGTGATCTCGTTAATCAAATAACAACTCTTTGTTCATGGTTAGGAAACATAACCATCTTTGATTAACAAGCTAGTCAAGTAGAGGCATACTAGTGACACTCTGTTTGTCTATATATTCACACATGTATTATGTTTCCGGTTAATACAATTCTAGCATGAATAATAAACATTTATCATGATATAAGGAAATAAATAATAACTTTATTATTGCCTCTAGGGCATATTTCCTTGATCTCCCACTTGCACTAGAGTCAATAATCTAGATCACATCACTATGTGATTAACATCGATAGTTCACATCATCATGTGATTAACACCCATAGTTCACATCGCCATGTGACCAACACCCAAAGGGTTTACTAGATTCAGTAATCTAGTTCACATCGCTATGTGATTAACACCCAAAGAGTACTAAGGTGTGATCATGTTTTGCTTGTCAGAGAATCTTAGTCAACGGGTCTTTCACATTCAGATCCGTTATGTATTTTGCAATTTTCTATGTCTACAATTCTCTGTACAGAGCTACTCTAGCTAATTGCTCCCACTTTCAATATGTATCTAGATCGAGACTTAGAGTCATCCAGATCGGTGTCAAAACTTGCATCAACGTAACCCTTTACGACGAACCTTTTGTCACTTCCATAATCGAGAAACATATCCTTATTCCACTAAGGATAATTTTGACCGCTATCCAGTGATCTACTCCTAGATCACTATTGTACTCCTTGCCAAACTTCGGTGTAGGGTATACAATAGATCGGTACACAGCATGGCATACTTTATAGAACCTATGGCCAAGGCATAGGCAATGACTTTCATTCTCTTTCTATCTTACGCCGTGGTCGGGTTTTGAGTCTTACTCAATTTCACACCTTGTAACACAGGCAAGAACTCTTTATTTGACTGTTGCATTTTGAACTACTTCAAAATCTTGTCAAGGTATGTACTCACTGAAAAAACTTATCAAGCGTCTTGATCTATCTTTATAGATCTTGATGCTCAATATGTAAGCAGCTTCACCGAGGTCTTTCTTTGAAAAACTCCTTTCAAACACTCCTTTATGCTTTGCAGAATAATTCTACATTATTTTCGATCTACAATATGTCATTCACATATACTTATCAGAAATGATGTAGTGCTCCCACTCACTTTCTAGTAAATACAGGCTTCACCGCAAGTCTGTATGAAACTATATGCTTTGATCAACTTATCAAAGCGTATATTCCAACTCCGAGATGCTTGCACCAGTCCATAGATGGATTGCTGGAGCTTGCGTATTTTTGTCAGCACCTTTAGGATTGACAAAACCTTCTGGTTGCATCGTATACAACTCTTCTTTAAATCCATTAAGGAATGTAGTTTTGTTTATCCATTTGCCAGATTTCATAAAAATGCGGCAATTGCTAACATGATTTGGACAGACTTAAGCATCGCTACGAGTGAGAAAATTTCATCGTAGTCAACACCTTGAACTTTGTCAAAAACCTTTTTCGACAAGTCTAGCTTTGTAGATAGTAACACTACTATCAACGTCCGTCTTCCTCTTGAAGATCCATTTATTTTCTATGGTTTGCCGATCATCGGGCAAATCCATCAAAGTCCATACTTTGTTCTCATACATGGATCATATCTCAGATTTCATGGCCTCAAACCATTTTGCGGAATCTGGGCTCATCATCGCTTCCTCATAGTTTGTAGGTTCGTCATGGTCAAGTAACATGACCTCCAGAATGGGATTACTGTACCAATCTGGTGCGGATCTCACTCTGGTTGACCTACGAGGTTCGGTAGTAACTTGATCTGAAGTTACATGATCATCATCATTAGCTTCCTCACTAATTGGTGTAGTAGTCACAGGAATAGATTTCTGTGATGAACTACTTTCCAATAAGGGAGAAGGTACAATTACCTTATCAAGTTCTACTTTTCCTCCCACTCACTTCTTTCGAGAGAAACTCCTTCTCTGGAAAGGATCCATTCTCAGCAACGAATGTCTTGTCTTCGGATCTGTGATAGAAGGTGTACCCAACAATTTCCTTTTGGGTATTCTATGAAGACGCACTTCTCCGATTTGGGTTTGAGCTTATCAGGATGAAACTTTTTCACATAAGCATCGCAGCCCCAAACTTTAAGAAACGACAACTTGGGTTTCTTGCTAAACCACAGTTCATATGGTGTCGTCTCAACGGATTTAGATGGTGCCCATTTAACGTGAATGCAGCTATCTGTAATGCATGATCCCAAAATGATATATGGTAAATCAGTAAGAAACATCATAGATTGTACTATATCCAATAAAGTACGGTTATGACGTTCGGACACACCATTATGATGTGGTGTTACAGGTGGCATGAATTTGTGAAACTATTCCACATTGTTTTAATTGAAGACCAAACTCGTAACTCAAATATTTGTCTCCGCGATCAGATCGTAGAAACCTTATTTTCTTGTCACGATGATGTTCCACTTCACTCTGAAATTCTTTACTTTTCAAATGTTTCAGACTTATGTTTCATCAAGTAGATATACCCATATCTGCTCAAATCATCTTTGAAGGTCAGAAAATAATGATACCCGCCGCGAGCCTTAACACTCATCGGATCGCATACATCAGTATGTATTATTTCCAATAAGTCAGTTGCTCGCTCCACTGTTCCGGAGAACGGAGTCTTAGTCATCTTGCCCGTGAGGCATGGTTCGCAAGCATCAAGTGATTCATAATCAAGTGATTCCAAAATCCCATCAGCATGGAGTTTCTTCATGCGCTTTACACCAGTATGACCTAAACGGCAGTGCCACAAATAAGCTGCACTATCATTATTAACTTTGCATCTTTTGGTTTCAATATTATGAATATGTGTTTCACTACGATCGAGATCCAATGAACCATTTTCATTGGGTGTGTAACCATATAAGGTTTTATTCATGTAAACAGAACAACAGTTTATTCTCTTACTTAAATGAATAACCGTATTGCAATAAACACGATCAAATCATATTCATGCTCAACGCAAACACCAAATAACATTTATTTAGGTTCAACACTAATCCCGAAAGTATAGGGAGTGTGCGATGATGATCATATCAATCTTGAAACTACTTTCAACACACATCGTCACTTCACCCTTAACTAGTTTACATTTATTACGCAACTCCGTTTGAGTTACTACTCTTAGAAACTGAATCAGTACCAAATACTGAGGGATTGCTATCAACACTAGTAAAGTACACATCAATAACATGTATATCAAATATACCTTTGTTCACTTTGCCGTCCTTCTTATCCGCCAAATACTTGGGGTAGTTCTGCTTCTAGTGACCAGTCCCTTTGCAGTAGAAGCACTTACTCTCGAGCTTAGGTCCGGACTTGGGCTTCTTCACTTGAGCAGACAACTTGCTTGCCGTTCTTCTTGAAGTTCCTTCTATCCCTTTGCCCTTTTCTTGAAACTATTGGTCTTGTTAACCATCAACACTTGATGTTCTTTCTTGATTTCTACCTTCATCGATTTCATCATCATGAAAAAACTCGGGAATCATTCTCATCATCCCTTGAATACTATAGTTCATCACGAAGTTCTACTAACTTGGTGATGGTGACTAGAGAATTTCATCAATCACTATCTTATCGGAAGATTAACTCCCACTTGATTCAAGCGATTGTAGTACCCAGACAATCTGAGCACATGCTCACTAGTTGAGCGATTCTCCTCCATCTTTTAGCTATAGAACTTGTGGGAGACTTCATATCTCTCAATTGGGTATTTGCTTGAAATATTAACTTCAACTCCTGGAACATCTCATATGGTCCATGATGTTCAAAACGTCTTTGAAGTCCCGATTCTAAGTCGTTAAGCATGGTGCACTTAAACTATCAAGTAGTCATCATATTGAGCTAGCCAAACGTTCATAATGTCTGCATCTGCTCCTGCAATAGGTCTGTCACCTAGCGGTGCATTAAGGACATAATTCTTCTGTGCAGCAATGAGGATAAACCTCAGATCACGGATCCAATCCGCATCATTGCTACTAACATTTTTCAACACAATTTTCTCTAGGAACATATCAAATAAAACATATGAAAGCAACAACGCGAGCTATTGATCTACAACATAATTTGCAAAATACTACCAGGACTAAGTTCATGATAAATTTAAGTTCAATTAATCATATTACTTAAGAACTCCCACTTAGATAGACATCCCTCTAATCCTCTAAGTGATCATGTGATCCAAATTCAACTAAACCATCACCGATCATCACGTGAAATGGATTAGTTTTCCATGGTGAACATCTCATGTTGATCATATCTACTATATGATTCACACTCGACCTTTCGGTCTCCGTGTTCCGAGGCCATATCTGCATATGCTAGGCTCGTCAAGTTTAACCCGAGTATTCTGCGTGTGCAAAACTGGCTTGCACCCGTTGTAGATGGACGTAGAGCTTATCACACCCGATCATCACGTGGTGTCTAGGCACGACGAACTTTGGCAACGGTGCATACTCTGGGAGAACACTTCTTGATAATTAGTGAGGGATCATCTTAAAACGCTACCGTCAATCAAAGCAAGATAAGATGCATAAAAGATAAACATCACATGCAATCAATATAAGTGATATGATATGGCCATCATCATCTTGTGCTTGTGATCTCCATCTCCGAAGCACCGTCATGATCACCATTGTCACCGGCGCGACACCTTGATCTCCATCGTAGCATCATTATCGTCTCGCCAATCTTATGCTTCTACGACTATCGCTACCGCTTAGTGATAAAGTAAAGCATTACTGAAGCGATGCATTGCATACAATAAGCGACAACCATATGGCTCCAGCCGATTGCCGATAACTCGGTTACAAAACATGATCATCTCATACAATAAAATTTAGCATCATGTCTTGACCATATCACATCACAACATGCCCTGCAAAAACAAGTTAGACGTCCTCTACTTTGTTGTTGCAAGTTTTACGTGGCTGCTACGGGCATAAGCAAGAACCAATCTCACCTACGCATCAAAACCACAACGATAGTTTGTCAAGTTGGTGTTGTTTTAACCTTCGCAAGGACCGGGCGTAGCCACACTCGGTTCAACTAAAGTTGGAGAAACTGACACCCGCCAGCCACCTATGTGCAAAGCACGGCGGTAGAACCAGTCTTGTGTAAGCGTACGCGTAATGTTGGTCCGGGCCGCTTCATCCAACAATACCGCCGAACCAAAGTATGACATGCTGGTAAGCAGTATGACTTATATCGCCCACAACTCACTTGTGTTCTACTCATGCATATAACATCAAACCATAAAACCTAGGCTCGGATGCCACTGTTGGGGAATGTAGTAATTTCAAAAAAAAATCCTACGCACACGCAAGATCATGGTGATGCATAGCAACGAGAGGGGGAGTGTATCTTCATACCCTTGAAGATTGCTAAGTGGAAGCGTTTATCAACGCGGTTGATGTAGTCGTACGTCTTCACGATCCGACCGATCCAAGTACCAAACGCACGGCACCTCTGAGTTCTGCACACGTAAAGCTCGATGATGTCCTCGCCTTCTCGATCCAGCAAGACGGGCAAAGTAGTAGATGAGTTCCGGCAGCACGACAGCGTGGTGACGGTGTTGGTGAAGAACAATCTCCGTAGGGTTTTGCCTAAGCACTACGGAAACTATGACAGATGATAAACTAGAGGGGACGGGGTTGCCGGCACACGGCTTGGTGTTTCTTGATGTGTCTTTGGTGCTAGCCCTGCCCCTCTATTTATATGTTGAGCCCTGGGGTCGAAACTTGGAGCAAAAGCCTCCTCAAAGTCGGTTTTGCCGAAAGGCAAGAGTCCTACGGACTCGGGGCTAAACGCCGGGGTTCCGGCGTCTACCCCTAAACGCCGAGGTTCTGGCGTCTAGCCTCTGGTCTCCATAAAACTTCCTTTTGCACTTTCCAAAAGCCTCGTGGGCTTTCCCTTTAGCCCAAATAACGTGTTCTCGTACCCAAACATTTGAAACATCCGGAACCCCTTCCGGTGAATTCGGAACCCTTAGGAGATCAAACACTATTATCCCATATATCAAACTTTATCTCCGGACCATTCCGGAGTTCCTCGTCATGTCCATGATCTCATCCGGGACTCCGAACAACATTCGGTTACCAACATGCATAACTCATATAATACTATATCATCAACGAAACGTTAAGCGTGTGGACCCTACGGGTTCGTGAACTATGTAGACATGACTGAGACACGTTTCTGGTCAATAACCAATAGCGGGACCTGGATGCCCATATTGGCTCCCACATATTCTACGAAGATCTTTATCGGTCAAACCGCATAACAACATACGTTGTTCCCTTTGTCATCGGTATGTTACTTACCCGAGATTCGATCGTCGGTATCCAATACCTACTTCAATCTTATTACTGGTAAGTCTCTTTACACGTTACGTAATGCATCATTCCGTAACTAACTCATTAGCTACATTGCTTGCAAGGCTTAAGTGATCTGCATTACCGAGAGGGCCCAGAGATACCTCTCCGACATTCGGAGTGACAAATCCTAATCTCGAAATTCGCCAACCCAACAAGTACCTTTGGAGACACCTGTAGAGCACCTTTATAATCACCCGATTCGTTGTGACGTTTGGTAGCACACAAAGTGTTCCTCCAGTAAGCGGAGTTGCATAATCTCATAGTCATAGGAACATGTATAAGTCATGAAGAAAGCAATAGCAACATACTAAACGATCGGGTGCTAAGCTAACGGAATGGGTCATGTCAATCAGATCATTCAACTAATGATGTGATCTCGTTAATCAAATAACAAATCTTTGTTCATGGTTAGGAAACATAACCATCTTTGATTAACAAGCTAGTCAAGTAGAGGCATACTAGTGACACTCTGTTTGTCTATATATTCACACATGTATTATGTTTCCGGTTAATACAATTCTAGCATGAATAATAAACATTTATCATGATATAAGGAAATAAATAATAACTTTATTATTGCCTCTAGGGCATATTTCCTTCAGGACCGACAATACCAACTCGGTGAGACCGATGCACTAGGGTTAGGGCAAAACCTCATCTCAGTGAGACCAATCACATGAACTCGGTGGGACCGATTTCAGTAATGAGCAAACAGAGACTTGGTTAGGCAAACTCTGTGGGACCGATCGCTCATCTCGGTGGGACCAAAATGTTATGAAAAGGAAACAGAGAGTATGCACTACAAACTCGGTGGGACCGATCGCTCATCTTGGTTAGACCGAAACGTTACAAAGGGAAACAGAGAGTTTGCTATCCCATCTCGGTGAGACCGAGATCCCTATCGGTAAGACAGAACTGATTAGGGTTTCTGGATATGGGTATGTCAAGTGAACTCGGTGGCGTCAGATAGATCAAATCGGTGGGGCCGAGTTTGACTTTAGGTTTAGGACATATGTGGAAATGAGAAAGTGGTTGAGGGCTTTTGGAGCATATCACTAAGCATTTTGAGCAAGCAAGCCATTAAGCAACACCTCATCCCCTTTTAGTAGTATTGGCTTTTCCTATGGACTCAATGTGATCTTGGATCACTAAAATGAAAATGTAGAGTCTTGAGCTTTTGCCAATATGTGTCCTTAGCATTTTGAGGGGTCCGCATCTATAGTCCATGCCATACCAACCATTGACTTTCTGAAACATTGATCTTGAAAGAATATTAATTCAATGAGCTATATGTTGTTATGAATTACCAAAACCACCTGGGGATTAGTTGCACTTTCTGTGTCCACTGACAAAGCCGGCTAGGATTTGTAACCCTAGGTCCTCGGACTAAGGTAACCCCTTATCTCTGATATTACTATTCATACAACCTAACTTTAAGGGGCATCATACTTAATTCTCTAGTAGAATCATACTCGTCAATTAGGAAGAGAGGTGGAGAAAATGCGTGAGAGACATGCCTAAAGATTATGTGCGTGCGCGAGACACGTAGGCAGGTCTATGCATATAGAAAGGGTCAATGGTGATTGTGCGTGTGTATGCTTTTGAGATGAAAAGTGCTTGTGATAAAGGTTAGTGAAAATAGTCGTAAATGGTTATGAGAGGGAGGGAGGGTTATATCGAGAGCATATCTGCAAGAAAGACACCTCGGGAGAGAGTGTGTGGGCATGTGTGAGAGACCACCGATGGATATACACTGTGTGTGCATATGTGTGAGAGAGAAAGTCAGTGTGTGTGTGAGGAGGGGCCTAGGGAGAGTGAAACTACATGTAAGAGACTGATGTACACATTGATTCATAATATAAATTGTATCCAAATATTAGGATGGGATCATGATATTTGCAATTCGCGTAAGGAATGGTCACTCATTTATCATACATCTATATTCTATCGAATTTGAGCATGTCTATGTTATTATTCAACATAATTGATCCACAAAGTTAGTATTTTGAACTCCAGACAATGCATCGCTTTAGCAATCGAATATAAATGTGAGTATAGTTCATGTTGTGTGTGTAAAGCACATTATACATACAAAAGTTACACAATGAACATTATAAATAGCTAGCTATGAACTAGCATACATTTGAATTCAACATAAGGTGGTTTAAAAAATTCAAATTCAACATGAAGTCCATTCAATTATTTGAATTCGATATCATGGCATTTGTAAATCATACCTAAATTATGGGGGCACCAATCTTTGCTCTGCTTTTGTACATAATAGCATATATAGTCGTGTACAATAAAGATTCAAATTTACCTCCTCCATTCCAAAATATTCGTAGTTATAGGATTTTCAAGTGTCAAAATTTCAAAAAGAAGCACATAGTTTAATGAGGTTTTCAAACATACAAGGTCAAATTTAAGGTTGTATATTTAGGTCAAGCCTCAAAGTTCAAGAGTACTCTAAACGTGAATGCTTTTGTTTCAAAATTTCGAAAGAAGCGCTAAAAGAGCCCCTACTCGCCCGAAACCGCGTGAGACCAATGTTTGGTAGAATGAAATTACTTTTCTAACTCTGACCCGTGAAACCTACCGGCCCTGCGTCCAAAGGTCTAAACCGGGGTAGGTTTGTAGCTTCATCTAGACGCCACGCAACCGCCTCCGAAAAACATTCATACACAATGGCCTCCTAAGCACACATGCGCTTGGCCAAAATCGCTCCCGCCTACTATTTGGGACACCTAGGATTACCATCCTACCCCGACCCGCAGTAGGTCCAAAATTTAAGAGGGTGGCAAAGTGTGTACTTCCCCAAATTTCAAACAAGCGTGTCCATCTATTCAAAAAAACCAAAAACAAGCGTGTCCCAGACTGAAACATGGTTCTCCCTTAGATCCCCCCCCCCCCGTCCGATTCCCCATTCATACTCCATGAGCACCAAAACTACCTCTCCACCAGCCGCGAAACCCTGGCGTCCTTCGTCCGCCAGCCCATCCCACCCATCAACCACTTCCCTCCTCCATCACGCCAGAGCCGATACCCCGATGTCGCCGTCCATCGCAACGCCCTCCACGACTAGTAGTTGAAGCCAAGGCCGAACTGCCTCCAGGATGCCGACGTGCGTCATACACGAGCCAGTTCAACCACGCCATCCTGTGCCTCATTGTTGCCGCTCCAACTTTGCCACCGTCCATCGCACCAGAGTTGTTCCTGCTACGCCGTCCTTTGCCACCTCAAATCTGCTTCCCCTCCGCCGACATACGGCCACCGCAACATAGTTAACAATTTGGCCAAGGGTTCGTCCAAGGCTCCACCCTCCTCCAAAACATCGGTTCCCCCGGTAAAAAGAAGAAAATCGCCATGACATCTAGAGGACACAACACTAGCAACCGAAAATGGTACTCCTCTTCCCTTATTCGTGCAAATCTTACGTGTCTTCTTGCATGGTATTCATCCCACAGAAAACACTAGTTGACCGCTTCTTCCTGATACTAGATGTTCCTAGTAACTCACGATGCACAAGGTTTCTCCTCATATACTATTTCACCTTATCTAGAGGTTCGTCGCCCCCTGGATTTCAATTCCTGGTTAGTTGATTCCCAGTTAAAGGAAGCATTCCCTGGTGTAACAGGCGCTAGTCCGCCTATTACGCCCGGTAAGAAGTGCCTCGGTGTTTATCTTAGGGGTGTGTGGGGCCTAGGAGCTACTGGCGCCCGGTCTAGAGGTCGGTTGGGATTAAAGGGATGGCCGGGGGCGCTACCAAGCACGATGGTGGTGTGCGTTCGAGGGGAGGGCGGGGCGGCGGAGGCAGGGGTATGGGCCAGTGGTCGCTGGCGGCTCGAGAAAGATCGTCAACAGTAACTGGCGGGAGGTAGACGAAGGCCATGTGCCCGTTCCTTATAGATCGGACGGTTCATAAAAAAATTGACTGACCTACTTATTTTCAGTCGACTATTATTTTTGATAGGACCACATGTGGTGGTGTGCTGGAGGAGTACCTACATTTCCTAGCCATTCCTGTGCTCATATATTACAAAATCATATGGAGCAGAATCTAATTTTGTTTGACATGCAATGTTGTAGAGCTATCATATGTCTCCTGTCATTTATTTTTCACCCACCTGCTATCTGCTACTTTTACAGTGCACTAGTTCTGCACACACTTCACCCATACTCTCACTATTGTTTTTTTATGCATGGGTATTTCAGACTCTACCAACCGGTTGATAGAAGCACAAAATAAAAGAGAGAAGCAGCTCCAGCTTTCTTCGGGCTTAGGCAAGACACGTTTCGGCCTTATAAATGGTGAATCGTTAGCAGATGGAGATAGTAAACAAAGCTCTGGAGTTAATGACCTCACTCGCCATGAACCACCATCCCAAGTACTTGCTTTAACTTTGCGGTGTCATATGTGGTTGCATGTTGCATATGGTGTCTAGCTTGTATTCGAAAGGCCGAAGTTGGTCTTTATTAAGATAAGGAAAGATATTTTTTACATGAACCACCATCCCGGGAGCACCAGAAGACAAATAGCTAGTCAGGGCACTAGCCGAGCCAGTGACAAGGCTAGCACAGACAGGCATCACCTGGAAGCCAACTAAAAAGCCACGATGGTGGCGAAGCAGCCCGCCTCCCACCAGGCTCTCAGGTCCTCGATGATCATGCTCACCACTCCAGCCGGATGTCTAGCTTGTATTGCTTCCCATTTGGTTAAATTGCATCTGCTTAGCTTACACATTATACCTTTGAATATGACATGCCTTCCTGTTTTTGGTGCATACTAGTACATCTGTCTATTAACCATGTTCTTACATCGAACTAATGTTCTTGTGTATCCCTCATCAATCACTTATGACGAGACAGTCACGCCAGGGGGTTACTGTGAGAAAATACGCTCTTTTAAAGAATGCAGTGTCAACCTGCCCACATGATTCTCAAGAAACGGCAAGGCTAGATGAAGATAGTGAATGTAGCTCTGTAGTTGATGACCGCATTTCTCCTACACCAGCATCGCAGGTGCTTGCTCTAACTTGGCAGCGTGATATGTGGTTGCATGTTACATATGGTGTCTAGATTGTAATTCTTCCAATCTGGTTAAATTGCATGTGCTATTCTGCTTAGTTTATACATTATACCTGTTAATGTGACATGCCTTCCTATTTTTAGTACATAGTACATCTGTCTATTAAGCACGTCCTCACATAAAACTACTTTTTTTGTATCCCACATCAATCAATATGACGAGACACCTTTAGTATATGCAGTGTGATATTAGTTGCATCTTTCATATGATTTATGGCATACGCTGCTTCCAATTTGTTGAAACGCCATTTATGATGGGACGCTTTTAACTTGGCAGAGTCATATTGGGTGCATCTTTCATGTGGTCTCTAGCTTGCATTGCATCTTATTTATTGAAATGGCTTCTACTTAGTTTACACAAATAGTTTTGAATATGCCATGTCGTCCTGTTTTTCGTACATATTCCATCCTGGTATCATGTGTTTGCCTTACATCAAAGTAGTGATTGTCGGTATCATGCATGAATGAGTTCTGAAGAGTGAATTTTATTGCTTTTTCTTGTCGGTTTACTTGACAATTCAAAATAAATAAAGTGGAAGGAAATTAGCAAGGTAGTGGATAAAGGTGCTCCTTCCAAACGGAGGGCCTCTACAGATTCTACCCCGCTACCCCCCCCCCAAGAAGATTTGCAAGCCAACACATGCATAGACACTCAACGTAGCTGTGTTGATGATGAGCACGTCTCCCTAGTGCACCATCACAAGTTCTCCCTCTAACTTGGCACTGTTATATGTGGTTGCATGTTATGTATGATGTCTAGCTTGTATTGCTTCTAATTGTGTTGAATTCCATCTTCTTACTTTACACATTATACTTGTGAATAAGACATGTGTTCTTGTTTCTAGAACATACAATATCTGTCTATCACACCATGTTCTTACATCAAAGTACTACTGTTGTGTAACCTACAACAATCACTTATCATAAGACACGTTTGACTTGGGAGTGTGATATAGGTTACATCTCGCATTCTTTTCTAGCTTGTACTACTTCTAATTTGTTGAAATGGCACTTATGACGAGACGGTTTTAACTTGGTAGAGTGATATTCGTTGCATCTTTCATATGGTGTCTAGCTTTCATTGCTTCTAATTTGTTGAAATGCCTTCTGCTTAGTTTACACATCATAGCTGTGAATATGCATTGTTGTCCTTTTTTCTTACACATTCGATCATCCTATCATGCGGTCGCCTTACATTAAAGTAGTGCTCGTCAGCATACTGCATCAATGAGTTCTGAAAAGCGAATTTTTATTCATTTTTCTTGTGGGTTTGACTTGACAAGGAAATACAATTAATAAATAGGAAGGAAATAAAATAAGGCAAGGACTGATGGCCGTCTCCAGCGAAACCGGCATCCCAGGTGCTTTCTCTTGCTTGGCAGTGTGATATTGTCTTGCATGTTGCATACGGTGTCTCACTTCTATTGCTTGTAATTTGATTAAATTACTTCTTAGTTTACACAAATAGTTGTGAATATGCCATGTCGTCCTGTTTTTCATACATATTCCATCCTCGTATCATGTGCTTGCCTTACATCAAGGTAGTGATTGTCGGTATCATGCATGAGTGAGATCTGAAGAGTGAATTTTATTGCTTTTTCTTGTCAGTTTTACTTGACAATGCAAAATCAATAAAGCAAGAGGAAATTACCAAGGCAGTGGATAAAGGTGCTTCTTCCAAACGGAGGGCCTCTTCACATTCTACTTGGCCATCCCCCCAACAAGATTTGGAAGACAACACATGCATAGACACTCAAAGTAGTTGTGTTGATGATGAGCACGTCCCCCCCCCCCTTGTCCACCATCATAGGTGCTCCCACTAACATGGCACTGTTATATGTGGTTGCATGTTATGTATGATGTCTAGCTTGTAGTGCTTCTAATTTTGTTGAATTCCATCTGCTTACTTTACACATTATACTTGTGAATAAGACATGTGTTCATGTTTCTAGAACATGCAATATCTGTCTATCACACCGTGTTCTTACATCAAAGTACTACTGTTGTGTAACCTGCAACAATCACTTTTCACAAGACACGTTTAACTTGGGAGTCTGATATAGTTTACATATCACATTATTTTCTAGCTTGTAATACTAATTTGTTGAAATGGCACTAATGACGAGACAGTTTTAACTTGGTAAAGTGATATTCGTTCCGTCTTACATATGGTGTCTAGCTTTCATTGCTTCTAATTTGTTGAAATGCCTTATGCTTATTTTACACATCATAAGCTGTGAATATGCAATGTTGTGAATATTGCAATGGCACTAATGACGAGAGACCTTTAACTTGGTAGTGTGATGTTGTTTGCATCTTGCATATGATTTATTTCTTGTACTGCTTCACATTTGTTTAAACGCCAGTTATGACAAGACACTGTTAACTTGGCAGAGTGATATTTGTAGCATCTTTCATATGGTGTCTACCTTCCATTGCATTCCTTCTAATTTATTGAAATGTCTTCTGCTTAGTATACACATCATAGTTCTGATTATCTCATGTCGTCCTATTTTTCATACATATTACATCCTCCTATCATGTTGTTGTCTAACATCAAAGCTAAGTTCGTCTGTATCACGCATCAACTTGTTCTGAAGAACTAAATTTTTATTCCTTTTTCTTGTCGGCTTGACTTAACATGGCACAGAGAAAGAGGAAGGAACACAGAATGACAGGGGATGGTGTTAGTACTAAGGACACACGGAAACGGAAGCGGAAGAATTATGCAGATTCTGCTGGTACCGATGGTACAATAGAAGGTCAAAGTCCAGCAGAACATTGTACAAACGCAGTATCCCGTGCTACACGAGCTGCAAACAAGCCAAACAGAAACTAATAGCTGCCACCAAACAAGCAGAGACATCCCTAGTTGTTGCAACACCTTCCATAGTACCACCAACTACACGAGTTACTCGTTTGTCAACTCAGCTAGCAGCACATTCCCAAGCTCCCTTGCCACTTGACACTACTTCCGAAGAACCCTTGACACAAGACGAGTTGGCAAGATCAGATGAACCTTGTGAGCTTCAACAACAAGAAGGTAGTTGCTAGAGTCAAGTTACAGTTGCATGCTTCTTTATATGTAGTCTCACAGTTTGATGTACACTAACACTTCCTATGTTCGTTGTTGGACTAGCACCTAGGCGCAGGAGGAAACAAACATTAGGGATAATGCTCGGTAGGTTAAATGAATCTAGAGGAAGAATGGAGATCCATTTTGAGGCAGGTTTAAAAAGGCCACGTGATGCTACAGAGTCAGCCAAGTTAGTATAAGAGGTAGCGGTTGCCGTTAGGTGTCATGCATGTATCCTCCGAACATGGATTCAGTACAAGAATGACAAAGACGAAACCCACTTCAACACCTTCCTTGACCATTTATCTGTAAGTATGGTTATGTATGGAAACTAGTAATATCGTCTTGCTCTATCCCATACTTTCTAGGTTGCTGATACTGAGACTCCCATAATTTTCAACAGATGAGGTTCAATTTGGATAGCCAAGATGATGTAACCAGACAAGCTTGCACCCATGTTTTCAAGTCTGCTCTGCGAAAGTGTCGGTATAAGTTGAGGAAAACTCACTTTGATGGCAAGGCTAACATTGAACTTGCCCAAACATCTCCAGTTGAAAATAGATCGGATGAAGACTGGAGAGGCCTCGTTAAACACTAGCCTGATCCAAAGTATCAAGTACGTTATATGTATGTGATCAGATCGCATGTTGAACTCCTATTTACACATGTGCCTCACAAATCTATCTTCTTGCAGGTGAACTGTTCAAAGAACAAGGCCAACCATACGAAAGTGAAATTCCAACAAACGACGGGATCTCGTAGTTGTATTGCACACTGCGAGGCTCTTGTAATTAGCTGTTGTTTCACTCTTTTCGCTCTGCCATATTATCAGATTATATTGACTTGTTCCAAATGCATAGGAAAGCCCGCAAGGACCAAAAAGTACCTGAACCAAATGCTGTGGAAATCTCCAAGGACTGTCACACGAGCAAGACGAAGGGCATGACTACACCAGTCAAAGCCGCCATTGTAAGTCTTCAATCCTGATGCCTTTTAACTACTACTTACTCTGACTCGTGCATTGAACTGCATGGTTTGCAGCCAATGTCTATTACTCTTTTCAATTTTATACACAATTGTCTTAGCATATCATTGCACCTTACAAGGTTTAAAAGAGAGAAGTGTTGTTCCTTTGATCTTGATCTGTAATCTAGTTCCGTGTTGGACTTGCCCACACAATGTTACAATTGCTTGTTTGTCTGTTCTCGGTTGTTTTGTGATATGAATGATGTCATACTATGCTTACCGTATTATAAAGTTTGTCTCTTTATCCTTAGTTGTCAATACAATGTGAAGAAATAGATGATACATTAGCCATGGTAAATGGTCATATGTTTGGAACCTGGTTTTATTATGTACTTTGCAGTAAAATACAACTAATATTTTACACGGGTTCACCAGAATAAGTTCTGTATATAGATGAAAGCTATTTTGTTTGGTTTTGCTACCTCCTTAATATCTTCTGTTCTGGTACTACTAATGTAAAAACTCAACTTTTAAGCAAGCTATGGAGAAAATGGTGGAACCTCCACCTTCTGAAGGTGACGAGGCAACTATAACCGCAATGTCACCCCTTGATGCAATGGGTCAGTACCTGTCCACTAACAGTGCCAAAAGCATGTTCCTGTGTAATACTGGGTTGGTTGTTAAGGCAATCTCGTCCAAACTGCCTCATGATCAAGATATGCAAGCTCAAAAAAATGTTATATCTATGCCCCAGACACAAGTCCATTCCCTAACAGAGACCTTTTGTGAAACAAGGATAGCCATTGTTCGATGTCGTCAAGATATGCATGCTTTTGAAACCATACTATCAATCATTTGCTATGTTGTTCAGGAGCCTAGGAGAAAATGAAGGAGAAGGTGATGGTGCTCCATTGGACAGTACAACATGAAAACGTAACAGTCAGGTCAAATGAATTGAGCTTCTGAACTTCTGGTGGTGCATTTATCTGCCAGACTGTTAACTTTTATGCCAACCTTCCTTTTGTTTTATGGCTGTAATTTGTTTTGTTGTGATACAAAATTTGTTCTTAACGTGCAATTACCAGCTGAAGAAAACAACAAACCATTTTTGTATAGTGTAGGGTGTTCCCTATATTTGCACTGGTGGCGAACTTTGATGCCCAGTGGAAGTAATCCTTGCAATCACCTTAATAGCCTAGCGTTAGTTTCCAGCTTATTTATTTCCTAGTCTTCTTTTTCCCTGGTTTGCTAGTGCCGCAACAACCATGGGCCATATACGGACCGTGGTAACCTTGAGCCTGCTACAGGCCATAGGATCCATGGGCCTCGTACGGACCGTTGGATAAATGGGCCGCCAACAGGCCATAAAATCGGTGGGCCTCGTGTCGTCGGATAAATGGGTCCATATGGGCCGTAAACGGTCATAAATGGTATCGGGCCAGCACGGTAACAGGCCGTTAACATGTCATATGATAGTAGAGGCTTAATTCTTTCACAGGCATAATGGGTCGTTAATGAGCCAGAATATAGGACGGGTTGGAAACGGCGCGGGTTAACAGGCCACAAACGGGCCGATTCTAACCATGGGCCGGATTTGGCCCATTAGGGGAACAAGCTAGTAACGGGCCGGAATTAATCGAGGGCCAGAAAGGAGCCCAAGAACGTATGGGCTGTCAGTAGGCCGAAAGCTAACATGGGCTGGAAACGGCCCATGTGAATCATGGGCCGTTAATGGGTACAAAAAAATTTATTGTTCATTATGGGCCAGAGTCACCGTGTGCCACTAAAGGGCCTAAAGATACGAAAGGCCTAATATGGGCCAAAAGACGTCGTGGGCCATACATGGGCTGAAAGTGAAACGGGCTAGTGTTATATTTGACGGCCCACATGACATTGTTGGGCCGATTTCGGGAAGGCCCTAACGGGCCGTGAGTTACCAAGCCGTAAAATGGGATATATGCGAACAGACCATTAACATGCTTTTCATGGGCCGGCCCGCTAACTTTTGACCAAGTCAAACAGGCTGGCCTTTGTAAGCTAAATGGGCCAGTGTTGGGTCTTCGCACGTGTCGACATATCATAGACGCCTATCTGACCCAATGACGAGATGACACGTGTTTCCTTCGGCCAATGAGAACTTTACACGTGGAAAATCCCCATTAGTCCAGGCTATTAACGGATTATTGGATCAAAAACCAGACTTGATAGCTTAACGGCGACCCATTATGGTGGATGCCACGTCTCGGTTACCCTTGACGAAAGCACTTCCATGACGCGTCATTTATCGTCAAGGAAGTGAACACTTCCGTGATGATAATTTTGGTATTGTCATGGAACACTTCTACGACAGCACAAGTATGACTATCTTGATTCTGTCATAAAATCGTCATGGGTGTACATACATGACAGAAAACGTGGCCTACTATGACAAACATGTATCATCACGAAAGTGTATGTTTTTTGTAGTGTACCTTTTCGCAATTTGCTAGACTCTTCGGTACCGTGCATTGCCCTTTCTCACCTCAAGAGTCGGTCTAAACTTTGCTGGTGCATCCAAACCTATGATATGATACGCTCTATCACACATAAGCCTCATCACATATTCCTCAAAATAGCCACCATACCTACCTATTATGCCATTTCCATAGCCATTCCGAGATATATTGACATGCAACTTCCATCGTCATCGTATAGATGACTTGAGCATTCATTGTTATATTGCTTTGCATGACAGTAAGATAGCTAGCATGATATTTTCATGGCTTGTCCATTTTTTTATATCTTTGCCATGCTAGATCATTGCACATCCTAGTACACCGCCAGAGGCATTCATATAGAGTCATATTGTTCTAGTATCGAGTTGTAATTTTTTAGTTGTAAGTAAATAGAAGTGTGATGATCATCATTATTCATTATTAGAGCATTGTGCCAGTGAGGAAAGGATGATGGAGACTATGATTCCCCCACAAGTCGGGATGAGACTTCGGACAAAACTAAGAGAAAAAGAAAAAAGAGAGGCCAAAAAGAGCCCAATAAAAAAAGAAAAAATGAGAGAAAAAGAGAGAAGGGGCAATGTTACTATCATTTCCACACTTGTGCTTCAAAGTAGCACCATGTTTTTCATGTAGAGAGTCTCCTATGTTGTCACTTGCATATGTTGGTGGGAATTTTCCATTATATAACTTGGCTTGTATATTCCAGTGATGGGCTTGCTCAAATTCCCGAGGTTTTTGAGCAAGAAAGTTGGATGCACACCCACTTAGTATTTCATGTTGAGATTCCATACACTTATAGATCTTAGTGCATCCGTTGCATGGCAATCCCTACTCCTCGCATTGATATCAATTGATGGGCATATCCATAGCCCATTGATTAGCCGCGTCGATGTGAGACTTTCTTACTTTTTTGTCTTCTGTATGTTTACCCCTATCATCATACTCTATTCCATCCATAGTGCTATGCCCATGGCTTGTGCTCATGTATTGCGTGGGGGTTGAAAAGGCTGAAGCGCATTAAAGAGTATGAACCAATTCCTCGGCTTGTCAACAGGGTTGTGCATGATAAATACTTTCTATTAAGAAGATGGAGCATGGAAATACTATAGGATTTTGTAGGGATAGCGTTCTTTAGCATTGATATTTTGAAAGACATGATTGTTTGTTGGGATGCCTGAGTATTGGTGTCTTTATGTCAAATTATAGACTATTGCTTTAAATCATTCGTGTCTTAATATTCATGCCATGATTAGATTATATGATCAAGATTATGCTATGTAGCATTCCACATCAAAAATTATCTATTTTATCATTTACCTGCTCGAGGACGAGAAGGAATTAGCATGCAGAAGGATAGAAGCAAATTGAGCTCCTCCATGATCCATTTATGGCTCAAGAGGGAGTGTGCCAGCCGTACTAGATGGCTATGGGGCTTGGTTAGACAGCCACGGCAGGGCTCGGGAACAAGCATACGCACGGATGTCTCCCAACATCTGGCACAATATGGCTTGGTTTAGAAGGCCCACATATCCGATCTATTTCACACACGAGGTGATGGAGCATCAGTTCCCGTATGGGTTCAAACCCATAAACATCAAACAATATGACAGGATGACCGACCCATCCATGTGGATTGAAGATTTCCTCCTCCATATCCAATGGCTCACGGGGATGACCTCCACACCATCAAATACCTGCCGCTCAAACGCAAAGGACCGGTGAGGAACCGGCTCAATAGCCTACCTCCTCACTCGAACGGAAGCTGGGAAGCTCTCGAGGACGCCTTTAGGGAATATTTCCAAGGCACTTGTGCCCGGCCTCTGGACGCCGATCACCTCAGCCACGTCATTCAACAGCTTGGCGAGTCAACCCGAAAATTCTGGAATCGGTTCTTGACTACAAAGAGCCAGATAGTAGACTACCCCTATGTAGAGGATTGCCGCCTTCCGGCGTAGTATCCGGGATGAGTGGCTTGAACGACAGCTCGGGCAAGCTAAGTCGAGGACCATGGCGACTCTTACTTCTCTCATGACCCACTTTTGCACGGGAGAGGGTAGTTGGCTGGCCCACAGTTCTTGCGGTGGCGAGGTCTTCGCCTTGGAAGCACATGATGGAAATGGCAAACCCAGGCGCAACAAGAACAATCACAAGCACAAGAACAACAGAAGCGATGTCGAGGACACCGCAGTTAATGCAAGGTTCAGTGGCCCCAGGGACGGACAGAAAAAGAATCCCTTTAAATGGAATATAAGGACGGTCGTAGCCAACTTGATAAGATCCTCGACTGGCCTTGCCAGATTCATGGACCCTCAAACAAACCGGCCAATCATACTAACTGGAACTGTTGGGTCTTCAAGCAAGCCGGAAAGGTCGCAGTAGAGGGGTAAAGCAAAAGCATGTCCCGTAGCGAGGAAGAGGATGAACCTCGGCGGCCTAATAATGAGGGCCAGAGCAATTTCCGCTCGAGATAAAGGATGTGGATATTATTTACGTCACCCACATCCCCAAAAAGGAGCGGAAGCGTGCACTTCGGGACGTCTATGCTCTAGAGCCCGTCACCTCGAAATACAACCCATGGCTGGCTTGTTTAATCACGTTCGGCAAATGCGACCATCCGACTAGTATCTGTCATGGAGGGTGTGTGGCTTTGGTCTTGGATCCCATTGTGGATGGGTTCAACCTAACACTCGTCCTTATGGACAGAGGCAGTAGCCTCAACCTGATCTATGCTGATACGATCAGGAAAATGGGTGTCGATCCATCAAGGATGAAACCCAGCACTGCCACTTTCAAGGGTGTCATACCCGGTGTTGAAGCGCTCTGCACGGGCACGATTACACTGGAAGTAGTTTTCGGATACCCCAAGAATTTCTGAAGTGAGGATTTAGTCTTCGACATCATCCCCTTTTGCAACGTCTACCATGCGCCACTCAGGCGAATCGCATTTGCTAACTTCAACACAGTCAGGCACTATGCATATCTAAAGCTAATGATGACGGGACTGAATGTTGTCATTACAGTCAATGGCAACACCAAGCGCTCCCTCTGAACATAGGAATAAACTGCCCGCGGCTTTTGCAGCCGAGGTCCAGGCATCTGAGGAGGCAGCTCGTATTTTATTCGGGACAAGTACAACGTGCTCTTCAAAATGCAAAAAGGGTACCCGTCGTGTCTCTGGGCAATCAAGCGTTGACCCTAAATAGGGATACGCGCTCCTCGCTCCTCCCCCTCTTGTCGAGGATTATGTACCTAGAGTGCATAACTTTGCACTCAAAATTTCATGGGAGGCCTAGGAGCACAAAAAATAGGGTATGCCGTCCAGCTCGACCAGGCAACACCCGCTCGACGACTTGCGTACCAATAGGGCACTATTAATGGCCCAATAGGAGCAGCATGATGACATAGTTTAAACCATCGCGTAACAGTTACAACCTCTTCAAAGGCACTTCTCGACTGCGTAAAGCAAAGGATATGCGGGGTAGTAGACCGCTCATAGCAACCTCGCCATAGACGAGGGCAAGCTGGTAAACAACACGGAGGTGCAGACGTGCACCAGGGAAGGACAAGGGCTGTTAACCCGACATTAGCCGCCCTGTCTAAATTCCTCCCCCTTTCTTTTAAATGTATCTTTCAAAGTTTCTTTGATAAGCTCGACATGTACAGTTCGACCATATGACTAAAAATAAACAAACCCTTCTTGTGCATATATTTGTGCTCGTTTCTTTTCATGCCTCTGATCCAAGGACAACTCTTGTGATACAAGCCTTTTTACAATGTACTCGGCTCTCAACCGAAGGCTCGAATTCAATTTGGCGCTTTAATTAAAGTCCAAATATTCTATTCAACATCTCGGATGTCACATTATATGAATCAGTTTTGAACCATGATTTTGGTCAATAGATGGGTTACCCGGCTCCTATGCTTACCTCTTACGTTCCCGCTTTGTTTGGCTAAGAGTGTAAAGGGAGAACCATTGTGATTGCGCTTCCAGCTGAGATGGCACATCGCCTCAGTGAAGAAACTCGAAAACTGACTTTCTTGGTAAGCATAAACTGGTCAATGAGCCGATGACTGTATCAAACCAAGGATCATTGGAGGTCATCCGTGTTAAACGAGGGGCCTTCAATAAAACAAGCCGAATCGGTTAATGGCTTAAACCTCGTCCAAGGCCGAACACTTCATGGAACGGGGGCTAGTCACTAGCTCCCACAGCCAAGCTCTTATGACTAAGTCAAAGTTATAAAACCAATATAGTCTGATTGCCTTGTTTCTATATGCATGAACCACCTCCGGGAACCGTGATGTCGGCTAAGGGCCAACTTGCTATAAAAACACCCCTTGTATCCTGTACAAGGGTGTCAAAGCTGACAACTGGTCACTTTCATTGTTAAAACGGTCACACGGGAGTCAAAAGAAAAAAAACGGAAGATAAGGGCAAATTCATTTAAATAAAAAGCTTGTCTTTTTACATCACTCAAACTTCGGCATTCTAAAGAGTAAAACTAAAAATGTGGAGGATGACAAGGAACGGCCAAGGAAGAAGATGCAAATGGATGCAGTAAAAGGAATGTGATTGTTAATTTGTCGTGTAAAAAAGGTAACCGACCAGAGCAGTTTGAACATCACCTGGCGGTTCTAAGACGCACGGGAAGCAAGCTTCTGTTCGATCAATTTTTTAGGTGGGTTTGAGCAATACATTTTGTACTATGTTGACATTGCATGCTCGACATGCCTGCATTGTGCCGGGTCTTGATATGACACACTCCACTTGTTTTGTTCTAAAGGATATATGAAACTATTATGTGACAACTGGCCCCCCGGACTTTATTTGTAACCGGACATGACACTTGACACGATGAACTTGCTTTATTCAATATACCTGCACAAAGGAAACTTATGTGCATTGCAAAACAATTGGGATCACCTTGCATATGCAATGAACATCCCAACACATGAACATTTACACATCAATAGTACATAAGCAAAAAATAAAATGTCAAATGCACATAGTTTTTTTAACATTCACCTATGGAGGCACCTTTCCGCATGCTCATGGTAGAAGCTCAAAGTATGACGTGACAACCGGCCATGCACACTAGAATGTGTAAACAATAGACTTCACATGATAAATGGAAAAAATGATTGTGCATTTCAAACCTCTTAGGTTCACCTTAAATATGTGAGGAACATGGTACCACATGAACACATATTGCCATGATCAGAATTATAGAATAAAAGAAAATGTCGAATATCGATAGTTTTGTGACCAATCGACTATGGCCGATATATGACACCATGCATAACATAAGCTTGTTTGCACGTTGAAGTCCATATGTGATGTAAACAGTGAATAGTACTTTTTTAAAAAAATCACTTGACTAAGTGGTTGGAATCATGAATGCAAAGTATGTAGCATGTTTGGATTCATGCTCTCTCAAATCCTTCTGATAGTTGTATCTTACCGTGTGCAAAGTATAATCTGAAAGTGTGACGTAACAACTAGCACCGCGAGCTTGAATTTGTAAACAATCATGACACACTAACAGGAGGAATGTGCTTTCTCAAGTGACATGCATGAACAAAATGACTGTGCATTGTAAACCTATTGGTCTCACCTTAAATAAAGCGGTAAACACGGTACTACATGAACACATTACAAAGCAACGTAGAACTAGCATTTCTACGAGGAACATGGTGTCAGACAAACTGTGGTTTCTTTTTTTTCATATGAAAGTGGTGATGACTATTTGTGGAAGTCCTGCAAGTTAACAAAAGGTTGTTCTCGCATAATATAAAGGAAAAAACTAGAACTGAACAAAGCACAGTTTATCCTTGCCTCCCCCACTAAGAATTCTCTAAAATTTTCCCTTCCCTCCACTCGTTTTTTAACTGCCCGCATGCCCACCTAATCCCAACCGTCCCCAAATACCGCCCCTTTTTCCACACTAATCACATCCCCATCCATAAAATGAGATGTCTCTCTCTCTCTCTCTCTCTCTCTCTCTCTCTCTCTCTCTCTCTCTCTCTCTCTCTGCATCTAGATCCATCCCCCTCCCCGTCGGTGGTTCTCGCTAGCTATGGCCACAAATCGTTTGGTCAGGGAGCCGACCCCGATGGACGGCGTTCTGGTGCACCCCATTTGCTATGATGGTTAAAGTACCCCAAGATCTCATTTCTAATGGATGAGTTCTCTTTGTGTTCTTGTGCTTAAACTACTCGCTCGGATCCATATTACTTCTCGCTCAAATGGATGATCTACCGCTAAAACACGTCGAGATATATCCGTTGGAGTGACAGGTAGTATGAATCGATCAGATGGAGTAAAAACCTTGGGTTCTTATTTGAGTTTAGGATTGGTGTTCTTATTGTGCCCCAGATTAACACTAGATGTCATTCTATCTACGTTTGTTGATTAGCAAATTGTTGATGTAATATTTGAGTATATCTTCTTCTGATTAAGTCGATATGTTTTCTCAAGATGCTTTTGGTATCAACTACTCCACGATGCCAATATGTCGATTGCTAGTTCATTTCTTGGATCATAAAACATATACATGCTGAAAATCCCCAAATAATGCCATTTATTTATTCAACAGTCAAGTCCCCTTCAAGAAACAAGACGTCCTCTCGTATCTCTCAGTTATTCCCCTACTAACCCACCAAATTATCAAGTGGGTTTACATTACCAAATCTAGTTAGTTTTCCATGTGAATGTTGTTGTTGTGTTTACAAGATATGAAAGTGAGGGTTCTTAATCGGGTTAAGGCTGTTGGTGAGTTGTGATAGCCTGGTTTTTGCCTTCTCTCTTTTTCCGGAATCTGTTTGCCTTTGGATTTGTAGTTGGATTTTTGCATCAACTCATTTGGACTAAACCACTTGGGCATGTCCTTGATTTTCACCCAAGTGACCCAGCCATCTCATATTCATCATTTCCTCTCTGAAAAATCTCAAAATAGCCCAAGGAATATTCTTCATAAATGAAAAATATTCATTTTCTTCTCTGCCTAGCACTTCAGCAACTTCTGCTCCAAAGCAACCCTCATTTTTCTTGCTCCTAAAATTCTGAGAAAATTTCCAAATATTCTTTGAACCTTGGAATACCTCCCTATGCAAAAATATTTCATACTTATTTGGAATATTTTTGCTACAGAAAATAATTTCTGTTCTAGCCTCAAAATGCAGTTTCTACAGCAAGTGTATTTTTCCTTGCTCTAATGAAGCTAAATTTTCTTGAGCTTGTTACCCTCCTAACAAAACCTTAACCCCAGAGGATCAGCCCTAATCTCCTTCTAGAAGCTAGCCAAATACAGTGCCAAAGTTTCTGACCAGAAACTTGCTCGCAAGCTCAAGTCAAACCTGGTCGGCCTGGTAGTGTATGATCTCTTCCCCTAGACTAAACACTGCACGGACAACACGAGAGACAAGGTTTGGCGTCGCGTGGTCGTCGTTTTGACCATGCCAGCATGGTGACCGCATGAGGACACGGCCTCTGGCACGCGTTCGACGCGCTCTGCGCTACGCCCGCGTCTCTGTGCAGCTCGTGCTCGATGTAGAGATCGCCGACAACTGTCGAACTGCGCCACCACCTCTGTCTCTTCGCCCTTGATAACTCCATGGTGCTCGCCGACGCCGGAGTCGCCGCAGCGGGCATGGGCACAACGCGGCCAAATCCATAGTGCGCCCCGTGCTACTGTCCTCGTCCGCACATTTCATAGCTCCCGCGTGATTGCTGAGCCCCTCCACCCCTCGGTGACACCGCTCGTTGTCGCTTGTCGGCTTCCAGAGAGCTCCGGTGGAGCTGAGACCCTCCTTCCCCATCCGCCTATAAATAGCGTTGCCCCTGGCCTCTCCAACCCATCCAGCCTCATCACCAGCCGCCACACGCAGTAGAGGGAGCCGTAGCCTGGCCGGGAAGGCCTCGGGCCGCCGTGCTCAAGCTCGAGCTCGCCAGTGGTCTCCTCTGCTCTCCCCCACCATTCCACTCCACCTCGAGCCCAACTGACTTCTCCGGCGCATCCTTGGTGGTCCAGTGGTGCCTGCTGATGCTGCTGGAGCCCCTGGAACCGCCCCTCTCCGTCATCTTCCTCTTCTTCGGTGAGACCCGGCCGCAGCCGCCGCTTAGGAGCTTGACTCCGAGTTGCTCCAGCCGTCTCTCATCAAGCCACGGGTACAGGTAGGTGCGCCTCGACCCCCTCTCTCTTTCTATCCCTCTCAAACCAGCCAAGAACCCCTCCTCGTCGGCATGAGCTCCGGCAAAGTGTCGCCTCTACTCTGTCTCTCTCCTCCTCTCTCCACACCTGAGCAGTGGGGCCCGGTGTCAGTCTCTCCACTCGCGCCCGAAGCGGTATGAGTGGAGGCGTATTCTTAAAATACGTAATCGACGTCACCCCCCCCCCCACCCCCCTCGGAAATTCTATTATTCGATTTTAATTCAAATATTTTACAGAGACTTCAAACAGCCATAACTTTTAAACACTGAGTCCAAATGAATTGATTCTTTTTGCATTGTGTTCATATTGAAGAGATCTAGCAACACACCAAAAATGAGATTTTTCTTTACTGTCTAGATTTTCTGGTGAATTTCAGAAGGTTCTTGATATTTATTTTTGCTATTTTGAAATGTTTTTAGAGGAAGAAACTTGTCTTGAAGATAGCCAGGAGGAGTGTGAGCCTCCTCTGCACTAAGGCAAGCCACACCAACATTTGCATGGTGTCACTCCAATATTTGTGACTTTTCCAACTTTAACATGAGTTATTTCATGCATTTAATCATTTAAATGAATATTGCCCATGCTAGTTGTTTTGTCTTGACTAGAATGCTTAGTTTACAGTAAGGTTTGCATGCATGAACTTGTGTGAGGCGGTACAAGTAGCTTTGTTTGTGTGGTTATGCTTTGATTATGATCGGTAACATTATTCATATAGAGTTTTTGAGTTTATTATAATAATAGCATGATCAAAATGATGTGTGTTAAAAACCAGGGAGCTAAAACAAGTAAAGTTTAAATGATGGCTAGTGTAATTAGAAAACTTGATGATGTTGATCTGTTTACTTGAAGTGATATGTGATGCATGTCGAATAGTTGCATGTTCATGGCATATTGTGACTCGGTAGTTTTTATGTCAAGTTAAACCTGCTGCTAATCCAACTTGAACATAATGTTGATCGGGTCATGGTGCCACTGAATCGAGTTTTTCCCAGTGCAACCACATTTGCATTTATGGGAAGGCCTTTATTCGGTCCGTTGTCATCCCTCTGGTCTTTATGGGAAGGCCTTTATTCGGTCCGTTGTCATCCCTCTGGCCTTTATGGGAAGGTTATGGGCGTGCGGTACCTTGGCCCGGTAAGCAGACATAACCTTGTGTGCATGTTTGTTGATATGCTGCCTTGTCCCTGTTTGGGACTATTTGTGTCATGGAATTGTCACGTCAGATGTCCTCGTGAAAGGACTTAGTTGTGGAGCCATCGCAACTAGGAAGCTTGAAGGGGTTAAATTGGGACAAGGGACTCGAGAGGTTTTTATACTAGTTCGGCCCCTTACGGTGAAGGTAAGGCCTACGTCTAGTTGGGTTGGTATTGATGTTTCGATGACCAGGGAGCGAGATACGCTATGCCCGGCTCTCGATGAGTTGTTTCTTGCCCTAAGCCGCCAACAGGTCGTCCCCTTATATACACGGGTTGATGCCCTGTGGCTTACAGAGTCCCGGCCAGCTTATAAACAGTGTCCGGCTCGGTGAATAGTTAAATCTACCTTATGTTACAAGTCATGCCATTACGGCGATTTACTACAACGGGCCTTAAGTCGCCGGTGGGCCTTAAGCCCTTTATTGAATCGCCGTCTTCATGCTTGGTCTTGGGCTTCTCTCTGGTGAGTCTTCTTTGCGTAACCCGGCCCCTCCTGGGCGGCTTACACAAATAGCTATATCCCCAACATTAGGCCCAGATTGATTTGAACATGTTCGTGTCAATCTTAAAAACACCTTTAAAGAATAAACCTTCAGTCTTCTGACTATACAGAGGGTTTTCTTTAACCCGCCATGACGTCATCTTCTGGAACCGTGTTAACCCGGCGTGACGTCATACTTTCTTAAATTCCTTTTTTATTCCACCGTATCTTTCAACGGATCTATGCCTTTAATGAGTGTTCCGAAAATCGAGGCATCGGGGCCGCTGAATAATAACTCTATCTCCTCGTTTCCCGTGCTGTCTCAGTAATCCTCTCCTTATAAATAGGCGTGACCTAGGTCTCCCATTCTCCTCCTTCCACTCGTCTTCTTCCTCCTGCCTCCTCTCTGCCACTCGAGCTCCGCCGCCGCCGCCGCAGATCTCCTTGTCTTCACCAACTCAGGCCACTACATCAACCTGGTTGGACCAGAAAAAAACACGACATTCTTCCGCGGCAACCTTGCATCGGTAAGTCTCCCCTTTCCTGATCCTTAGATCTACCTTAAGGCTTTCGAGTTCTTCGAGTTCTTCGTTGTCCAGTAGCTTTCTTTCATAGATTTCATTATCCTCGCTCTTCTTGATCTTGAAGATGATAAAAACTAATGCGGTAGATGTTTTGCACCTACTTTGAAATGCAAATGAACCCCCTTTCTATCACATAGAGGCCCCATTCAAGCCCTTGAACTTTATCCGCTCCAGTCTTAGGTCTAGCACATTTCCTTTTCAGAATAGTTGTTTGATCCAAAATATCAGTGGTAGATTATGAAACCTGTTTGTATCACCCAGAAATTTATTTCTGTCGAATACCCATAAACACAACTATCCATGTAACTGATTTAAATAGGTGATACTGAGCTGTAAGCCTTGCCTTCTTCTCATGACCTTAAGAATTTTGAACTGCTCTTGATACTTGTAGCAGCTTAAATATTGTTACACAATCACCCTTATATCATTAGGCCCCTTCTTAAGCCGCCACTCTAAATAATTTAGATATTTCTCCCGGGTTAAAGTTGAATCGGAACTTCTTATTTTGTCGTAGGCCAACTATTGTCATGGCACCTAAGGCGGCCAAAGCCCCTGTGACTTGCAGTTGGGTTCCATCCACAGTTACCAAAAGTAAACTTGCTGAGTTTGTGAAGTCTGGCCACCTGCCCAAAAAGGAGGTCATGTCTTATCGTGCCCCTGACCCGTCTGAAGAGAGGCCTCATCCCAAAGAAGGGAAGGTGATAGTGTTCACGGATCACATGAGCCGGGGATTTGCCCCTCCCGGCTCAAAATTCTTCAGGGAAGTTTTGAATTTCTTTGATCTTAAACCTCAAGACATTGGACCCAATTCCGTGTCAAATCTTTGCAATTTCCAAGTCTTCTGCGAGGTGTATCTGGGAGAGGAGCCAAGTCTGTTGTTGTTCAGAGAACTTTTTTACTTGAACCGGCAGAATGAACGTGCCAATGGGCCTAGTCTTGAGCTTGGCGGCATCTCAATCCAGCGGCGGAGAGATTGTCTTTTCCCTTATGCTGAGCTGCCGAGTCACCTGAAAGATTGGAACCAGACGTGGTTCTACTGTCAAGACACGTCACCGGCTGATGAGAGGCCTCTGCCCGGCTTCCGCGCCCTGCACCTTGAATCCAACCATCCGCTGGCGGATAAGTTATCCACTGTTGAGCGCCTGCTCTCAATCCCACCATCAGGAAGATCAAAGCTCTTCTAGGAAACGGGTTAAACGGCATCGATCTGGTTCGAGTCTGGGTCACCTGGCGGATACTACCATTAAGCCGCCGCTCCGGCTTAATGTGTACTTACACAGGCGAGAAGGTTGATCCAATGCGTCATAGTCCTGACGACTTACCAGATGATGTGGTAGATGCTACAACCCAGTCACTGTTGAAGGAGGGCACTGTAACTAGCAATGCCTTCGGCTTACTTCCCTTCTGCAAGAAGAACCCGGCCCCTGCAGTGAGTTACCAATCTTAATAAACATTTTTTTTAACACGTTATACCTTCTTGTACTTATGATTCCTTATCTTTTTCCACAGGCCGGTGATAATTTCTGGAAGGTCAAGTATGGCCATGAGGCTGCCAAACAGGCCAGGGCAGCCAAGAAAACCGAAAGGAAAGCCGCCAAGACGGGCACCTCAAAGAAGAAGAAACCCAGCGCCTCCGATATGCTTAAATTGGATGACTCTTCTTCGGATGATGAAGAGGTAAACTTTTGATTTTCTTAACTCCTTTGTTGTTACTCTACTGACATTCTATCCTTTCAGGAGGATACAGGGAACAGTCAAGCAATTGACGAAGAGGTAACTATAATCTCCTCCGACTCAGAGCCTTTGCCAAAGCAAAAAATCCGAAGGGTGACCCGGAAAGTAAGATTTTCACATCCTCTAGCTTACCAAGATCCTCAGTTTCTTTTGAAGCAACAACATCTTGAGAACTGGAGGCAGACTCGGGCCAATCAAGATGCAGAACTCTCCTCCGGCTTACCCGATGTAACCAGGAAGCGTCGGACCGAGGTTATCTCTGATTTACGTTCTGCTTTACCTTTGGTAGGTTTGATTCGCCAACCTCTCAATTCATCTAACTCCAATTATCAGGATACCTCTCCTTCCTCTGACGAGTCGATGCAATCAAACATGCCGGCTTTCAAAACGGCTCCCGGGTAATGTAACCTTTCTTACTTAAAGTTTTTTCATACTTATACCTTAATACTCATCCTTTTACCTTGATTGACAGCCTGCAAGTGAAGCCCAGCAAGAGGGCAAAGAAGAATAAGCCGTCCCAAGACCCGGTGGTCACTGAACCAGCGCTCGACTCATCCGCTCCTGACAGCTCCACTCATCACCCACCGCCTGAACCGGCTCCTGATATTCCGGTGCCAACCTCTGATCCGCCTGCAGAAGATGTTATCCACAATTCTGATAACCCGGAAATTCCTAGCCCGGTCAAGACGACTGACCCGGAAGTTGAATTTCTGAAAAGTCAATATGTTGAACTGGGCCGGCCTACTGTTCTTGGCCAATGCACTGCCAAGGAGGAGTTTGTCCAACGTCGGAAAGCCAAACAGGACATCACTGATTATACTCACCTAAGCATTGGTGATATCGTCTCGGGCTATCTGAACCAAGTGCACAATAGTCGTGACCTGGAAATTGACATGGTGAAACAAATACAGCACAAATATGAGGTATAACTTAAGCTTTTTTCCTAAACCTTACTTACTGTACCAGCCCCCAAGTCTATTGCTTATGAATGAATATGTTGTAGACTTAGAAATCTACTTACTGTTAGGTTGTCCGGTTTAAAGTGAATACATTTAACCCGGTGATAGCATGAGACTTTGAATTTGTGTTACACATTAGCCCCCAAGTGTCAAGTATCTTTACTTGTAAAGTGCTTGAGACTTAATATGTATGACTCGGTAGGATAGGTTAAAAAATTGTTTAAGCATACATTAGCCCCCAAGTGCCAAGTATCTTTCCTTGTAAAGTGTTTGGGACATGAATGTTACCTTACCATGATTCTTACCATAAACTGATGTCAATACAGGCCACCATAAGTCAATTTGAGTCGGAGCTTGCTGACCTGAAGAGCCAGCTGAAAACTCAAGAGCTTGAAACTCAGAAAGCCAACTCCAAGTTTGAATTCAGTGTCTCTGAACAAGAGAAGTTGAGGCAAAATGTTGAGTCAGAGAAGAAAATTTGGGCTGATGAGAGGGCTTCACTGGTGACTCGGGCCGAGGCGACAGAAGCATCTCTTGCAGAGGCAACAACCGAGCTATCCGACTTAAAACGACAGATATCCCAAATGGCCTCAGCCATCTTCGGTAAGTCACTCTGAAAAACCTTAAACATTGTAATCTTCCAAGGATTATTGTAATAGTTATCTCCGTCTTATTGTTATGCTTGTGAACATACAAGCCCCAGGAGTACCAACCTCAAGCAAAACATGCTGATCAAGCTTAAGGCAGTTTACACCTTAGTGGAGCAGCTATACTCCGGGTCACAACGTGCCTTGGCCGTTGTGGCCTTATCAAATACCACTCCTCACCTCCTACAAGATGTGATGAAGCATCTCGCAGTGCTACCTCAACAAATTCAGGATTTAAGGCGGGCATCTGCGAGAGCTGGAGCCGTGGCCGCATTAAGAGGGGCAAAGGCATGGGTGCCAAAACTTGACTTGGCTGATCTCTCTCTTGGATATCCAAGCCTGAAGGAGGACGGCACTGCATTTGACGATCAAGACTTCACTGCCTGTGTCAAAGTCGTACGTCCCCTGGCGACCCTTATTGGGAATGATACTGATCTCACTAAGTATTCGCCGGGCTATGATAGCGAGAACCAGAGAATTCCAAATATTCCATATGACCAAGTCAGCCTAGTCCCTCCAACGCGTAAGCATACCTTTGCCCCTAAAGTGGACCCGGCCGGTTTAATAGATGATGAGGCTGAATTTGAAGCCTTGAGCGGCATTGACTGGGCCTCGTCCACCTTCCATGACAAAGCAACCAACGGAGAGGCGGAGAAGGATAACCCGGAGTCTTCAAGCCCGCCGAAGGAATGAGCCGCCAGGCGTTTTATAACTTTGCCAAAACAATGCTTCACTTATTCAGACTCGGGTAGTCTTGTAATAGGATAGAAAAAACTTCTTAATGCTTGTCATACCTTCGTGCATGTTTATGGTGCTTATTACTTTTGTAAGCCGCCATCACTATATTTCTCTGGCTTATGTTAACCATGTATTTCCTTGATGTTTAACTTGCTTTGCCTTATCCTGCACATAAAACAAGCAAAATTTTCTGGGCGGTTTACTGCACCAGGGGTTTATAGAGTATTGATAACCCGGAACATGACCCAAAGACATCATATATAGGCCGGTTCATGATTATCACAATAGCATATCTGTGGCCCTTTTGATAGTCTTCCCGGCTCATTTGATGCTTTACCTGGCACTTACGATCCTGGGGTGATCAATATTAAACCGGAAGAATCAAGGACCATCTCCTTAAGAAGGTTTCAAGATAGTTAAAGTAATTATATGTATAAGCAATGTTCACAGGCTCCTGATTCGAATACAATCAGAAAACTGTCCCAAAGGGGTTAAGCTAAGATTCGGATACGATCATATAGCCCCCAGTGGCTTTGGCGATGCCGATCAAGTGGGTATCGACAGCTATGTTCTCTTTGGTTCGAATACGACCTATGTTTGAACAGGAAGCCCCCAAGTGAACATAAGAGTTGTTTAATGACGCTGATTCGAATACGATCCACGCCGCATCCAAAGGGTTAAGCTGTGATTCAAATATGATCAAGAAGCCCCCAAGTGGGTTTGGCAGTATGCCGATCAAGTGGGTATCAACAGCTATGTTCTCTTCGGTTCGAATACGACCTATGTTTGAACAAGAAGCCCCCAAGTGACCATGGCTAGATTCAGATATGATCATAAGCCAGTCCAAAGGGAAAGCCGGATTCAGATGTGATCCGCTCCCTGTTGGTTGTCTCCACTACCTGATAAAAACGACACATAGAGTTTTGAGGGTAAAAAGGACGGAGGTCCTGCTTTATTTCTTTATATAATATATACATCGACCAAACATATATACATCTTGAAAGCCGGTGGCTTAAGTATAATAAGGCTGGAGATGAGCAATATTCCACGGCCGGCGAGTCTCCTCCTCCGACTTAAGTGAGTCTTTGTGCTCTCGAACATCGATGAGGTAGTATGACTCGTTGTGCAGATTCTTGCTGACCACAAAGGGCCCTTCCCAAGGCGGGGATAGCTTGTGCATATTAGACTGATCCTGGATGAGCCGGAGCACCAAGTCACCTTCCTAAAAGGTTCTGCTCCTAACCCGGTGGCTATGATAGCGATGCAGGTCTTGTTGATAAATCACCAAGCGGGCTATTGCCAAGTCTCGCTCCTCATCCAGCAAGTCGAGTGCATTCTGATGAACTTCTTCATTGTCAGCCTCAACGTAAGCCGCCACGCGGGGTGAATCGTGCCGGATGTCACTTGGCAGGACCGCCTCTGCACCATACACCATAAAGAAAGGCGTGTAGCCTATAGATCTGTTAGGCGTAGTGTTGATGCTCCATAACACGGAAGGTAACTCCTCCACCCAACAACCCGGAGTCCGCTGTAAGGGGACTAAGAGCTGGGGCTTGATGCCTTTCAGGATCTCTTGATTAGCTCTTTCTACTTGACCATTGGATTGAGGATGAGCAACAGCCGAGACGTCAAGCCGGATATGTCCTCTTTGACAGAACTCTTCCATGGCACCCTTGGAGAGATTAGTGCCATTATCAGTTATGATGCTATGTGGGAAACCAAAACGAAAGATCACCTTTTTCATGAATTGAACCGCCGTGGCTGCATCACACTTATCGACCGCTCGCCTCAACCCACTTGGTAAACTTATCCACCGCCACCGGAGATGTGTCTTTTATCCTTAGACCTCTTGAAAGGCCCAACCATGTCAAGCCCCAGACTGCAAATGGCCAAGTGATTGGGATCATCCTCAATTCTTGAGCCGGCACATGAGCTCGTCGTGAGAACTTTTGACAACCGTCACATTTGCTGACCAGATCCTCCGCATCAGCATGAGCCGTAAGCCAATAGAAACCATGACGAAAAGCTTTGGCTACAAGAGATTTTGACCTGGCATGATGGCCACAATCCCCTTCATGGATCTCATGGAGTATTTCTTGGCCTTCTGCAGGGGACACACAGCGTGGAAACGCCCTAGTGACACTTAGGTGATGTAACTCGCCGTTAACAATCGTCATAGATTTGGAGCGCCTGACGATTTGTATTGCCAAGGTCTCATCCTCAGGTAACTCACCCCGGGTCATATAGGCCAAATAGGGCACTGTCCAATCCGGGATAATGTGAAGAGCTGCCACCAGCTGTGCCTCCGGGTCTGGCACTGCTAGCTCTTCCTCGGTAGGCACCTTGACAGAAGGGTTATGTAAAATATCAAGAAAGGTGTTAGGCGGCACCGGCTTACGTTGGGATCCCAGTCGGCTTAAAGCATCAGCCGCCTCATTCTTCCTTCGGTCAATGTGCTCCACTTGATAACCCTTGAAGTGACCAGCTATGGCATCTACTTCACGACGATAAGCCGACATAAGGGGATCCTTGGAATCCCACTTGCCTGACACTTGTTGAGCCACGAGATCTGAGTCGCCCAAGCATCTTACCCGGCTTAAGTTCATCTCCTTAGCCATCCGGAGACCATGGAGTAAGGCCTCGTACTCAGCTGCATTGTTAGTTCATGGAAACATAAGCCGGAGTACATAACAAAATTTGTCACCTCGAGGGGAAGTTAACACCACTCCATTTCGAGCCTTCTAGCTGCTCGACCCGCCAAAGTGAATCGTCCAATATGTGTTATCCGGCTTCTCCTCAGGGGCCTGTAACTCTGTCCAATCATTGATAAAGTCCACCAAAGCCTGAGACTTAATAGCAGTACGTGGCATATAATTCAAATCGTGAGGCCCAAGTTCAATGGCCCACTTGCCGACTCGTCCTGTGGCCTCCCTGTTCTGAATGATGTCTCCCAAAGGGGCAGAACTTACCACAGTTATAGGGTGGCTTTGAAAGTACTGTTTCAACTTCCGGTTGGCCATAAACACTCCGTAAACAAGTTTCTGCCAATGTGTATACCTTTGCTTACATTCAATGAGCACCTCACTGATGTAGTAAACCGGTCGTTGAACCGGATGCTCTTTGCCAGCTTCCTTACGCTCCACCACGATGGCAACACTGACGGCTCGCGAATTGGCAGCCACGTATAACAGCAACGGCTCTTTATCAATGGGAGCCGCAAGAACCGGCGGTTCAGACAACTGTCTCTTCAAATCTTCAAAGGCAGCATCAGCAGCATCACTCTAGACAAAAGTGTCTGTTTTCTTCATCATCTGATATAGCGGTAGGGCCTTCTCACCTAACCGGCTTATGAACCGCTTAAAGCGGCAACACGACCCGCCAATCACTGAACATCATTGATGCACGCCAGTTTAGCCAGAAAGGTAATCGCCTTAATCTTCTCCGGATTAGCTTCAATGCCTCTGTCTGATACAAGAAAACCCAAAAGTTTGCCTGCAGGTACACCAAATACACACTTGGTCGGGTTAAGCATCATTTTATAAACCCGGAGATTATCAAAGGTCTCTTTTAAATCGGATATTAAGGTTTCCTTCTCTCTGGACTTCACCACAATGTCATCTACATAAGCATGAACATTACGCCTGATTTGATCATGTAGACAGTTCTGCACACATCTCTGATAAGTTGCCTAAGCACTCTTGAGTCCAAACGGCATAGATACATAACAGAAGGCCCCAAACAGAGTGATGAAAGCTGTCTTCTCCTGGTCCTTAACTGCAATTTTGATTTGATGATAACCAGAGTAAGCATCCAAAAAACTCAAACGTTCACAACCCGCCGTAGCACCAATGATTTGATCAATACGGGGAGAGCAAAGGATCAGCCGACAAGCCTTGTTTAAGTCCGTAGTCCACACACATCCGCCAGTGCCGTTCTTCTTGAGGACAAGCACCGGGTTAGCCAACCACTCCGGTGAAAAACTTTAATGATAAACCCGCCGCTAAGAGCCGGCGACCTCCTCTCCAATAGCTTTCGCTTTCCTCGTTAAACGCTAAAGAAACCGCTCGACGGCTTATACTTCGGATCAATATTGAGAGTGTGCTCAGCGGGTTCTCCCGGTACACCCGGCATGTCAGAAGGTTTCCATGCGAAGATGTCCCGGTTCTCGCGGATGAACTCGATGAACGCGCTTTCCTATTTGGGATCCAAATTGCTGCCGATGTCGAATCGCTTAGAAGGGTCACCCGGTAAAGTCAACAAGCTTTGTCTCGCGCCAATTTAAACTTCAACGTCGGGTCGTGCTCAGAAGTTGGTTTCTTCAGGAGGTCATATCCGCCGGGTCAACGTTATCTTGATAAAATTTGAGCTCTTTCATCGCACAGCCGACTCAAGATAAGCGCGCCACCTTCTTCACATTCCAATGCCACCTTCCGACTTCCATGCACAAGGATGGTGCCCTTGTGACCCGCATCTTGAGCTGCAGTAAACATAACACGGCGGGCCATGAACTTAGCATAAGCCGCCGCCCAATGAGCATGATATGGGCTCTCGATTTTGACCACCTCAAACGCCAACTTCTCAGCTCGAGTCATATTCGTTTCAAGGCCACCTCCAGCTCAATCTTGCCAACGGGTAAGTCGACTTACTGTGGACCACCCCATGGGAAACAAGTGTTGGACGCCCCAGATTTTTATCGCTTAACCCCATGCGTCGAAAGGTCTCATAATAAAGGATATTGATGCTACTACCCCCGTCCATGACTACCTTAGTGAATTTATATCCACCAACCTAAGGTGCCACCACCAAGGCCAACTGACCCGGATTATCGACTCGTGGAGGGTGATCTTCTGCTCCATATGATGGGCTGTTCGACCACCTCAAATAACGAGGGATTGCCGGCTCGGCGTAATTGACGGCCCTCTTATGAACCTTTCGTCACGCTTGCATAGGCTAGTGGTAAACACATGATATCGCCCACCATTCAACCGCCGGGTTGCTTTGATAGCTCGATCGCTGCCGCTCTCCTTGACCAGATCGTTGTTGATTATAGCCTTGACGCCCCCGAAAGCGAGCTCGAGCCCCCACCCGGCCGTGAAAACCGCCAGCCCCGAACCGCCACTGCACTCCATTATGACCATCATAGGTGTTGGAATTTTAAACGCCTTCATGATCGCTAATCTTTCCACGGGTGTGTGGCGGGCGCTCCTCGGTGCCGTGTCTCGGCAGAGCTCATTGAGTAGTTGTTCAAGAGATGGGCCCGACCACCGGATTGAGGCGCTTTTACCTTACGCCTCGATTGTTACCTTGCGATTGGCGTTATTACAAACTCCGGGTTACCATCCGCCTTATGCTTATTACCGCCTTGATTCCCCGGGTTATGCTGCTGACCCTTTCCATTGCCGTTCTTCTTTCCCTTCGCGGTCTTCTCATCGTCAGACGCGGGATCCTTGGTACTATCAGAATCGGCATACTTAACTAAAGCCGCCATCAGTGTACCAATATCCTTGCAGTCACGTTTAAGGCGCCCCAGTTTCTGCATCAGCGGCTCAAAGGTGCAATTCTTCTCCGACATAAGGACTGCAGAGTCGGCATCCATCTTGTCAGATGAATGAATTATCTCCTTGACCCGGCGTACCCAATGGGTGGTGGATTCACCTCCCCGCCATAATTCGTCAAGTCCACAATCGACATAGATTGCTTACAGTGTCCTTGAAGTTCGATGAACCGAGCTTTTAACTCTTCCCATGAACCAATGGAATTGGGTGGCAAGCCCTTTAACCAAGACCGGCCGCTCCATCTAACATCATGGTGAAATATTTAGCCATCGCCGCGTCACTGACTTCCAACAGCTCCATGGCCATCTCATAACTCTCGATCCATGTTCCGGGCTGTAAGTCGGTCGTGTAATTCGGCACCTTTCGAGGTCCCTCGAAGTCCTTGGGTAGACGTACGTTGCGCAAAGCCGGTACCAAGCAAGGAACACCACCGGTTCTAGTGGCTACTCCTGCCTCAACAGAAGTCGTTGGATACTCCGAGATATCCTGATGAGCCGCCTGTTGAGCCGCCAGCTGAGCCGTCCGCTCATTCTCCTGATGTATTCGGTCCTGCACTGGATTATAACCACCGGGCTGGTTACGGCATTGGGCATTTGCTTGACAAAGCTTCAGACTCCATGTGCCTACTGTAACTCAGGATCCGGTTCTGGCGGGGCGGCGCTAACCAAGGCGGAGGAGTTGAATGAATTATGTCCCGGCTGTAAGAATAGGTCTCTTGCTGAGCTAAGGCCGTCTGGAGAAGTTCTCTGACCCTCCGGGTTTCCACTGCCGCCGGGTCATCACCGTCCATGGGAAGAGCCGCCAAACGTGTTGAAGCTGCGATTAAGTTCTCCATGGGGTTGGAAAAGTGACCCGGTGGAATCGGCACATAACGCGGTGGTGGCATGCTCACGTGAGGTGGTGCCATCTCCCAAGGCTGAGTCGGCCCTCCTGTTCCGGCTGTCATGAGCTGATTGGCCTCTGGTGGGTTACTTGGGCTGGCTCCGGGTGTAGCAAAAAGAACCCGAGGGTCGTAATTCGGAGGTAAACGGGACTGGGTTTTCTGATGTCTCCTCCTCATTACCTCATTGATGCGTTTAAGCTCATTGTGAGCCGGTAAGCTCGACCGCAACCGCGCTGTGTTCAGGCGCCGAGAGCCGCTCGCTCTGTAGCTAGTCTAGTATCCTCAGCTCCCAAGGCCTCCTTGGCCTGAGCTATCTCCTCACGCACCCGTGCTACCTCCGTGTCATGCTCATCTTTGTCGGCAGGAATAACCGTTGTGGTTAACAGGGCTGTAAGCTTGTCCATGAGATCTATCAGCACCTGAGCCGGTGGGCGCACGGGGCCGCCTGCCCCGGCTGCTCCTAACCCGGACGTTATCGCCGCAAAGAATCTGTAGAGTTTGAGCGGGCTGAGTCCCAGCCATGAAGACTCCTGCCCATCTTGGCGGCTCACAGGGGTCCGGAATACTGATGCCATCGGAACAGCCCCCGAGCACACCGTCTTGTACTTGGTACAACGAATCTGTTGAGCCGGTGGATGAATCACCGTCTGAGAGGACGGCCGTCTCACCTCTATCTTCAGATCCCTCAGAAAGTTCCTCTCCGTGGATGTAGCCCAGGAAGGCATGCTTCATAACAGGTTGAACTGGTCTTCTCGCCGAGCCATCTCGACAAGGTCGGTGCGCTTATCCGCTCAGGCCCGCCACCGATGCGGCCGATGAAGACGTGGATTCCGCCGAAGGGGACCTGGTATCCGTACTCAATTGAGCCAGCGTCGGGACCCCAGCCTTCGTCGTCGATGTAGATCTTGCCGTGACGACTCTTGATCATCCGGCCCACTACGTATCCCTTGAGCCCTTCGAAGTTGCCCTTCAAGAACTCAAATCCACCGTGCGCTGGCCCCACGATGGGCGCCAATTGTCGTGGAATTGTCATGTCAGATGTCCTCGTGAAAGGACTTATTTGTGGAGCCATCGCAACTAGGAAGCTTGAAGGGGTTAAATCGGGACAAGGGACACGAGAGGTTTTTATACTAGTTCGGCCCCTTACGGTGAAGGTAAGGCCTACGTCTAGTTGGGTTGGTATTGATGTTTCGATGACCAGGGAGCGAGATACGCTATGCCCGGCTCTCGATGAGTTGTTTTTGTTCTAAACCGCCAAAGAGGTCGCCCCTTATATACACGGGTTGACGCCCTGTGGCTTACAGAGTCCCGGCCGGCTTATAAACAGTGTCCGGCTCGGTGACTAGTTAAATCTACCTTATGTTACAAGTCATGCCATTACGGCGATTTACTACAACGGGCCTTAAGTCGCCGGTGGGCCTTAAGCCCTTTATTGAATCGCCGTCTTCATGCTTGGTCTTGGGCTTCTCTCTGGTGAGTCTTCTTTACGTAACCCTGCCCCTCCTGGCGGCTTTCACAGATAGCTATATCCCCAACAGTTTGTTTTTCCACGACAGTGGTCGTTGATGCCTTTGGTAGGCACATGGCCACCCATGACTTAGCCCATAGGGGAGTTGGTTGGAGTGGCCGGGAGAGTGTCATGACAATGGGAGGGTTTCGTCGGAATGTCGTTGGTCCACCCGAATGGGAGTGCGAGGCCATGGATTCCTTGGGGTGGGTATAGTGTACTACCTCTGCAGAGTGTTTATTAATCTATCGATAGCCGCGTCCTCGGTTATGGACATAGCTCGTGAGTAAGTCACATCATGGATCAACATGATTAAGTAATCTTGCACACTAAATTTTTATGCTTGACACTGGTTGTTTGATGAGATTTGTATGACCATGAAGATGGTCAGTACTCGTGGGAACCAAAGTGTTGGTTCATTTGTGATCCGGACGTGATCACCGTTGATGAGGTTGGTTACGAGGTAACCCGTCTGGTAAGAGAGTCCGAGGGAGTCGGTGCATAAGTTTGGTCACTACATCAGTAGCATGTTATTGCATTGCACTTAACTTGATTAATTGTCATGATATTGTTTGCCATTGTGCTTATGCTTGTTGTGAGCTTGCAAGTACATTTAATGTACTGACCTAGCGTGTCATGCCAGATTTCAGGAAAGTCTCACCGGATCGGAGTGCTTCGCGAGTCTAGATCGTGTCCACATTGTTGTCCCTGTGCTATGGAGTTCCGCTGCGTCGTCGTTCCGCTGCCACGTAGTTATCATGATCGAGGCCCCTTCATGTTCATTAAATAATGTACATATTGTTCAGCCGCACCGTGTGAACCGCTTGGCCTCGCAACTTGATGTAATATCAAACCTATGTTTCCGCTAGCATCAATAAAGTGGTTGTTTTCTGTACCATGTAGTTGTGTGTTGCCAAGACTTGATCTCTGGGCTAGCAATGCAAGGTAATCCGGTTGCTCTGAGCCAAGGTGCCACATGAGTCCAACTAGGGTTTTTATTGCTACTTCATACCTTGATCTAAGAGTAATTAAGCATGTGTTTACTCATTTTGGCACCAATATTTGAAATTATCGTCGCCTCATTTTGCACCTACTGTCAACTACCGATCATCGTTACGCAACAGATGTTGACACATCAACAACGGAATGGGACAAGCATATAGACCAAATGAAGAAGAAGAACATGTATCGACAGGAAAAGCTTCTCGAGTTACTAGCTTGGTATTCCCGTCGTATGACAGATTACCCATATTTATCTGATCGACGAGCACGTGGTCCTTCACTTAGATGTACACACCATGAAGAATTGAATGAGTGTGACACTGAAAGTGAACAAAAAGATGTAGATCCAGTTGGTACTAAAGATGTACAAGTTAGTGTTATTGGAAACTCTTCAACTATGGTTAGAATATGTTTACTTTCTCTGTCATGTGTCATGGGATGAAAATTGTGCACTACAATCTAATGTCTTCAAGTACATTATGGCTGGAATATTATCGTCATCAACTAGAAGCGGTGACTAAGGGTCTATATGTGATGCTTCAAGAGTTCAAACCACTCATGTCTCTAAATGCATATGTATTACCCAACTCAAGCAAATCAAAGAGAAAATGGGTTCACCTGGTGAGTGGGTCAACTCTTTTCTGTAAACACTTCCTTACTTTTGACCATTGTTCACCCATGTAACTGTATATTCGGTAGATGCATCTGTAGCTTTTGAAATTCTCCCATATGATGTAACCTATATGTATTTTTCTGTAGGGAAAGTTAGGACACTCAAATGATGGCCTTACAGCAAGTCTTTTGCCCCAGAAACAATAATCTGAACCAGTCATCAGTGCACTAGCAGCACAACAGGAAGAACCAGTAGCAGTCGAGCATGACCTGACAAACCAGCATGACAAACTAGATGCTATGAAGAGGGCCCTGGCATGGCAGCAGCTAGAACTTGAAGCTGTCAAGAAGGCCCTGGCAAAGCAGCAACAAGAATGTGAAGTTGTGAAGCATCTCCTACCATATGCACAACGTCAACTTGAATCTGTCAACAATACCCTTCTAGAGAAACAAAAAGTACTTGAAAATGTCAAGAATGCCCTACCAGAGCAACAGGATGACATTGAGGACCTGGAAATAGGGGTGTTTGATCAACACAACCATATTCGATCTATCAACAATGGCCTACAAGAGAAATAGGAAAACTTGCACACGTCAAGAATGCAAAGTAAGAGAAAACCACGACTATCAAAAAGAGACTTGATGAACTTGATGCCCTGTTTAGGTACATCATCAGGGTTGCGTTGTCAGGATGTCGTGAAACTGAGTCATGTGTCTACTTTTATACTGCGACTCTATATCATGGTTGGTTATTGTAATGTTTGAGACGGCACATTTGAAAATTGTCAAAGTTTGCGGTTTAATAAAAGCAGTGACAACTCAATTTGCATTCAAATTCAAATTTTGCACAAATTCATGTTAAAATTATCAAATATGCCCGCCAATTTTTGCAATATAAAACAAATTGACCGCGCATACAAAATGTGACGGTTACGGACGTCGTTACCGGCGTACGGTCCCACATGTAAGAAGCCACGTCACCGGGGCGTATGGTCTCACATGTAAGAAGCCACATCACCCACGTATTGACCTGCTTGTCGGCATCCATGTCAGCACAAAAATGGGTCGACATGTCAGAACCGTTGACCAATCAGGCGACACATCTCACCAAAAAATGATGTCTGGTCCCACTTGTAAGCGCCTAGGTCAACATCTTCTGGGTCCATATGTTACCAGCGTTGACGGGTCAAAACTGACGCCGCGTTATTACTAACGGGACCGTTGGTGATAAAACCCATGATGGACCCACATGGAAGAAGCCACATCAGCAACTGTGGCTCCACCTGTCAGAATCTTTGACCAGTCAAACCTGCGGGCAGATCACCAATGACGGATTACCGCCGCGAAAAAGATCTTAGGTGATAGACTGGGTTATCATACGTGACATTCTAGCCGTCACCGAAAACGGCCATCGATGACGATGGGGATGACGGCCAGAAAACGTCACCAGCGTGTTTTCCATGATGCAAAAGGGTTATACATGACACAAGTGAAACGTCATAAAATAGAGCAAATTTTGCAGTGTCTCGAGTACCCGGTCTCGAGCTCCAGAGTGAAAATTTTAGGTCTGACTCGAGTTGGTTATACCTAGCAATAGATATATTTATTTTGTCGTTACTCATTGAAGAATTGCCCAAATATGCTCAGACTTGTTCTGTCGGGTGTAAACCTAGAATCTGGCCTTTGATAGTTGGATCCGATGATGGCTGCACTTGAGTGTCGTTCCATTCATATAAGAGCTGTGGTTGAAGAATCTCGTTGTCCTTGTGGTGTCAAAAGATGATTGGCGCGAATATGGTCGTTGTTGTAGTTTGCCGATTGCTTCAGTTTTTTTTCTTTTTTACTTGCTTAGGCATAACTTTGATCTTGAATGACTTTGCTCTTTGCAAGTGTGTTTATTTATATGTGTTGGTGTTAGCTGTGTGGATCCTAATTATGTAGGTCACGTGTTTGTTCATTGTGTTTGTATCACCTAATACTTTATTTTGAGTCAATGATATTCTTCATTTATAAAAAAAGTGCGTAAATAACTAAGGGAATCAATTGGCAAAGCAGTTTGTTTTTTACATAAAGTAAGTGGGGATACTACCCCCAAAAGCAAAAAATGGAAAGGTAGATGTATCTGAAAGTGGAAAGGTAGATGCGTCAAGGGCTTTTTTGGTTGACGTTGTGAATAGTTCTTGCATCGCATACACTTCTCAACCCAGCCTGGTTGAGCAAAACCAGGCCCTAATACACCATCTTCAAGTTGTTTGGTTGCCTGCATCTAGTGTCCCGGCATTAGGTAATACGCAAGTGCACTTTGTTTGGTTGCCTGTATTGGCCCAGGCGGCACATGAACACGGCGTTTGGTTGCATACGGCATACATATTGTGCTTACCTTGCACCCTAGTTGGTGAGCTTACCCACAATGATCACACCTAGCACACCAACACCACAACATAGCAATGGCGATGAACAGGGCGAAGATGATGAAGTTCTTCAGCTTCAGCCCAAACTGATGATCCACCCTGACACCTCCAACCTTGCCACTGTCAACACCGTTGCCACCGTGCTTTAGCACCCAGTCAGAGTAAGCTTGTTCTACTGCCGTCCTAGTCTTGAACCCTCTATGGCTGCTGTTGCTATACGATGCCACTTGTGCATTGGCTTCTTCCCATGAACTATAAACCCCTGGAGCCTTACCGATGAACACGGCATACCACTTGCCCTAGCAATGCACAAGAGCAAGAGTTGAAGCAGCAAATCAATGGAGCACACAAGTAGCAAGCAAAGCAGCACACAAACAACAATGGAGCAGAAGAGAAGTAAAGCATGCATGATCATACGGCATAGCAAGTTCAACCTAGCACTACCTTGGTGTTAACCTACCACCACATCCAAAAGAGGGTGTCGTCCTACCACCGCAAGTTCACCATCAGCGTGAGGGGTTAGTATATACCACCTCATCAAAATATACAGACCATCAAATTGTTTTTCAACCCTAGCTACACAAAATGTACGTCGTCATCGTCATCATCGTCATCGTCGCCACCGCCATCGTCGTCGGGGATCATGCACGCTCACAGGCAGCACTACTCTAGTAGTAGTGCTTGCCCAGCCAGCTCCCGAGCCACAAAGACTGTGAGCTGCCTCGCCATGGCAACGAACCCAACACCACGGCCTTGTTGTCAAGGTGGGTGAGAGCTGCCATGAGAGCCTGTCGCCGGCCACCCTAGGTCATGACAACATCATACAGTCAGGTGGACGCCGAGGGCTTGCACTCCCTGATGGTTGTTGTCACCTCCTTCACCGCCTCAGTCATGCTGCAAAAGACATTGATCTCCTCCTTCATCAGGCCTCCGCTCTTCCTCTTCCTATCATGGACGGGGTCAAATGGCTTGTCAAAGGGCTTGCCAGGGCCATCAAGGACCTCGACGTCTGGGGTCCTAGGGAAGTCTGGCATGGGAGAACCAAGAGGCTCCCCCGAGCCCATGGCATGCTTCCCAGTTGCTAGCCCGAATGAGAAGATGTGTTGCATCTGGCTGTAGTTCTGGATGGGTGTGTTGAGGAACTCAGCGTCCCTTGGGTGTTCCTAAGAATGAAACAGAAGTGTTGTTAGTTGCGATTAGGAGTAGGCAATGGTGGACTGTATGAAAAGGAAGAGGGTTGTGAGCTAACCACGACATGGCCGGGCGATCGCTTCCGCCTCCGTAACTATGGAGCAAGTGTTCTCATCCCATGAGGCGCCGCTAAGGTCTCTCAAAGTTGGACACTTGGATCCATCGACCTCTCCATTTCCTCGTGGTTGTACACGGGTGGCGTACACCTCCGTCCATAGAACTCAACACTGCCTTAGCAATGTTGTTCAAGTGCACCTACTTGAAGCCCTTGTCACTCATAACTCCACTAGAGATGAGCTCACACATCTTGTTCAAGATTTAACGTGACATGAACGGCTGCCACTTCATGTTGTTTGACCTACCATCTTTCTTTGCCTTTACTGCTGCTACCTTGAGTGCAGCGGCAGCAGCAGCACCAGCAGGAGTTGGCTCAACGAGCACTACTGGCACATAGAGGGAATCAGACGCAAACACCTCTGAATCAGGTGCCATCTCGGACATAGGCTGTGAGTCCTCGACAAATGATGGAGGAAACTGGCTGTCGGATAGGACAAGGGCCTGACTAAGATCTTGCGTTTGCATGGTCATGTCCTACAATCATAGCACGCATTGACAGTAAGCATAGCACACAACATACCGAAAAATCCATGAAATCAGGAGCATACTACATGTACATGTTTCATCACTATCATAGCAAGCACATGCTTCATCACTATCATACTAAGCACATGGTTCATCCCTATCATACTAAGCATACCAGACAATCTATGAGCACGAACATACATCTACAACAAACAGCATGCTACAGATGGACCACCAATAGCTACAAATCATAGATCTAAGCACGAATCAACACAAGCACAAGGTTCAACTTCAAACTCTACTACTAATCTAGCCTACCACATGCTTGAACATCTAGCCCTACCACTAATTGCAATCGCAGCATAGCAATCAACCATATCAGCTCACAGATCAGACCACTAATCAACCATGCATCTATATCAAACCCTAGCTGCAGCTCACATCTAGCTAGAAGGAATAGTGAGAAAGGGGGATTGAACTCACAGAGGCCATGGTTGCATCTCGAGGACGAGGGGGGATTGTTGTAGAAGATCAACACCGGCCGGTGAAGGAGAGCCGAGGTCGTGGACCGCCGGCCGATGAAGATGAGCCTCTTACCTGCTTGTCGGTGCCGATGCGCATCAGCGGGAAAGTTCGAACAGAGGGAGAATGGTGGCAGGAGTTGGGGCGGTGAGGGAGGGGCTAAATAGGGGTGGACTCGGCGGGACGTGAGCCGAAATCCTCCCGCCGATTTTTCAGCGACGTATGAAGCTCGCACCATCTCCTCGCAGACGAGAGAGAAGCGCGTCGCCCTCCCCGCTCGCCGCCGAGCCAGCTCACGAGCCACGCTTATTCGGCGCTTTCCTCGCCTAGCCTGGACGTGCTTCAAGTTTCGTGTTATGCGGGCTGCACAATAAACGCAGGCAACCAAACGGGCCAAGTTCTTCCTGCACGGGCCAGGCTGGGCCATATGCAGGCGACCAAACATGTCCCAAAGGAATGCAGCAGAGAGAGGCTGAGGAAAACAGTGACTTACGAGCAACTCCAACGGGGCGACCCATTTCGTCTGGCGGCGTCCGTTTGGGTTGGCGCAGACACAAAAGGCGGCCCAACGCGCCGACCCAAACGGACGCGCATCCACTTTTCATCCGCGGGCGACCCATTCCCGGCCCATTTTTTAGCCGGATTTGCGTCGGCACGGACACGCGACGGACGCACGCACGCTCACCCTCTCCTCTCCTAGGCCTGCTGGTCTGTGTCACATTGCCCTCCCCCATCCAACAGCAATCCTCGCCCTCCTCCTTCGTCACCGACGCCGCCGCCCATTTTTGCCGGTGACTCTGCTAGCTGTCGGGGCCTCCACATCCGCCCACCACGCCGCCGCTTCCCATCGCCGCCCACATCTGTCGTTTTGCCGCCGGAGCCGATCGCTTCCCCCCTCGCACTTCACCACACAGTACCGCCGACCAAGAAGCCGCCCGCCGCTCGTCGGAGGCTTCAAGACACTACTCGGACGCCGGCGGGGACAGCTAGCCGGCTCAGGTAGCGCCATGACCACTTTCGGCCGTCTCCTTCGCCGACGCCCGCAAGTTGTTCGACAGTTTGCCAAGGTACAAAAATGGACTCCTCCGACGAGTTCTTTTTTCACAAGTTCCTTTGCGACTCCGACGATTCGTCCTCCGACGAGGAGGAGGAGATATTGGTTGTCGTGTTGGTCCATCACCACCTCAACAGCCAGCGGCCATTGTTCCGTGGCTCCATTCTGGGCCACCTTCCGGCGTTGAATCGCAACCGAGAGAGCGGGCATTTCCTTCTTGGGAAGGACTACTTTGACACAACAAACTCGTTGTTCAAACATCAGAAATTCCACCGCCGTTTCCGTATGAGTAGGCATCTTTTCAACCGTATTAGAGAGGGGGTGGTCGGCTATGATGACTATTTCGAGTGCAAAGAGGATGCCGTTGGAAAGATTGGTTTTTCCTCTTATCAGAAATGCACTACCGCCATCCGAATGCTTGCATACGGAGTGCCCAGTAATCTCATTGATGAGTACGTCCGTATGAGCGAGTCTACTTGCCTAGAGTCCCTATACAAGTTCTACAAGGCTGCTATGGCTGTGTTTGGCCCTGAGTACTTGAGAGAGCCAACTGCTGAAGATACAGCCCATTTGTTGGCGATGAATGCCAGCAGGGGCTTCCCAGGGATGCTTGGTAGTATAGACTGCATGGACTGGGAGTGGAAGAACCGCCTTCGCTTGGCAAGGGCGAGATAAGGGCCATGTCGTGGCTTACCTTTGTCATACTTGAGGCCGTGGCGTCTCAAGATCTCTGGATCTGGCACTCTTTTTTGGCATGGCCAGATCACACAATGATATCAACGTGCTTCAGTGCTCGCCGGTGTTTGCTAGGCTTGCCGAAGGCAACAGCACACCAGTGAACTTTGCTGTCAACGGCCACACCTATGACAAAGGATACTATCTGGATGACGGTATCTATCCTCAATGGACCACTATTGTTAAGACAATACCCAACCCTGTCGGAGAGAAGAGGGAAATATTTTCCCAAGAGCAAGAGAGTGCTAGGAAGGATGTCGAGCGTGCCATTGGTGTTTTGCAATCTCGATGGGGCATCGTTCGGTATCCTGCTAATACCTGGAGCACGCAGAAACTGTGGGAGGTGATGAATGCTTGTGTGATCATGCATAATATGATCGTAGAAGACGAGCGCCTGGAACGTCTGTATGATCAAGGGTTTCAGTTTCATGGTGAGAACGTTTGAACAGTTCACCCAATTTCATCAAGACATGCGTGATTAAGAAACTCACGTGCAACTGCAAAATGATTTGGTTGAGCATATGTGAGCTCATGTTGGCAATCAATAGATGTATCTTCTTTTATTCGTTTGCAAAACTATGTGAGAGCTATGTGAGACCTTTTTATTTTCATTTGGCTTGTAATAAACTATACTATTTTATTCGGTCCAAAACGATTTTATTTTGAACTATGCAATCATGCAAAAAAATAGAAGGGTCAGGCAGCCACGCCGACACATATGGGTCGGCGCGTTAGACGCTCTGCCGACCCATATCTAAAACAGAGCAGACACCGGGCGGGCGGCCGACCCAAACGGACAAAAAGCAGACGAAATCGCCGTACTTTTGGGTTGCCCCATTGAAGTTGCTCTAATTATCGCACGTACTGTACAATATTGGGACAGGTCCTCGTGGAGACGGAGGCAGAGGAAGGTGGCGCGCCATCGCAGCTGCCATTTCGGTGACCACTTTGGCAGGTGCCACACAGTGCGAAGATTGGATCCAGGGGCATGTGAGCAGATCCGCATGCGAGTCGACCCACCGTCGTCGGTTTGTGCTCCGACCGATCGGCGTGGCCACGGCGCGGGACCAGAGCCAGACAGATCTTGTTGCCGGCCATTAATTGTTGGGGTCACAGATCTCGGAGCGGTCGCACGTACAGCCGGAAGCGTGGCGGATCTGGATGAGCAAGAGGCAGGGGTAGATGGCGAGCTCTGGCCCAAGCATTTATCGGCTGTGGCGTGAAGTATCCGTCCATGCCTTTCTGGCTCTGGTCCTGCACCGCGGCCACGCCGGACGGTCGGGGCAACACGAAGATGCCAGATGGCCGTCGCACATGTGGAAATGTTGCTCTGATTGCCATCGCTACGGTATGTGTGGGCAACGTCGTCGGCACGCTTTCGTCGTGTACGTAGTAAAGCTTCTGTCTGGTGAGTGACCACTGCCGCTGCTCGTTCGATCGCCATCCGTCGTTATTGCTCTCCGTGGTCCATGTGTCTTGGCCGCCCCTCGTTATTGCTCTCTGTGTTCATGTGTCTTGGCCATATACCGGCTGCCTCGTTGTACTTGTCGGGTGATACTATGCGTCTAGACTCCTGGACGAGGGACCGCTCCTCGTCCCCTCTACGGTTTGCGCCTGTTACCCCAAATCCCGAAGCTCGAAACCAGGGAAGAAAAATGACCTGGTTAGAGCATCTACAGCCGAACTTCGCAAATCCGCTCCCTCGAACGCCCGTGGATACGTCCGGCGCGTCCATGGACAGTGACCGCTCACGTCTCAAAAATTATGTTTCACACCCGCATACCTCAAATTAGAAACCTTGAATTCATATTATTACATGCAACGTAGCGCTTTAACCGGAGCTCGTCCGGTCACCGTGGCCATGTCCGGCGGCCGGCTGCGCTCCTCAGAATTGTCGCCGGCAAGGTAGAGTAGGGCATGGGATACGAGCGGGCTCACGGAACTCAATGTGCCGCCGTCGCCCATGCCCAACTCTTCAATGTGCCACGCCGGACGGTCGGGGCAACACGAAGATGCCAGATGGCCGTCGCACATGTGTAAATGTTGCTCTGATTGCCATCGCTACGGTCTGTCAGCAACGTCGTTGGGACGCTTTCGTCGTACAGTAAAAATAGTGTTATATGATGATGCATCAGTGGTCATCTTCTGTGGACCACCTCCTGAGCATATGATTCCGATTATTTTGATTACTGTTTTGAACCTCTCACCTCTATCACTTGGTTCCAGGACCAGCCAAGAGCTGTGGTTTCGAGATCTAGATGTGAATAAAAGACAAGGATAGGATCAGCTAAGAATTCTGCGCCTGGACTGGACACTACTCTCAACGCGTCCTCAGTTTGACAGTAGAGTGACGGCTTTACATCGATTAACAGTTTACCTTTGTTTCTCTAAAACATTTCATACAATAGTGGTTTCCAAACAAGTGCCAAGTGATCTGCTCTTCTTTGAAATTTCACTTTTGGAGCACGAGGAGACGTTGTTTGTTCTAGTGTTCTGGAACTTCAGAGAAATTAAACAGTGCTTCTTGGTCGTCTCCAAAGTGCCTGTATTTGTTTGTTTTAGTCAAGCACCTGTTGGTGAAAGGGGATCTTGCAAAATCCATCCAGGCACATGTTGTCTTCAGTGAGTTTGTACTATTTGGAAAGCTACTTTGATTGTCTATGAAATACTCTCAGACTCTTTTGATTGAGAATTATGTTTCTATGAGGCTGCCGATTCATAGATGTACATTTCTGGCCTGACTGTATGCTTGCTAGTCCATTTGATGCGGGGAGTAAGTTACGAAGACATGATGTTTCCAGGGGCAGGATTAAAATGTACCAAGGGGGCGTATCGGAATTGATTGGTCAACAGATCCTGCCCCTTCATGCATATGTGATGCACCTAGGGCGTGTTTGGTTTCATGCATAGCCTCACGCTGCATCGTATCCACCATCCTGGGCGAGTCTAGCCTGGCTAAGCCGATGCAAAAACGGGTAGAGATGTATGTTTGGTTGTGTGTATGATATTGGGCAGGCCAATGTGAGATGGTGCTTGGAAGTCTGTACGTGAAATTGGTGAGCTCTTGCACCACCAACGCCCCATGGCGCCGCCGCGACCACCGGCGGTCGGGCCGAGCCAGCACAGGCGCGCCTCCCCCTCCTACGCAGCTCCTGTAAGCATGCGCATCCAGGTACCGGCGAGTAGAGGAGCACGGACGTTCGGTGACGGGCTCGCAGAGGATGATGGAGCTCGAACCGGTGGCGAAAGAGTGAGGTAGGATGGCGGGGTTGAGACGGACGAGGGGGCTCTGCCAGTTGCGGAGGTGGTAGCTCTGACCGGCGGCGCAAGAAGAAGCTCCGGATGGCGGCGGCAATTGATTTGTTTCTCGATCCGATCTATGAGTAGAGGAAAGAGAGTTGCGGTGGCAGTTTTGAAGTAATTCTGGACAATAGTAGGGTCATTCTCGATACCGCTTCGCTTTAAGTGGGAGTGCGGGTGCAAGCGCGAGGCTGCATCGCAGGAATGCTCGATTTCTGCGTTTCTCTCAGCCTGGCTGGGAGGCCTGCTTTTGCATCAGTTGGGCCAGGCTGAGAAGGCCGCACAGGACACCAAACAGGCCAGCTTTTGCATGTCTGGTGCGATGCAGGTGCGAGCAGAGAAACCAAACACGCCCCTAAAGGCCCCGTAGCAGCGTATCACCTCAAAGGCTGGAGCACCTCATATTTTCCCCCGGTGATACTATACCTCTAGACTCCTGGACGGGTTAGGATCCTCTACAGCACTGTACGGTGCAGTACAGTCACTGCCATGTGGGACCCAGCCTCACATGTTATCCGCGGTACTACACCGTACAGTACTGCAGAGGATCTCAACCCCTCCTGGACGAGCGACCACTCCTCGTCCCATCTATGGTTTGCGCCTGTTATCCCAAATCCCGAAGCTCGGAACCCGGGAGGAAAAATGACCCTGATTACTAGAGCAAGTAAAATAATAATGCGTACGATGCAAAAATGCAAATGTGAATATGGTTTCACGAGAACCCGCGTAAACAGTAAAATCAAGAAAAATAATAATATGAAGTTTTAGAAAATTCTGAAATTTTGGGTATCAAACTTGGTCCCCCATTGTACTCGTGTATAAAACCTCGTAAGGGAATGACACATGTGATATTCTTGATGAAGAAAATACAATTGAGATCTTACTATTCATTCAAACAATATTTTTATAGCATCAATTTTGTCATTTTTTCCCAGAATACCATGCATGCCATTTCTTCATGAAACTTCATACGCAGGTATATTGGTTGACTATATATGTTACAAAAAAGGTTCAGTATTTTTCTAGTTTTTTAATTTACTATAGATTCAAACAATATTTTCTATAGCATCAATTTTGTCAGTTTTTTTCCAGAATACCATGCATGTCATTTCTCCATGAAACTTCATACGCAGGTATATCAGTTGACTATATATGTTACAAAAAATATTTTTTCTAGTTACTTTTTTGAATTTACTATTCATAAGGGGGTTCCCGCGGAACCATGTTTCAAAATTCTGTGTTTGTGTAGCATGGTGCTATGTTAGAAGTGCCATGTAGGACAGATGTTGAGGCCGGAAAAGAGAACCGACACAATATCTCTCATCACATATTTAGAACTAGCTAGTTGTTGAACATAAAACTAAGAAATAAACCATTGTGTGCATGTTTTTATTACCATCTCTAAATTAGGTCGGGAGGCTTAAGATAAGACTGTCTTATCAACCATTTTCATTTTCATGACCTAAGAAGCTTATATCTCGCTTACATGACACCTTTGCTTATATGGAGTAGAGAGACACTAAAAACATAAAGGGATCGGGCTCTCATTCAAAAGCCCATGCTCTTATAGAAAACCTAACTTGATCCCAGTGTATGGGCATCCACCCCCAATGCTATGTCTCGCTTATTGCGAGACAGAAGCACGCCTTGTCTACAAGGGTCATTAGAAGTGGGCCAATCCAATAAGTGGTAACGAGTGATTTTTGGAAGTTAATAAGGGCAGTTCACGAGACCTTCTGCCCGATTTTGAGAAGGTTCCACGTGGTTTTTTTTTATTTTCTTTTATGTGTTTTCTCGATTGATATTCAACAGTTTTATTTAAATTCATGTTCAATATTTATTTATTTATTATTTTCATTTCCATTAATTAGATACATGTTCAGTTTTTTAACACATGCTGAACATTTTCGTAAACAAATTTAAAAAATTAAATACATGCTAAAACATTTAATGCACATTGAATATTTTTAAATACCCAATGAACATTTTTCAAGGCTTGTAAAAAGTTAGAATATGTTTATATATGTCCCATACATTTTTATGTTATGATTTTTTCTTAAAATTGTGCAAATAAATTTTAATTTCACGATTTTTATCAATGTCTCAAAAACATAGTTTTTAACACGCGGAATTTTTTTAATGTCATGAAAATTTTTTAAGGGTACAAAAATTGTCAGAAATTATGCAAATAGTTTTATCAATTTACTTTAATTTATTAAGAAATGTCATCAATAACACGTAAAACATGTGACATATTTCCAATATCATCAATAGTTTTGAATGATATGGAAAAAATTCGAAATTAGACAGATTTTTTTTGCAATGCATAATTTTTTTATTAATGTGTTATGAACGTTTCTAGAAAAAGTATAAAAATATTTTTTGCAATCTATGTATTTCGAATATTTCAAAATAAAAAATAAAAAAATAAAAACTGAAGAAAAAAATAAAGAAGCACGCTACTGGACCAGGCCACTACCGCACTTGAAGCGAGGCGGTGTTCTGTCCGCTAGGTCCATTTGTCACCTAGTACGAGAGATCCTTCCGTTTCGCCTCTGGGGACACTAAACGAGCCGTTCCAACACAGTAGGTCTGGTAATACATGTCTACCTTTCAACACACATTATACAATTTTCGTCTACATCTGGACAAAAATTATACACATTGAACATTTTCAAATACATGATTAAGATATTTTTTAAATACGTATTTTGAACGTTTCTTTTGAATACGTGTTAACGAATTAAATGCATGTTGAAACATTGTTTGAATGATAAAGTTTTTAACTATACGAGCAGTTTTTACATTGTATAATGTTTTTGTAAATGTCACAAACATTATTTGAAACATGTGAACATTTTACTCAATGTAATGTGAATTTTAGTAATGGTACAAAACTTTTTGAATTACACGAAAATCTGTTTGCATTTTATAAGATATTTTTGTAAATATCATCTATATTTCTGAAACGTGTGAACCTTTTTAAATGCAACAAAAATTTGTTTTAATGTTATCAACATTTTTAAAAACTACGCTAACACATTTTTACACCGTTAAAATTTTCCAAATTCGGGGTTTAAAGTTTTTCTAAATATATTTAAGTTTTGAATATATTTATTTAGAGTATTTTAAAAATACGAACAAAATAAAAACAAAAAAAAGAATGAATGAAAAACAGTGAATAAAAATGAACTAACCTGCAGAAGGCTACTTGGGCCAGCAGAATAGTACCGTGAGGGCGCCATAGAGCCGAGACCTCTCCTTCGGTCTCGCTAGAAGTGAGACATACCTCCTCCCGCATTTTGTCTCGCGTCAAACGCAGGTATCTACGCCCATGTGTTATAGAGCCACTTCTGAGTTTTGAATTTGAAAATTAAACCTCCAGCAATCACATACAATGATCTTGATTCTAGTGAAAGGTAAATCAAACATTAGATGTACCCGTAGTACTTGCCCTTCTCTATGAGATATAATTTTAGACGAGCTTTTTCCTTAGGACCTTGCCAAGAGGAACAGAATAACAAACTATATATAGCTACTAGGTGAGATAATATATAATTGTGTTAGTAGAAGTTGGTACAAACCATATTGAAGGTCGCGCAGGGGGGGTGATGAATTTTGTGGTCTATGGTTGTTATGGGCGGAGCAAGACATAAATACTTTGAGACCATGGACAATATCCAAAGAGTTTTCATAACACCACAATAAAAATATGCAATAATTTATTGAAATATGGCCAATCCGGTGTTGTAGCTATTGACATATCAAGGTTTAGCTTCCGCATGACCATGATGAATCAAATGAGTCCTCAAGCTCGTACTAGTTCATGTCATCACTTAATTGGTGAAGAGGTGTTTTCAAGCAGTGAAGACTGTGCTACAAAATCACATTGGTGATGAATTATTGAATCACCGGATCATTTGCTTCATATAATAAAGACTTGCACCTTCAATTGCAAATAAAGATATCATAAAATCTCTTTTCGAAGATGATAGATCATAGAGACCAACAATGGTAGCTAGAGGTAAGTAGGTAACTACTTTTGTAAATGGACTTTTACTTATATGATGCATTTACAGTTACATTGTTCTTACTTATGTGAGTGAGTTGTTGTTCACTACAATATGATTTTATACACACGGTAGTTACTATGAGGTATGAATTAGTGGTATATTTTCCTTCCCCTCATGTATATGGGTTGCTAGGGCAAAGTTCTCCTTTCCTCCAAGCTCCACCGACGAGACCGTGGAGTCACCTCCCCTCCGGTTTCCTCTCCAGCGGTTGGTGGGAGGGATGGTTGTTGGAAATATGCCCTAGAGGCAATAATAAAAGTATTATTATATTTCCTTGTTCATGATAATTGTCTTTTATTCATGCTATAACTGTATTATCCGGAAATCGTAATACACGTGTGAATACATAGACCACAATATGTCCCTAGTGAGCCTCTAGTTGACTAGCTCGTTGTGATCAACAGATAGTCATGGTTTCCTGGCTATGGACATTGGATGTCGTTGATAACGGATCACATCATTAGGAGAATGATGTGATGGACAAGACCCAATCCTAAGCATAGCACAAAGATCGTAGTTCATTTGCTAGAGCTTTTCCAATGTCAAGTATCTCTTCCTTAGACCATGAGATCGTAACTCCCGGATACCGTAGGAGTGCTTTGGTGTATCAAACGTCACAACGAATCGGGTGACTATAAAGGTGCACTATGTATCTCCGAAAGTGTCTGTTGGGTTGACATGGAACGAGATCGATTTGTCACTCCGTAAACGGAGAGGTATCTCTGGGCCCACTCGGTAGGACATCATCATAATGTGCACAATGTGACCAAGGGGTTGATCACGGGATGATGTGTTACGGAACGAGTAAAGAGACTTGCCGGTAACGAGATTGAACAAGGTATCGGTATACCGACGATCGAATCTCGGGCAAGTATAATACCGCTAGACAAAGGGAATTGTATACGAGATCGATTGAGTCCTTGACATCGTGGTTCATCCGATGAGATCATCGTGGAACATGTGGGAGCCAATATAGGTATCCAGATCCCGCTGCTGGTTATTGACCGGAGAACGTCTCGGTTATGTCTACATGTCTCCCGAACCCGTAGGGTCTACACACTTAAGGTTCGATGACGCTAGGGTTATAAAGGAAGTTTGTATGTGGTTACCGAATGTTGTTTGGAGTCTCGGATGAGATCCCGGACGTCACGAGGAGTTTCGGAATGGTCCGGAGGTAAAGATCTATATATGGGAAGTCCTGTTTTGGTCACCGGAAAAGTTTCGGGTTTTATCCAGACGCACGACCACCGGAGGGTCCGGGGTTCACCAAGTGGGGCCACTGCCCCAAAGGGCTACATGGGCCAAGTGTGGGAGGGACCAGCCCTGTGGGCTGGTGCGCCTCACCAAGGCCCAAGGCGCCTAGGGTTTGGGAGGGTGCTTCCACCCAACTTGGGGGCAAGTTTCCTCTCCCCTTGGCCGCCACCCATAGATGGGATTGGGGCTGCCGCACCCCTTGGGTGGAAACCCCAGAGGGGCGCACCCTCCCTCTCCCTATATATAGTGGAGGCCTTGAGGGCTGCCAACATACGAGAACTTCTCCTTGGCACAGCCCTACCTCTCTCCCTTCTCCTCATATCTCGGAGCTTGGCGAAGCCTCGCAGACAGCCACGCCTCCATCACCACCACGCCGTTGTGCTACTGCTGGATGGAGTCTTCTCAACCTCTCCTCTCTCCTTGCTGGATCAAGGCGTGGGAGACGCCACCGGCTGTACGTGTGTTGAACGCGGAGGTGCCGTCCGTTCGGCACTAGGATCTCCGGTGATTTGGATCATGACGAGTACGACTCCTTCAACCCCGTTATCTTGAACGCTTCCGCTTAGCGATCTACAAGGGTATGTAGATGCACTCTCCTTCCCCTCGTTGCTGGTTTCTCCATAGATAAATCTTGGTGACACGTAGGAAAATTTTGAATTTCTGCTACGTTCCCCAACAATGGTAATCCCGACGCCTCGGCTATGGCTAGTAATTTAGGTTGGGCTATTTTAGTCCTCGCAGGGGAGCCGCTCAGGCAGATGGCGGCGCTTCATCTTTGAGTTGGTCTTCCGTTCTTCAATCCTCCTCAAATTCGTTCGTGGGGATGGAGTCCACAGAGTTTCGACGTAGATTCCCGTCATCTCCTTGGGTGGCGAGGTTAGGGTTTCTCGCCGTACGTGCGTGACAACGGGATCTGGTGTCACACTTTAGATCGATTCAAGGGTTCAACGGCGATGAGTGTGGCTCCTTAGGGGCGCGTGCCCGAAGACTTTCCGGCTATCATCGATAAGGACAGACTAACTCCAGAGTGGGATCGGCGACGTCGGCGCATTGATGACTTGTTCTCGTGGTAGTGGTTGTTTGGTGATACTTTCAATGAACTTCTATAGTATGTCTTTTGGCAAAGAAAGAAAAGTATGTATTAGTGATACTCGTTTGTTTTGACACACGGACCACAATTTTTTCCCTTTCACTTGCCCCTCCAACACCATCATCAGTGATCGGTGGTGATAGCTTCGTATATACTAATATATTAAACTAACTAACCTAGGGGCTCCCTATTTTTTTGAGTGCTATGTGATTTTTATTTTTTTTGAGAAACTTTCAATGTATTCATCTTCAATCATGGCATTACAAAGAACAACAGAGGTAATAAAAATTACAACCATGCCCGTGGACCATCTAGCGACGACTATAAGCACTGGAGTGAGCCGAAGGCGCGCCGCCGTCATCGCCCCTCCCTCACCGGAGCCGGGCAAACCTTGTTGTTGTAGACAGTCGGGAAGTCGTCGTGCTAAGGCTCCATAGGACCAACGCACCAGAGTAGCAACCATCGCCGATGAAGAAAGTCGTAGATCAGAAGGATCAAACCTGTAAACACCCAAGCGAAGACGAACGAAGACCGGATCCAAACAGATCCATCGAAGACCAGCACCGACTGAATCCCGCGAGATCCGACGGAGACAAACCTGCACACGCCCTCCGACGATGCTAGATACACCATCGGGACGGGGATAAAACGTGGGAGACATTATTTCTACTACTAAAGGACATCACCGCCACACAGCCCCAACCATGACGCTGAACGTAATAAGAACGAGAACGGGGACCCCCCCGCCGGCGGGAGGCCGAGATCCTCCGCACCTCCATGGCCTAGAGGCCGTCGGAGATGGGGCGGACCGGCGGCGACGCCGACGGGAGGAGAAGAGCTTTTCTTGTGGAGAGTGCTATGTGAAATTGACATGTGGCAATCAATAAATAGTGTAATGTATGAACAGTCCCATGAATACTAACTGTACTTATTAATTAAGCACACAAAGTAATCCCGCATGAATAGTAATCATGGCTAGTAAGAATGCATGAACAGTGTTCCAGAAAAAAATTGCAAACACGCTTTCTTTTTTGAGGAGAATGCAAGCACACTTAAAATACTATGTGTTAACGGTATTTGCATATGAAGATTTGATAACAAAATTACAAACCATTTTGTAGAAAAACTGAGATTTTTATACATCAAAGACAGAGACCCCGGCTGTGCAAAAATTTATGCTGAGATGACATCTAAGAAGCTCGGTAAAAAATTAGAGCTCAAATTAGCTTCCACTTTACCCTCTTCTTCATTTTTTTCTCCCATGAGTGATTTACGTTAGAACGGACACGTGTTTGTTCAAGTGGCCACCACTTTGAATAAGTCTTCACGAACTCTTCTCTTTTCTGCACCCGGTTTCTTCTTTTTTAAATTTTTTTTAGGCTCCAAGAATTGACAGTGGACAATGCACAATAATATTATTTCCTTTTTCTCTTCTCAGAAATCTACACTAATGGGGAGAAAGAACAAGTAAACTGCATACATTTGCAATACTTGATTTTCGAAATAAAGCAGTAGTTTAGTCATAAATCTACCGACGATCTTAAGCTTCAAGAAATAACATGGACCTTCTTCTCTCCCATCTCTCTCAGAATCTCCCTCTCGGCTCATGGCATGGCGGCTGCGGCACGGTGTCATCTTCCCCGCCCTCCATCAACACCCTGTCTTCCTCCTCGCGCACTGCGGGAGCTAATGGCCAGTCGGACACTGATTGAGCACCGCTTGCCCTTCTTCTTCACTATCATGCCGGCACCCGGCGTAGATGGGAGGTTGTTGCCTTGAGTTTGCACTGGCCTTGCTACGGGCCAAAGGTGGTCAAGCTCGACCCGTGCGGAGGAAAGCCGCCGCCAGCTCCCTAGGGTTAGTTTCGGCGCCGCGCTGCCGGAGACGGGACGGTTGATGGGCAGACCGCCACAGGCGGGCTACACGATAAGTCGGCTGACACAATCTGGTTCCTGGTGGATATTGTCGAGAAGGCCAACTCCCGTCATCCCGGGATGTTCGTGGGCCACATCCTCTATAATGAAGTCAGGAGGTACTACGAGAATTTGTACTCATTCAACCACAACTGCTTCATTCTCTTCACCGACCACAACTAACATGCTCTTGTAAATACTCAAAATAAATTAGGTTTTGTAGTTAAGACAATGCTATTTTTCCTTATCCGAACTGTTTGCAACCATGGAACTACCCGTCTTAAAAGGTGTAATCAAACAGAAGAATGGATAGAAAATGATACACCCATTTGCTCATTTGAAAGGGATGCAACGCACATGGCAAAAAAATCTGAGTAGGAGATCATGAAGGTTGTTGCCAACGTAGAGCAAGCCAGAATGACACTGAAATTGGGACAATAAATTTAGTAACTTCAGCTGCCCCAAGAAAAATTGGAGTACCATGGGCGCTATGAAAATACTCAACACTAGCAAGTTAGTTTTTCATCAGTGCTTTACAAGTTATGATTTTTTTTCTTCACAAATTCCATCTGCTCTACAAGCTGTTTACAAGTTATCATGCCATAAATATATATATGCACTGATTACTTTGCAGGAAATACATGGTTTTGCCCTTTATAACCTTCAAGATACTGAAATATGTGATGTAAACTTTTCTCTTTGTTCTCATGTGGACCATTGAGAGTGCCACTGCATTACACCGTTATCAGTTATTTAAGTTATTTCTTTATTAAACTCATCTGCATTATTGTTCCCAAGTAATATTATATTCTATGTACTAACCAACATGATTGTAAGTTGACATGGGATTTGTATTAGATCATACCACTGCGATTTTTTCAAAAGGATCAACCAAATAGTTTGATACAGATTATTTTGAGCAACACTCATATTGAAATATAGTTTGCAAAGAAATTTGTCTGGACAATTTATAAGTATTACTTTTCCCCTGAATTTGCAGTCTGAAATTCATCTATTTTAGTTCACATGATCACCTATGTTTCGATCTACGAGGCTTAATTGCATGGTCCTGTGGATGAATGATAAACATGCTACAACCTGATTTACACACACAGTGACATAGTACAGGATGATCCTCCACATGTACTTACAACTCATGTTGTTTTTATCATATGTAGGTTCAGAAATTGTGATTCGATTCAAAATGGCTAACTTTCAAAAATTTATGCTTTGTGCATGATGGCTCCCCTGTTTCTATATTTATCTCTTTCAAATATTTTAGCCGTATTGCTTTTACCATTTTTGGGTTGTCACTTACTTTGTTACATTTTTTTGCTGACAATATGCATTTCACTGGTTTGATGGTTATTTGTAACGTCTGAACTTTTCATTTTTTGATATTGTTCATACGATATTTGTCTGTATAGAAGTTTTGTTACTACTTAATGAATCTGCATATATGTGTGCACACTTGAGTACGGTCTGAGATGAAAAATTATATTAAATCCAAAGATGCTGCATCATTTGCGCTGTTTGACAGCGAAGTGTTGCAGAAACTATAGAATTGAAAAACTGCAGTATTTTTGTCTATAGGTACTAGATACCACAGTTTTGATATATCAAAGTATTTTGTAGTATTGGAAATACTGCAACAGTGTTTGGCAGATGCAGGTTTACAACGACATAAATTAGCTAGCTAGCCGTTTCGTAGTAGTCGCAAACATGCACGAATTTAGCTGACCAGTGGTTGCAAATTGAACGGCCATGCATAAACGTAAACGGCGGCATGCTATGCATCAGCGGCGGCGGGAGCACAGCGGCGCCGCACGGAAGCGCACGGTGTCGCTCTGGCTTGGCCGCGGCTTGGCCGACAGCAGCGAGCGCGGCGCATTGAGGCATGGGACGGTGTTCAGGAGCGGCGCATGCACGGCAAGCATCGGCGAGCAAGGCCGCGACATGGTAGTGTGGCACATCGTACGGTGTGCCTATGATCGCACACCACTAGTAAAAAAAGGGTCAAATGTGAAGCACATTAGTGCCGGTTTGTATTAGAACCGGCACTAATGTATACATTAGTGCCGGTTCCAACGGCTAGCCGGGCCGCTCTCATTAGTACCGGTTCGTGGCTAACCTTTAGCACCGGTTTGTGCCACGAACCGGTACTAATGAGAGTGGTGGCAGGATGTTGTCAGTTTGGGCCCTCCAAGATTTTAGTACCGGTTCGTGCCACGAACCGGTACTATAGGTCGCCCTACATAAACCCTTCGCCCACCCGAGCTCGCTCTGTTCTTCCCCTTTCCCCTCTCCTCTCTGTTCTTCCCCTCTTCCTCTCGAGCTCATCACACATTTTGCCCAAAATTTGTCAAGATTTGAAGGCCCCCATCCATTCAAATAATCACAAAGGTTAGCAACTTTGTCCTTTCATCTCTCATTGCTAGATTAGCTCTTGCAATGCTTTATATAGTTACTAATTTGTGAGTTTAGTAATTTGGGAGGAAATATATATATGTGCTAGTATTTGATTTATATGCAATTTGAGGTCAAAAATAACACTTAGTTTGCATATGTAGGTGTGGTTTACTTAGTGCCTTCTAAATCTCCGTCAGAACCACCGCCGATCGCCTGCACTGTCTCACACCGGCACCACCTTGTGGTGAGCCTCTTGTTCATGTAATTTTATATAAAAATTGATGTTTGTGTGATTTGGATATATAGTTAATCATGTAATAATTATCTTACCCGACGTTGTTTGTTATACATAGTGCCATGGTTTTGATATCCGCCCCGTCGGCCCTCGCCCTTGTTATGATTCGATGTGGTATATTCTCTTTAAAACTATTAGTTGTATTTCGTGTTTATGACAAATTATGCCCATCAAGTTGACATAGATATTTTTATCTAGGAGGTATGTGAACCGAAATTCCAACCGACCCTATTGTCGAGAGGTTAAATTTAGTTGAAAGAGAAAACGAGTACTTGAAAGAAAAATTGAAAAGAATTGAGGGGGAGAAGATGGAATTGGAGTTGCATGTTGCCGATGTCATCGATGATCACAAGATCAAGATGGAGAAAATGCGCTTGAAGAATAGAAAGATTAGAAAATATGCCATCGATAGTGATGCTTGGTATCATTATGCTGTTGGATCAATTGTTACCTTAGTTGCGATCTTGATCGCATTTGTTGTTGCATTTAAATGCTTTAGCTAGAGAGTTATTTGTTTGTTGCATTTAAGTGTTGTATGAACTTTATCTACCGGCACTAAGAGAAAGTTTGTAATTTTTTGTACCTAAAGCAAAAATATTCACAAAGAAACTCTAAATACAACAAAAAACAACTCAAAAATAAATAAAACAAAAAAATAAAGCAAAAAAAGCCTGCCTACTAGGCCAAAACGGCCTGCATACGACCAGCGATACAACCTTTCATTGGGCCAGGATGCAGGCCCGCGAAGGCCCAGTAGGCCCACAAGGCGAGGAGGACAGGTAGGCCCAGTAGGCCTAAATAGGAGAGGAGCTCGAAAGAGCTACCGTGACTGGGCTTATAAACCAGTGCGGTAGCCCTCGACTAGCGAGGTGGGACTAAACTTGTCAAGACCGCACCGCGCGCAATAAGACTTCTTTAGTACCGGTCGTGGCACAAACCGGTATTAACGGGGTTTTAGTACCGGTTTGTGCCACCACCCGTATTAAAGGGGTCGCTTCGCCGCTTGGTTCGCCAAAACAGACCTTTAGTACCGATTGGTGGCACCAACCGTACTAAAGGTGCTTTATATAATTGAACACTTCAAAATTTCGCTGCTTTCATCTCCTCTCGCTTCTTCTCCTTCGCACTGTCGCCGCTTCGACTCGTCGTTGCCGCCGCTTCGCCGCCGCTTCGTCGCCGCCGCCGCCGCCGCCGCCTCGTTGCCGCCGCTTCGTCCCCCTGCTGCCGCCGCCGCCGCCTCTTCGCCTCCTCGTCGCCGCCTTGCCCCCGCTGTCGCCGCTTGTCGCCGCTTGCCGCCGCCTCGACCAGACGTCCCCGTCCCGTTGCCGCCGCCTGCCGCTGCGCGCTTGCCGCGCCGCCCCGTCGCCTCTCGCTTAGCCGCCGTGAGCGCACACACACACACATACATTGTAGAAATTGTTAAGAATGGTTAGATTTGTTAGAATAGTTAGAAATGTTAGAATTGTTAGATTTGTTAGAAATGTTTGAAATTGTAGAAATTTTTCTGTTTTTAGTTATAGAAATATATAGTTATAAAAAGTTAGAATTGTTAGAAATTTTTCTGTTTTTTAGTTATAGAAATAGTTATAAAATGTTAGTTATATATATAGAAATGTTATAATTTTTTTCTGTTTTTAGTTCTAAAATATTAGAAATGTTATAGAAATGTTAGTTATATATAGCATTGTTAGAAATGTTATAGAAATGTTAGTTATATATATAGAAATGTTAGAAATTTTAGTTATCAAAATCCAATCATTAAAAAATGTTACTTTTTATGGGCATATAGCTAGTATTTGTTCTCGACGATGCCCGCCCAAGATCCTCGCCGTCGACCCGTCATGACGACGTCCAGCCGACCCATGTCCGGACTGGCTCACTGGCTGGCACTGGAGGTGCTGCTTGAGGGCGCCGCTTGACGAGGAACCCGCCGCGGGTCCGATCGTCGACCCCGATCTCGTTTGGTGGCGTTCGCGTGGGCGATTTGGTGCGGAGGGACCGGCCCCGCCGGAGGTGGTACGTCGCCGTGTTAGGGAGGAGGACGAGCACGCCCATCGCTACATGGTTGCGTTAGAGGGCGGCAGTTCTCCAATACGTGGCAAGATCTTCGGGATCTCACTTCAGCTATGATCCGTGAGGGTTCCTTCTCTTTGGGTGTCCATCGCCTGCGCCGGAGGAACCGCGAGTGTCCTAGATTCTTCAGTAGTATTCGATCTTTATTAGCTAATAGCCGTGATGTACTTTTTATATTATATATTATTCGAGACGATGTATTCGAGATTATATCTATTATTCTCGACGATGTATTGAGATTATATCTATTATTCTCGACGATGTATTCGAGATTATATCTATTATTCGGACGATGTATTCTAGATTATATCTATTATTCGAGATTTGAATACTAAATTGTTTTATATTTCTTTTGGATTAGTTAAACAAAAGCTATGGCGCATAATACCGACAGAGAGGGAGAAATGCACCATGTTCGATATGATACGTGCGCGATGATAATCAAAATGAAGAAGATTATGACGGCTCAATTTCTAAACAACACCGGAGAGGGTGATATGATATTCGATCACGACGAAGTCATGAATGATTATGACGATGACGAAGAACATGATCCTGAAACAACAAACACCGACGAGGTATATATATATTTATATAAGCGGGCATCCGTGATCATCACATGTTTTAAATGACTTGAAGATATATTAACGAATCGATCTTTGTTCTTTCAGCCATCCGGATCGAGCAAATCTTCGACAAAATGATTTAAACGAGGCCCGAACAAAAGTTGAAGCCGGGCGTAAAGTACAATATCGAGGCATGCGACCCTACCGCAAACCAATAGCGCCTAAGAAGATTGCGAACAAGTTCGTTTCGTCGGTCTTGGAGTTCTTGTGAAGGACCAACTCCGATCAAACTTCAAGAATGGAGGGCGCCAAAAAGCCACGCCCAGATGTTACTTATGTCGACAAGAATCAAAAGATCTGCTTTGGGATACTCTCATGAAACATTTCACCCTACCGGATCATTTCACGTATGCGAGATGTGCGAGAAAGTCAAAGAGGCTGCTCTTAAGATGATGGCGAATGCATTCAAGAACTACAAGAATGGTGAATGGAACAAGTACGTCGGCGGAGGAAGGAAGACTCCAGATTCAAGGAACACTGGAGAACCAATGTGATCATTGGGCCGATTTCGTGAAATTCAAGGATTCGAATTAGCTAAGGAACGGTTGAGAATAAACAAGAAGAATGCCGAAAAGAAGGATAAGTTCCATAAGTGGGGCGGTGGCTATCGCGGTGGCAATGCCTAAGTGGGATAAGTCCGAGAAAGAGATGGAGGATGCAGGTGTCACTCCGGTTACTAAGAGCTGGCCCGCCAGGTCGGGACTTGGTTCTATGCGCATGGGGGAGTTGGACCAGAGACAGAAAAGTTTCGACGAGGGCAAGTCTGAAGGAGCCGACGATGCGATACTTGTTGCAATAGAAGAGGCACGAACGGGGGTGTTCCAGCCCAACAGAGAGAACGACGAGCTTACGCGTGCCCTGGGAAATCCTGAACACCCGGGAAGAACACGAGGCAAGGGCGCTATTCCGTGGTATGAGGGGTTTTCGATCGAACACCGACTACGTAACCCGTGCGAGAAAGAAAATTGCGGAGCGAAGAAGAGGAAGATGGAGGAGGAGCAGAGGAAGCGGGACTATGAACGCCTTCAAGGCCTAGAAGCAAGTCAAGAGGAATTGGCAGTCAAATTCCAGCGGCAGCAGGAGCAGATCGACTCACTTACCCATCAAAGGGGGTCTCAACAGCTGTAGAAGAGCTAGCGGATGATCCAAGATTGGATAGCACCGCCCATCCATGCCGAGAAGCAGCGTGGGTTCCGTCCCGACGACCCAATGTTGGGTAGATACCCGTGGATGACATCACGGAGAACACTAACTGCGAGCTACACTACAAAATGAAGAACATATCCATGAAGGTGGCGGACGGCTCGCTTTCACAAATCCCCGAGGCAACCTTCCATGGCAACCCGACACTGCGGGCTATGCTCGTGTCGTGGTTGATGATGTCTTTGGACCCATATTCGGGCTACTGACTTGACATTGCTAGAGGTGACGGCGGCGCTTTCTCGGAGAGGCCAAACATCGATCATCCTATGGAAAAGGATTGCATCATCTTTCCAAGGCCACCCCACCGCGTCACCCGAGTCCTCGTCGAAGTCCGCCACCGAGTCAGCAGACTCCGCTTCTCCAAGTCCGCAAAGTGTCGGGACAATCCTCCTCCTCCAAGTCCGCAAACTGTCAGACAATCCTCCTCCTCCAAGTCCGCCACAGCGCCGACGCCCACTCCTCCTCCAAGTCGGCACAACCTCAGCCACTCCTCCTCCTCCTCCAACTCAGTCCGTCACCATCTCCGCCGCCAAGAATCGCAAAGACACCCGCAGCTCACAGTGCGAATCAGACGAAGTCGAGGTAGTACAATTTGGAAGTACAAAGGAGGCAAGCGGTATAAATATGGTCCAAGCTCAAGCCTCTTCCGCAGAGGTCTTATGACAAGTCCGAGGAGGAAATCACAGCCATATCAAGGCCGAGGTGGAAGCCCATTTTGCACCGAAACCGCCACCGCCGCCAAGGGAGAAAGTGCTCGAGGAAACGATTGACCACTTCATTCAGATGGCTCAACCACCAGCTTCCAAGCCTGCTGACACAGACTATGAGCGCCACATCGGGAAGTTAAATCGAGCACGTCTACAAAGGGAGGCGAGCACGCCTACATCGGGATCGAGCAAACAAGAAGCAGCTGCCAAAAATGTGGGAAAACCATTCCCACTGGGAGAACAGTAGCGTAATCGATCCCTCGCTTGTTGTGCCAACAACGGTGATAAAGACGCGCCCCAATATTATTGTGGGCAACAAATTGCATGTTCCCGAGGTGGGCAATGTGGTAATAACGGAGGAGCATATAATGCAGGTGAAGTTCTCAACATCATGTTGGATAACTCCTCGAGATCGAGCCCATGCCTTTGCTTAGAGAGGATGAAGTAAACGGCAATATGTCCGGGGCCAACCTTTGGTCGCGCTGCACAAGGTCAAGAACCTCCCAACGAGAATGTATGAATTGCATCAATGGTACATGAACATGACCAAGATTTCAGATCGAGTGTCCCTCATGGTGAATGTCAAGGAGGACCATTACTACCATGAGAAAGCTGGGTCCGTTGAGTATTTAGAACTGTTTCAGTTATACAATAAGGAAGCACTCGACAAATCTATCGCGATTGCTATTATGCGTAAGTGATTTCTTTCTATAATTTAAGTCTCAAGCTAGCTGTAGTGATCCTTTTGAGATCAATCATTACCTGTAATTATCCTCACTATATTCTTTTCTGTGGTATTATGCAGGATGAAGATATATGAAATGAAAAAAGGTGGACGCTATGGCATTGGGTTCATTGACCCAAACACCGTTAATGAATTCACATGGAAGATAAATGAACACCATGCAAAGGAAGTAGAAAGCAGCATGCTAGAGTTCTTGAAGCGCCTCAAATACAATGAAGATATACTACTTCCTTACCACTTTGGGTGAGTTACACTGTCTTGTACTACAAATTCTCTGTTTTTTGCCTACTAGCTATAGCTACATGTTTTTGCTAACATATGCCCGCTTAATTAAGACATGTAAACGTGTGTGCATATGCAGATTTCACTGGGTCTTGTGTATCATTAAAGTTGACCTTGAACAGTTGAAGTAATGGACTCACTAGTCTCAAAAAACTGACTTTAACATCTTGTATGGGATAGTCAACAGGTAATTTCAATCATTATTAACTATATATCTCGCCTATTTAGTTCGTCATTTCATGATATGAACTATTTAATAACCCATTTATTCATTTTCTTTGTCGGCATGGTAGGGCTTGGGCAAGATTCATCAGCGTCACGCCCGCGTAATGGAAACAAAACTTGAATGGTTTCACCCAAGGTAAGTAATTATAGTAGTAGCTAGCTAGCTAGCTAGCTGCCATCTCTTTAATTATCATGCTTGATTAATTTTTATCGATCAAATTCCATTCTCGTAAAGGCCTCAAGCGCGTAGGTATCGATCTGTGTGCATTCTGCGCTTATGCGAGAATATTCGCATGATGGCGTCCGAAAGGAGCAGATCTCAAAGACAGCAATGGGTACGCTTGTCGAACACTATTCACAATTTTACACCATTATCGATATCTAGCTAGTCACACAACTAATACACATGCATATTGATCTCCTTCTTAACAGTTCAAAGAGGTGCGGAGAAGCTCATAGAAACGAAGCGAGAAGCACTTCAAGAGGAAATAGCGGGATTTTTGCTCGACGAGGTCATAAATCCGAATGGAGAATTCTATTACCCGCTACGCCCCAATGAAAACCACTTTCAATTGTCATTGTGCTCAAGGCACCAATTAGACTGGCTCAAGGCAACATTCATATGTAGGAGAAATTGTATATATCTGTACATGTGTGTATGTGTGAATTAATTAATATGGTGGTTTAATTTAGAGACATTGATGTGATATATATATATATATATATGCATGATTGGTTCTACTAGAAATATATATATATATATATATATATATATATATATATATATATATATATATATATATATATATATATATATAACGTACAATGTGTAGTATCGTAAAATACCAGCAAACGAAAAAGAATTAAAATGGAAACACAAAATTAAATGAAAAAGAAATCATAAAACTAAAACCCACTAAACCTTATAGTACGGTTGGTGTTACCAACCGTACTAAAGGCCTCGAGTCACTTGGCTGGCTAGTGCCACGTGGAACAAGCTGCTTTAGCACCGGTTCGTGCTGAACCGGTGCTAAAGGGGGGGGCCTTTAGTGACCACTATAGGGCCTTACGAACCGGTGCTAATGCCCGGTTCTGCACTAGTGCACAACGATCTGCGCAGTCTCAGCCAGCAGTGTGCGCGGCCATGCCATGAACAATCTGGGCATGAGGTGGCAGGGGGGCGACCTGATGCACATCGCGTACGAGGAGAGGAGGAGCGCAAGTGGGAGCAGGGAAGGACACCATTTCTCTTTCCATTGCCTTCTGTTGGCTCGTCACATGGCCGACGATCTTCGGCGCGGCAATGGCTTGGGAGCGAGGAAGGCGATAGACAAGAGTCTTGTTTTCTCGCGTGCTCTGTTTTAAAAAATAGAGGTTTGGGGTTCTTTTTTTTAATGCAGAGAAAATACCACAGTTTTGATAATACTGCAGTTTGAATACTACAGTTTTCTCTGGTTGCCAAACAGCTCATGGTAATTAAAACCATGGTATTTTAGAAAACTGTAGTGTTTTCATAATACTTGGAAAAAAACTGAGCTATCAAACGGGGCCTTAGTGTTTTTCACTTCAATTAGTATTCTTTTGCGGAAGTGTTAGTCGCTTCAATTTGACTAGACAACCTGAATGATGCTTTGTTCCATATATTCTTCTGTAAAATTTTATCTTGTCAATAATATGAATTTGCTAATAACTATTTTATCCTCAAAAGATGCTTCAGATGTTAATTTTCCTCATTGATATGTACCATATATGAGATTTGTGGCATATATTACCATTATTTCATTCTACAAGCAAAGGGAAGATAACCAATCTTAACGTAAGCGTTGGAAACATAACATGTTTGCTCCTTTTGATGGGGCACTATTGACAGGACTTTATCTTGCCAAAAATGATCATCCTGGAACTTCTTATCCATTGATTTCTCTGATGGAGTAGAGACACAATATGCCAAATTTCAAAAGACAACACTCTATTTATAGACGGCGCACTAAATCAAACCTTGAATTTATAGACGAAAGCTAAATCAAATCCCGAACTCTCAATCCCTGAAATCAGCACACCAAACTCTCTAATCCCGGTCTATTTTAAACCTTGAGAGAAATTGGCCGGTATTTGCTGCATTGGGCCGACCCATTAGCGCAATCGCTCGCGCGCGCGCACTGCTCTTGTTTTTCTTAGTTTTTTCTTCTTTCCTTTTTAAACATATCTAATTTTTCTGCGTACCCAATGTACATTTTTAACGCACACATAATATGTTTTTTGATAAATTTTTGATATTTTCAAGTACATTATGTATATTTTTAAATCACAGGTTTTCAAAACTTTTTTGAATACATGGTAATATTTTTCCAAATACATGTTTTAAATTTTTCTTAATGGCAATAAATATTTATAAAACTACACGAACACTCTTTTACATGGTTCAACATTTTTAAATTTGTATACACTTTTTTTCAAACACATGCAGCGTATATTTTGTTAAGGGTATGACGCACTTTTTTATAACACGCAACTTTTTTTACATTGTATACACTTTTTTTACAACTTCTTAAAATTATGTTCAGGTTTCAGAATTTTTTATGTTTCAAAAAGTGTTCACACTTTAGAATTTTGTTCAGGTTTTAGAAAAAAATTATGTTTCAAAAAGTGTTCGCACTTTAAAGTTGTTGGTTTTCTAAAAGTATTCAGAATTTTCAAAAAGTGCTCGCACTTCATAAAATGTTCAAAGATTTCAGAAAAAAACATTTTCAATACTTGTTTGCCACTAAAAAAATGGTTTCAAAGTTCGACACTTGGGTTTCTGCTTAAATATTTCGGGCCTCTGTTTTTTGTCAGTCATAGTAGTCTGGTGTAGTGGGCCTAGTTGCTAGCAGAATGAGGTCAACGCTGCCTGGTCCCAAGTTCGATTACACGGCAGCTGTTTTTGATTTGGGATTATTACGTTGCACGTTATTAAGAAAAAGAAAGAAAGAATTTTTATGTCGCATGCTGAGAAAAAAAACTCGCTTCATTTCTGGTGGGCCGGCCCCGTCAAGTCTGCAGCCAGCAATCCAAAACATTTTTTAAAAACATTATTTACAAAATTTGGCACAAGTTTGAAAATCCAAAACTTTTTTCATAGCATCTGAAAAACCGTTGGAATTATGTACATTTTTTGATGAATGTGAGTTTTTTTTAAATCATGAACAAATTTTAAAACTACGAATGGAATTTGAAAATTCCAGAGAAAAACACAAAAGGAATTGAATTTATCCGAAAAATAGAAATCAGGAACATTTTTTAACTTATGAACAATTTTAGAAAGGTGTGAACATTTTTCAAACTTCACGAATTCTTTTTCTGTTATAGTGGGCCGGCCCAAATTCTTGTCCCTGAGAGTAGTAGATTATCCGGTCGGGATTATCGTATTCCCAGTGTGCCAAATGTTCGACAGCATCTCCCGGTCGCCTCTCTGGTGGCTAACGGCCTCCTCTTCCACTCCCCCACGTCCGCAACTACCTAGAGCAGGTCATGCGCCTGGTGCGCCCCGCACGCCCTGCCCCTCTGTACTCCTCATTGTAACACCATATAAGCCCGTCGAGGCCAAGGAATACAGCAGTGCGAGAGTTTACTAAACCTAACTTGGTATCAGACGCAACCGATCCTACCCCCTCGCTTCCGCCATACATCGGTTCCTTCGCCGCACGCGCTCCGGCAGCGACCTCGACACGCCGGCGAGCAACCCCTTCACCCCCTTCCCTTTGGCTGCAGCACCTCCGCCTGCACCCTTGGCGACCCCTGCTCCACCGGCATCACCCTGCACGGCGCGCCTCGCCCCCGACGTCCTCCTCGGCAAGCAGGCCGTGCCCGAGGCCGCCCTTCTTCCTCTGCTCCGGTGGCCGCGCCACCCGCCGTGTCCATCGCGGTTGTTCTTCGCACGGCGGGGAGCGTCCCCGTCCAGCCACTCGCGCCCGGCGGCTCCAGCAGCACCCTAGCTCTTCGTCCCGATGTGCCCGACGTCGGTTCCTCCTCCGTTGCGACCGGCCTGCCGCCCTCCGTCAACCACTTCTTCGACCACCGGCTCGAGCTCGAATCGGGTAACTACTCCAAATGGCGTCAAATCTTTTACGTCGTCTGTTGCAAATATCAAGTGTAGCACCACCTCGACGTCGCCGCCGAGCCGCTTCTCCAGAGTGCCGTGTGGCGCAACGACGACCTGACAATCGTCCTCTGGTTCCACGGCGTCGTCGTCGACGAGCTCCTGGACGTGGTCGCCACTCTGGACAACACCGCCTTCGACATCTGGCAGCAGCTGCACCTTCTCTTCTGTGACAATCAAGCCGGGCGCGCCATGATCCTCGGTGCAGAATTCCGCAACCTCGTCCATGGGGATCTCTCCATCGCCGAATACTGTCGGCGTCTCAAGTCCCTCGCCATGGACCTCGGCGACGTCGGTGAGCGCGTCACCGATCGCGCGCTGACCCTCCAACTCATCCGTGGCCTCAACAGCAAGTTCCGGATCATGGCCACCCTGCTTCCCATGCAGACGCCCTTCCCGACATTCGTGCAGGCGCGTTCCCGCCTGCTGATGGAGGAAATCTCCGCCAACGAGCGCGCTCGACTCGACGGCCGCCTGGAGGCCACTGCCACCGCCCTCACCATCGGCTCCGGCTCGGGGTCCTCGGGATCCTCAGGCATCTCCACCGACCGCGGCAAAGGTGCCACTCCTCCCGCCGCCGATCGCGACACCGACGGCCGCGGCCGTGGCCGCGGGCGCGGCTCTTCTTCCCCTGGAAGTGCCCCGCCCGGGTACGGGGCCCCTGCACCCGCTCCCGTCGCCACCATGCCACTCCACGGGTACTTTGCCCCGTATGGTGCCCTCCTCCACGGCCCGCCCCAGCCCGCGCCTCTAGGCGCGCTTAACGCCAGGGCGCGCCCTGGGTCACAAGGCCCACCACCGCCTTAGCAGGCCTTGAAGGAAATATGCCCTAGAGGCAATAATAAAGTTATTATTTATTTCCTTATTTCATGATAAATGTTTATCATTCATGCTAGAATTGTATTAACCGGAAACATGATACATGTGTGAATGCATAGACAAACAACATGTCACTAGTATGCCTCTACTAGACTAGCTTGTTAATCAAAGATGGTTATGTTTCCTAACCATGAACAAGGAGTTGTTATTTGATTAATGAGGTCACATCATTAGTAGAATGATCTGATTGACATGACCCATTCCCTTAGCTTAGCACACGATCGCTTAGTATGTTGCTACCGCTTTTATCCATGACATATACATGTTCCTGTAACTATGAGATTATGCAACTCCTGTTTACGGAGGAACACTTTGGTGCTACCAAACGCCACAACGAATCGGGTGATTATAAAGGAGTACTACAGGTGTCTCCAAAGGTAAATGTTGGGTTGGCGATTTGAGATTAGGTTTTGTCACTCCGATTGTCGGAGAGGTATCTCTGGGCCCTCTCGGTAATGCACATCACTTAAGCCTTGCAAGCACTACAACTAATGAGTTAGTTGTGAGATGATGTATTACGGAACGAGTAAAGAGACTTGCGTAACGAGATTGAACTAGGTATTGATACCGACGATCGAATCTCGCAAGTAACATACCGATGACAAAGGGAACAACGATGTTGTTATGCGGTCCGACCGACAAAGATCTTCGAGAATATGTAGGAACCAATATGGGCATCCAGGTCCCGCTGTTGGTTATTGACCGTGAATAGTTCTAGGTCATGTCTACATTGTTCTCGAACCGTAGGGTCCGCACGCTTAAGGTTTCGATGATGGTTATTATGAGTTTATGTATTTTGATGTACGAAGGAGTTGAGTCCCGGATGTGATCACGGACATGACGAGGAGTCTCGAAATGGTCGAGACATAAAGATTGATATATTGGAAGCCTATGTTTGGAGTTCGAATGGTTCCGGCTAAAACGGAATTTACCGGAGTACCGGAGGTTACTGGAACCCCCGGAGGTAAATGGGCCTCGATGGGCCTTAGTGGAAAGGAGAAGGGCCAGCCCTAGGTGGGCTGCGCCTCCCCCTTCCCTAGTCCTACTAGGACTAGGAGAAGGGCCGCCCCTCTCTCTCTTCCCCCTCCGGGAATCCTAGTCCAACTAGGATTGGGGGAATCCTACTCCCGGAGGAGTAGGACTCCTGGCGCGCCTCTCCTTGGGCCGCCCTCTCCCCTGGCTCCTTTATATACGGGGCAGGGGGCACCTTGGAACACACAAGTTGATCGTGAGATCGTTCCTTAGCCGTGTCGGTGCCCCCTCCACCATATTCCACCTCGGTTATACTGTCGAAGCTTAAGCGAAGCCTGCGCGGTGAAACATCAAGATCGTCACCACGCCGTCGTCTTGTGGAACTCTCCTCGACACTCGGCTGGATCGAGTACGAGGGACGCCATCGAGCTGTACGTGTCAAGAACTCGGGGCGTCGGAGTAACGGCGCCGGATCGGTCGGATCGCGAGGAGAACGTCGACTACTTCCTCTACGTTGTGATCGCTTCCGCCGGGTCTACAAGGGTACGTAGACAACACTCTCCCTCTCGTTGCTATACATCACCATGATCTTGCGTGTGCGTAGGAATTTTTTTGAAATTACTACGTTCCCCAAAAGTGGCATCCGAGCCTAGGTTTTTTCTATGGTTTGATGTTTTGCACGAGTAGAACACAAGTGAGTTGTGGGCGATACAAGTCATACTACCTACCAGCATGTCATACTTTGGTTCAGCGGTATTGTGAGATGAAGCGCCCTGACCGACATTACGCAGACGCTTACGCGAGACTGGTTTCACCGCCACGAGCACTCGTTGCTTAAAGGTGACTGGTGGGTGTCTGTCTCTCTCACTTTAGTTGAACCGAGTGTGGCTACGCCCGGTCCTTGAGAAGGTTAAAACGGAGTCTATTTGACGAAGTATCGTTGTGGTTTTGATGCGAGGTGAGACTGGTTCTTGCTTAAGCCCGTAGCAGCCACGTAAAATTTGCAACAACAAAGTAGAGGACGCCTAACTTGTTTTTGCAGGGCATGTTGTGATGTGATATGGTCAAGACGTGATGCTATATTTTATTGTATGAGATGATCATGTTTTGTAACCGGTTATCGGCAATGGCAGGAGCCATATGGTTGTCGCTTTATTGTATGCAATGCAATCGCTTCTGTAATGCTTTACTTTATCACTAAGCGGTAGCGATAGTCGAGAAGCATAAGTTTGGCGAGACGACAACGATGCTACGATGAAGATCAAGGTGTCGCGCCGGTGACGATGGTGATCATGGTGGTGCCGCAAGATGGAGATCATGAAGCACAAGATGATGATGACCATATCATATCACTTATATTGATTTGCATGTGATGTTTATCCTTTTATGCATCTTATCTTGCTTTGATTGACGGTAGCATTATAAGATGATCTCTCACTAAATAATCAAGAAGTGTTCTCCCGAGTATGCACCGCTGCCAAAGTTCGTCGTGCCTGCGGACACCACGTGATGATCGGGTGTGATAAGCTCTCACGTCCATCTACAACGGGTGCAAGCCAGTTTTGCACACGCAGAATACTCGGGTTATACTTGACGAGCCTAGCATATGCAGATATGGCCTCGAACACGGAGACCGAAGGTCGAGCGTGAATCATATAGTAGATATGATCAACATAAGATGTTCACCATTGAAAACTACTCCATTTCACGTGATGATCGGTTATGGTTTAGTTGATTTGGATCACGTGATCACTTGGATGACTAGAGAGATGTCTTTCTAAGTGGGAGTTCTTAAGTAATATGATTAATTGAACTTAAATTTATCATGAACTTAGTACCGATAGTATCTTGCTTGTTTATGTTTGATTGTAGATAGATGGCTCGTCTTTGTTGTTCCGTTGAATTTTAATGCGTTCCTTGAGAAAGCAAAGTTGAAAGATGATGGTAGCAATTACACGGATCGGGTCCGTAATTTGAGGATCATCCTCATTGCTGCACGTAAGAGCTACGCCCTGGATGCACCGCTAGGTGACAGAACTGTCTTTGGAGCAACGCCAGATGTTATGAACGTCTGGCGAGCAAAGCTGATGACTACTCTATAGTTGAGTGTGCCATGCTTTACGGCTTAGAACCGGGACTTCAACGACGTTTTGAACGTCATGGAGCATATGAGATGTTCCAGAGTTGAAGTTGATATTCCACAGTAATGCCCGGATTGAGAGATATGAAGTCTCCAATAAGTTCTATAGCTGTAAGATGGAGGAGACAGATTACATTAGTGAGCATATACTCAAGATGTCGGGTACTACAATCACTTGACACAATTGGGAGTTAATCTTCCGGATGATTGTGTCATTGATGAATTCTCCAATCACCGCCACCAAGCTACAAAGGCTTCGTGATGAACTATAATATGCAAGGGTTAGTAAAGACTATACCGAGCTCTTCGCAATGCTAAAGGCTGGAGGTAGAAATCAAGAAGGAGCATCAAGTGTTGATGGTCAATAAGACTACTAGTTTCAAGAAGAAAGGCAAAGGGAAGAAGAAGGAATTCAAGAAGAACAGCAAGCAAGTTGTCGCTCAGAGAAGAAACCCAAGTCGGCCCTAAACTGAAATCGAGTGCTTCTACCGCAAGCGATCGTCACCGAAGCGGAACTGCCCCAAGTATTTGGCGGATAAGAAGGATGGCAAGGTGAACAAAGGTATATGTGATATACATGTTATTGATGTGTACCTTACTAGAGCTCGTAGTAGCACTGGTATTTGATCTGGTTCATTGCTAATATTTGCAACTCAAACAGGACTACTGATTGCTTAACTCGCAAAGGACGAGGTGACGATCGCGCGTGGGAAATGGTTCCAAAGTCGATGTGATCGCGGTCGGCACGCTACCTCTACATCTACCTTCGGGATTAGTTTTAGACCTAAATAATTGTTATTTGGTGCTGCGTTGAGCATGAACATTATATCTGGATCTTGTTTGATGCGAGACGGTTATTCATTTAAATCAGAGAATAATGGTTGTTCTATTTATATGAGTAATATCTTTTATGGTCATGCACCCTTGAGGAATGGTCTATTTTGATGAATCTCGATAGTAGTGATACACATATTCATAATGTTGAAACCAAAAGATGCAGAGTTGATAATGATAGTGCAACTTATTTGTGGCATCGCCGTTTAGGTCATATCGGTGTAAAACGCATGAAGAAACTCCATCTCGATGGACTTTTGGAGTCACTTGATTATGAATCACTTGGCACTTGCGAACCGTGCCTCATGGGCAAGATGACTAGAACACCGTTCTCGGTACTATGGAGAGAGCAACAGATTTGTTGGAAATCATACATCTGAGATGTATGTGGTCCAATGAATGTTGAGGCTCGTGGCGGATATCGTTATTTTCTCACCTTCACAGATGACTTAAGCAGATATGGGTATATCTACTTAATGAAACATAAGTCGAAACGTTTGAAAAGTTCAAAGAATTTCAGAGTGAAGTTGAAAATCATCGTAACAAGAAAATTAAGTTTCTACGATCCGATCGTGGAGGTGAATATTTGAGTTACGAGTTTGGTCTACATTTGAAACAATGCGAATAGTTTCGCAACTCACGCCACCGGAACACCACAGCGTAATGGTGTGTCCGAACGTCAGAATCGTACTTTACTAGATATGGTACGATCTATGATGTCTCTTACAGATTTACCGCTATCGTTTTGGGGTTATGCTCTAGAGACGGCCGCATTCACCTGAATAGAACACCGTCGAAATCCGCTGAGACGACACCTTATGAACTATGGTTTAGCAAGAAACCAAAGTTGTCGTTTCTTAAAGTTTGGGGATGCGATGCTTATGTGAAAAAGCTTCAACCTGATAAGCTCGAACCCAAATCGGAGAAATGTGTCTTCATAGGATACCCAAAAGAGACAGTTGGGTACACCTTCTATCACAGATCCGAAGGCAAGACATTCGTTGCTAAGAATGGATCCTTTCTAGAGAAGGAGTTTCTCTCGAAAGAAGTGAGTGGGAGGAAAGTGGAACTTGATGAGGTAATAGTACCTTCTCCCTTACTTGAAAGTAGTTCGTCGCAGAAAACGGTTTCTGAGACACCTACACCAAGTAGTGAGGAAGTTGATGATGTTGATCATAAAACTTCAGATCAAGTTCTCGCAGAACCTCGTAGATCAACCAGAGTAAGATCCGCTTTTGAGTGGTACGGTAATCTTGTTCTAGAAATCATGCTACTAGATCATGATGAACCTACGAACTATGAAGAAGCGATGGTGAGCCCAGATTCATAAAATGGCTTGAGGCCATGAAATCGAGATGGGATCCATGTATGAAAACAAAGTATGGACTTTGGTTGACTTGCCCGAGGGTCGGCAAGCAATAGAAAACAAGTGGATCTTCAAGAAGAAGACCGACGCCGACGGTAATGTTATCGTCTATAAAGCTCGACTTGTCGCAAAAGGTTTTCGACAAGTTCAAGGGATTGACTACGATGAGACCTTCTCACCCGAAGCGATGCTTAAGTCCGTCCGAATCATGTTAGCAATTGCGCATTTTATGATTATGAAATTTGGCAAATGGATGTAAAGACTGCATTCTGAATGGATTTACGGAAGAAGAGTTGTATATGATGCAACCGAAGGTTTTTCGATCCAAAGGAGCTAACAAAGTATGCAAGCTCCAATGATCCATCTATGGACTGGTGCAAGCATCTCGGAGTTGGAATAAACGCTTTGATAGTGTGATCAAAGCATTTGGGTTTGTCTGAGACTTTTGGAGAAGCTTGTATTTACAAGAAAGTGAGTGGGAGCTCAGAGCATTTACGATATTATATGTGGACGACATATTGCTAATCGGAAATGATATAGAATTTCTGGATAGCATAAAGGGATACTTGAATAAGAGTTTCTCAATGAAAGACCTCGGTGAAGCTGCTTACATATTGGGCATTAAGATCTATAGAGATAGATCAAGACGCTTAATTGGACTTTCACAAAGCACATACCTTGACAAAGTTTTGAAGAAGTTCAAAATGGATCAAGCAAAGAAAGGGTTCTTGCTCATTACAAGGTGTGAAGTTGAGTCGACTCAATGCCCGACCACCGCAGAAGATAGAGAGAAAATGAAAGATGTTCCTATGCTTCAGCCATAGGCTCTATCATGTATGCAATCTGTGTACGCAGACTGATGTGTGCCTTGCTATAAGCCTAGCAGGAGGTACCAAAGTAATCCAGAGTGGATCATGGACAGCGGTCAAGAACATCTGAAATATACGAAAAGGACTAATGATATGTTTCTCGATATGGAGGTGACAAAGAGCTCATAAAACAGTTACGTTGATGCAAGCTTTGACACCGATCCGGACGATTCTAAATCGCAGACCGGATACGATTTACACTAAACGGAGGAGCTGTCGGTTGGTGCAGTTCTAAACAAAGCGTCAGGCGGGATCTACATGTGAAGCGGAATACATAGCAGCCGGAAGCAGCTAATGAAGGAGTGCGGATGAAGGAGTTCATATCCGATCTAGGTGTCATACCTAGTGCATCGGGTCCAATGAAAATCTTTCGTGACAATATCGAGCAATTGCCTTAGCAAAGGAATCCAGATTTCACAAGAGGACCAAGCACATCAAGAGACGCTTCAATTCCATCCGGACTTAGTCCAGACGGAGACATAGAAATTTGCAAGATACATACGGATCTGAATGTTGCGCACCGTTGACTAAGCCTCTTCCACGGGCAAAACATGATCAGCACCAAGACTCCATGGGTGTTAGAATCATTACTATGTAATCTAGATTATTGACTCTAGTGCAAGTGGGAGATCAAGGAAATATGCCCTAGAGGCAATAATAAAGTTATTATTTATTTCCTTATTTCATGATAAATGTTTATCATTCATGCTAGAATTGTATTAACAGGAAACATGATACATGTGTGAATGCATAGACAAACAACATGTCACTAGTATGCCTCTACTAGACTAGCTTGTTAATCAAAGATGGTTATGTTTCCTAACCATGAACAAGGAGTTGTTATTTGATTAATGAGGTCACATCATTAGTAGAATGATCGATTGACATGACCCATTCCCTTAGCTTAGCACACGATCGCTTAGTATGTTGCTACTGCTTTTATCCATGACATATACATGTTCCTGTAACTATGAGATTATGCAACTCCGTTTACGGAGGAACACTTTGGTGCTACCAAACGTCACAACGAATCGGGTGATTATAAAGGAGTACTACAGGTGTCTCCAAAGGTAAATGTTGGGTTGGCGATTTCGAGATTAGGTTTTGTCACTCCGATTGTCGGAGAGGTATCTCTGGGCCCTCTCGGTAATGCACATCACTTAAGCCTTGCAAGCACTACAACTAATGAGTTAGTTGTGAGATGATGTATTACGGAACGAGTAAAGAGACTTGCCGTAACGAGATTGAACTAGGTATTGGATACCGACGATCGAATCTCGGGCAAGTAACATACCGATGACAAAGGGAACAACGTATGTTGTTATGCGGTCCGACCGACAAAGATCTTCAGAGAATATGTAGGAACCAATATGGGCATCCAGGTCCCGCTGTTGGTTATTGACCGTGAATAGTTCTAGGTCATGTCTACATTGTTCTCGAACCGTAGGGTCCGCACGCTTAAGGTTTGATGGCGGTTATTATGAGTTTATGTATTTTGATGTACCAAGGAGTTGAGTCCCGGATGTGATCACGGACATGACGAGGAGTCTCGAAATGGTCGAGACATAAAGATTGATATATTGGAAGCCTATGTTTGGAGTTCGGAATGGTTCGGGTAAAACGGAATTTATCGAGTACCGGAGGTTCTGGAACCCCGGGAGGTAAATGGGCCTCGATGGGCCTTAGTGGAAAGGAGAAGGGCCAGCCCTAGGTGGGGCGCCTCCCCCTTCCCTAGTCCTACTAGGACTAGGAGAAGGGGCCGCCCCTCTCTCTTTCCTCCAGGAATCCTAGTCCAACTAGGATTGGGGGATCCTACTCGGAGGAGTAGGACTCCTGGCAGCGCCTCTCCTTGGCATGCCGCCCTCTCCCCCTGGCTCCTTTATATACGGGCAGGGGGCACCTTGGAACACACAAGTTGATCGTGAGATCGTTCCTTAGCCGTGTGCGGTGCCCTCCTCCACCATATTCCACCTCGGTTATACCGTCGAAGCTTAGGCGAAGCCTGCGCCGTGAAACATCAAGATCGTCCACCACGCCGTCGTCGACGGAACTCTCCCTCGACACTCGGCTGGATCGAGTACGAGGGACGCCATCGAGCTGTACGTGTGTCAAGAACTCGGGGCGTCGGAGTAACGGCGCGGGATCGGTCGGATCGCGAGGAGAACGTGACGACTACTTCCTCTACGTTGTGATCGCTTCCGCTTCGGGTCTACAAGGGTACGTAGACAACACTCTCCCCTCTCGTTGCTATACATCACCATGATCTTGCGTGTGCGTAGGAAAATTTTTGAAATTACTACGTTCCCCAACAGGCCTACCCGGTGGTGCATGCGCCGTCGTCCGCTGGCCCGACGTGGGAACAGTATCATCAGCTGTACGCCGCTCTTCAGAACCTGTCGACGCAGCAGAACGCTGGCGGCAGTTCGGACTGGATTCTTGACACCGGCGCCTCTTCCCACGTGACTGGTATGGCCGACTCCCTCTCTTAGTGTTTTGCTCCATCTTGTGTCATTCTTCGGGCATATTAGTTGGCAACGGTTCTCACTTACCCATGACGGTCGTCGGCTCCACCAAACTATCTTCCTTCTCTCTCAACGATGTACTTGTTTCCCCGACTGTCATCCAAAACCTCATATTTGTACGTCGTTTTACTATTGACAACTCTTGCAGTATAGAATTTGACCCGTTTGGTTTTACCGTGAAGGACCTAGCCACCCGCAAGATCATCATGAGGTCCAATAGCCATGGGGACCTCTATCCATTCTTCACCAACTCCGGTGTGCAAGCTCTCCTCACGGTGGTCGGCAGCGACTTGTGGCACCGACGCTTGGGGCATCCTAGTGACAAGACAATCTCCACTTTAGCTCGTTTTTTTCTTCCAACATGTAATAACAGCATGTCACACACTACCTTATGTACGGCATGCCAATTGGGCAAGCAGCCATGGCTGCCTTTTCCCCATTCCAAATCATTTACTACAGCACCGTTTCAGCTCATACATTGTGATTTATGGACCTCCCCTGTTTGTAGTTTCGGGATTTCAATATTATCTTGTGATCCTAGATGACTACTCGCACTACTCATGGACCTTCCCTTTACGCCACAAGTCCGATACCGTCGACACAATCCATCGTTTTCACGCGTACGTCCTCACGTAGTTTCAGTTCCTATCCAATGTATGCAATGCGACAATGGCGGTGAATTTCTCACCACTTCCCTACGCGACCTCTTCTCCCGTTATGGCGCCTCCCTTCGCCTCTCATGCCCCCATACATCCCCACAAAACGGAAAAGCCGAACGCCTACTTCGTACGACAAATGACATTCTTCGTGTCCTCCTCATACATGCCACACTACCCCCCGCCTTCTGGGTTGAATCCCTCCACGCCGCAACCTACATTATCAACCGGAGACCCTCCACTACCATTGTAAGGGCATATTTATCCCTTAGGTGTTTTGGTGATTGATGACAATGCTTTTGCGGACTAATCGTGTGCCTTGAGTTTCTCAGATACTTCATCACTAGGCACGAGACGATTCGGTGCCCCTCGGAGACTATTGAAGTCGGCGTTGTTCTACGTTTCTCTTTGGTGGAGTTGAGTCGTAGGAGAGCCGTACTATTAAGAGGGGGTCCGCGTTGGAAAGGTTTGGGTGGAATCAACACGTACACTTGTCCCTCCTTTCCCTGCATTTTGGAGCTTCCCTTCGTTATCTTGGTTGTGCGGAAATCTGACGACTACTACTGTACTTGCGGTAGTACCGCAAGTACAAGCGGTAGTACTGTTGTGTGTCACGGTAGTACCGCTCATCTGGAGCGGTAGTACTGCGGCTCCCAGGCCTTGTGCCGCTCCGGTGCGGTAGTAGGGGCGGATGTAATTTTTTACATCCGCGCTCCCCATGGTAGTACCGCTCGTCCAGCGCGGTAGTACCGCGGGGGCCCATAGTAGTACCGCTCCCTAGGAGTCGTAGTACCGCGGCCCTCCTACCTAGTACCGCAGTGGCACGGTAGTAGGCGCGGATGTAATTTTTTACATCCGCGCCCGCAACGGTAGTACCGCGCCTCGCGAGCGGTAGTACCGCGTCGGATTTTTGTACCACCTCAGTTTCAGCGAAAGTAGGCACGAATGTAATTTATTTCATCCGCGCCCTTCCCAGGCCGTGACTTTCCTGCCTTGCGGTAGTACCACAAGGGGGAGCGGTAGTACCACACAAGCGGTAGTACTGCCCCCTAGTCAGGCAAGTTCCGGCCTGTGCTGCTGTCGTGGTAGTACCGTGGTCCGCCATGGTAGTACCGCGCAGCCTCGCGGTAGTACCGCACCCCTGGAGCGGTAGTACCGTGCGTCGCGGGCTGAACATGTGGATAATGGTTGGATTTTTCCCACGACTATATAAGGGGTGTCTTCTACCTCTAGTTGACTACCTCTTCCACCTCTAAGCTCCATTGTTGCTCCAAGCTCCATTTTCGCCCGATCTCTCTCCCTAGCCAATCAAACTTGTTGATTTGCTCGGGATTGGGTGACAAGGGCCCGATCTACACTTCCACCACAGGATATTTGATTCCCCCCACTTATCCCTAGCGGATCTTGTTACTCTTGGGTGTTTGAGCACCCTAGACGGTTGAGGTAACCTCGAAGCCATACTCCATTGTGGTGAAGCTCCGTGGTGTTGTTGGGAGCCTCCAATTGTTGTGGAGATTGCCCCAACCTTGTTTGTAAAGGTTCGGTCGCCGCCTTCAAGGGCACCCATAGTGGAATCACGGCATCTCGCATTGTGTGAGGGCGTGAGGAGAATACGGTGGCCCTAGTGGCTTCTTGGGGAGCATTGTGCCTCCACACCGCTCTAACGGAGACGTACTTCCCCTTAAAAGGAAGGAACTCCGGTAACACATCCTCGTCTCCACCGGCTCCACTCTTGGTTATTTCGTGCCTTTACTTTTGCAAGCTTTCTTATGTTACATCCTTTACTTGCATATGTGCTAGTTGTTATTGCATCATATAGGTTGCTCACTTAGTTGCACATCTAGACAACCTATTTTGTTGCAAAGTTTAATTTGGTAAAGAAAAGCTTAAAATTGTTAGTTGCCTATTCACCCCCCCCTCCTCTAGTCAACTATATCGATCCTTTCAATTGGTATCAGAGCCTCATCTGTTTTTAAGGACTTTACCGTCCGAAGAGTATGGTTGATGCCGTAGATGAGGTGGGAGAGCACTCCGGTGCGAATCCGACATCATCTACGGGAGATGGGGGTAACTCGATCTCACGTGAGGAATTCAATGTGGCCTTGGAAACATTGAAAACCTCCATGACGACCGAGGTCAAGGACATGTTTAAAGATTTCCTAGAAGGACTTAAACAATCTACCTCGCCGATGAAAGTGGGTGATCCCACCAACAAGGTGACGGATGCTACCTCCGACAATGGGGAAGCTAACATTGAAAAGAGTCCTTTTATTAGTGGTAGAAATGGTACTGGCATCTTTGCCCATGTGGAACCCCCGGTTTATGGAGGGCCAATCCCCTCCACTCATTTGAATCATGCCAGTCCTCCACCTAAATATGAGAAACATGAAGATTTTGATTCTTGGGTCTATCGCTTTAAGCGACATTTAAAACATGTGAACACTAACCTTTGGAGAATCATTGAAGAAGGTTTCTATCCTCTTGACCCAAGCAACTTCACCCCTCAAGAAGCCGTGGACAATCAATTCAATGAGAGTGCTCTCTTCATCATCCAAGATGCAATCCTTCCCGAAGATCTCCCTCATCTTCGACCCCATGTCATGGCTAAAGAAGCATGGAAATGTGTCGAGGGTCTCTATCGAGGAAGTGCTAGCATTCAATGCTCCAACTATGAAGTGGTGCAAGATGAAGCCGATGAGTTTGCAATGAAAGAAGATGAAGAACCTCGTGAGCTCTTTCGAAGAGTGACCAAACTCGCGGTCGCACTCCGAGATCATGGAAGCAAGGACACGGATGAAAATTGGATCAAGCGAAAGTTCCTCAAGGCCATGATGCCCTACAACAAGGCCATGTCCTCCGTCATTCGTCAACGATCGGACTTCCACTCCATGATCTCAAGTGAAGTGTTGGATGAGTTCGTTGCAATGAGCATCTTGGACAAGACCGCCGACAATGCGGTGCTCCGTTCTCAAAGGGCAAAGAAGCCCAACCTTGCTTTGAAGGCCAAGGTTATTATGGAAGAAGAGGAAGAAGTGGAAGATGAGGAAAGCAACCCCGAAGACACCAAATTTGATTACCATGAGCACATGGCCCTTGCTTCAAGACAATTTTGGAGCAAGAAGAGTTCAAGACCCAACTTCAACAAGAACAACTCAAGTGGCGTCAAGGGCAAGCAACGAGTTAGAACTTGCTTCAACTGTGGCAATGTGAGCCATTTCATTGCGGATTGTCCTTACAAGAAGCGGGAAGACAATGGTGGCAAGTTCATACGAAAAGACAAAGCCAAGTCCTTCCCCAACAAGAACAACTTCGCCAAGAAGACTCCCACTCATGGGTTGGTGGTTCAAGAAGAATACCAAGAGGATGACGATGATGATGAAAATGAAGAAGCTATGGCCATGGCATCCATTGCCATTGCTACTACTTCCTGGGCGTCTCTCTTTGATTCACCCAACGAAAACATCACCGCCAAATGCCTCATGGCTAAAGCTTCAAACAAGGTAACCCCCAACATCACAACCACCATCATTACTAATCCCTCCTTGGAGGATTGCATTGATGAACATGTTGAGTCAAATGAGGAAGTGAATGAATTTGAGTCTTTTATGAATAAGCTCAAGGGTAAGTCCAAGAAGTACTTTGTTGCTCTCTTGGAACAACTTGGTGAGGCCAATGACATGATCGAGGCTCACGAAAAAACCATCTCCAAGATGGAAGGTCATAGTCGTGACTATGCCGATGAGATATCAGATCTCTCTAATGCTCTTGAGGAAGAGCGTGTGCATCGTTTGACTCTTGAGGATTCACACAATGATGACCATGCTAAGTTAAAGAAAGATCTTGATCATGCTCTTGTCATGTCTCGTGTGCTAACCTCCGAGAAGGCTAAACTTGGGGTTGATCATGCTAGACTCAAAGAGGAGTTTGAGATACTTGACAAGGCCCACAAGGTCTTGAAGGGTACTCATGCTAACCTCAAAGAGTCTCATGCTCAACTCCAAGTTAAGCTAATCAAGGAAAAGGCCACTTTTCCTCATATGGTATTAATTGATAATGCATGTGCTACTAACCCGTGTTGTGAGCATGCGCATCTTGTGGAGGAGAATGCCAAGTTGAAGGATCAACTTGAGAAAGGCCTCGTGACATGCATTCAAGGTGAGAAGAACCTCAATGACCTTTTGAGCAATCAAAAGGAAGTTGTGGCGAAGGAATGAATTGGGTTTGCACCCAAGTCCAAGAGCAAGAAGAAGAACAACAACAAGACCAAACGTCCTCCTCCTCTCAAGCAAACGTTTGTGAAAGAGGGAGAGGGTGCTCCTAAGGAGAAGAAGGAAAAAGTGAAGGGAGTTGACATCAGAAAGGGCAGAAGCATGTCCTCAAACAAAGTCGGCGACTTTAACCCGTCATATGTGTTGTGCCGTGCTAGTGATGGGCATGTTTATGCTAAATTTGTTGGTTCTCCTTATGAGTACATTGAATGGTCTATTTGGGTTCCCAAGACCCTTGTTACTAACATCAAAGGACCCATTACTAAATGGGTACCTAAAACCAAACATTGATCTCTTGTAGGTGTTTGCTTCCGGTGGGGGATCATGGTTGCTCGATAGTGGAGCAACAAATCATATGACCGGGAGCAAGGACTTGGTGGTGGACGTGCAAGAGATTCCATCTATGCCCACCAATGTCGAGTGGGGTGATGCATCACATTCTAAGGTATTGGGTCTCGGCAAGGTTGTCATTTCTCATGATCTAACGATCGAGAAAGTCATGCTTGTTGAGTCCCTTGCATTCAATTTGCTTTCCGTTCGTCAACTTGCACTCATGGGCTTTGCTACATTCTTTGACATTGATACCGTGGCCCTCTTGTGGTGCAAGACTCTTAAAGTAGCCTTTGTTGGGCATGTCGAGAACGGTCTCTATGTGATTAACTTTTTGAAGCGACCCACTAAGACCGCGACATGCCTAATGGCTAAAGTTGACGTGGGATGGCTTTGGCATCACCGTTTAGCCCACGTCAATATGAGATCTTTGCAAAGTCTTCTCAAGGGGGACCATGTCCGTGGACTAACAAATGTTAGTTTTGCCAAAGATCGTGCTTGCAGTGCTTGTATCGAAGGAAAGCTTCATGAAAAGGCTCACCCTCCTTCAACCATCATCTATTCAAAGAGACCCTTGGAGCTCCTTCACATGGATCTCTTCGGGCCTCCATCTTTTGATAGTCTTGGAGGAAGAAAGTATTGCTTGGTGATTGTGGATGATTATTCAAGATACACTTGGGTATACTTCTTCAAGAGGAAGAGTGAGACTCAACAAACCGTCATCGACTTTGCAAATGAAGCTCAACGTCAACATGATGCAAAGATCTTGACAATAAGAAGTGACAACGGCACCGAGTTCAAGAACTACACCTTGGATGAGTTTCTTAGTGATGAGGGGATCAAGCATCAATATTCTGCACCATATACCCCTCAACAAAATGGTGTTGCGGAGAGGAAGAACCGGACATTGATGGATGCGGCAAGGACCATGATGGCGGAGTTCAAGTGTCCATACAACTTTTGGGCCGAAGCCATCAACACCGCATGTCATGCATCCAATCGGCTCTATCTTCGCAAAGGCTTGAACAAGACTCCTTATGAGATACTCACCGGCAACAAGCCCAACCTCAAGTACTTCCGGGTGTTCGGTTGTATGTGTTTCATTCTCAAGAAAGGTGTTCGTTTGTCTAAATTTGAGGCTAGAGCTCATGAGGGCATATTTGTTGGTTGCTACAAACTCTCATGCTTACCGTGTCCTCAACGAGTCCACCGGACTCATTGAGGAGCGATGTAACGTGGAGTTTGATTGAAAATAACGGCTCCCAAGTGGAGCAAAGTGGTACTTGTGATGTAGGTGATGAAATTCCTCCCCAAGCCATAAGAAGAATGGGTATTGGTCAAATCCTACCCATTGAGGAACCCCTTGTGGCCGAAGGAGAAGGATAATGCTCCACTCAAGTGGAGCCATCACCTCCCCAAGACCCACACGCTTCCAAAGAACAAAGTGAAGGCCCTCATTCTCATGAACAAGACCAAGGGCAAGATCAACCTCAAGGTGGTGGTGAACCTCTAAATGATGCCCAAGGTCAAGTTCTCCCCCTAGAGCAAGTTCAAGATCATGAGCAAGCTCAAGATCAAGAACAAGCTCAAGACGACGCTCAAGATGATCAAGTTAACCCTCCTTCTTCCACACCCGAGGAGGAATTAGAGCGTCGTGCCGCGAAGATTGCTTCCAAGCTCACCACCCAAGGCCATCTCATGGAGAACGTGGTTGGAAGCCCAAGAAAGGGGGTAAGCACTCGTAGACAATTAGCAAACTATTGTGAACATCACGCATTTGTCTCTTGTGTTGAACCCCAAAAGGTCTATGAGGCGCTCGAAGACTCGGATTGGCTCAATGCCATGCATGAAGAACTCAACAACTTCGAGTACAACAAGGTGTGGAGATTGGTGCCAAGACCATCGGGGAACCACAACGTCATTGGAACCAAGTGGATCTTCAAGAACAAGCAAGATGCTCATGGGAACATCATTCGCAACAAGGCGAGATTGGTAGCACAAGGCTACTCCCAAGTCGAGGGTATCGACTACGGTGAAACCTTTGCTCCCGTTGCTCGTCTTGAATCCATTCGTTTGTTGATTGCTTATGCTTCCCATCACAACTTTAAGTTGCAACAAATGGATGTGAAAAGTGCTTTTCTTAATGGTCCTATTAATGAGTTGGTCTATGTCAAGTAACCCCCCGGGTTCGAGGACCCCTACTTCCCGGATCATGTGTATCAACTCGATAAGGCACTCTATGGCCTTAAACAAGCCCCACGTGCGTGGTATGATCACCTTACCGAGTTGCTACAAGATCGTGGATTTGAAGTAGGACAAATCGACCCCACTCTTTTTACTAAGAAGGTCAACGGGGAGTTGTTTGTATGCCAACTATATGTTGATGATATTATCTTTGGTTCTCCTAACAAAGCTTTCAATGAGGAATTTTCCGCTCCCATGACCTCCAAGTTCAAGATGTCTTCGATGGGAGAGTTGAAGTTCTTCCGTGGTTTTGACATCAAACAAAGAAGAGAAGGAACCTTCATCAACCAAGCCAAATACACTCAAGACATGCTTAAAAGATTCAAGCTAAGTGATGTCAAGCCGGCTACTACACCAATGCCTACCAAGTGCCAACTTGACATTGATCCCAATGGTAAAGCGGTGGATCAAAAGGTATATCGCTCCATGATTGGCTCCCTCCTTTACCTTTGTGCATCTAGACCGGATATCATGTTGACTGTGGGGATGTGTGCACGTTTCCAAGCCGCACCAAAGGAAAGTCACTATGTGGCAGTCAAGCGGATCTTTCGATATTTGGCTCATACCCCAAACTTTGGCTTATGGTACCCAAGAGGAGAAAACTCCAAGCTTGAAGGTTTCACGGATTCCGATTGGGCGGGAGACAAAGTGGATAGGAAGTCCACTTCTGGAGGGTGCCAAATTCTTGGTTGCTCTTTGGTAAGTTAGTCTTCCAAGAAGCAAAGTTGTGTGTCTCTCTCATCCACCGAAGCGGAGTATGTGGCGGCCGGTAGTTGTTATGCTCAACTCCTATGGATGAGGCAAACTTTAAAGGAGTACGGTGTCATTTGTGACAAAGTGCCTCTTTGGTGTGATAATGAAAGTGCCATCAAGATTTCTCTCAACCCGGTGCAACACTTCAAGACGAAGCACATTGAGATTCGGTATCACTTCATCCGGGATCACATTAGGCGAGGGGAGATCGAGCTCAAGTATGTCAACACTCATGATAACCTTGCAGATATTTTCACGAAGCCCTTGGATGAAGCAAGATTTCGCGAGTTAAGGCATGAGCTAAATATCATTGATTTGAGCAATGTGACTTGAAACCATGCACCCCCCACCACACTCAACTTGTTATCTAGTTTAGGTGTAGGCATGGACATAGGGGGAGTGTTGTTCTCTCAATGAACTCTCCCTCCCCCCATTATGCATAAATCGATCACCTCTTTCACATTAGTCATTTTTTATGGTACCTGTGCTTCAAAGACGAGTTTTGGTCATGGGCCCAAGGATAATTCTTCGCGGTGCCATACCATCCAACTCAAACATAGGTGGCTTCAGCCACCGCCCTCTCTCCTTGAGAGGCCTTGTCGCTTGGTGGTTTCTTGTTGTCTCTCTGCCTCGGGTTTGTGCTTGATCTTGTGGTTTCTTGTGTGTGAAAAGTTTCCGTGCAAAGGCCTTCTTCTCGTGTTGAAACTTGCGGTGAATTGAGTTCACGGTACTACCGCGGCCAGCTGCGGCAGTACCGCAGCCTGCCACGGTACTACCGCTTGCGGGAGCACGGTACTACCGCTACCACACGGCAGTAATTTTTTACTGCCGCCTAGTTGAGTGGTACTACTGCCTCGGTGTGGTACTTCCGCCCGAGCGGTACTACCGCGATGATCTACGGTACTACCGCGCCAGTTCGAGGGCGTGGGGATAAGGACGGGCAGGGGGAGTTCTAACTCCCCATACCAATTCGCAGTCCTCTCTCCACGTCGCCTCCTTCTCTCCCTTGCTCAAGAACGGAGCCAGCGTTCGTCGCCGGATCTCCTCCACCGGCTGCCCTCCCGTGATTCCGTTCGGTGGGATCGTTCCCCACCATGTGCTCTTGCTATGGACCAAGGTTTTTCCCCAACTTCCTCTCCATGTTGTTTGTGTTTGGTGTTTCTAGGTTTTGGGGGAGGCTTGTGTGTTCTTGAGATTCATAGGCTTAATCTCTGCAAGAATAGGATGAAGGAGCGTGGTATTGCATAGGATTTATACTTGTATTGTTGTCTTGCGCTAGATCTGGTCACCGTAGCACCGCCGTTGTTTTGCGGTTCTTTTCAGATTCAAACCGCCGGTTGGATCTGCTGCAACACGGTACTACCGCCCGTATGGCGCGGTACTACCGCTTGCACGGTACTACCGCCCTTCGGGTGCGGTACTACCGCGCTCTGTGCGGCACTAAATTTTTACTTCCGCTCCAACCACGGTACTACCGTGACCTCGCACGGTACTACCGCGTTTGGAGCGGTACTAATACTTTAGTACCGCAGGCAGTGACAGTACTACCGTGGCTCACACCTATCGCATGCCAACTTTCTCGTATGTCTTCTATGTGTTTCTTGTGCTTTATCGTGGCCTTTGCATTGATCTTCTTCGCGTCTTTGGTGCTTTGCGTGTGTGTCTCAGGTTGTGGCTCTCGCCGGTCCAATCCCAGTCGTGACACTGGCTCCAAGCGTTTGCGCAATCCAGGTGAAGTACCAGAGGGATCGTCTGCCTCCAAGCGCAATGTCAAGACCTCAGCTAGCAAGCACAAGGAGCCCGCTAAGGGCATGGATGAGATAGCCCCCACTGAGTATGTCCGTCTCAGGAAGCTTCACCCTTATGTGCACCCTCGTTCCACTGTCAGAGGCTGTGAGCTGTTCTGGAACAAGCAGCAGACCAACATCTATTTGGATGTCATCAAGAACAAGCAGAATACCTACGTGGAGGTGAAGTGGATTGATATGCATCATATGAGGAAGGACAAGTTCCATGACTACTTTGGAGAGGCTCTGGACTTGGTGGAGCAGTTTGGCATTGAGCATGTGATCTCTTTTCACCTGGACTATGACCCTGAGATTATCTGTCAGTTCTTTGCCTCAGTGTACTTTCACCCTAATGAAGAGAGGAGGATGACCTGGATGACCAATGGCCGCCAACTGTCTGCTACCTGGAAGGAGTTCATGGATCTGCTTCAGGTTCCTGATGATGGGCTTAACTCGCCAGTGGGTGTTCACCCCCATGCCAATGCTGATTCTGCCAACAAGGACAAGCTTACACCGTTCATGGTTGAGAAGGCGCTCGCCACTTGCAAGACAACTTTGGTACTCAACTCCTTTATGGATATCATGTATCGCATCTTCCGCAACTCCTTGTTCCCATGCATCGGTGACAAAGACAAGGTTCATGCCTATATGGTGGATATGATGCTCATTTGCCAGGAGGCTCGTTCGACTCAGTCTCAGCCACTCGATGTCTCACACATCATGTGGTGTGAGCTTCGGTTTGTAGTGTTCAACCGCAAGGTGCCTATCTATGGGCCCTATCTGTTTCGGCTGATCTCGAAGACTTGGGAGAGGATGTACCCTGATGAGGAGTTCCTTGCTCCAAACTGGATTCGCCATGAGCACATCTGTCTGCGTATCAAATCCAACTGGGCCAACACCGCTACTCGTGCCGATGCGACTGCTGCTAGGGCTGCTGTTGATGAGGAGGATGCTGGCGCCTAGGATGTTGCTGAGGGCCGTGCTGCTAGGCCTTCCTAGAGTGCCCCTATGCCATCATGGGCCAAGAAGCTGAAGGACAAGATGAAGACACTGTTCTGCATGCAAGCCAAGGGGCAGTACAGGGCTCACGTGGCGTCAAAGGAGAGTCGCCGCCGGGACAACAAGATCATGCAGCTCTATGGTGAGGAAGTGTCTGGCAGGTCTGAGGAGCGCATCACTCCAGAGACTGAGTGGATGGAGAAGCAAGGCTGTAGGTGGACTGAGTCTGAGGAGGATGTCGAGGAGACCATCCCAGCTGCCGAGGAGACCGACGGAGAGGGTTGGGACGAGTTCTCTGCTTTAGCCACCTCGTGTGTGTAGGTGCCCTCTCTGCCTTTTTGGCGTCTCGATGCCAAAGGGGGAGAGAGTGTAGGGATTTGCGAGTTTGCGAGTCGTGTGTGTGCTGCTTTCTTGGTTGAACTATTTGCTGCTTTCTCGTTCGAACCTTGGTTACTTTACTTCGTATGGTGTAAGACATATGCACTCTATCTATCCTAGCGAGCTTATGTTATATTGTGCTATCTTTATGCTATGCTATGCTTATTTTCATGCCTTGGTCTCTAAAATATAGGGGGAGTGTTGATCCTAGTCTGTGTGCTATGCAGTCCAAAGCATTCATCTAAAGTGCACACATCTAGGGGGAGCCCGTCTATATTTTAGAAAGGTGGGGTTTGCCCCTGATCAAAATTATCTTATCTATGTGCAAATCCCGTGTTGTCATCAATCCACCAAAAAGGGGGAGATTGTAAGGGCATATTTATCCCTTAGGTGTTTTGGTGATTGATGACAATGCTTTTGCGGACTAATCGTGTGCCTTGAGCTTCTCAGATACTTCATCACTAGGCACGAGACGATTCGGTGCCCCTCGGAGACTATTGAAGTCGGCGTTGTTCTACGTTTCTCTTTGGTGGATTTGAGTCGTAGGAGAGCCGTACTATTAAGAGGGGGTCCGCGTTGGAAAGGTTTGGGTGGAATCAACACGTACACTTGTCCCTCCTTTCCCAGCATTTTGGAGCTTCCCTTCGTTATCTTGGTTGTGCGGAAATCTGACGACTACTGCTGTACTTGCGGTAGTACCGCAAGTACAAGCGGTAGTACCGCTGTGTGTCATGAGAGTACCGCTCCTCCGAGCGGTAATCGCTGCTCCTGTGCCTTGTGCGCTCGGTGTGGTAGTAGGGGCGGATGTAATTTTTTACATCCGTGCTTCCCACGGTAGTATCGCTCGTCTAGCGCGGTAGTACCGCGGGGGCCCATGGTAGTACCGCTCCCTAGGAGTCGTAGTACCGCGGCCCTCCTACCTAGTACCGCAGTGTCACGGTAGTAGGCGCGGGTGTAATTTTTTACATCCACGCCCGCAACGGTAGTACCGTGCCTCGCGAGCAGTAGTACCGCGTCAGATTTTTGTACCACCTCAGTTTCAGCGGAAGTAGGCACAGATGTAATTTATTTCATCCGCGCCCTTCCCAGACCGTGACTTTCCTGCCTTGCGGTAGTACCGCAAGGGGGAGCGGTAGTACCGCAAGCGTAATCTGCCCCTAGTCGAGCAAGTTCGGCATGTGCTATCGTCGCGGTAGTACCGTGGTCCGCCACGGTAGTACCGCGCAACCTCTTGTAGTACGCGCTACCGAGCGGTAGTACCGTGCGTCGCGGGCTGAACATGTGGATAACGGTTGGATTTTTCCCACGACTATATAAGGGGTGTCTTCTACCTCTAGTTGACTACCTCTTCCACCTCTATGCTCCATTGTTGCTCCAAGCTCCATTTTCACCCGATCTCTCTCCCTAGCCAATCAAACTTGTTGATTTGCTCGGGATTGGGTGACAAGGGCCCGATCTACACTTCAACCACAGGATATTTGATTCCCCCCACTTATCCCTAGCGGATCTTGTTACTCTTGGGTGTTTGAGCACCCTAGACGGTTGAGGTCACCTCGAAGCCATACTCCATTATGGTGAAACTCCGTGGTGTTGTTGGGAGCCTCCAATTGTTGTGGAGATTGCCCCAACCTTGTTTGTAAAGTTTCGGTCGCCGCCTTCAAGGGCACCAATAGTGGAATCACGGCATCTCGCATTGTGTGAGGGCGTGAGGAGAATACGGTGGCCCTAGTGGATTCTTGGGGAGCATTGTGCCTCCACACCGCTCTAACGGAGACGTACTTCCCCTTAAAAGGAAGGAACTCCGGTAACACATCCTCGTCTCCATCTGCTCCACTCTTGGTTATTTCGTGCCTTTACTTTTGCAAGCTTTCTTGTGTTACATCCTTTACATGCATATGTGCTAGTTGTTATTGCATCATATAGGTTGCTCACTTCACTACTAGGGAAAAGCCTATACACAGAATCTTAGCAGCAGTGCGGTTCAAAATAGAGCGCTGCTGCTAAGTAGTTGTAGCGCGGGTTACGTAAACTCGCTGCTGATAAAGATTTAGCAAGATGGCGCCGACCGAAAACGCTGCTACAAATATCGACCGCGGTGTTCCCCAACTCTAAGTAGCGATGGCTGTCAATAATAACGGCGCTACTACTAAGCACGTAGTAGTAGCGGTTTCCTCGAGATCGCTCTGGTAAGTTTCAAATTGCCACAATTTTTGTCGATTAGCGATGGCGCCTTACATAAGCGCGCTGCTGCTAAGTTCTTAGCAGCAGCTGTTTTCTCTCCAGCGCCATCGCTAACCCCACCAACCCCAACCCGTCCCTCCCTCCCCCTTCCTTTTTTCCCTTCCCCTACCTCCCCCTCTCCTCTCTTCCCTCCACCACATGCTCCCACTCTCACTCTTCTTCTTCTCAATACTTCTCCCCCATTACTCTCTCTCTTCTCTATCCACCTTCTCTCTCTTCATTACTCCTACATAACTACACCACCTCCATTAATGCATCTCCTTTCTCTTTTCCTTCCCCTCCACTAGTTGAAGTTGTCTCCTTCCAAATTAGGTAGCTAGGTAGATGTAGGATTTATTTAAGTGACCTATTTGCCCCTAACTAGATCTATCTTTGTCAAGAAGAGCTTTGTGCACTTTTGATCTCCCTACAACATCATCTCCAGCCATCGAGATAGAGGTGATGAAAATTTCATGCTTTTGCAAAATGGAAATGTGTTTATGTGTGTGTGATATGTTTGTGGAAATTGTGTGTGTGGCATGAGTTGACGCCGCCAAATTGTGCTTTTGAGTTGCCTATGTTTTGCCGAAATGTCGATTTATTTCCGTTTCGGCGAATTCCGGGCAAACTCTAGATCCATATATGTCCTATTTTTAGGGAAGGTCATGCCAAATTTTTTTATGACTTTGATGCATGCATGCATTTTTACAATCAATTTTTTTATTATTACCATGCAGAGTTGACGATGGTCAGTGGAATGATGGTGGACAGGTGGTTGCGGTCGGCGGTGCAAGACATGAAAGAAAATAACCGGACAGAGGTTTTATGTCCGTGTTGAAAATGCAAAGGAATAGTTTGGCTCGACCCCCATGACGATGGTCGTGTCGAAGCGCACCTGCTCATGACTGGTTTCATGGATGGCTATACTCGGTGGATAATTGAAGATGAGGATGACGATGTTGAGGATGCCGACGGGACAGGCAATGATGACGGTGGGGAAGAGGCCGGACATGGCGGCGGAGAAGGGGCCGGACATGGCGGAGGAGAAGGGGCCGGACATGGCGGCGGAGAGAACGACATGGACTCCACGCAGCAGAGTTCGTCGGTACTAAGTTCAATTGTGTGGGACCCTCATGTTCAAGCATTGCCAAGGAGACAATCTTGAGAGAGCTGCTTCTAGAGAGGAGGCTAAGCTGGAGCAAGCGGTGGTAGACTCGAACACTCCATTGTATGATGGTTGCAATCTCGAGGTGACCGGTTGAGTTTCACGCCCAACTCCTCAAGACGAAGGCTAAAAACAAATGGACCGACACTAGCCTCGATGAGCATCTCAAGTACCTAAAGATGTTCTTCCCCGGGTAATCTATGTCCTACTAGTGTTGATGAGGCCAAGAAAATCGTGTGCCCTCTTGATCGCCACACGTTAGATACCATGCATGCATCAACGATTGCATAATTTATCGGAAGGAGCACGCGGAAAAAACAAGCTGTCCGGTGTGCAATGCTTCTCGATACAAGAAGGCCGGGAAGAAATGTCCCCAGAAAGTTGTATGGTACTTACCGATCACTCCCCGTCTCCAGAGGTATTTTGTAGATCCCAAGGAAGCAAAGCTAATGCGCTCGCACGCGGAGAGGAAGAAGCCCGACGATGGAGATGATCCGAAGCTGAGACATGTGAAGGATGGAAGCCAGTGGAGAGCGTTGAACAGCTTCTATCGGTATTTTGAATGTGATGCAAGGAACATCGTGCTCGGCGCGTGTTCCGATGGCATGAATCCATTTGGCAACCAGAACACCAACCATAGTACATGGCCCGTGTTTGTATGGATGTACAACCTCCCCCCTGGTTGTGCATGAAATCGAAGTACATTCACATGAGCATGCTTATTCAAGGGCCGAAACAACCAGGAAATAATATTAATTTGTATCTGGGCTACTTCAAGAGGAGTTAGACACGTTATGGAAAACACCGGCCAAGACATGGGACACCAGCAAAGGTGAGTATTTCAACATGAGAGTCGCGCGATCACGACAAAGGCAGGACTATCTCGATTACGGATATGTGGCAGGCCGGTGTGCCATGGATATTGCGGATGCACGCGGTGCATGGATGATACAACGTCTCAGCAGCTAACGTCAAGGAAAGATGGCGGTGCGGGAAAATCGTGTACATGGGGCATCAAGATGGCTTGAACAGGACGACCCGTGGAGAAACCGTGGAGATCTATTCAATGGTCACGCTGAGCATCGAGGACCTCCACGTAAGCGGAGCGGTGCCGAAATCAATGAGCTGTTGAAAAACTGGAATGAGTGCCCCGCGCCGGGAAAGACGATGAGAAAGGCGCCGGAGCCGCTGCTGAAGGTATGGAAGACGAGGTCTGTGTTCTGGGACTTCGAGTACTGGCACAAACTCGATACACCTCATTGCCTTGATCAAATGCATATCTGTAAGAATGTCCTTGAGAGCTTGGTCGCAACACTGATGAACATGCTAGATAAGACCAAGGATGGGCCGAAGGCAAGAAAAGACTTGCAAGATTTGAAAATCAGGGAAGATCTGCACATGCCGCCCCGTAAAATGTCAGACGAGACAGAGACGGAGACAGAGGCACGGGAGAAGAAGGGCAAGAAATTAAAGAAAGAAGATTATTGCCCCCTCTTGCTTCACCTTAAGTCAGCTGAGATCAATCAATTCTTTAAGTGCCTTACCGGAGTGAAAGTTAGTTCCAAGCATCTTGTGGCAAGATAGCGAGATATCTAGACACGGACAAGAAAAGGTTCAGCGGGATGAAGTCTCATGACTGTCATGTGATGATGACGTAGATACTACTGTTGCCCTTAGAGGGATAATGGACAAGCACGTCCGTGACATGCTTATTGGTCTCGCAACTTTTTGACGTCATCTCGAAAGTCGATCGATGTGAAGTAGCTCCAAAGGCTACGAGGAAGAGATCGTTGTGATCTTGAATGAGCTTGAGATGTACGTCCGCCCGCGTTCTTGACGTGATGGTGCATCTGTGTGTCCATATTGTGGATGACATAATAGACTGGGCCGTCATTCCCGCACAACATGATGCCGTTTGAGAGGATGAATGGGATCATCAAAGGATTCGTTCAGAACATGTCCCGTCCGGATGGAAGCATCGTCCGAGGGCTATTTGGCACAAGAGTGCATCTCTTTCGTGAGAATTTTCTATATGGCGCAGACCAGCCGCTGGTGTTAGTGTTGGTTTGCCGTTAACAAGCACGATGGGAGGCTCGAAGGAGATGGTTCTCGCAACGGTCGCAGGAACTGCACGTGGCATACTCAGATCGACGATCGACTTTGACAGAGCAAACTTGGTAGTGCTACAACACCTAGACGAGGTAGATCCTTTCGTGGCAATCGCACAAAGAAATTATCGCAAAGAAGTATCGTGACGGGGGTATGCGGGGACGGACGCCGGTTACTAGAGAGCACAACTCCACTTTCTCGCATTGGTTCAAAGAGCATATTATTGCTAATCCCGGAGGAGGGCTCTAAGGACGATTGCTCATATCGCCTTAGCACATGGCCCTCGCCCAACCTCGTAACCTATCGGGCATATGATATCAACGGATACACGTTCTACACGGAGGCAAAAGATATGGACAGTGATGATCGAATTCAGGGTGACGATGGAATGCATGACCGCAGAGACAACGCACAACCGAACGATTTTATGGAAGGGTCGAGGAGATCGGGAGCTTGACTACTCGATCGCACAACACGACGATGTTCCGTGTCGATGGGCTAAGAATGTCGAAGAGAAAGCCGGATGTTCACTACCATGACTATACCCGACGCCAAGAGGGCTACCGTGAACGCTATCGCAAAAAACGAGCCATGGGTACACGCTAAGCACGTGACACAATGCTTCTTCATAACTGACCCGCGCAATCCCAGCCGTGTTTTCGTGAGGAGAGGCAAAAGAAACATCATTGGAATGGATGGAGTCGCCAACAAGGAAGACTATGATCAGTACTGCAACCCAATGAGGGAAGATGACGATGATGATGAAGTATACGTCAAAAGAAGAATCAATACTACATTACCTAAGAAAAATCGTACTCCATGGAAAAGGCAAAGTCACAATGAGGGGCTCAATTATTCTTCGACGAACAAGAAGGGAAAGAAGCTGACACAAAAACGAAAATGTCAGCACTGAGGAAATGTATGTTATCGGTCCAATGATGTGTAATATATATATATATATATATATATATATATATATATATATATATATGTTCCTATTTTGTATACACACTTAGCCATTATTATGCATGGGTCCAATGATGTGTAATATATATGTTCCTATTTTGCATACATATTTAACCGTCAAATGATGCAATATATATCGCCTCCCTTCGCTCACCGCCTCGGAAATAAAAGTGGGATAAAATAAAGGAAAAGAAAAAGGAAAACTGGCAGTAGCGACGGCGATAGCAGTAGCTGCTTCACAAAACCGCTGCTGCTAGATCTTAGTAGTAGCGTGTTTCTCATAAACCGCTGCCGCCACGCACCATAGTAGTAGCGAGTTTCTCATAAAGCGCTGCAGCTACAGATCATAGTAGTAGCGCGTTCCTCTCAAACCGCTCCAGCTACGAGAATATAGTAGCAGCAGCGTTTTACATAACGCGCCATCGCACGTCCACTTAACCCAAAATTCGCTTTTCGCCCAGCTTCATCCCGCCATTTCCCCAAATCCCCACTCTCTCTCGGCCCCGTCGCTCCGCCCCGCGCCGACCTGCCCCGGCGCTCGCCTCGACTACGCGCGCGGGCGCCAGCGCTTCGCCCGTCTCGGCCCTCGACCCGACTCGGCGGCCTCGACCCGACCACGCCGACCACGCCGCCTCGACTCCGGTGCGGCGCTCGCCCCCGACCCCGGCGCGCTCGCCCCGACCCGTCGGCCCTCGCCTCCCTCCTCTCCCCTGCCGGCCGTCGTCGGGCCTGCCTCCTCGCCCCTGCACTCTCTGTAAACCCCCCCTCTCTGCTAGGGTTCTTCATGTTAATTAATTAGGTTATCTATTTAGTTATGAATTTAGCTAGGTTTCAAAATTAGCTGAATTTATATGGAAATTTGAACTGGACATGTGATATGTGCATATGTCATGTTTTGGACATGTCATGTTTGGAAAATGATCCGAGTGGCCTATGTTACGCCGGAATGTTGATTCATTTCGTTTGGTGAATTTCAGCGCCGATATGTCCATTTTTAGCAAAGGTCATGCCGAAATTTCCCGTGAATAAAGGCATGATTTGTGCTACATAGTTGGCATATCGAGTGTTGGCACATAGATTTCTTTTTATGTCATTTCTCATTTATTCATACTTTTAGAAATAAATGAGGCCACTTAATCATAGGAAACATGTCGAACAACGAAGAAACTGGGCCTTCTGACCAAGATGCGATTTAGATGGATTATGAGGGTGAACAAGAGTATCTCGACTATTTGATCGCTAAGCAAGGTTTGTAGGTCAGCCTCGATGATGGTATCGACACGACATTGACACCGACGGCGCCAAGCACCGACGGGCGCCAAGACCGATGGCGGCGCCGAGACCGTGGGGAAGGTATCAAGGGAAGGTAACGCCCCGATGCCGATACCGAAAAGAGGAAGCATAAGAAGTAGAGGATACGAAAACCTAACAAACTAGGGATTGGACGACTTGTGATCACAAAGATGGCACCTGGCAAGTTTGAGCCGTTAGAGCTGGAAGAACCTCGCAAGTGCTATGGGAACCAAGTAGGATGCATCCTACGGGAATGCGAGCATCAACGGCGATGACTTAAGGAGTAAAGAACATTTGACGCAGATTGCTCCTAACGGTTGCACAAGAGATTCAAGTTCCCGACGGGATGATAACATAGAACAACCGTGGGATGATCCAAGATGAAAAAGATTAACAATCACGCCATGGGCATGTTCAGAATGATTTGGCCTCCGGAAAGGGAGGGTGAAACGAGCTATTGAGGCCGATGAACCCCTGTCCAAGATTACGGAGGAAAATCCGACACTTACGGAAGAGGAGTTCAAAAGTTCAAGGACACTTGCACTACCGAGGCAGCCAAGGCTAAGGCTGCGAAATTCAAAAGCCTTCAAAGAAAGGAACACGGAAGCATCGCCTCGGAAGCCGTGGCTACCTCGGTAAAAGGCCCATATGGGATAAGGAGGACGCGAACGTGAAGCCGCAGGTCTCCTGCACCCCTTCGCGAAGTTCACCAACCCCTTGGAGCATGACTTCATCAGGGCCCGCTACAAGTGGGACAAGGAGAAAAAGGTTTTTTACACGGACAAGATCACGAGGAAATTGATTAGACTATTGGAGAAGCAACACCGGCTTGCAGCCGAAAGCCCTACTTCTCCGATGAGGCCCAAGTGGGACACCCCTCTCAACCGGGCCTTGAACGAACTTAAGGGACTCCCGTTGGACCAGAGGCCGCAATATGGTCGTGTGCACGGCGCTGGAGACGACGCCACGTGGAAGGTGTTTTACAACGACGACCCGGAGGCCAAGAAGCAGAAAAAGAAGTTTAGTCAGGCGGACATCGACGCAAAGGTGAAGCTTGCGGTCGAGAAAAAAGCAGCTGAGGACGCGAAAAAAGCAGCTGAGGACAAATATGAGTTGCTACAATAGGCAGTCAATGCAGCTGTAACTGCCTGCTGTAGGATCGAAAGTATGTCTAGAGGGGGGTGATTAGACTACTCGACAATATAAAAATTCTGCCTTTTGACAAAGAACAGTTTTTGGCAGATTCACAATTATGATCAAGTCAAGCATCACCCTACACATGCAATTCTAGAGTATAGGCAGCGGAAAGTAAATTGCACATGTAGTAAAGAGAGGTGGAGAAGAGCAAACGCAATTTTGGAGACGCGGTGATTTTTCTCGTGGTTCCGATAGGTGGTGCTATCGTACTTCCACGTTGATGGAGACTTCAACCCACGGAGGGTAACGGCTGCATGAGTCCACGGAGGGCTCCACCCACGAAGGGTCCACGAAGAAGCAACCTTGTCTATTCCATCATGGCTCACGCCCACGGAGGGCTAGCCTTACTCGGGGTAGATCTTCACGAAGTAGGCGATCTCCTTGCCCTTACAAACTTCTTGGTTCAACTCCACATCTCGATGACGGAGGCTCCAAGCGACACCTAACCAATCTAGGAGGCACCACCCTCCAAAAGGTAATAGATGTTGTAGATGATGATGAACTCCTTGCTCTTGTGCTTCAAATGATAATCTCCCCAACACTCAACTCTCCTCACCGATTTGGCTGTGGTGGAAGAAAGGATTGAGTGGAAAGCAACTTGGGAAGGCTAGAGATCAAGCTTCATATGGTGGGAGTGGAGCAACTTGATCTCAACACAAGGGTAGGTAGTTCTCTTCTCGTAAAAGTAAGGTAGGAGTGGTAGTTCTTTCGATGGCTCTCTCCACGAATGAAGAGGGGTGGAGGGTATAAATAGCCTCCACACAAAATCCAACTGCTACACACATTTGAGCAATCTCGGTGAGACCGAAGTTGACAACTCGGTGAGACCGATAGTTCAAATAATGTGAGCGTTAGGATTTTCGTGGGACCGAAAATACAATCTCGGTTAGACCAACTCGTGCAATGACAAGAGCATGCCAGTTTCGGTGGGACCGACTTCATCATCTCGGTGACACCGATTTGATGATGAAGGTTCTGAAGCTTGGCAACTCATGTTTCGTGAGACCGAGTTCGAATCGGAAAATCCGAGTTTGCTAGGGTTTGGCTTTATGGCTGAGGTGGTTCATCTCGGTGTGGTGAGTTTGGAATATCGGTGGGACCGAGACTACTTATGAGTGTATATGGCGGTGAAAGTTGGCGATAGTTTAGGAGATGTATCACTAAGCACTTGAGCAACCAGATCATCATCATAACCTCATCCCTTTTAATAGTATTGGCTTTTCCTATGGACTCAATGTGATCTTGGATCACTAAACCAAAAATGGAATCTTGAGCTTTTGCCAATGCTTGCCTTAGCATTTTGGGGGTCCACTTCTTGATCCTTGCCATACCCATATCATTGAACTCTCGAAATGATTCTCAAGTAACTATTAGTTCAATGATATATATGTTGTTATTAATTACCAAAACCACCCGGGATTAGTTGCACTTTTAATCTCCCCTTTTGGTAATTGATGACAACATATAGATCAAAGCTTCGACAAAGGATATAATCAATGAATAATATCGCTTTGAGAAGTATGTGATAAGTAAGAGCTCCCCTAAATTTGTGCATTATTTAAGATTTGCGTTTGAATGCAAATGCACAATCGATTAGGATCATGGGTCACTCTTCCATGTCACATACATCTTGGTGGAGCGCACAAAATGATAAGAATGAACAGCATGCACCCAATCACCAAGACATGAGTAAATGGTCATACGAGATAGGAATGGCATATGATAAGCATTAAGCACACATTAAGGCATAGTACGACCAAGCACTCATTAAGGTAGAATCAAACGGAGTATCAAACACACTGAATGTCTCGAAAACCAAACGTATCTCAAAGAAACCACAAAAGAACGAAAGAGCAAAAGCGCAAAGACAACAGCACTCTCTCTCTCTCGAAGTCCTATGATCTATACAATTTCTCCCCCTTTGGCAACAAGTTACCAAAAAGTTCGAAAAAGCATAGAGCTAAGTGTCACTGGGGACTCTGCTGGCGGCTCCCGTCTGAGTTGATGACGGAGTGGATATGACAAAGATCGGCGAAGACTTGGTGATGTCTGGCTTTGGAGGAGTGGTCTTTGGAGCTGGAGCTGGAGTAGGAGTAATCGCTGAACTGTGGGAGGTGCTGAAGTCTGTAGTCCCGTGTCGATCCATCGAATAGCAATGATCGGGTCTGTGGGAACCAGAGCGATCTGTTGATGAGCATCTGGACTAAGTCATCCCGCATCTCACGATAAGCTCTTCCTTCTCCCGCTTTGCTTCCTCAATGTCCGCCTCAAGCTTGTTGTGATCACTTGCACTTGATCGACTTCACGCCCGAGCGTAGATCTTCTCGTCAACAATCCTCTCTAAGCTCTCCGAGACTGTATAATGCTGGCCAGCGTTGTTCAATCCTTTGGGTAGCTTCAAGAATTTGCTCTCCGAAACTCTTTGGTTTAGCTGCTGCTGCTGCTTTGCTTCCTTGTCGACTTTGGCTTTCTTAGCAGCTTCGATCTTGGCTTGACCTTCAACAGATGTTGGATCCTCCTCATTCATCACAACAACATTGTCTTCATGCTCGCTGCAGCGGTAAATGTTCTCTATCCAACAAGAATGTGCCCGTGCCAAACTTGGCATTGATAAGCATCTGAATCTGGGCAAATCCACATGACCTTTTCTCGTCACCGCAGTCCTCTTAATGGTCTCAACCATCAAGTCCATCACCTTGAAAGGTGCTTTCTCATCAAGTATGTGCAGCATGTTGATAGAGTATCCTCTGATCATGCGATGATCTCCAGATTTGGGCATCAAGGTATGCCTCAAAATGGTATTAGTGGTAGGTAAGCCTGCCTGGAGATAGTAGACTGAGCCGAGCTTCCATATTTGCAAATCCTCTGCTGGAACCTCTTTGTACATGTTTTTCATGGATTCATGATTCTTCTTTGGAATCCCATATATATCAATATCATCTTCTCGTTGCACTGGAGCATTCAGAATTTCTGCCCATTCTTCAACAGAAGAAGAAAACCTTTGACCTGTTCTCACCATCATCGCATCGACATGGTGACAACCCGTGAATAGATAAGGTGTAGGCAGAGAAGAAGAGTCATCACAAACTGCAGAAGTTTTTGCAAAAAAAAATGAGTTCAAATTCTAGTATTAAGTTTTCACAGAAGACATTTTGGTCAGACCGAGTTTAAGGTTCGGCGAATCCGAAGTGTTAAACAGGAGCTTGGCACACCACTTTCGGTTTGACCGAAGTGGGTTTCGGTCCTGCCGAAAACACTAGGGTTTCACAGAATCATTTCGGTCACACCGATTTTGCACAACTCGGTTGGACCGAAGGGTGCAGTGCAATGGCCATAGGCAAAATCGGTCAACCGAAAATATAAAATCGGTCTCACCGAGATGTGTTCCGCGGAAACCTAACCCTAAAACTTTTACTCGAATCTAGTTCAAACGAACTAATCTGATGTACAGGAGGATTTCAATCGTGGCAAGATTCTAGGCAATCCAAACGTGCATTGAATCGGAGATGGGAGCACGAGTGGGATCAAAACTCACCCTAACTTGGTGGAGTTTTTCACGGCGCAACGGCGCTGGAGGAGATGTCCGTTGACGGCGACGGAGACTTGCGGCGAGGGCGCATAGGCGACGACGGCGATGATCCGGAGATCAAGGCGACGGCAGCAAGGGGTGTGGGGGCGAAACGTTTGAAGGAGAAATCAACGCGCGCGGCCCTCGGAGTATATATACCCCTTCGCTGTCGGTGGGACCGAGTTGTAACACTCGGTGGCACCGAGATGGATAACTGCTAGGCAGTTATGCACTTCGGTCACGCCGAAAATCACAACTCGGTTTCACCGAGGTGAAAACCTAGATCAGTCTAAATGCTTTCGGTTCGACGGAGTTTGAGTGGGTTGGTCTGACCGAAATCAATTAGAAGGTTTTGGAAATTAGCCCTTGACGGATCGGTGGCTCGAAAGTGCTCCTCACCCGAGGGTCGAAAATGACTTGTTCAAAGTTTGTGATGTAAGCATGAATAGAATTTGAGACAAGAAAGCATAGATAGCTAGGGGAGGTATTTAGGCATTCTTGTCCATCCATTTTGTCGAGAAAAATCAAAATGACCAAAACAACAAATGGATGTCCTCGAATGGATAAAATCATGCATCCAACATGCTCACACAATAAGATAGCAAATGAAATATGTGTCAAACATGCACAACCAAAACTTTAGCAACTAACACACAATTTGTCGATGACTAGGTCATCTTTATATGAGTATATTGACTTAGGAGCCAAATGAGAACATTTGATCATAGGTCATACTCATCGCTTAAGCACAAGTGGGGTTACCACTTTTACATAAAGCATTGATGTGTTCACATCATTTGAAGATGCTTTAGCTCAATTTTTAGAGCAAAGCTCCCCTAGATGTGAGAACCCTTTTAAAGGGTCAAACTAACCTTGGGTTGTCGAGAAGACTTCATGTAGATGTTGAAGATGTGGATGCTCAATGCTGATGGAGATCATCAAGAGTTGGGAGCTATCCTTTGGATTCGGGCACTTTCAATACCTACATGGGTTAGTCCCACAAGGAACAAACAAGGATATCCATGGACATAGATTGAAGTTCACAATAGATGATGTCCATGAAAGCAATGATTACCTTGTCCCTTGACTTACCAACAAAAGGGTTTGTGACTCCATGAACTAGTGCACAATGTGGAAGTTGATTGCACAAGTTTTTGCCAAAATGAATGTGAGTGAAGTATGTTGGCGGAGTCACCCTCAAGAACTTTCTAGTTCTTCTTCTTCGGGATCCACATCATCTTGATGGGAATCCTTGGGGTTGTAGTTGAGCTTGACAAAGTAGAACTTGACGTTTCCTTGGGAACCCACTTGACCATGGCTTGAGGTGCTTCAATAAAGGGAAAATTTTGTTTTTGCCACTCTAGATTTTGCCAATTTTGCTTATGCCATTCTAAGTTTTGACATATCATTTTTACCACTCTTAGCTTTTGACATGTATCACAAATACCACTCTGTTACACTTCCGTGAGTTGACCGTTTCTTCTACCCAGTTGACCAGGAAAAACACTGCCGATTTTTGTAAAAATGACATAAGTTGCCCCTCTTGACTTGTGGGTCCATTTTGGAAGTGATGGAGCCCTAATCTATACACATACTGCCCCTGAAATGACCTACCCATGCACACACACCAAGACTGGTCACCGCCGCCAAAATCCGGCCACCACGTCGCCATCTCGGTCGTCGTCCCCTCGCGCTCATCGCAGCTACCGCCTCGGCCGGAGGCGCGGCGCTCAACCTCGCTAGCCGGCGTGGCTCTCGCCAAGAATCGCCGCTGGTCGAAGCGCGATTCTTTGGGCGCCGGCTGCGCTCCTCGTGGAGGAGCCCCGCCCGTCGAGGCCTACCTCCTCGCACCGCCCGCTCTCCTCGTGCCCAAGCGACGGCAACGACCCACCTCACCTACCTCCTCTCGTCCCGGATGGAGACGCAGCCCTGCTCACCCGGGATCAGGAGCCCATGGGCTCAAGCGCCTCTATCTTGTCTCCAACGCCGCTGCGCCCCAGAGCTCCGCCTCGTCATCATCAAGACCGACTTCGTGGGCAAGCCTCGTCGTCCATCTCTGCTGCTCTTCTTCATGGCTGCGACGTACTCTGCAAGCGCCCATGCCACTACCTCTAATCAGCGCTCCCATCTGTCCTAGATGCGGAGTGGAGCTAGATGCATCTCCAATCAGCGCTCCCATGTCCTAGATGCATCTCCAACGCACCCTACTTGATCTACGATGGTGAATCGGAGATGCATGCTATGTGTTGGGCTTAGTGCGTGCTTGATCCTTGATGTTGATTTGTATTCAATTCGCTGAATGGGAGAGACGGAGATGCATATCAGCATATATGTATGTGTTGTACCTTGCGTGCTCGATGATGTGTGTGAAAGTGTCTTGAATCGTAGATGTATTAACATATGGATGCGTCGCTACTTTATTTCTTTGCAATTTTCTTTTCTTATTAGCAGATGAACTCGGCCGAACCAATGGTCTGTTGTTTTTGTCCGATATCAGTAAAATTCCAGACTATGAAAACTGGAGTGGCAAAAACAAAACAAAAAACCAAGGGCAATGTGGTCTTTTACCTACTCCGTTTGGTCAAAACGTGCCTTGACCTGACAGAGTGGCGTTTGCGATACATAGCGAAAACTAAGAGTGGCAAAAGTGAGATGTCAAATTTTAGAGTGGCATAAGCAAAATTGGCAAAATCTAGAGTGGCAAAAACAAAATTTTCCCTTCAATAAATGCATCAATCTCCTCTTAAAGCTTGTCCTTGCCTTTTAGCTTGTGGTCTTGTGGTGGAAGGTCATCTTGAGCTTGTTCCACATTGGAAGAAGTAGGATCATACTTCTCCTTTTGAGAAACAAACTGTGGAGTAGGATATCGACCTTCTTCCCATTCAACACCTTCGGCGTTGAACTTTCGCTCAAAACCAATTCCTTGATTCTTCCGGTGCCTTCCTTGCTTGCGAACAATTTCCTCAAAGTTCTTGCTTCCGGCAAGGCTCTTGTAGACACCTTTCTCTATGATACCTTTCAATAAACTATTTTCTTGCTCAAGTGTAACTTGGCTTGAAACATTGTTAGTGGAATCAAGAGAACTACTAGAAGCAACAACATTGGATTTAGCATGGTTATTGTTACTACTAGAGGAAGAATTTTTCTTATGCTTGTCATGCTTAGTCTTAATGGGTGGCAAGAAATTAGACAAGAGAAGTCGTTTGGCAAGATATGAAGAACTCTTCTTTCGAAGATCGTCATTGATTGCTTTTAGAAACTCATGTTCTTGCTCTAGAGTGAGCTTCTCGAAGCGTAGCTTCTCATGAGATCTTAGGAGCTCTCTATGATCTTCTTGAGTTGTTTCATGAGCTAACTTAAGAGTGTTTAGTTCTTTAGTTAGACGCTCAATCTCCTTCATAGCATTGTCATTCGACTCTTCTCGACTATAAAGATTACTAGCATGTTCATCGTTACTAGGTTCATTGGATTTATCAAGTAAGAGCTCATCTTCACCAAGCAAGTCATCCTCATCACTATCGAAGTCAATGAATTCAGGGTGTGATACCTTGGGGCCTTTAGCCATGAAGCATCTTCCAATTCCCTCATTTGGTGAATCAAATAAGTCGTAGGAGTTGGAGTTGGAGGATACGAGAGCAAGACCGGCAACACCTTCATCTTGACTGTAGTCGGAGTTGGAGTGATAGCTTCCTTCGGATTGATTGTCGGAGTCGGAGACCCATTCACCTACATGAGCTTGATGTTTTCTTCTTGTGTAGCTCCTTGATGACTTGTCTTTCCTCTCCGAATCCTTGCTTCTCCGAGAGGGTCTTCGCTCATAACGATCATCTCTGCTCCTTCTCTCTTCCGAGGTGACTCATCTCTTGAGCTTCTTCTTCTTGGAGATTCTTCTCTTCTCTTGTGGGGAGCCGTACACTCATTTGAGTAGTGTCCGGTCTTCCACAATTGTAGCAGATTCGATCACGACTAGAAGATCTCTTTTCATCATATGATCTAGACTTTGAGCTTCTCTCTTTGCCTCTATTCTTGTAGAATTTGTTGAAGTTCTTGACCATTAGGCTTATCTCTTCATTGGAAACTAACTTGTCACTTGAGGTTGTGGGAGCATCACTTGTAGCTTTGTAAGCACCACTTGACTTGTTGTGAAGCTCTTCCTTATCCTTAAGTGTCATCTCATGAGCAACAATTCTTCCAATGACTTGGTTGGCTTGAGATTCTTGTAGTTTGGCATCATTTGGATCAAAGTGCACACGGTGTCATACTTTCCATCCAAAGCTCGAGAATCTTCTTGATGATGAATCGGTCGGTCATTTCTTCGCTTCCTAAGCGGCAATCTCATTTGTGATGAGAGCAAGCCTAGAGTACATTTCAGCGACTCCTTCACCATCCTTCATCTTGAACTTGTCAAGTTGACCTTGAAGAATATCTAGCTTTGATTCCTTCACGGACTCGGTACCTTCGTGCATTTCAACCAAAGTATCCCAAATCTCTTTTGCATTCTCAAGACGGCTGATTTTGTTGAACTCCTCGGGACACAAGGCATTGAAGAGAATGTCACAAGCTTGAGCATTGTTTTGCAACATCCGCAATTCTTCGGTGTAAGCCGCGATCCGAACTTTTCCTTCCTCAAGAATTCACCTTGCATACCAACACAAATAATGCCCCATGCGGCTGGGTTATGACCAAGAATATGCATTTTCATTTTATGCTTCCAACTAGCAAAATTTGTACCATCAAAGTAAGGACCTCTCTGAAAATTACCCTCACTAGACGCCATACTCTCCTAGGTTGTGAAACCAAGCTTATGGAGTCAATGCAATGGAAACCAATACAATGGAGACCAAAGCTCGATACCACTTGTAGGATCGAAAGTATGTCTAGAGGGGGTGATTAGACTACTCGACAATATAAAAATTCTGCCTTTTGACAAAGAACAGTTTTGGCAGATTCACAATTATGATCAAGTCAAGCATCACCCTACACATGCAATTCTAGAGTATAGGCAGCGGAAAGTAAATTGCACATGTAGTAAAGAGAGGTGGAGAAGAGCAAACCCAATTTTGGAGACGCGGTGATTTTTCTCGTGGTTACGATAGGTGGTGCTATCGCACTTCCACGTTGATGGAGACTTCAACCCACGGAGGGTAACGGCTGCCATGAGTCCACGGAGGGCTCCACCCACGAAGGGTCCACGAAGAAGCAACCTTGTCTATTCCATCATGGCCTACACCCACGGAGGGCTAGCCTTACTCGGGGTAGATCTTCACGAAGTAGGCGATCTCCTTGCCCTTACAAACTTCTTGGTTCAACTCCACATCTCGATGACGGAGGCTCCCAAGCGACACCTAACCAATCTAGGAGGCACCACCTCCAAAAGGTAATAGATGTTGTAGATGATGATGAACTCCTTGCTCTTGTGCTTCAAATGATAATCTCCCCAACACTCAACTCTCCTCACTGATTTGGCTGTGGTGGAAGAAAGGATTGAGTGGAAAGCAACTTGGGAAGGCTAGAGATCAAGCTTCATATGGTGGGAGTGGAGCAACTTGATCTCAACACAAGGGTAGGTAGTTCTCTTCTCAGAAAAGTAAGGTAGGAGTGGTAGTTCTTTCTGATGGCTCTCTCCACGAATGAAGAGGGGGTGGAGGGGTATAAATAGCCTCCACACAAAATCCAACCATTACACACATTTGAGCAATCTTGGTGAGACCGAAGTTGACAACTCGGTGAGACCGATAGTTCAAATAATGTGAACGTTGGGATTTTCGGTGGGACCGGAAATACAATCTCGGTTAGACCGACTCGTGCAATGACAAGAGCATGCCAGTTTCGGTGGGACCGACTTCATCATCTCGGTGACACCGATTTGATGACGTATGTTCTGAAGCTTGGCAACTCATGTTTCGTGAGACCGAGTTCGTAATCGGAAAATCCGAGTTTGCTAGGGTTTGGCTTTATGGCTGAGGTGGTTCATCTCGGTGACTGAGTTTGGAATATCGGTGGGACCGAGACTACTTATGAGTGTATATGGCGGTGAAAGTTCTCGATAGTTTAGGAGATGTATCACTAAGCACTTGAGCAACCAGATCATCATCATAACCTCATCCCTTTTAATAGTATTGGCTTTTCCTATGGACTCAATGTGATCTTGGATCACTAAACCAAAAATGGAGTCTTGAGCTTTTGCCAATGCTTGCCTTAGCATTTTGGGGGTCCACTTCTTGAGTCCTTGCCATACCCATATCACTGAACTCTCTGAAATGATTCTCAAGTAACCATTAGTTCAATGATATATATGTTGTTATTAATTACCAAAACCACCCGGGGATTAGTTGCACTTTCACTTGCAGAAATGATTTCGCTACTAACTTGGTTCCGGTTATCATCAATCGGGCGAAGGAAAATCCGCACAAGATGGTACATGATTTCCGATGCCCGGTTTAAATCATAAGCAACTCCATGAACAACAACACCATCGCACCATCACTTGCTCAAGCAACCGGCCTCCTCTCAGCCGCTCCCGCTCATAGCAGCCGTCCTCGGCCTCAAAGCGCTAGGTGGGCCTTCGTCTTTGGCTGAGCTCGACGCCGTCACGGTAATTACATGTCGCACCAACATATATATATATATATATATATATATATATATAGATAATATTCCATTTTTGTTGCCTTTCGGTTGTTTTACACCACAGACATATGTGTTTGCAGGCGAAAGAAACCCCATGCACCATACTCTACTTGATCAAAGGCCAGAAGGTGGACGTGGGAAAGGGGATGATAATGGACCCCTCTCAACGCACATTCCACAACCAGCCGATCTCATTTGGGCACTTGAGGTTAGCTTGACCAGTGTGAAATCGGGCACGAGGATTTGCCTCCTCCAAGACAAAGCATGTGGGAGCGGACGACGAGACCCCGCCATGATTGACGCTGCAAGGGTTGGGTGCTGCTATGGTCAAGAATCTTATTAAATCGAGCCGCCGAGAGCACACCAATAACTACCACACATCAACAAGCATGCGGAGACCACCACCCCACCCACGCAATTACCAGCTCCGTAGTAGTGCGGGTGAGAGCGGCGGACGACATGATGAAGGGGTGCAATAGTCTTGGCTGATGTACCAGAGAATGAGAATGGATGATGAGACGGAGGTCGACCCTATGGATTACCTCAATACAAACGCGTATGATCGTGACATAGATATGATGAGTCAACCATATGACGAATCGGGCTATCACTTGCTAATGAGGATATGGATGATATACGGGCAGGGCCGTACCATGGAATGCAAAAGTCTCTCTTCATGAAATACTCACAGACACGCTCAAGATGCCGCCAACACAAGCTCAACTAGCCGCACGAGGGTCATACAAGATTTAGCCCGGGAACACTTGGGCAGGGGTTAAGGAAGGGTCGGAAGGTGTGCCCAAGAAAAGGAGAGGAAGAGATCGGGAAGGTAATCGCTCCAAACAAGCGAGCACACAACAGCCAGACGATGCATTTCAAGAGCGTGTACCCGTGAAAGGTGCGGTCATGTTCCATCTCACGGCGAGCCGATGCTACCGCCGAAACCGCTGGAGGCACTATCGGGGATCTCGTGGAGACCGCACGACCATGTGCCGCCTTTGTCGAGAAAAGCCTACTAGCCTCAAAGGATCCGGGATATCCGACATACGGCTCGTGTGCTCGAGGGAAGTGCTACATCGACACACGGCCCGCTGGAGGTGTTCTTCTGCGGTTTGACCATATCTTTGAGATGTTTCTAACAAGGCGGCTTGATTTTACTATCGTCCGCCTTTTTGCGCTACATATGAGCTCCGTCGTGAAGAGTGAAGAAGTCTCGCAAATCTGTGTGGCGGATCCGCATTACATGCACGAGTCTTTCTTGAGTCTCGGCGACTTTGAGCGTGAAACTGCTAGGAGTACCTCCAAAACTTCATGGTACAGAATAAGGACCGGGAAATTGTCCTCGTGCCTTATCATCCAAAGTAAGTCAGTTCCGGACAACCCTTTCGTACATTTCAATCATTCCTTCTCTCTCATATGGGGAATAATTTGAGGTATCTTTTTCCTTGAAAGAACGGGCGCCGTCCTTATCGTTCTTTACCCGCAAGTCTCCCACGCCGTGTATTTTGACCCTTCGAGAGACTACGAGAAAAAGGAATACACCCACATAATGAATATTCTAGATGATGCTCTCCAAGGCTTCAGCTTTAGAGGTGGCCACGCGCATATCAGAAACAAAGGAACAAGAAGATGGGTTTCACAGATAAAACTAACTTCTCCTCGCATCCATGTCCCAAAACCAAGCAAGAAGGATGGATTCTACATCGTCCATCTCATGATTCAGTTCAACACGGATCACCAAAGCTTCAGATTAACAGCAGAAATGATGATCATATCCACAAGTGGCTAGAATCTCATGGAGAAGCGAATTATAAACTTAGAGATGACTTCTTTCGCATCCAAAGCGATATTGCGACGATCATCATGAAAGAAGTCGTCGATGAGAAGGGGATGTTCCACCACGGCCCTATATCGCAAGCTGATGTCCGAACTCGCATAGGCATGCAATGTCTAGACCTCACGCCGTTCAAGCAGCTAGGGTTCGTCCTCGATGATATGGAAGGATGGAACTTCTAGTGATTTATGATGCCGATGATGATGATATGTGTCGGTTGAACTTGTATACTTTTTGTAGCGATGAAACTTTGTGATGTCCACGGTCCTGCCGAACTTGCGTAACGCTACTTTGTTAGTTTATGCACCATGACCTGCATGCACTCTAGTTAATTAATTTGTGTAATGTATATGTTGCATCTAGTTGCTAACCTTTCTTTTTGGTGTTGCTCTAGTATATTTTGTTGCATATATATGATTGTACATCCTCTTCATGAACATGCATCTCTAATGGTACCTAGTTTCTTGATGGCTAGATGGAAATGCTATGTCGTGTACAAAGGGAAGGTTCCGGGGTGTACAACGAGTGGCATGAGTGTCGATCGCAAGTGAATGGGTTCACGGGTGCCAGCCATAAAGGCTTCAAAAGGCATAAGAAGGAGAAGCTAGTTGCTTGAGGTTCACGCTTAGCGAGAGAGGACTCAGAATCGCCACCTCATGTATCGCATGGTTCCGCTCTCACTCATAGTGATAGCACTTCTTGCGTATACCTTTGTTTAGATGGATGACGTTGTTGTAGTTGCAAGTATTCGAGACTTGCATGTATTGCTATTTTCGAGATGATAACAAGATATCACTTTGTGTTGGATGATGATTATGAAGAGACTATTTGTATGTACATGCTATGATTACATTTGTGGTCTCGCAGGCATTTGTATGTGTATCATGATGACATTTCTATGTGCTAAAGATTCTTCTACAAAGCCGGTTCAAATACAAAACAAATATGCCAAAAAAAACTACTTAAATTAGCGAGCGAGTGTACAAAAGTTAGCAGCAGCGCCTCAATAGCAGTAGCGCGTCCTGCCAAAGAGCGCTAGCGCTACTAGCGGTAGCGAGCTTCCCATAACCGCGCTACTGCTACACTTGTGTAGCAGTAGCGCCGTATTAGTAGCGCGGGTACCCGCGCTACTGATACATCTAAAACCCGCGCTGCTGCTAGCCTTTTCCCTAGTAGTGCTTAGTTGCACATCTAGACAACCTATTTTGTTGCAAAGTTTAATTTGGTAAAGAAAAGCTTAAAATTGTTAGTTGCCTATTCACCCCCCCCTCTAGTCAACCATATCGATCCTTTCAGCCATCGCATCCGAGACTCCTTACTTTCGTCTCCTCGGCAAACACCCCACGTACGATCACATGCATGTTTTTGGCTGTCTCTGTTTCCCTAACACCATCGCCACTAGCCCCCACAAACTTGCCCCTCGCTCTTCTCACTGTGTCTTCCTCGGGTATCCCTTAGAGCACAAGGGCTATCGGTGTCTGGACTTGGACACTCGCAAAGTCATAATTTCCCGTCACGTTACATTTGACAATAACGTTTTTCCCTACCATCCCACTCTGGACACACCACAGCCCGCCCAACGCCCGACCACCGAAAATCTTGGACCCCAAATCCACCCCGAATAGCGCGCCCTCCTTCCCTCCTATCCGCATCCACCCGCACCTTCCTCGGGATCCCCCGCGCCCCGATTCCCATGCCCTCCCTCCGTGTCCTCGGGCCCCTCTCCCCCAATCCGTGCCCTGCTCCCGCACCTGCCGTCGCCCATGGATCTGTTGGGGAACGTAGTAATTTCAAAATTTTTCCTACGCACACTCAAGATCATGGTGATGTATAGCAACGAGAGGGGAGAGTGTTGTCCACATACCCTTGTAGACCCGAAGCGGAAGCGATCACAACGTAGAGGAAGTAGTCGTACGTTCTCCTCGCGATCCGACCGATCCCTGCGCCGTTACTCGACGCCCCGAGTTCTTGACACACGACAGCTCGATGACGCCCTCAGACTCGATCCAGCCGAGTGTCGAGGGAGAGTTTCACAAGACGACGGCGTGGGACGATCTTGATGTTTCACCGGTAGCAGGGCTTCGCTTAAGCTTGCGACGGTATAACCGAGGTGGAATATGGTGGAGGGGGGCACCGCACACGGCTAAGGAACGATCCGTAGATCTAACTTGTGTGTTCTAGTGTGCCCTCCTGCCCCCAGATATAAAGGAGCAAGGGGAAGGGGGCTGGCCGGCCAAGGGAGGTGCGCTAAGGAGTCCTACTCCCTCTGGGAGTAGGATTCCCCCAATCCTAGTTGGACTAGGATTCCTGAGGGAAAGAGAGAGAGGGGGCGGCCCCTTTCCTAGTCCTAGTAGGACTAGGGAAGGGGAGGCGCCGCCACCTAGGGCTGGCCCTTCTCCTTTCCACTAAGGCCCACTATGGCCCATTTACCTCCCGGGGTTCCAGTAACCTCCTAAGTACTCGCAGAATTCTGTTTTCTCGGAATCATTCCAACTCCAAACATAGGCTTCCAATATATCAATCTTTATGTCTCGACCATTTCGAGACTCCTCGTCATGTCCGTGATCACATCCGGACTCGAACTTCTTCGGTACATCAAAATACATAAACTCATAATAACCGCCATCGAAACCTTGCGTGCGGACCCTACGGTTCGAGAACAATGTAGACATGACCTAGAACTATTCACGGTCAATAACCAACAGCGGACCTGGATGCCCATATTGGTTCCTACATATTCCACAAAGATCTTTATCGGTCAGACCGCATAACAACATACGTTGTTCCTTTGTCATCGGTATGTTACTTGCCCGAGATTCGATCGTCGGTATCCAATACCTAGTTCAATCTCGTTATCGCAAGTCTCTTTACTCGTTCAGTAATACATCATCTCACAACTAACTCATTAGTTGTAGTGCTTGCAAGGCTTGATGATGTGCATTACCGAGAGGGCCAGAGATACCTCTCCGACAATCGAGTGACAAAACCTAATCTCAAATACGCCAACCCAACATCTACCTTTGGAGACACTGTAGTACTCCTTTATAATCACCCGATACGTTGTGACGTTTGGTAGCACCAAAGTGTTCCTCCGTAAACGGAGTTGCATAATCTCATAGTTACAGGAACATGTATATGTCATGGATAAAAGCAGAGCAACATACTCAACGATCGTGTGCTAAGCTAAGGAATGGGTCATGTCAATCGATCATTCTACTAATGATGTGACCTCGTTAATCAAATAACAACTCTTTGTTCATGGTCGGAAACATAACCATCTTTGATTAACAAGCTAGTCTAGTAGAGGCATACTAGTGACATGTTGTTTTGTCTATGCATTCACACATGTATCATGTTTCCGGTTAATACAATTCTAGCATGAATGATAAACATTTATCATGAAATAAGGAAATAAATAATAACTTTATTATTGCCTCTAGGGCATATTTCCTTGCCTCCCACTTGCACTAGAGTCAATAATCTAGATTACATAGTAATGATTCTAACACCCATGGAGTCTTGGTGCTGATCATGTTTTGCTCGTGGAAGAGGCTTAGTCAACGGTCTCGCAACATTTAGATCCGTATGTATCTTGCAAATCTCTATGTCTCCCACCGGACTAAGTCCGGATGGAATTGAAGCGTCTCTTGATGTGTTTGGTCCTCTTGTGAAATCTGGATTCCTTTGCTAAGGCAATTGCTCGAAGATTGTCACGTAAGATTTTCATTGGACCCGATGCACTAGGTATGACATCTAGATCGGATATGAACTCCTTCATCCGCACTCCTTTATTAGCTGCTTCCGGCTGCTATGTACTCCGCTTCACATGTAGATCCCGCCACGACGCTTTGTTTGGGCGCACCAACCGACAGCTCCTCCGCTTAGTGTAAATACGTATCCGGTCTGCGGTTTAGAATCGTCCGGATCGGTGTCAAAGCTTGCATCAACGTAACTGTTCACGATGAGCTCTTTGTCACCTCCATATACGAGAAACATATCCTTAGTCCTTTTTTCGTATTTCAGATGTTCTTGACCGCTGTCCGATGATCCACTCTGGATTACTTTGGTACCTCCTGCTAGGCTTATAGCAAGGCACACATCAGTCTCAGTACACAAGCATTGCATACATGATAGAGCCTATGGCTGAAGCATAGGAACATCTTTCATTTCTCTCTATCTTCTGCGGTGGTCGGGCATTGAGTCTTACTCAACTTCACACCTTGTAACACAGGCAAGAACCCTTTCTTTGCTTGATCCATTTTGAACTTCTTCAAAATTTTGTCAAGGTATGTGCTTTGTGAAAGTCCAATCAAGCGCCTTGATCTATCTCTATAGATCTTAATGCCCAATATGTAAGCAGCTTCACCGAGGTCTTTCATTGAAAACTCTTATTCAAGTATCCCTTTATGCTATCCAGAATTCTATATCATTTCCGATCAGCAATATGTCATCCACATATAATATCGTAAATGCTACTGAGCTCCCACTCACTTTCTTGTAAATACAAAGCTTCTCCAAAAGTCTCAGACAAACCCAAATGCTTTGATCACACTATCAAAGCGCTTATTCCAACTCCGAGATGCTTGCACCAGTCCATAGATGGATCATTGGAGCTTGCACACTTTGTTAGCTCCTTTGGATCGATAAAACCTTCGTTGCATCATATACAACTCTTTTTCCGTAAATCCATTCAGAATGCGTCTTTACATCCATTTGCCAAATTTCATAATCATAAAATGCGCAATTGCTAACATGATTCGGACGGACTTAAGCATCGCCACGGGTGAGAAGGTCTCATCGTAGTCAATCCCTTGAACTTGTCGAAACCTTTTGCATAAGTCGAGCTTTATAGACGATAACATTACCGTCGCGTCGGCCTTCTTCTTGAAGACCCACTTGTTTTCTATTGCTTGCCTACCCTCGGGCAAGTCAACCAAAGTCCATACTTTGTTTTCATACATGGATCCCATCTCGCATTTCATGGCCTCAAGCCATTTTTGAATCTGGGCTCACCATCGCTTCTTCATAGTTCGTGAGGTTCATCATGATCTAGTAGCATGATTTCCGAACAGGATTACCGCATTCACTCAGTGCGGATCTTACTCTCGTTGATCTACGAGGTTCTCGCAAGAACTTGATCCAAGTTTCATGATCAACATCATCAACTTCCTCACTACTTGGTGTAGGTGTCTCAGAAACTGATTTCTGCGACGAATTACTTTCAAGTAAGGAAGAAGGTACTATTACCTCATCAAGTTCTACTTTCCTCCCACTCACTTCTTTCGAGAGAAACTCCTTCTCTAGAAAGGATCCATTCTTAGCAACGAATGTCTTGCCTTCGGATCTGTGATAGAAGGTGTACCCAACTGTTTCCTTTGGGTATCCTATGAAGACACATTTTCGATTTGGGTTCGAGCTTATCGGGTTGAAGCTTTTTCACATAAGCATCGCATCCCCAAACTTTAAGAAACGACAACTTTGGTTTCTTGCTAAACCATAGTTCATAAGGTGTCGTCTCAACGGATTTCGACGGTGTTCTATTCAGTGTGAATGCGGCCGCCTCTAGAGAATAACCCCAAAACGATAGCGGTAAATCTGTAAGAGACATCATAGATCGCACCATATCTAGTAAAGTACGACACGACGCTCGACACACCATTACGCTGTGGTGTTCCGGTGGCGTGAGTTTGTAAACTATTCCGCATTGTTTCAAATGTAGACCAAACTCAGAACTTAAATATTCACCTCCACGATCGATCGTAGAAACTTAATTTTCTTGTTACGATGATTTTCAACTTCACTCTGAAATTCTTTGAACTTTTCAAATGTTTCAGACTTATGTTTCATTAAGTAGATATACCCATATCCGCTTAAGTCATCTGTGAAGGTGAGAAAATAACGATATCCGCCACGAGCCTCAACATTCATCGGACCACATACATCGTATGTATGATTTCCAACAAATCTGTTGCTCTCTCCATAGTACCGAGAACGGTGTTCTAGTCATCTTGCCCATGAGGCACGGTTCATAAGTGCCAAATGATTCATAATCAAGTGACTCCAAAAGTCCATCAAGATGGAGTTTCTTCATGCGCTTTACACCGATATGACCTAAACGGCAAGTGCCACAAATAAGTTGCACTATCATTATCAACTCTGCATCTTTTGGTTTCAACATTATGAATATGTGTATCACTACTATCGAGATTCATCAAAATAGACCATTCCTCAAGGGTGCATGACCATAAAAGATATTACTCATATAAATAGAACAACCATTATTCTCTCGATTTAAATGAATAACCGCCTCGCATCAAACAAGATCCAGATATAATGTTCATGCTCAACGCAGCACCAAATAACAATTATTTAGGTCTAAAACTAATCCGAAGGTAGATGTAGAGGTAGCGTGTCGATCGCGATCACATCGACTTTGGAACCATTTCCCAGCGCATCGTCACCTCGTCCTTTGCTAGAGTTCGCTAATCAGTAGTCCCTGCTTTGAGTTGCAAATATTAGCAATGTAACCGATATCAAATACCAGTGCTCTGCGAGCTCTAGTAAGGTACACATCAATAACATGTATATCACATATACCTTTGTTCACCTTGCCATCCTTCTTATCCGCCAAATACTTGGGGCAGTTCCGCTTCGGTGACGATCGCTTGCAAGAGAAGCACTCGATTTCAGGCTTAGGTCCAGACTTGGGTTTCTTCTCTGAGCAAAGAACTTGCTTGCTGTTCTTCTTGAAGTTCCTTCTTCTTCCCTTTGCCTTTCTTCTTGAAACTAGTGGTCTTATTGACCATCAACACTTGATGTTCCTTCTTGATTTCTACCTCCGCAGCCTTTAGCATTGCGAAGAGCTCGAGCATAGTCTTTACTAACCCTTGCATATTATAGTTCATCACGAAGCCTTTGTAGCTTGGTGGCGTGATTGAAGAATTACATCAATGACACAATCATCCGGAACATTAACTCCCAATTGTGTCAAGTGATTGTAGTACCCGGACATTACGAGTATATGTTCACTAATGTAACTATTCTCCTCCATCTTGCAGCTATAGAACTTATTGGAGACTTCATATCTCTCAATCCGGGCATTACATTTGGAATATCAACTTCAACTCTGGAACATCTCATATGCTCCATGACGCTCAAAACGTCGTTGAAGTCCCGGTTCTAAGCCGTAAAGCATGGCACACTCGAACTATAGAGTAGTCATCAGCTTTGCTCGCCAGACGTTCTTAACGCCGTCGGCCAGATCTCAGATCGAGTTCATCACCTAGCGGTGCATCCAGACGTAACTCTTTCGTGCAGCAATGAGGATGATCCTCGTTACGGACCCGATCCGTGTAATTGCTACCATCATCTTTCAACTTTGCTTTCTCAAGGAACGCATTAAAATTCAACGGAACAACAAAGACGAGCCATCTATCTACAATCAAACATAAACAAGCAAGATACTATCAGTACTAAGTTCATGATAAATTTAAGTTCAATTAATCATATTACTTAAGAACTCCCACTTAGAAAGACATCTCTAGTCATCCAAGTGATCACGTGATCCAAATCAACTAAACCATAACCGATCATCACATGAAATGGAGTAGTTTTCAATGGTGAACATCTTATGTTGATCATATCTACTATATGATTCACGCTCGACCTTTCGGTCTCCGTGTTCCGAGGCCATATCTGCATATGCTAGGCTCGTCAAGTTTAACCCGAGTATTCTGCGTGTGCAAAAACTGGCTTGCACCCGTTGTAGATGGACGTAGAGCTTATCACACCCGATCATCACGTGGTGTCTGGGCATGACGAACTTTGGCAACGGTGCATACTCGGGGAGAACACTTCTTGATAATTTAGTGAGAGATCATCTTATAATGCTACCGTCAATCAAAGCAAGATAAGATGCATAAAAGGATAAACATCACATGCAAATCAATATAAGTGATATGATATGGTCATCATCATCTTGTGCTTCATGATCTCCATCTTGCAGCACCACCATGATCACCATCGTCACCGGCGCGACACCTTGATCTTCATCGTAGCATCGTTGTCGTTACGCCATCTATTGCTTCTACGACTATCGCTACCGCTTAGTGATAAAGTAAAGCAATTACAGGGCGTTTGCATTTCATACAATAAAGCGACAACCATATGGCTCTCGCCGATTGCCGATAACCGGTTACAAAACATGATCATCTCATACAATAAAATATAGCATCACGTCTTGACCATATCACATCACAACATGCCTGCAAAAACAAGTTAGACGTCCTCTACTTTGTTGTTGCAAATTTTACGTGGCTGCTACGGGCTTAAGCAAGAAACCGTCTCACCCACGCATCAAAACCACAACGATACTTCGTCAAATAGACTCCGCTTTAACCTTCTCAAGGACCGGCGAGCTGCACTCGGTTCAACTAAAGTGAGAGAGACAGCACCCACCGGTCACCTTTAAGCAACGAGTGCTCGTGGCGGTGAAACCAGTCTCGCGTAAGCGTCACGCGTAATGTCGGTCCGGGCCGCTTCATCTCACAATACCGCTGAACCAAAGTATGACATCTTTGGTAGGTAGTATGACTTGTATCGCCCACAACTCACTTGTGTTCTACTCGTGCAAAACATCAAACCATAAAAACACAGGCTCGGATGCCTTTGTTGGGGAACGAGTAATTTCAAATTTTTCCCACGCACACTCAAGATCATGGTGATGTATAGCAACGAGAGGGAGAGTGTTGTCCACATACCCTTGTAGACCCGAAGCGAAGCGATCACAACGTAGAGGAAGTAGTCGACGTTCTCCTCGCGATCCGACCGATCCCGCGCCGTTACTCGACGCCCCGAAGTTCTTGACACACGACAGCTCGATGACGTCCCTCGACTCGATCCAGCCGAGTGTCGAGGAGAGTTTCATCAAGACGACGGCGTGGTGACGATCTTGATGTTTCACGGCGCAGGGCTTCCTAAGCTTCGCGACGGTATAACCGAGGTGGAATATGGTGGAGGGGGCACCTGACACGGCTAAGGAACGATCCGTAGATCTAACTTGTGTGTTCTAGTGTGCCCCCTGCCCCGTGATATAAAGGAGCAAGGGAAGGGGCTGGCCGGCCAAGGAGGTGCGCTAAGGAGTCCTACTCCTCTGGGAGTAGGATTCCCCAATCCTAGTTGGACTAGGATTCCTGAGGGAAAAGAGAGAGGGGGCGGCCCCTTTCCTAGTCCTAGTAGGACTAGGGGAGGGGAGGCGCACGCCACCCTAGGGCTGGCCCTTCTCCTTTCCACTAAGGCCCACTATGGCCCATTTACCTCCCGGGGTTCCAGTAACCTCCCTACTCGATAGAATTCTGTTTTCGCCGGAATCATTCGAACTCCAAACATAGGCTTCAATATATCAATCTTTATGTCTCGACCATTTCGAGACTCCTCGTCATGTCCGTGATCACATCCGGACTCGAACTTCTTCGGTACATCAAAATACATAAACTCATAATAAGCGCCATCGAAACCTTAAGCGTGCGGACCCTACGGTTCGAGAACAATGTAGACATGACCTAGAACTATTCACGGTCAATAACCAACAGCGGGACCTGGATGCCCATATTGGTTCCTACATATTCCACGAAGATCTTTATCGGTCGGACCGCATAACAACATACGTTGTTCCTTTGTCATCGGTATGTTACTTGCCCGAGATTCGATCGTCGGTATCCAATACCTAGTTCAATCTCGCTATCGCAAGTCTCTTTACTCGTTCGTAATACATCATCTCACAACTAACTCATTAGTTGTAGTGCTTGCAAGGCTTCATGATGTGCATTACCGAGAGGGCCCAGAGATACCTCTCCGACAATCGAGTGACAAAACCTAATCTCAAATACGCCAACCCAACATCTACCTTTGGAGACACCTGTAGTACTCCTTTATAATCACCCGATTCGTTGTGACGTTTGGTAGCACCAAAGTGTTCCTTCGTAAACGGAGTTGCATAATCTCATAGTTACAGAACATGTATATGTCATGGATAAAAGCAGAGCAACATACTCAACGATCGTGTGCTAAGCTAAGGGAATGGGTCATGTCAATCGATCATTCTACTAATGATGTGACCTCGTTAATCAAATAACAACTCTTTGTTCATGGTCAGGAAACATAACCATCTTTGATTAACAAGCTAGTCTAGTAGAGGCATACTAGTGACATGTTGTTTTGTCTATGCATTCACACATGTATCATGTTTCCGGTTAATACAATTCTAGCATGAATGATAAACATTTATCATGAAATAAGGAAATAAATAATAACTTTATTATTGCCTCTAGGGCATATGTCCTTCAGGATCTGCGCGCCCAATCAGCGTGCCCCTCTCCGCCCGCTTCGCCCCCTCCCATGCACCAGCCCGCGATTCCCCCGGACCCACCATCCCATGCACATGCACGTCCGGCTTCCCCCGGCTCCCCGCTGCTGCATGCATCCTCTCCCAGCCCCCCCCCCATGCACATGCATGTACCCACGTGCGTCCACCCACTGCTACTGCGCTCCCGCCGCGCGCCATGCTTGTACCACCACCCAACAACCTACATCGCATGCGTACGCGGGCCAAGACTGGTTTCGCTCAACCTAAAGCACTCGCTGCTTCCACGTCTACTTCTTCCTCCATTAGTCACATCCCTTCCTCTTACCGCATTGCCCTCCGGGACGAAAACTGGTACAACGCTATGCTCGGCGAATATAACGCACTGATGCAGAATAACACTTGGAGTTTGGTGTCGCATCCTGCAGGTGATAATATTGTCACAGGGAAGTGGATTTTCCGGCACAAGTTCCATCCTGACGGATCCCTCGCCCGGTACAAGGCGCGCTGGGTACTTCGCGGCTTCACACAACAGGCTGAGTGGACTACGACGAGACGTTCAGCCCCATCGTCAAGCCGGCGACCATCCGGACTGTCCTCAGTCTGGCTGCCGAGAGGGGCTGGCCCATTCATCAACTCGACGTCAAGAACGCCTTTCTTCACGGCCACCTCGTCGAGACGGTCTAAAGCACCTAGCCGTCTGGCTTCGTCGATGCCGCCTCGCCTACACACGTGTGCCGGCTGAACCGTTCCCTATACGGTCTCAAGCAGGCGCCGCGGGCATGGTTCTCTTGCTTCACCAGCTACCTGTGCACGCTCGGCTTCTTCGCATCGCGGGCGGATTCGTCACTGTTCATTCTTCGCCGTGGTGACCACCTCGCCTACCTCCTTCTATATGTGGACGACATCATCCTCACGGCCAGCTCCACCGACATGCTCCGTTCCATCATCCAGGCGCTCCACCGCAAGTTCTCGATGACCGACCTTGGCGCCCTCCATCATTTCCTCGGGGTCAACGTCACCACCACCACCCGAGGCCTCTTCCTCTCTCAAGAGCAATACGCCTTGGAGATAATCGATCAGGCCGGCATGCTGAACTGCAAGCCGATCTCTATGCCCGTCGACACCCTCGCCAAGCTCTCCACCAACGACGGCCCGCTCTTTCACGACCCGTCGTTCTACCGCAGCTTGGCCGGGGCGTTGCAGTACCTCACTTTGACGCGCCCCGACCTCTCCTACACCGTCCAACAGTGCTGCTTATTCATGCACGCGCCGCGGGACTGCCATTTCCAGCTTGTCAAGCGGGTTCTTCGGTATCTACGCGGCACTACACACCTCGGGCTTCGGATCCACCGCGACACCGCCACCGATCTCGTTGCTTACTCCGATGCGGATTGGGCCGGCTGCCCCGACACGCGCAAATCCACTTCGGGGTACTGCGTCTTCCTCGGTGGCAACCTTCTCACCTGGTTGTCGAAACGCCAGAACACCATCTCCCGTTCCAGCGCCGAGGCCGAGTACCGCACGGTTGCCAATGCGGTTGCTGAGACCGTGTGGCTGCACCAACTCCTCGGTGAGCTCCACCAACCTCCCTCGCGAGCTACGGTGGTCTACTGCGACAACGTCAGCGCCGTCTACATGTCTAGCAACCCCGTGCAGCATCAACGGACGAAGCATATTGAGATCGACCCGCACTTCGTTCGTGAACGTGTTGCTCTTGGCGAGCTCCGCGTTCTCCACGTGCCCACGAGCTCGCAGTTTGCGGGCATCTTCACCAAGGGGCTCCCGACGCGCCTCTTCGACGATTTCCGTACCAGTCTTAACATCGGCAAACCCCACGTTGCGACTGCGGGGGGTGTTCGACAGCATCTCCCGGTCGCCTCTCTGGTGGCTAACGGTCTCCTCTTCCACTCCCCCACGTCCGCAACTACCTAGAGCAGGTCATGCGCCTGGTGCGTCCCGCACGCCTTGCCATGCAGGGGTGCCGTTGTACTCTCTCCCTTCCCCTCTGTACTCCTCATTGTAACACCATATAAGCCCGTCGAGGCCAAGGAATACAGCAGTGCGAGAGTTTACTAAACCTAACTCCAAACAGGTCTAGAATCCAAAATAGACCGGGATTACAAGTTCAGAGTGCCAATTTCCGGGATCCAAAGTTCAGGTTTTGACTTAGCTTTGGTCTATAACTTAAGGTTTGTTTTTTCACTTTATAAGTACCGGAGGAGATTTGCATACGGTCTCCACCGATTTTTTCCCAAACCTTAAACGACTACAAATGTTTACAACTTCGTTGGAAGGCGCCACTGACCACTGTCCAGCGGCTACGAGAAAAGGTAGGCCGGAATCGATAGTCAAAAATAAAAAACGAGACCAAGGGGCAAGCACCCCCAGCATTTTTTTATAGAAGAACGAGAAACTCGGCTGAAATATCCGCTCCCCGTAGGATCGAACCCGGCTGGCCCGGGATCGATAGTCAGGACTAAGGTCCAAGGCGATGGCGCCCGGGCCACTTAACCCTTTGACGGTCCTGGAGCACTGCCAGGTCTCGCCGTCGCCGTCGCCACCGGCCGGGAAGCCATGGGCGCTGCCGCTCACATTCTTCGACCTCGTCTTCTGGGACGTCCCGCCCGTGCAGCGCCTCTTCTTCTACGACAACGCCGACCTCCTCGGCGCCCGCGAGTTCCTCCTCCACGAGCTGCCCCTGTTCGAGAAGTCCCTGGCCGCCGCGCTGCACCACTTCTATCCCTTGGCCGGGAAGCTGGTGTGCAGCATACCAGAGGCCGGGGCGCCCGAGGTCGTGTTCTCGGACGGCGACTCTGTCCGCCTGACGGTTGCGGTCGGCGGCGACGACTTCCAGGACCTCGCCGGCGACCACGCGCGCGACACCGCGAGGCTCCGTCCGCTGCTGCCTTCTCTGCCGAGAAACGGCGGCGGCGGCGGCTCTCGATGCAGCACGCAGGACGTCTTTGCCGTCCAGCTCACCGTGTTCCCGCACGCCGGTTTGTGCATTGGCACGACGCTACACCACGCCGTGGCCGACGGTTCCAGCTACGTGCACTTCATGAGGACGTGGGCCGCCATCCACCGCCTCGGCCCCGGGTGCGGCGGGAAGTGGGCCGTGCTGGACGCGCCCCCGCTGCTCGACCGCAGCGTCGTGCGAGACGATGACGGGCTCCGCGAGGTGTTTCTCCGCGACCACCGGGCTCTGGCGGCGGCCGGCGGCAAGCGGCTCCACGACTGGGACCTCAGTCAACGTCCGGGCGCCGCTGACCTCGCGACGTTCCGGTTCACGGACAGGCTGCTCCGTGGTCTTGGAAGGCAGGTGGAGTCCGAGACCTCAGCGCGGCGGTGCTCGCCGTACGCGCTGGCTTGCGGTGCTGTCTGGGCAGGCATCGTGCACGCGCGCGGCAGCAGCGCCAGCTTCGGGTTCGTGACCGGGTGCAAGCCCCGCGCGACACCACCGGTGCCGGGAAACTACTTCGGCAACTGCCTGGGGCTCTGCCGCGTGGGGAAGGAGGAAGAGGCGAAGCTGAGCGGCTGCCTCACCGCGGCCACGGCCTCCGCGGCGATCTGGCGGGCGATCGAGGGGCTCGCGGAGCAGGGGCGGGTGTTCCGGGACGCGCGGGGGTGGGTGCGGCTGGTGCGGGAGTACGCGTCGGCGCGCGCGGTGACCGTGGCCGGGTCGCCGAAGCTGGGCGTGTACGCGGCGACGGATCTGGGAGCGCCGTGGGGACGGCCCAGCAAGGTGGAGATCGTCTCGGTGGAGCGGACGGGCGCGCTGGCGCTGGCGGAGAGCGGCCGCGACGGGGACGGCGGCATCGAGGTCGGGCTGGCGCTGCCCCGCGGCGAGATGGAGGCGTTCCGCGCGTTCTACCAGGACCTGGTTGCCACAGCGTCGTCGTACGAAGCAGCGACCTGACAGCGGCAAGGTGTGACGTGCGTACGTCTGGACTCGTCGATCGTTGTTTGCCGGACAGCCACCGCAACCGTGACGTTTGCAGGGGCAATTTGGCCTTATCTTTTTATTTTTATTTTTTTTATTGTTGACTTTGGCCTTATCTATGCGTGCATCACTCGATGATTTACGACGTGGGATAAAACAGAGTGGCTAAATTTCGTGTTTTGACCCTTGTCTGAAACTTTTGAGATCTATCCTGCCTTGTGAAAATTTTGGGATATGACTATTTTCTTACCGCCAGGCGCCAGGGTCCATAGTGGTAGGATATAACAGTGTACCTCCGAAGTCCTCGTCGGTAGGTTGCACACCCTACCGAATTTTTTTCTTTTAAATATGAAACACAGTGCATGCTCGTACTTACCGTCGGGTACCTTGGCAGTAAGGTTATAAGGTTACTGTCAGCTTGTTTGATACCGCCAAGGTTCCTTGCGGTAGCAAAATGATCAGATTCCGAAATTTTTATAAACTGGGTCAGATTTCAATTAACTTTTAGAAAAGGGTAAAAACACCAATTTTGCCAAACAAAGTTAGTAAATGTGGAGTGGTGCGACTTCTTTATTCTCCAGTCGCATTCGATCGTGGGGGAAGACATCTTCATGCCAGCAGGCAGCGGTAGAAAGCGTATGTCCGTAGCGTTCGTTTGTTTTCTTAACCACAAGTTTCTTTCCACGAGAAATCCTTGCAAAGGTTATATTATTTGTTCTTTTAGCAAACACCTACAATTTTATTCATACACATAACCATTAGAGCAACTCCAATAGGCCGATCCAAACGGACGGTGATTTTATCCTTTTTTGTCTGTTTGGGTCGGCCCGGCGGATACCCATGTCCGCTTTCGTGTTTGGGTCGGCACTTGCGCCCAACGCTAGCCCGACCCATATTTGAGGTTGAGCGGAAAAACAAATACCGCAAACATTTTGAAAATAGAAAAGTGTTAATTAAACATTAATGCCGACCACAAAGGCCGGTGAGAGTCAACGAGTCCACTTTTACATTAAGTTAAAACATTAAATAAGCTTAAAACTAGGAGGTGCGCTGCCCTAGGTGTCCTCGTCCTCGTCGGCGTCTGGGCCGGTGAGGTCGATGAGCGTCGGCGCTGGGCCAGCCCAGGGAAACACCGTCTCCCGGGCTATGGCGACGTCTGCCGCTGGCTATACCGCCGGGAAGATGTCGTCGGAGGCGGGAGGAGCGCACGGGAAGGGCCGGGGGGGGGGGGTGAGGGGGGGCTTGCCCTTGTTCTTGCCGGAGAAGAAACCCATGGGATGGTGGCTATGGTTTGTGGCCGACGAGGGAGCACAGGGGTGGCTAGATGGGGACGGGTGTCTGGAAAAGGATGAGGACGACCCCCCACCGCACGCTCGGATTAAAAAAGGCCGACCGCCGTCGCTGACGCGTGGGCTCGCGGTCCGCGGTCGTCATTATTAAAGACGACGGTGGTAGTTGGGCACCCGTCATGTGAGGATGCGGCGGACATCGAGAGGACGCGCGGCGCGTCCGCGCCGACGCATTTTAGCCGCAAATGGGTCCACGCGGACGAGAAGCGGACGTGTTTTGGTAATGGGTGGGCGCATTGGGCCATAACTTTTGCCCGTGGTGTCCCAAACGAACGGCGGCGGACGAAATGGGTCGTCCCGTGGAGTTGCTCTTAAATCAAAGATTCAACAAGATACAAAGTAACTCCTATAAGAATGATAATAATATATTTTAAAGGTTCATGTGATATTAAATAACTTCTATTCAACCCACAAAAAAACATTATATTCACCTACACGAAAACGATTATCGATAGATATCTCAAAGCCCATTGAGTCGTTCATACTAAAGGATGGAAAGCCTTGAGCGATGAACGTACTTAGCCAGGGATGAACCCCTAGAAATGCATGTCGTCGAATCACAAGATCTTCATCATAATACCGAGCACTACAAAAAAAACGTTAGTCCATGACGAATTTTCGACGATAGTTTTCAAAACTGTCATGGACGGCCTGGTACATCCCCGCAAGCCTGTCAAAGACCGCCTAACCATTCCCATATAAAAAGCTAACCCTAACACACTCCTCCTCGGCCCCCTCCTATCTTCCTCCTCCGCAGACCCTCCCTCATCGTCTCCCACATATCATCGCCACCCACCACCTCTTTCCTCCCACACCTTGCCATCGGCAGAATAACATAAACTCATTATATATGAACAATCTGATCTACGAGGACACAAACCTCTACCTTCATGGCACAACCAAAGAAGGGACTAGAGTAACTTTATTCGCAAAAACACCATGACCACCACTAGATGATGATGAGGAACATGAAAGTTCTAAAGATATGAGCCCCCCTCCCACCTCTTAGTGCCAAAATGGTAGCCGGAGGTGAGGAAACCGAAAGTATCTTTAACGGCGGTGGCTCACAGAAACCCAACTTAAAGGGCTTCGTCTCCATTCAAGCGGCCAAAGGTTATAAAAACGCTTCAGGTGATGATCGGTGCCACAATAAGCACTAGTGCAGAAAAGCCTAAATATGGTGTGCCACAAACAGCCTTGCTGACGTGGACACACGACACCATAAATATGGCGCCATTGCTAAAAACTAGTGGTGGCGTTGGAGCCCATGTCAGCAATAAGTTCATCTTAACTCTGTCATGCCTCCTTGGCCAACGCCAGCAAATGTTTTTTTTTGGTAATAATTTTTTTTTCATCAACACTAGCTACTTACTTAATAGATACTCATTAGCACAATATACCCATCAACACTAGCTACTTACTTAATAGATAATCATTAACACAATATGCTCATGAACTTAACAAGTTAATTAAACTTCACAAATGTTTCTCATCAACTCTAGCTACTCGATCATCATCAACTAATAAGATGGACTAGCTAGTTAAAACTACTCTTCATCAAGGATTACGCTCAGCTTGTGAAGCTTCTTTCTATTGCCCTCTCCATCTATTTTGAAATGAGCTATGTACATCTTGAGGTCAATCCTCTCTGCCCTGAGGAGTTTTCTCTCCTACTTCAGTTTATCCCAATCCTCGAAGAGCTTATCCCTCTCGTACCTCAGCTCATTAGTCTTCTTAACGAGCTGAACAGTCTCGTTGTGCAACTCTTTAATCTCCATCTTTAGCTCGTCATTTGCCCATTGCAGGTTGTTCATGCTACAGTGATGAGCGTCTAAGAGATCTTTGTTGACCATGTCCACATTGTACAACTCCTCGTTGTTGCCTCCGGAATTGGCCATGACCTATAAACACATCATATACGATCAAGAATACATGGAACTTTCTACACATACAAACACATACTATGATCATGAATACATGGCATTTTCTACACATACAAACACATACTATGATCAAGAATACATGGCATTTTCTACACATACAAACACATACAATGATCAAGAATACATGGTATTGTAGTGGATTACTAGGAGGATAGCAAATACTAAAATGTCACTGAAGAACCTTGTGGGAAGCATATATTGTTGACTGAATTTTTATATACATAAGCAACAATTTCTGTTTCAGTAAGCAACACATTCAGTTTCAGCAAGAAACATATTTAGTTTCAGTAACTTAATATGCAGTGATCTGTTATGAGATTCAGTGCACTTGGTTATGTTAATATGAATTGACAAATGCGGGCTGGAGGTGTTAATTGTGGTGTTGCTGAGTGGGTTGACCAGCCTTGTCCTCCGGTTCTTCAGAATTGTTTGTCCATGCTATGGGAAATGTTTCATGAGCAAGTACAACAGAAGGTCAAGTTTGTTTTCATACAATTACTTATCGTTACATCTTAGGTGCATATACACCCGAGAGCCAAGGGTATTTGTCCTACCCTAAAGACTATGTTTTGGTGATAGCGGATTATAGCAAAGAGACACATCCCCGCGTGGGTTAAGCACAATAATGCAGGTTGGAATTTTCTCGTTTTTGTTTATTATCTTTAGTTATTTTTTCATTTCTCTATTTATTTTCTCCTTTTGCTTCTAAAATATTCCATTCTTTTGTTTCTATACGCATGCGTTATGCCCAGTAAGGCAGGTCGGAATTTTCACCTTTATTTATTTATTTTTCAATTTTCTTTTTTATCTCTCTGTTTGTTTTCTCTCTTCCGCTTTTTAAAAACTTTATATTTTTTGTTTCTATATGTCGACTCTTCTCCGTTTCTTCATTTTCTGAAATAGATGATAATTCACTAAATTTTTACCTTTTATTTTATTTATTTTCACATTGTATTTTTGTACTTTTCAAGGTAAATAACTTGATTTTAATATGATGAAGATGAATATATTGATGGAATATCTTCTTTTTACTTTTTAACATTAACTCATTTTTAAGATATATGTACATTATGTACAAAAACCAAAATTTGAACATACATGAAGATTTTTAATTTGATATGTGTGAACATTTTTTCACATACTAAGACATTTTAAAGAGGATGTATTATTTCATATATATGTAAAAAAATGATATCCTTTAAAAAATATAAATAAGAAAATGAATATATTTCATGATTTTATGTCTTTTGAGAAATAGTTGTAACTTTATTTATGTTCGCAATCATTATAGCTACACTGCTTTGGATCCAAGATTCAAGAAATTACAATGTAACTCATACAACTAATAATTCCAACGTAATCTCTTAGTCATCTTTTGTAAAGGGACAATTATTGGACTGCAACTGTGTTACCGCAACTCATTCATCTGCACGAACTTGATCACAGATAAAGGTTTCTGGATGCCCCTTGAGCATCCCATCCAAAAACATGGGAAGTGGTGAGCGATGAAAATACTTGGACCTGAGATGATCCCCTCAAAGTGCAAGTCGTTGGACCATCAAATCATCACCATAATGTAAAGGAAAGATTCTAACTCCCCAAAAAAAACCAAAAGTAATATAATGCAATAACAGGAACTCATCCAAATAACCGGCTCTACAAGGACACACACTCCTTTTTGACTCCCTCAGATCTCTACAAAGAACCGATATAAGTTTATTTGTAAAAATACCACGATGACCACTAAATGTCGAGGAAAACTACATTTTTTAAAGATTCGAGGTCCTCATCCCTCAGCACTAAGGGCATCTCTAACGCCGCCCCCCAAATTCCTCTGGTATATGTTCGTTTTTCTGTCCGGACGTGGTCCGTCGATATGATACGGGAGGGACCATCTAACGCTAATTACAAAGTATCCGGTTGGAAGGACAAGAAGTAGGTGAAGACAATGCATGTGGTGGCTATTTATGATGTGATGTCCAGTTGGGAGGAGAGAAAGAGCAGAGGGGGATCATGCATGTGAAGAGAGAGAAAAGAGAGGAGGGCCACACAGAGGCTTTTGGTTGGTCAAGTGGGTGTCTGGACTCTGGTATGTTTCCCCTACTTTTGTCTCGACTCTGCCCAAAAACGGACGTCCGAACCGCTCCGCGGATTGATACTGGTCCCCATTAGATTGCAAAAATAAACAAATGTGTCCGGTCGGACATATATCGAAGCTTTGCGGGTCTCCCTTGGAGATGCCCTAAGATGACATCTGGAGGTCACGGGGCCGAAATTCCCTCGTGCAGTGTTGCTAGGGTTCCTCCGTAAAGGAAACTATATTTCAAGATTTTGTGTAGAAAATAACAATACCGGCTAATGGGTTGCATCAAGGTTAACCCATGTAGGACGAAATCACTAATTAAGAAGTACTCCTTGCGGAGATCACTCCAACTCCCGGGTTGCGACAAGTGGCGCGCTGCATGTGCGCCACTTGTCGCAACCTGGGAGTTTTCCCTTTTTTGTAGATCCGTTTATTCAAAACGCTTTATCTCTTAAACTGTGCGTCCAAATCTCGAACCGCTTTCGCCATTGGATTCCTCGCATCGAGATCTTCAAAACTAGATCCCATGTTGATAGGTTTTGAAGAACTTCTTTTTTACGAAAAACCGGACGAAAAAACCGACGACAAAACCGAACCGGGAACACGGTTTTTTTTTCCTTTCCGAGAGAGGCAGGCCCGTGCCTCTGACGAAATCACAACCGTGCCTCTCGCGGAAGCAAAAACGTGCCTCTCGCGAAAGAAAAAAACAGAAAACGCGTTTTTTTTCTTTTCCAAAAGAGGCACACCCGTGTCTCTCGCGAAAGCACAACCGTGCCTCTCGCAGAAGCAAAACCGTGCCTCTCGCGAAAGAAAAAAAAACAAAAAACGCGTTTTTTTCCGTTTCCGAAAGAGGCACACCCGTGCCTCTCGCGAAAGCAAAACCGTGCCTCTCGCGGAAGCAAACCGTGCCTCTTGCGAAAGAAAAAAAAACAAAAAAATGCATTTTTTTTCCTTTACAAAAGAGGCACGCCCGTGCCTCTCGCGGAAGCAAAACCGTGCCTCACGTGGAAGAAAAAAAAAATAGAAAACATGTTTTGTTTTCCGTTTCCAATAGGCACGGCCGTGCCTCTCGCGAAAGCACAACCGTGCCTCTCGCGAAAACAAAATCGTGACTCTCGCGAATAAAATGCATTTTTTTGCGCAAAAAATATATTTTTTGTCGAAAAGCTAGGGAAGACCGGTAGAAAACCAAAACTTAAAAAACAAAAAAAAACCCTTTAAAAAGCCGAAAACGCATGCGTAAAAATAAAAAAAATAAAATCCGACGGAGCGCCCAGAGCGCGACACATGGCGAATGGCTGTGAGCGCGCCAAGTGGCGCTGATCGTTGGAGGCTCCTGAAGTAGCGCTCGTTAGTTAGTTGCTCCCCATGTAGGATCCTTCATGCGCTATGAGCGAGATGCAGGGCTATGTGTTGTCTGTACCGATTCCTATTAGGAATCGCCTACAAACAGGCGGCTATCAGGTAGGCCCAACACTGTAGCCAAGCGGGAGTTTTTTTTCCTGTTTATTTTTTTTTCCACCATTTGTAGCAAGATTTTTCCCTGGTGTTTTCCTGCACATTGTATATTTTTCTTCTACATTAGTAAAAAACTACACATTTAAAAATTTTCCAAATAATTGAATAATATTTTTTAAATATATGTTTGATACCAAATTTTACCCATACATACTGGACATTTTTTGTATATATAAAACATTTGCTTGTATATGTTTACCATTTTTGAATACATGTTTTAGAGGAACATTTTAAACAGATGAAATAACATTTTTTACAAATGCTTGTTTTCAATTTTTTCGAATGCACACTGAAACATTTTTGTATGATAATACCTTATTATAACCGGTGTGAACATTTTTTATATATTGTATAAATAGTTTTTAATGTCAAAATAATTTTGTTTGCAACACGTAAACATTTTTTTAAAATTTACCGTATATTTTTTGTATGATATAAGAAACATGTTTTGAATTGCAAGGACATTGTTTTATATTGTATATATATTTTTTGAAAATCACATTGATTTATTGAAAATCATGAACATTTTTGTATTGTTACATACATTTTTTAATGATACAATTTGTTTTAAATGTTGAGGTAACAATTTTTAAAGTAAATTTACAAATTTTAATGTGCGTTGAACACTTCTAAAAAACTAAATTATTTTTATAGTACATTTATTCAAAATTAAATAAAAGGCAAAAAAAGCATGTGACACCAGCATGATGAGGCCACATGGTCACGATTCCGGCTCATTACTGGCTACCTGGAGGGGTCTCTCGCCTAGAAGTCGCCGCGCGCGGCACGCTCCCACAAGTGAGACTCGTGGTCGCGCAAGCACACAGCCAACAGGTCATCGCTCAATGTGTGGGGCTCCCTGTTTTCTTAGTTACTTCATAGTATTCTTCATTTGCTTTTCTATTCTTATTTTCTTCTTTAAATAATTCGGTATTTAAACAAGTATTGAAATTTGAAAAAAAATGTTCAACAGATAATAAAATGTTCGCGGGTTCAAAAAAATATTAGTCATTTAAGAAAATATGTTCGCATATTAAGAAACGTTCACAATTTTGAAAAACATGTTCGTGATTTTGAAAACATGTTTGTGTATTAAAAAATTGTTTGTGAAATTGTACAAATGTTCATGATTTTTTTAAATGTTTGCGAGTGACAAAAAGAGTCATCCATTAAAAAAGTGTTTGCTGACTAAAAAAAATCATGTATTGGAAAAATGATCATGTATTTCCAAATTATTCGTCAAAACAAAAAATGTTTATGAATTTCTGAAATTGACCCCAATTTCCAAAAAAAACATTGATTCGAAAAAATCGGTGATTCAAAAATAAAGTTCATTGGTTTCAGATTATTTTTCACAATTACAAAAAATGGTCGTGAAAAATGTTCAAGATTTATAAAAAAATCATGAATTTGAAAATGTACACTATTTTAAAAACTGTTAATGAATTTGAAAAATGTCCACAATTTCAAAGAAATAAAAATAAAAGGAAAAAAGAATAAACGAACATGAAAAAGAAGGAAAAGGGGAAGCAAAAGAAAACACACACAAAAACACGGTTTGGGAAGGAGGTTATTGAACCTTCCAAAATCAGAAAGAGCAAATGGGGGAACCTTCCAAAATCAGAAAGATCAAATGGGCCGACCCAAATATACGTAGCGGTAGCTGAGGGGGATGGGCGTACGCGCTCGATCGGAAAGTTGCGACCTACGCGCCAAATAGGGTTGGCCTATGGCCAACTCCAGTCCAGCAACGGATTTGGTCCATTCCCGTCCCTTTGGGTCCGAGCGGACAAAAATCACGGCTCAACATGGGGATGCAAATAGACGACTGTTTGTTTTTTTGTCCGTCGCGATCCATTTCTAGCACAAATTAGGGCCGATTTTGTGTCCAAGCGAACACGCCGCGGACGCCCGCAATGCCCTGCCCTTGTCCCTCCTGGCCCGCCCGTGTGTGGCACAACATCCATTGTTCAACCCCCCTCTATTTCAACACCCCGACCTCGTCGCCCTCGCCGCCGGTACCCAGATCCGGCTACTTCGCCACTACCCACCCCCTGGGCCGCATCGCAGCCGCCCCAGCCCCCTCGGTTACATCCACCGACAACCCCACCGCTGCTGCTACCACTGATGCCCACTCTTTGTCCGCGTTGTTGCTGCTACTCACCACCATTGGAGAACTACAGGGCACGCCGAGGCCCAGGTCACCGGCAACACCTCTACCTCCATGGACACCACCGGAGGACGCGGGCTTCTACAGGCCTGCTGCGATGAACCGAGGGCTGGTCCTTTCCCCGTCTATGACTCGTCCATGCCCGAGGCAATCGACGCATGCAGGGTGTTTGGTCATTTTCTTGGCTGAGGTTCCTTCACACCACAAGGTACAAATTCATCACTCCGAAGGGGCAATGATGGATTGTTTGGATGTGTTTTTCCCAACAACATCCTATGTTCATCATCCAACGATGAGGAATTCATGGTTGCTACTATGGTCGTCAAATAGCACATCTTGAGCCAGTGACCAATGTTTAGGGGATCCATCCCGGGCCATGCTCCGGGTTTGCATCTTAATAGAGAAAAGCGGCCATTGCCTACTCTAGGGCGATTATTTCTAGAGAAGGAGTTTCTCTCGAAAGAAGTGAGTGGGAGGAAAGTAGAACTTGATGAGATAACTGTATCTACTCCCTTATTGGAAGGTAGTTCATCACGAGAACCGGTTCTCGTGACAACCACACCAATTAGTGAGGAAGCTAATGATATTGATCATGAAACTTCAGATCAAGTTTCTATCGAACCTCGTGAGGTCCACCAGAGTAAGATCCGCACTGAGTGGTACGGTAATCCTATTCGAAGTCATGTTACTTGACCATGACGAACCTACGAACTATGAGGAAGCGATGATGAGCCCAGATTCGCAAAATGGCCGGAGGCCATGAAATCGAGATAGGATCCATGTATGATAACAAAGTATGGACTTTAGTTGACTTGCCGATGATCGGCAAGCCATTGAGAATAAATGGATCTTTAAGAAGAAGACCGACACGATGGTAATATTATCGTCTATAAAGCTCGACTTGTTGCGAAAGGTTTTCGACAAGTTCAAGGGGTTGACTACGATGAGACTTTCTCACCCGAAGCGATGCTTAAGTCTGTCCGAATCATGTTGGCTATTGCTGCATTTCATGATTATGAAATTTGGCAAATGGATGTCAAGCGCATTCTTGAATGGATTTCTAGAAGAAGAGTTGTATATGATGCACCGGAAGGTTTTGTTGATCCAAAAGGTGTCGATAAAGTGTGCAAGCTCCAACGCTCCATTTATGGTGGTGCAAGCATCTCGGAGTTGGAATAAACGTTTTGATAGTGTGATCAAAGCATATGGTTTTGCAGACTTTTGGAGAAGCTTTGTATTTACAAGAAAGTGAGTGGGAGCTCAGTAGCATTTCTAGTTTTATATGTTGATGACATATTATTAATTGGAAATGATATAGAATTTCTGGATAGCATAAAGGGATACTTGAATAAATGTTTTTCAATGAAAGACCTCGGTGAAGCTGCTTACATATTAGGCATCAAGATCTATAGAGATAGATCGAGACGCTTAATAGGAATTTCACAAAGCACATACCTTGACAAAATATTGAAAAAGTTCAATATGGATCAGGCAAAGAAAGGTTTCTTGCCTGTGTTACAAGGTGTGAAGTTGAGTCGAACTCAATGCCCGACCACAGCAAAAGGTTTAGCCGAAAATCTTAGTTTATCAGAAGCTTGGTCTAAAATTCCCGAAAAATTAGCCTTCGGCAAAACTAGGATAAAGTTGAGCCAAAAGGTCCCGATTCAAGATATAGAGAGAAAATGAAAAGTGTTCCCTATGCTTCAGCCATAGGCTCTATCATGTATGCAATGCTGTGTACCAGACCTGACGTATGCTTAGCAATAAGCTTAGCAGGAGGTACCAAAGTAATCCAGAGTGGATCATCGGGCGGTCAAGAACATCTGAAATACCGAAAAGGACTAAGGATATGTTTCTCGATATGGAGGTGACAAAGAGCTAGTCGTAAATGGTTACGCCGATGTAAGCTTTGACACCGATCCGGACGATTCAAAATCGCAAACCGGATACGTGTTTTTATTAAACGGTGGAGCTGTAAGTTGGTGCAGTTCTAAACAAAGCGCCGTGGCGGGATCTACATGTGAAGCGGAGTACATAGCTGCTTCAAGCAAAGAAATGAAGGAGTCGGATGAAGGAGTTCATTTCCGATCTAGGTGTCATACCTAGTGCATCGGGACCAATGAAGATCTTCGTGACAATATTGGTGCAATTGCCTTGGCAAAGGAATCCAGATTTCACAAGAGGACCAAGCACATCAAGAGACGCTTCAATTCCATTCGGGACCAAGTCCAAGTGGGAGACATAGAGATTTGCAAGATACATACAGATCTGAATGTTGCGCACCGCTGACTAAGCCTCTCTCACGAGCAAAACATGATCAGCACCAAGACTCCATGGGTGTTAGAATCATTACTATGTAATCTAGATTATTGACTCTAGTGCAAGTGGGAGACTGAAGGAAATATGCCCTAGAGGCAATAATAAAGTTATTATTTATTTCCTCATATCATGATAAATGTTTATTATTCATGCTAGAATTGTATTAACGGAAACATAATACATGTGTGAATACATAGACAAAACTATGGTCACTAGTATGCCTCTACTTGACTAGCTCATTAATCAAAGATGGTCATGTTTCCGACCATAGACATGTGTTGTCATTTGATTAGTGGGATCACATCATTAGAAGAATGATGTGATTGACATGACCCATTCTGTTAGCCTAGCACTTGATCGCTTAGTATATTGCTATTGCTTTCTTCATGACTTATACAAAGTTCCTCAGAACTATGAGATTGTGCAACTCCGTGTACCGGAAGAACACTTTGTGTGCTACCAAACGTCACAACATAACTGGGTGATTATAAAGGTGCTCTCTGGTGTTTCAAGGTTCATGTTGAGTTGGCATAATTCGAGAATAGGATTTGTCACTCGATTATCGAGAGGTATCTCTGGGCCCTCTCGGTAATACTCATCACCTAAGCCTTGCAAGCATGTAACTAATGAGTTAGTTATGAGATGACGACATGAAGCGAGTAAAGAGACTTGCGTAACGAGATTGAACTAGGTATTGGATACCGACGATCAAATCTCGGGCAAGTAACATACCGATGACAAAGGGAACAAAGTATGTTGTTATGCGGTTTGACCGATAAAGATCTTCGTAGAATATGTAGGAACAAATATGGACATCCAGGTCCCGCTATTGGTTATTGACTAGAGACGTGTCTCGGTCATGTCTACATTGTTCTCGAACCGTAGGGACCGCACGCTTAAGGTTTCGATGGCAGTTATATTATGAGTTTATGTATTTTGATGTACCGAAGGTTGTTCGGAGTCCCGGATGTGATCACGGACATGACGAGGAGTCTCGAAATGGTCGAGACATAAGGATTGATATATTGGACGGATATATTTGGACACCGGAAAGGTTCCGGGAGAGTTTGGGAATATACCGGAGCTCCGGGAGGTTACCGGAACCCCCCGGTAAGTACATGGGCCTTATTGGGCCCTAGTGGGAGGAAGGGAGAAGGAGCAAAGGAGGCGCGCCCCAAGCCCAATCCGACTGGGGAGGGGGCGGCCCCCTTCCTTTCTCCTTCCCCTCTTCCTTCCTACTACTAGTACTCCTTCCTTCCCCCTCCAACATGTATTAGGAAAAAGAGGGGAAACCTACTTGGAGTAGGTTTCCTCCTCCCTATGGCGCGCCCCCCCTTGGGCCGGCCACCTCCTCCCTCCCTCCTTTATATACGGGTGTAGGGGGGCACCCTAGAACACACAAGTTGATCATTGATCGTTCCTTAGCTGTGTGCGGTGCCCCCCTCCACGACATTACACCTCGGTCATATTGTAGCGGTGCTTAGGCGAAGCCCTGCGACAGGGGAACATCAAGATCATCACCACGCCGTCGTGCTGACGGAACTCCCCCTCGATGCCTCTACTGGATTGGAGATCGAGGGTGCGTCATCGAGCTGTACGCGTGTCAAGAACTCGGAGGTGCCGGAGTAACGGTGCTTGGATCGGTCGGACCGGAGGACGACGACTACTTCCTCTACGCTGCGCCAACGCTTCGCTTGGTCTCACGAGGGTGCGTAGACAACACTCTCCCCTCATTGCTATATCATTACCATGATCTTGCGTGTGCGTAGGAATTTTTTGAAATTACTACGCTCCCCAACAATGGTATCCGAGCCAGGTTTTATGCGTTGATGTTATATGCACGAGTAGAACACAAGTGAGTTGTGGACGATATAAGTCATAACGCCTACCAAAGATGTCATACTTTGGTTCAGCGGTATTGTTGGATGAAGCGGCCGGACCGACATTATGCGTGACGCTTACGCGAGACTGGTTTTACCGCCGTGCTTTGCACACAGTGACTAGAGGTGTCTGTTTCTCCAACTTTAGTTGAACCGAGTGTATACGCCCGGTCCTTGTGAAGGTTAAAACGAGTCTATTTGACAAACTATCGTTGTGGTTTTGATGCGAGGTAAGAACGGTTCTTGCTAAGCCCGTAGCAGCCACGTAAAATTTTGCAACAACAAAGTAGAGGACGCCTAACTTGTTTTTGCAGGCATGTTGTGATGTGATATGGCCAAGACGTGATGCTATATTTTATTGTATGAGATGATCATGTTTTGTAACCGGTTATCGGCAATGGCGGAGCCATATGGTTGTCGCTTTATTGTATGAAATGCAACGCATACAGTAATTGCTTTACTTTATCACTAAGCGGTAGCGATAGTCATAGAAGCAATAGATGGCGTGGCGACAACGATGCTACGATGGAGATCAAGGTGTCGTGCGGTGGCGATGGTGATCACGACGGTGCCGGAGATGGAGATCACAAGCACAAGATGATGATGGCCATATCATATCACTTATATTGATTGCATGTGATGCTTATCCTTTATGCATCTTATCTTGCTTTGATTGACGGTAGCATTTTAAGATGATCTCTCACTAAAATTATCAAGAAGTGTTCTCCCTGAGTATGCACCGTTGCCAAAGTTCGTCGTGTCGAGACACCACGTGATGATCGGGTGTGATAAGCTCACGTCCATCTACAACGGGTGCAAGCCAGTTTTGCACACGCAGAATACTCAAAGTTAAACTTGACGAGCCTAGCATATGCAGATATGGCCTCGGAACACGGAGACCGAAAGGTCGAGCGTGAATCATATAGTAGATATGATCAACATAATGATGTTCACCATTGAAAACTACTCCATCTCACGTGATGATCGGTTATGGTTTAGTTGATTTGGATCACGTGATCACTTAGATGACTAGAGAGATGTACATCTAAGTGGGAGTTCTTAAGTAATATGATTAATTGAACTTAAATTTATCATGAACTTAGTACCGATAGTATCATTGCTTGTCTATGTTTGTTTGTAGATAGATGGCTCGTTTGTTGTTCCGTTGAATTTTAATGCGTTCCTTGAGAAAGCAAAGTTGAAAGATGATGGTAGCAATTACACGGATGGGTCCGAACTCGAGGATTATCCTCATTGCTGCATAGAAGAGTTACGTCCCGAAGCACCGCTGGGTGCCGAACTTCTTCTTGATGCAACCGACGACGTTAAGAACGTCTCGCGAGCAAAGTCGATGACTACTCTATAGTTCAATGTGCTATGCTTTACGGCTTAGAACCGGGTCTTCAACGACGTTTTGAACGTCATGGAGCATATGAGATGTTCCAGAGTTGAAGTTAATATTTTAAGCAAATGCCCGGATTGAGAGATATGAAGTCTCCAATAAGTTCTATACTGCAAGATGGAGGAGAATAGTTCATCGGTGAACATATACTCGGAATGTCTGGGTATAACAATCACTTGATTCAACCGGGAGTTAATCTTCACGATGATAGTGTCATTGATGAATTCTTCAATCATCGCCACCAAGCTACAAGAGCTTTGTGATGAACTATAATATGCAAGGGATGAACAAGACTATTTCGAGCTCTTCGCGATGCTTTGAAAGCAGCGGAGGTAGAAATCAAGAAGGAGCATCAAGTGTTGATGGTCAACAAGACCACTAGTTTCAAGAAGAAGGGTAAAGGGAAGAAGAAGGGAACTTCAAAAGAACGGCAAGCAAGTTGCTGCTCAAGAGAAGAAACCCAAGTCCGGACCTAAGCCTGAAACCGAGTGCTTCTACTACAAGCGATCGGTCCTTTGAAGCGGAATTGCCCCAAGTATTTGGCGGATAAGAAGGATGGCAAAGTGAACAAAGGTATATGTGATATACATGTTATTGATGTGTACCTAACTAGAGCTCGTAGTAGCACTGGTATTTGATATCGGTTACATTGCTAATATTTGCAACTCAAACAGGACTACGGAATAAGCGAGCATCGCCAAGGACGAGGTGACGATGCGCGTGGGAAACGGTTCCAAAGTCGATGTGATCGCCGTCGGCACGCTACCTCTACATCTACCATCGGGATTAGTTTTAGACCTAAATAATTGTTATTTGGTGCCTGCGTTGAGCATGAACATTATATCTGGATCTTGTTTGATGCGAGACGGTTATTCATTTAAATCAGAGAATAATGGTTGTTCTATTTATATGAGTAATATCTTTTATGGTCATGCACCCTTGAAGAGTGGTCTATTTTTATTGAATCTCGATAGTAGTGATACACATATTCATAATGTTGAAGCCAAAAGATGCAGAGTTGATAATAATAGTGCAACTTATTTGTGGTACTGCCGTTTAGGTCATATCGGTGTCAAATGCATGAAGAAACTCCATACTGATGGACTTCTGGAATCACTTGATTATGAATCACTTGGTACTTGTGAACCGTGCCTCATGGGCAAGATGACTAAAACACCGTTCTCCGGAACTATGGAGAGAGCAACAGATTTGTTGGAAATCATACATCTGAGATGTATGTGGCCCGATGAATGTTGAGGCTCGTGGCGGATATCGTTATTTTCTCACCTTCACAGATGATTTAAGCAGATATGGGTATATCTACTTAATGAAGCACAAGTCTGAAACATTTGAAAAGTTCAAAGAATTTCAGAGTGAAGTGGAGAATCATCGTAACAAGAAAATAAAGTTTCTGCGATCTGATCGTGGAGGTGAATATTTGAGTTACGAGTTTGGTTTACATTTGAAACAATGCGGAATAGTTTCGCAACTCACGCCACCTGGAACACCACAACGAAATGGTGTGTCCGAACGTCATAATCGTACTTTACTTGATATGGTGCGATCTATGATGTCTCTTACCGATTTACCGCTATCGTTTTGGGGTTATGCTTTAGAGACGGCCGCATTCACGTTAAATAGGGCACCATCAAAATCCGTTGAGACGACGCCTTATGAACTGTGGTTTGGCAAGAAACCAAAATTGTCGTTTCTTAAAGTTTGGGGCTGCGATGCTTATGTGAAGAAACTTCAACCAGATAAGCTCGAACCCAAATCGGAGAAATGTGTCTTCATAGGATACCCAAAAGAAACTGTTGGGTACACCTTCTATCACAGATCCGAAGGCAAAACATTTGTTGCTAAGAATGGATCCTTTCTAGAGAAGGAGTTTCTCTCGAAAGAAGTGAGTGGAAGGAAAGTAGAACTTGATGAGATAATCAGTATCTACTCCCTTATTGAAGGTAGTTCATCACGAGAACCGGTTCCGTGACAACCACACCAATTAGTGAGGAAGCTAATGATATTGATCATGAAACTTCAGATCAAGTTTCTCTTGAACCTCGTAGGTCCACAGAGTAAGATCCGCACTGAGTGGTACGGTAATCCTATTCGAAGTCATGTTACTTGACCATGATGAACCTACGAACTATGAGGAAGAATGATGAGCCCAGATTCCGCAAAATGGCTGGAGGCCATGAAATCTGAGATAGGATCCATGTATGATAACAAAGTATGGACTTTGGTTGACTTGCCGATGATCGGCAAGCCATTGAGAATAAATGGATCTTTAAGAGGAAGACGACGCTGATGGTAATATTATCGTCTATAAAGCTCGACTTGTTGCGAAAGGTTTTCGACAAGTTCAAGGGGTTGACTACGATGAGACTTTCTCACCGTAGCGATGCTTAAGTCTGTCCGAATCATGTTGGCTATTGCTGCATTTCATGATTATGAAATTTGGCAAATGGATGTCAAGACTGCATTCTTGAATGGATTTCTAGAAGAAGAGTTGTATATGATGCAGCGGAAGGTTTTGTTGATCCAAAAGGTGTCGACAAAGTGTGCAAGCTCCAACGTTCCATTTATGGACTGGTGCAAGCATCTCGGAGTTGGAATAAACGTTTTGATAGTGTGATCAAAGCATATGGTTTTGTATGAGACTTTGGAGAAGCTTGTATTTACAAGAAAGTGAGTGGGAGCTCAGAGCATTTCTAGTTTTATATGTTGATGACATATTATTAATTGGAAATGATATAGAATTTCTGGATAGCATAAAGGGATACTTGAATAAATGTTTTTCAATGAAAGACCTCGGTGAAGCTGCTTACATATTAGGCATCAAGATCTATAGAGATAGATCGAGACGCTTAATAGGACTTTCACAAAGCACATACCTTGACAAAATATTGAAAAAGTTCAATATGGATCGTGCAAAGAAAGGTTTCTTGCACGTGTTACAAGGTGTGAAGTTGAGTCGAACTCAATGCCCGACCACGCAGAAGATAGAGAGAAAATGAAAAGTGTTCCTATGCTTCAGCCATAGGCTCTATCATGTATGCAATGCTGTGTACGGACCGACGTATGCTTAGCAATAAGCTTAGCAGGAGGTACCAAAGTAATCCGAGTGGATCATCGACAGCGGTCAAGAACATCTGAAATACCGAAAAGGACTAAGGATATGTTTCTCGTATATGGAGGTGACAAAGAGCTAGTCGTAAATGGTTACGTCGATGCAAGCTTTGACACCGATCCGGACGATTCAAAATCGCAAACCGGATCGTGTTTTTATTAAGCGGTGGAGCTGTAAGTTGGTGCAGTTCTAAACAAAGCGTCGTGGCGGGATCTACATGTGAAGCGGAGTACATAGCTGCTTCAAGCAGCAAATGAAGGAGTCGGATGAAGGAGTTCATTTCCGATCTAGGTGTCATACCTAGTGCATCGGGACCAATGAAGATCTTCCGTGACAATCTTGGTGCAATTGCCTTGGCAAAGGAATCCAGATTTCACAAGAGGACCAAGCACATCAAGAGACGCTTCAATTCCATTCGGGACCAAGTCCAAGTGGGAGACATAGAGATTTGCAAGATACATACGGATCTGAATGTTGCAGACCGTTGACTAAGCCTCTCTCACGAGCAAAACATGATCAGCACCAAGACTCCATGGGTGTTAGAATCATTACTATGTAATCTAGATTATTGACTCTAGTGCAAGTGGGAGGCTGAAGGAAATATGCCCTAGAGGCAATAATAAAGTTATTATTTATTTCCTCATATCATGATAAATGTTTATTATTCATGCTAGAATTGTATTAACCGGAAACATAATACATGTGTGAATACATAGACAAAACTATGGTCACTAGTATGCCTCTACTTGACTAGCTCATTAATCAAAGATGGTCATGTTTCGACCATAGACATGTGTTGTCATTTGATTAGTGGGATCACATCATTAGAAGAATGATGTGATTGACATGACCCATTCATTAGCCTAGCACTTGATCGTTTAGTATATCTGCTATTGCTTTCTTCATGACTTATACAAAGTTCTCAGAACTATGAGATTGTGCAACTCCGTGTACCGGAAGAACACTTTGTGTGCTACCAAACGTCACAACGAATCGGGTGATTATAAAGGTGCTCTCAGGTGTTTCCGAAGGTTCATGTTGAGTTGGCATAATTCGAGAATAGGATTTGTCACTCGATTGTCGAGAGGTATCTCTGGGCCCTCTCGGTAATACTCATCACCTAAGCCTTGCAAGCATGTAACTAATGAGTTAGTTATGAGATGACGTATTCTGAGCGAGTAAAGAGACTTGCGGTAACGAGATTGAACTAGGTATTGGATACCGACGATCAAATCTTGGGCAAGTAACATACCGATGACAAAGGGAACAAAGTATGTTGTTATGCGGTTTGACCGATAAAGATCTTCGTAGAATATGTAGGAACAAATATGGACATCCGTGTCCCGCTATTGGTTATTGACTAGAGACGTCCCGGTCATGTCTACATTGTTCTCGAACCGTAGGGACCGCACGCTTAAGGTTTCGATGATGGTTATATTATGAGTTTATGTATTTTGATGTACGAAGGTTGTTGAGTCCGGATGTGATCACGGACATGACGAGGAGTCTCGAATTGGTCGAGACATAGAGATTGATATATTGGACGGATATATTTGGACACCGGAAAGGTTCCGGAGAGTTTGGGAATATCTGGAGCTCCGGAGGTTACTGGAACCCCCCCAGAAGTACATGGGCCTTATTGGGCCCAAGTGGGAGGAAGGAGAAGGAGCAAAGGAGGCGCGCCCCAAGCCCAACACTGGTGGGGAGGGGGGGCCCCCTTTCCTTTCTCCTTCCCCTCTTCCTTCCTACTACTAGTACTCCTTCCTTCCCCCTCCAACATGTATTAGGAAAAAGAGGGGAAACCTACTTGGAGTAGGTTTCCTCCTCCCTATGGCGCCCCTTGGGCCGGCCACCTCCTCCCTCCCTCCTTTATATACGGGGGTAGGGGGGCACCCTAGAACACACAAGTTGATCATTGATCGTTCCTTAGCCGCAGCGGTGCCCCCTCCACGACATTACACCTCGGTCATATTGTAGCGGTGCTTAGGCGAAGCCTGCGGACAGAGAACATCAAGATCGTCACCATGCCGTCGTCTTGTGGAACTCCCCTCGGCGCCTCTCTGGATTGGAGATCGAGGGTGCGTCATCGAGCTGACGCGTGTCAAGAACTCGGAGGTGCCGGAGTAACGGTGCTTGGATCGGTCGGACCGGGAGGACGTACGACTACTTCCTCTACGTTGCGTCAACGCTTCCGCTCCGGTCTACGAGGGTACGTAGACAATACTCTCCCCTCGTTGCTATATCATCACCATGATCTTGCGTGTGCGTAGGAAATTTTTCAAATTACTACGTTCCCCAACACGTTCAACCGTCTTTGGAGGGAGTAACACTACTAGGGAAATTCCTAGCAGTAGCACGAGGTTTTTGCAAAGTAGTAGCGCGGGGCCCCGCGCTACTGCTAAGGCTCTACAGCTAACTTTTAGCAATAGTGCTGGTCTGACCCCCGCTACTGCTAACTCAACTATCAGTAGCATGGTTTATTCCCGCGCTACTGCTAAGTACTAGCGGCATGTGCCCTTACCCCGTGCTACTACTATTCATCGTATTTTTTTTGTTTTATACTATATTTATACACCATTATACAAGTTTTGATACAGTTGTAATTAAGAGATTATTATATCATTATGATCATGATGAGTTATTATACCAGTGGGTGAAAATAAACGCGGATTAGATACATGTGGATGGATCCTAAGTGACCAAGTTTGGATTAGTAGTCTAATACAAACTTGGTCACTTTGGATCTATCCACTTGAATCTAATCCTTTTTTCTTCCACCCAATTATATAATAACTCATCATGCTCATAATAACAACTCACCATCATCATGATAACAAGTCCTCCTCATCATCATAGTCATATAGCAACTCATCATTCTAGCACATAACTCATAATAATAATAATAATAATAATAATAATAATAATAATAATAATAATAATAATAATAATAATAATATAACAACAACAACAACAACAACTCCTCCTCATCATCATCATAGTCATATAACAACTCATCATTCTAGCACACAACTCCCCCTCATCATCATAGTCATAACCAACACTAGCTAATCGTTCTTAGCACATGATGAGTACTAGCTAGGACATGCTACTCTCTCTAAGGTAAAATTGCATAAAAAAGGATAACCCTCGAGTACCCATTATGGAGAATAGAGATCCACCCGTCTCCAATTTATGGGTTGCGCACCATGTTGGCTCCAAGTAGTTTCCTGCGATCATTCATAACTTTTCTCCATCCTTTGATTGTGAGGTCTTCATCTCTTTGAAAAATCAAGTATGCACTGCGGTGAACCATAGGCAGACTTGGCTGTAAGCTAATAATATCCATGTCACCTTTCATATGCATCAGATGAGGCACACAATCCAGATGAGGCACACAATCCTTTGGGAGTTTTTGTTGAAGAACATCATAATAACATACTTAGCAATGTAGTCTAGCTTAAGAAGAATGTATGCAAAAGATGCACTGGGGACATAATAGTAACAAAAATCTTACCATGCTATTTCCATGGATGTTACCGTAGTTCAACACGTAGACTAGTGGCACGTATTGAGCATATTTTTTGTTAATTTCATAATTGTTCTTAAAAGTCTCAATATTATTAATAAATGAGACAAGATGATTTTTAAGTAAACAATATTAGGTTTTGTCTACTAACTTCCGTACATTTCTTGAAGAATGGAAATAAACTGTCAACTATTCTTAAATAAACAATATAAATTACTTAAAAAATTATTTGACAAACTCACACAGAGGTAGAGCTGAAAGCATATCCACATCCACCTAAATGTCGATATCATCTTCAGGACGAATATCAAAGGTTATTTGCATATATATCCTCCTCAAATCCATAATGCATAGAGCTCTCCAATTTGAGCAACCAAAATGTGAGTGATTAACTACATAGTAGAGCTTAACCCGAAAAGCGTAACCATGTTGAGTACTAAGGTGAGCTAGCTTCGTCTCCATATTGTCACTCTCTTGGAAACCGAGCTTCTCCAAGACAAACAGTCTTGCATGGCAGGGGATGCACTAGTTAAATTGAAAATAAAAATAAAAATTATACGTTGAAGTAAAGAAGCACAAGTCATGCTTAATTACATGTTCATGCAAAGAAGCACAAGTCAATACTTGTCGTCGTTACGCACCGTAGAAACATCGAAGGTCTCGTCCAGCTTGATGGTGAAGTACCTACCATTTTCCAGGTGACGCCTGTCACACATACCCCGGTCGTCGCGGCAGTAATCACACTCAGGCATTCTATCATCGAGAGAAATTTCCTGTGTTCATAATTCAAAGTTTATAAATCGACGACAATTACCAAGAACTCAACACACCGATCACTATTCAACATGGGTTGACTTTTGGTCTGATGAGTCTTCCTTGAAAACTCTCATCTCAAGTGGTATATACGGTGGGCAGTCCCTCTCTGACATATTCGACCGCCGGTGATGGTCTCTCCTCCCTTCGTTCCGAACTGCATTACACAAAAATGTCTAGTACACAGGAATAAAGGAGAAGCGACCCCCATGACAATAGTCGGGATTCTTCCTGTCTGATATTTCAATAGTATATGGTGGACACTTGCTCACGGATATTTCGACCATCGGTGATGGTCGCTTCCCCTCCTTTTCTCGTGCATTACTAAGGTATATAAAGAGAAGAAGGAGAGGAAACGACCCTCACGACAACAGTCGGGATTCTTCCTCTCTGATATTTTGAAAGTATATGGTGGACACTCCCTCATAGATATTTCGATCGTCGGTGATGGTCGCACCTCCTTTCTTTCGAAAATGCATTACACAAAAATGTCTAGCACCTGCGAAAGAAGAAGCGGCCCTCACGACAACAGTCGGGATTCTTCCTCTCTAAAAGTCACACTAGGAGCCCCAACAGACTGAAAGCCAACACGTTATATACATGGAGTAAAGACATAAAAATGGCCTATGTTTTGTCGGAATGTCATTTAATTCCCGTTCCAGCAAATCACGGGCACTTGATATGTCCTACTTTCTAGCACAAGTCATGCCAAAATTCACGAAAACTTTTGGCATGACCATTGATAAAACATGACATATTGAGCGCCTAAAATTCGCCGGAACAGAAATGAATCAACATTCCGGCAAACATAGGCCACTCGGAGTTTCCCTGCAATAGAAAGAGACATATGTGGCCAACTTTGGCACCGCATACACAACAATTCAAGTTCATACAATATTTGTATATAAATGTTGGTCATTTTCATTTCTACTTCGAGTGTGCATATACTTTGCTGCCATGTCTACCCTAGGTGATTGGTATTGATTCGTAAAGTTGAAAGGCGATGATGTTCTTGATTAACTATATATTAGTAGTTATTGTTTAGCCTTAAACAAATATGGTTTCTTAGTAATGTGTTCCCTGGATCAATAGCAACATATCTTCTTTTGTGAATCATTATATATTCAATGTATAAAACAATCTAGCCTAAATATAGCAAAATATACCAAATAATCTTAAATATAGGAACATTAAATATAGAAAAAATACTACAGAAAAATTGGCCTAAATAAAACTAAATAAGAATTGGACTATACAATGCCATGTCTACCCATTATCATCCAATATTGCAAAAAAATACTAAAGAAAAATCTTTGTTGTCCTAGAACATATGAACCCTAGAAATTAAAACGAAGAAGAAGAGAGGCAGAGGAGGGAGGCTACCTGTGGCGGAGGAGACTTGGAATGACGGAGGGGGTTGAGGACGACAGAGAGAGGCAGCGGGGCCCGACGGCGGTGGGTGAAGGAAATATGCCCTAGAGGCAATAATAAAGTTATTATTTATTTCCTTATTTCATGATAAATGTTTATCATTCATGCTAGAATTGTATTAACCGAAAACATGATACATGTGTGAATGCATAAACAAACAACATGTCACTAGTATGCCTCTACTAGACTAGCTTGTTAATCAAAGATGGTTATGTTTCCTAAACATGAACAAAGAGTTGTTATTTGATTAACAAGGTCACATCATTAGTAGAATGATCTGATTGACATGACCCATTCCATTAGCTTAGCACTCGATCGTTTAGTATGTTGCTACTGCTTTTATCCATGACTTATACATGTTCTCGTAACTATGAGATTATGCAACTCCGTTTACGGAGGAACACTTTGGGTGCTACCAAACGTCACAACGTAACTGGGTGATTATAAAGGAGTACTACAGGTGTCTCCAAAGGCAGATGTTGGGTTGGCATATTTCGAGATTAGGTTTTGTCACTCCGATTGTCGGAGAGGTATCTCTGGGCCCTCTCGGTAATACACATCACTGAAGCCTTGCAAGCAATACAACTAATGAGTTAGCTGTGAGATGATGTATTACGGAACGAGTAAAGAGACTTGCCGATAACGAGATTGAACTAGGTATTGGATACCGACGATCGAATCTCGGGCAAGTAACATACCGATGACAAAGGGAACAACGTATGTTGTTATGCGGTCGACCGATAAAGATCTTCAGTAGAATATGTAGGAACCAATATGGGCATCCAGGTCCGCTGTTGGTTATTGACGGAGACGTGTCTCGGTCATGTCTACATTGTTCTCGAACCGTAGGGTCCGCACGCTTAAGGTTTCGATGGATGTTATTATGAGTTTATGTATTTTGATGTACCGAAGAAGTTCGGAGTCCCGGATGTGATCACGGACATGACGAGGAGTCTCGAAATGGTCGAGACATAAAGATTGATATATTGGAAGCCTATATTTGGGGTCCGGAATGGTTAAGGGTGAAATCGGGAATTTACCGGAGTACCGGGAGGTTACCGGAACCCCCCGGGAACTAAATGGGCCTTAGTGGGCCTCGAGGGAGAAGAGGAGGGGCCGGCCAGGGCAGGCCGCGCGCCTCCCCCTAGTCCGAATAGGACAAGGAGGGGGCGCCCCTTTCCTCTTCCCCTCCCCCAATCCTTCTCCAACTAGGAAGGGGGAGTCCTACTCGGTGGGAGTAGGACTCCTCGTAGCGCCTCCCTTGGGCGGCCGCACCTCCCCCTCCCTCCTTGATATACGGGGCAGGGGGCACCCTAGAACACACAAGTTTGATCTACGGATCGTTCCTTAGCCGTGTGCGGTGCCCCTCCACCATATTCCACCTCGGTCATATCGTCATGAAGCTTAGGCGAAGCCCGCGCCGTAGAACATCAAGATCGTCCTGCGCCGTCGTCTTGACGAACTCTCCTCGACACTCGGCTGGATCGAGTACGAGGGACGCCATCGAGCTGTACGTGTGTCAAGAACTCGGGGCGCCGGAGTAACGCGCGGGATCGGTCGGATCGCGAGGAGAACGACGACTACTTCCTCTACGTTGTGATCGCTTCGCCGGGTATCGAGGGTACGAGACAACACTCTCCCTCTCGTTGCTATACATCACCATGATCTTGCGTGTGCGTAGGAAATTTTTGAAATTACTACGTTCCCCAACAAATGCATCCGAGCCTAGGTTTTTCTATGGTTTGATGTTTTGCACGAGTAGAACACAAGTGAGTTGTGGGCGATACAAGTCATACTACCTACCAGCATGTCATACTTTGGTTCAGCGGTATTGTGAGATGAAGCGGCCCGGACCGACATTACGCCAGACGCTTACGCGAGACTGGTTTCACCGCCACGAGCACTCGTTGCTTAAAGGTGATTGGCGGGTGTCTGTCTCTCTCACTTTAGTTGAACTGAGTGTGGCTACGCCCAGTCCTTGAGAAGGTTAAACGGAGTCTATTTGACGAAGTATCGTTGTGGTTTTGATGCGAGGTGAGACTAGTTCTTGCTTAAGCCCGTAGCAGCCACGTAAAATTTGCAACAACAAAGTAGAGGACGCCTAACTTGTTTTTGCAGGGCATGTTGTGATGTGATATGGTCAAGACGTGATGCTATATTTTATTGTATGAGATGATCATGTTTTGTAACCGGTTATCGGCAATCGGCAGGAGCCATATGGTTGTCGCTTATTGTATGCAATGCAATCGCTTCTGTAATGCTTTACTTTATCACTAAGCGGTAGCGATAGTCGAGAAGCATAAGTTTGGCGAGACGACAACGATGCTACGATGGAGATCAAGGTGTCGGCCGGTGACGATGGTAATCATGGTGGTGCTGCGGAGATGAAGATCACGAAGCACAAGATGATGATGACCATATCATATCACTTATATTGATTTGCATGTGATGTTTATCCTTTATGCATCTTATCTTGCTTTGATTGACGGTAGCATTATAAGATGATCTCTCACTAAATTATCAAGAAGTGTTCTCCCGAGTATGCACCGTTGCCAAAGTTCGTCGTGCCCAGACACCACGTGATGATCGGGTGTGATAAGCTCTACGTCCATCTACAACGGGTGCAAGCCAGTTTTGCACACGCAGAATACTCGGGTTATACTTGACGAGCCTAGCATATGCAGATATGGCCTCGGAACACAGAGACCGAAAGGTCGAGCGTGAATCATATAGTAGATATGATCAACATAAGATGTTCACCATTGAAAACTACTCCATTTCACGTGATGATCGGTTATGGTTTAGTTGATTTGGATCACGTGATCACTTAAGATGACTAGAGGGATGTCTGTCTAAGTGGGAGTTCTTAAGTAATATGATTAATTGAACTTAAATTTATCATGAACTTAGTACCTGATAGTATCTTGCTTGTTTATGTTTGTTTGTAGATAGATGGCTCGTCTTTGTTGTTCCGTTGAATTTTAATGCGTTCCTTGAGAAAGCAAAGTTGAAAGATGATGGTAGCAATTACACGGATCGGGTCCGTAATTTGAGGATCATCCTCATTGCTGCCTGAAGAGTTACGCCTGGATGCACCGCTGGGTGCGAACTGCCTGCTTTGGAGCAACGCCAGATGTTGCGAACGTCTGGCGAGCAAAGTCGATGACTACTCTATAGTTCGATGTGCCATGCTTTACGGCTTAGAACCGGACTTCAACGACGTTTTGAACGTCATGGAGCATATGAGATGTTCCAGAGTTGAAGTTAATATTCCAACAGAATGCCCGGATTGAGAGATATGAAGTCTCCAATAAGTTCTATAGCTGCAAGATGGAGGAGAATAGTTCATTAGTGAGCACATACTCGTAATGTCCGGGTACTACAATCACTTGACGAATTGGGAGTTAATCTTCCGGATGATTGTGTCATTGATGTAATTCTTCAATCACCGCCACCAAGCTACAAAGGCTTCATGATGAACTATAATATGCAAGGGTTAGTAAAGACTATACCGAGCTCTTCGCAATGCTAAATGCTGCGGAGGTAGAAATCAAGAAGGAGCATCAAGTGTTGATGGTCAATAAGACCACTAGTTTCAAGAAGAAAGGCAAAGGGAAGAAGAAGGAACTTCAAGAAGAACAGCAAGCAAGTTGTTGCTCAGAGAAGAAACCCAAGTCTGGACCTAAGCACAAATCGAGTGCTTCTACCGCAAGCGGTAGTCCTCGGAAGCGGAACTGCCCTAAGTATTTGGCGGATAAGAAGGATGGCAAGGTGAACAAAGGTATATGTGATATACATGTTATTGATGTGTACCTTACTAGAGCTCGCAGTAGCACTGGTATTTGATCTGGTTCTATTGCTAATATTTGCAACTCAAAGCAGGACTACGGATTGCTTAACACCGGCAAAGGACGAGGTGACGATGCGGCGTGGGAAATGGTTCCAAAGTCGATGTGATCGCGGTCGGCACGCTACCTCTACATCTACCTTCGGGATTAGTTTTAGACCTAAATAATTGTTATTTGGTGCTGCGTTGAGCATGAACATTATATCTGGATCTTGTTTGATGCGAGACGGTTATTCATTTAAATCGAGAGAATAATGGTTGTTCTATTTATATGAGTAATATCTTTTATGGTCATGCACCCTTGAAGAGTGGTCTATTTTGATGAATCTCGATAGTAGTGATACACATATTCATAATGTTGAAACCAAAAGATGCAGAGTTGATAATGATAGTGCAACTTATTTGTGGCATTGCCGTTTAGGTCATATCGGTGTAAAGCGCATGAAGAAACTCCATCTTGATGGACTTTTGGAGTCACTTGATTATGAATCACTTGGCACTTGCGAACCGTGCCTTATGGGCAAGATGACTAAAACCCGTTATCGGTACTATGGAGAGAGCAACAGATTTGTTGGAAATCATACATACTGTATGTATGTGGTCCGATGAATGTTGAGGCTCGTGGCGGATATCGTTATTTTCTCACCTTCACAGATGACTTAAGCAGATATGGGTATATCTACTTAATGAAACATAAGTCTGAAACATTTGAAAAGTTCAAAGAATTTCAGAGTGAAGTTGAAAATCATCGTAATAAGAAAATAAAATTTCTACGATCGATCGTGGAGGTGAATATTTGAGTTACGAGTTTGGTCTACATTTGAAACAATGCGGAATAGTTTAGAACTCACGCCACCCGGAACACCACAGCGTAATGGTGTGTCCGAACGTCGAATCGCAGTTTACTAGATATGGTGCGATCTATGATGTCTCTTCTGATTTACCGCTATCGTTTTGGGGTTATGCTCTAGAGACGGCCGATTCACACTGAATAGAACACCGTCGAAATCCGCTGAGACGACACCTTATGAATCGTGGTTTGGCAAGAAACCAAAGTTGTCGTTTCTTAAAGTTTGGGGATGCGATGCTTATGTGAAAAAACTTCAACCTGATAAGCTCGAACCCAAATCGGAGAAATGTGTCTTCATAGGATACCCAAAGGAGACAGTGGGGTACACCTTCTATCACAGATCCGAAGGCAAGACATTCATTGCTAAGAATGGATCCTTTCTAGAAAAGGAGTTTCTCTCGAAAGAAGTGAGTGGGAGGAAAGTAGAACTTGATGAGGTAATTGTACCTTCTCCCTTACTTGAAAGTAGTTAAATCGCAGAAACCGGTTTCGAGACATCTACACCAAGTAGTGAGGAAGTTGATGATATTGATCATGAAACTTCAGATCAAGTTACTACGAACCACGAGATCAACCAGAGTAAGATCCGCACTGAGTGGTACGGTAATCCTGTTCGGAAATCATGCTACTAGATCATGATGAACCTCACGAACTATGAAGAAGCGATGGTGAGCCCAGATTCATAAAATGGCTTGAGGCCATGAAATCTGAGATGGGATCCATGTATGAAAACAAAGTATGGACTTTGGTTGACTTGCCCGAGGGTAGGCAAGCAATAGAAAACAAGTGGATCTTCAAGAAGAAGACCGACGACGACGGTAATGTTATCGTCTACAAAGCTCGACTTGTCGCAAAGGGTTTTCGACAAGTTCAAGGGATTGACTACGATGAGACCTTCTCACCCGTAGCGATGCTTAAGTCCGTCCGAATCATGTTAGCAATTGCCGCATTTTATGATTATGAAATTTGGCAAATGGATGTAAAGACTGCATTCTGAATGGATTTACGGAAGAAGAGTTGTATATGATGCAACCGAAGGTTTTATCGATCCAAAGGAGCTAACAAAGTATGCAAGCTCCAGCGATCCATCTATGGACTGGTGCAAGCATCTCGGAGTTGGAATAAACGCTTTGATAGTGTGATCAAAGCATTTGGGTTTATCTGAGACTTTTGGAGAAGCCTGTATTTACAAGAAAGTGAGTGGGAGCTCAGTAGCATTTACGATATTATATGTAGATGACATATTGCTGATCGGAAATGATATAGAATTCTGGATAGCATAAAGGGATACTTGAATAAGAGTTTTTCAATGAAAGACCTCGGTGAAGCTGCTTACATATTGGGCATTAAGATCTATAGAGATAGATCAAGACGCTTGATTGGACTTTCACAAAGCACATACCTTGACAAAATTTTGAAGAAGTTCAAAATGGATCAAGCAAAGAAAGGGTTCTTGCTCGTGTTACAAGGTGTGAAGTTGAGTAAGACTCAATGCCCGACCACCGCAGAAGATAGAGAGAAAATGAAAGATGTTCCTATGCTTCAGCCATAGGCTCTATCATGTATGCAATGTTGTGTACCAGACTGATGTGTGCCTTGCTATATGTTTAGCAGGAGGTACCAAAGTAATCCAGAGTGGATCATCGACAGCGGTCAAGAACATCTGAAATACCGAAAAGGACTAAGGATATGTTTCTCGATATGGAGGTGACAAAGAGCTCATCGTAAACGGTTACGTTGATGCAAGCTTTGACACTGATCCGGACGATTCTAAATCGCAGACCGGATACGTGTTTACACTAAACGGAGGAGCTGTAAGTTGGTGCAGTTCTAAACAAAGCGTCAGTGGCGGGATCCACATGTGAAGCGGAGTACATAGCAGCGGAAGCAGCTAATGAAGGAGTGCGGATGAAGGAGTTCATATCCCGATCTAGGTGTCATACCTAGTGCATCGGGTCCAATGAAAATCTTCGTGACAATATCGAGCAATTGCCTTAGCGAAGGAATCCAGATTTCACAAGAGGACCAAACACATCAAGAGACGCTTCAATTCCATCCGGACTTAGTCCGGTGGGAGACATAGAGATTTGCAAGATACATACGGATCTGAATGTTGCGAACCGTTGACTAAGCCTCTTCCACGAGCAAAACATGATCAGCACCAAGACTCCATGGGTGTTAGAATCATTACTATGTAATCTAGATTATTGACTCTAGTGCAAGTGGGAGACTCAAGGAAATATGCCCTAGAGGCAATAATAAAGTTATTATTTATTTCCTTATTTCATGATAAATGTTTATCATTCATGCTAGAATTGTATTAACAGGAAACATGATACATGTGTGAATGCATAAACAAACAACATGTCACTAGTATGCCTCTACTAGACTAGCTTGTTAATCAAAGATGGTTATGTTTCCTAACCATGAACAAAGAGTTGTTATTTGATTAACAAGGTCACATCATTAGTAGAATGATCGATTGACATGACCCATTCCATTAGCTTAGCACTCGATCGCTTAGTATGTTGCTACTGCTTTTATCCATGACTTATACATGTTCCCGTAACTATGAGATTATGCAACTCCTGTTTACGGAGGAACACTTTGGTGCTACCAAACGTCACAACGAATCGGGTGATTATAAAGGAGTACTACAGGTGTCTCCAAAGGCGGATGTTGGGTTGGCATATTTGAGATTAGGTTTTGTCACTCCGATTGTCGGAGAGGTATCTCTGGCCCTCTCGGTAATACACATCATGAAGCCTTGCAAGCAATACAACTAATGAGTTAGCTGTGAGATGATGTATTACGGAACGAGTAAAGAGACTTGCCGATAACGAGATTGAACTAGGTATTGGATACCGACGATCGAATCTCGGGCAAGTAACATACCGATGACAAAGGAACAACGTATGTTGTTATGCGGTCTCGACCGATAAAGATCTTCGTAGAATATGTAGGAACCAATATGGGCATCCAGGTCCCGCTGTTGGTTATTGACCGAGACGTGTCTCGGTCATGTCTACATTGTTCTCGAACCGTAGGGTCCGCACGCTTAAGGTTTCGATGCGGTTATTATGAGTTTATGTATTTTGATGTACCGAAGAAGTTCGAGTCCGGATGTGATCACGGACATGACGAGGAGTCTCGAAATGGTCGAGACATAAAGATTGATATATTGGAAGCCTATATTTGAGTCCGGAATGGTTCCGGGTGAAATCGAATTTCTCGGAGTACCGGAGGTTACCGAACCCCGGGAACTAAATGGGCCTTAGTGGGCCTCGAGGAGAAGAGGAGGGGCGGCCAGGGCAGGCGCGCGCCTCCCCTAGTCCGAATAGGACAAGGAGGGGGCGGCGCCCCTTTCCTCTTCCCCCCCCCAATCCTACTCCAACTAGGAAGGGGGAGTCCTACTCGGTGGGAGTAGGACTCCTCCGCAGCGCCTCCCTGGGGCGGCCGCACCTCCCCCTCCTCCTTGATATCTGAGGCGGGGGCACCCTAGAACACACAAGTTTGATCTGCGGATCGTTCCTTAGCCGTGTGCGGTGCCCCCTCCACCATATTCCACCTCGCTCATATCGTCGTGAAGCTTAGGCGAAGCCTGCGCCGATAGAACATCAAGATCGCCACCACGCCGTCGTCGTGGAACTCTCCTCGACACTCGGCTGGATCGAGTACGAGGGACGCCATCGAGCTGTACATGTGTCAAGAACTCGGGCGCCGGAGTAACGGCGCGGGATCGGTCGGATCGCGAGGAGAGCGTCGACTACTTCCTCTACGTTGTGATCGCTTCCGCCGGGTCACGAGGGTATGTAGACAACACTCTCCCCTCTCGTTGCTATACATCACCATGATCTTGCGTGTGCGTAGGGAAATTTTTGAAATTACTACGTTCCCCAATAGTGGGGA